>JANJGN010000034.1:14155094-14778088 GCA_026770705.1 Isurus oxyrinchus
CCCCCTCCAACGGCCCCGCCCCGGTCCCCCCCCCCTCCATCGGCCCCCGCCCCGGCCCCCCCCTCCATCGGCCCCGCCCCCGGCCCCCCCCCCTCCATCGGCCCCTCCCCAGCCCCCCCCCCTCCATCGGCCCCTCCCCGGCCCCCTCCTCCATCGGCCCCTCCTCATCGCCCCCCTCCCCGGGCCCCCTCCTCCATCGCCCCCTCCCCGGCCCCTCCTCCATCGCCCCCTCCCCGGCCCCTCCTCCATCGCCCCCTCCCCGGCCCCTCCTCCATCGCCCCCTCCCCGGCCCCTCCTCCATCGCCCCCTCCCCGGCCCCTCCTCCATCGCCCCCCTCCCCGGCCCCTCCTCCATCGCCCCCTCCCCGGCCCCTCCTCCATCGCCCCCTCCCCGGCCCCTCCTCCATCGCCCCCTCCCCGGCCCCTCCTCCATCGCCCCCTCCCCGGGCCCCTCCTCCATCGCCCCCTCCCCGGCCCCTCCTCCATCGCCCCCTCCCCGGCCCCTCCTCCATCGCCCCCCTCCCCGGCCCCTCCTCCATCGCCCCCTCCCCGGCCCCTCCTCCATCGCCCCCTCCCCGGCCCCTCCTCCATCGCCCCCTCCCCGGCCCCTCCTCCATCGCCCCCTCCCCGGCCCCTCCATCATCACCCCCTCCCCGGCCCCTCCATCATCACCCCCCTCCCCGGCCCCTCCATCATCACCCCCTCCCCGGCCCCCTTCTTCATCATCCGCACAATGCCCCCCCTTTCTCCAACCACCCCCACCCACTCGCCGCCACCCCCACTTCTCCAACAACCCCCGCCGCCCTTCCTTTCCCCTACATGCCCAACACACCTTCGCCAACACGCCCCCCCCCTCCCCAACATGCCCCCCCCAACCAATCCCTCCCTTTCCCCAACACGCTCCCCAACACGCCCCCGCTCCCCTTCCCCAACATGCCCCCCTCTCCCCTTCCCCAACATGCCCCCCCTCCCCTTCCCCAACACGCCCCCCCCAACCAATCCCTCCCTTTCTCCAAACGCCCCCAAACACCCCAACGCCCTTGCTCCAACCCCAACTCCCTTTCTCCAACCGCAACCACCCCTCCAAGCCCCCTTGCCAACCCTCCCTCCTCCCTCCATCCCTTTCTCCAAACCCGCTCCACCTCCCTCCGTTTCTCCAACACCCCCCTCCTTCTCCCAACCCCGTCCTCGTCCTCCCACCCACCTCCTCCTCCCACCCCCCCTCCTCCTCCCACCCACCTCCTCCTCCCACCCCACCCTCCTCCTCCCTTTCTCCAACACCACCTCCTCCTCCCCACCCACCTCCTCCTCCCACCCACCTCCTCCTCCCACCCACCTCCTCCTCCCTCCTTTCTCCAACCAACCCCCTCCCTCTCTCTAATCCCCCTCCTCCTCCCTCTCTCCCTTTCTCCAACCCCCCCTCTCTCCCTTTCTCCAAACCCCCCCTCCTCCTCCCTCTCTCCAACCCCCCCCTCCTCCACCTCCCTCCCTCCAAAACCCCCTCCTCCACCTCCCTCCCTCCAAACCCCCCTCCTCCACCTCCCTCCCTCCAACCCCCCCCTCCTCCTCCTCCCTCCCTCCAACCCCCCCTCCTCCTCCCTCCCTCCAACCCCCCCTCCTCCTCCCTCCCTCCAACCCCCCATCCTCCACCTCCCTCCCTCCAACCCCCCCTCCTCCACCTCCCTCCCTCCAACCCTCCCTCCTCCTCCCTCCCTCCCTCCAACCCCCCCCCTCCTCCCTCCCTCCCAACCCTCGCCTCCTCCTCCCTCCCTCCAAAACCCCCTCCTAATCCTCCCTCCCTCCAAACCCCCTCCTAATCCTCCCTCCCTCCAACCCCCCTCCTACTCCTCCCTCCCTCCAACCCCCCTCCCTCCCTTTCTCCAACCGCCCTCCTCCTCCCACCAACCCCCCCCCAACCCCCTTACTCCTCCCCCTCCAACCCCCTTACTCCTCCCCCCTCCAACCCCCTTACTCCTCCCACTCCAACCCCCTTACTCCTCCCACTCCAACCCCCTTACTCCTCCCACTCCAACCCCCTTACTCCTCCCCACTCCAACGCCCTTACTCCTCCCCCCTCCAACCCCCTTACTACTCCCTCCCCCTCCACATCCCGCCTCCAACCCCCCCTCCTCCTCCCCCCTCCAACCCCCCTCCTTCTACCCCCTCCTCCTCCCCCCTCCAACCCCCCCTCCTCCTCCCCCCTCCAACCCCCTCCTCCTCCCCCCTCCAACCCCCCCTCCTCCTCCCCCCTCCAACCCCCCCTCCTCCTCCCCCCTCAAACACCCCCTCCTCCTCCCTCCCTCCAACTCCCCCTCCCTCAATTTCTCCAACTGCCCTCCTCCTCCCTCCAACCCCCTTACTCCTCCCCCCTCCAACCCACTTACTCCTCCCCCCTCCAACCCCCTTACTCCGCCCCCCTCCAACGCCCTTACTCCCGCCCCCCTCCAACGCCCTTACTCCGCCCCCCTCCAACGCCCTTACTCCGCCCCCCTCCAACCCCCTTACTCCTCCCCCCTCCAACCCCCTTACTCCTCCCCCCTCCAACCCCCTTACCACTCCTCCCCCTCCACATCGCCCCTCCAACAGCCCCTCCTCCTCCCCCCCTCCAACCCCCCCCTCCAACCCACCATCCCTCCTCCCCCCTCCAACCTCCCCTCCTCACCCCCCCCTCCTCCTCCTCCCTTTCTCCAAACACCCCTCCTCCTCCCTCCCTCCCTCCAACCCCCCCTCCTCCTCCTCCCTCCCTCCCTCCAACCCCCCCTCCTCCTCCCTCCCTCCCTTTCTCCAACCCCCCCTCCTCCTCCTCCCTCCCTTTCTCCAACCCCCCCTCCTCCTCCTCCCTCCCTCCCTTTCTCCAACCCCCCCTCCTCCTCCTCCCTCCCTTTCTCCAACCCCCCCTCCTCCTCCTCCCTCCCTCCCTTTCTCCAACCCCCCCCTCCTCCTCCTCCCTCCCTCCCTCCAACCCCCCCTCCTCCTCCTCCCTCCCTCCCTTTCTCCAACCCCCCCTCCTCCTCCTCCCTCCCTCCCTTTCTCCAACCCCCCCCTCCTCCTCCTCCCCTCCCTCCCTTTCTCCAACCCCCCCCTCCTCCTCCTCCCTCCCTTTCTCCAACCCCCCCTCCTCCTCCTCCCTCCCTCCCTTTCTCCAACCCCCCCTCCTCCTCCCTCCCTCCCTTTCTCCAACCCCCCCTCCTCCTCCCTCCCTCCCTTTCTCCAACCCCCCCTCCTCCTCCTCCCTCCCTCCCTTTCTCCAACCCCCCCTCCTCCTCCTCCCTCCCTCCCTTTCTCCACCCCCCCCTCCTCCTCCTCGCTCCCTCCCTTTCTCCAACCCCCCTCCTCCTCCTCCCTCCCTCCCTTTCTCCAACCCCCCTCCTCCTCCTCCCTCCCTTTCTCCAACCCCCCCCTCCTCCTCCCCTCCCTCCCTTTCTCCAACCCCCCCTCCTCCTCCTCCCTCCCTTTCTCCAACCCCCCCTCCTCCTCCTCCCTCCCTCCCTTTCTCCAACCCCCCCTCCTCCTCCTCCCTCCCTCCCTTTCTCCAACCCCCCCTCCTCCTCCTCCCTCCCTTTCTCCAACCCCCCTCCTCCTCCTCCCTCCCTCCCTTTTCTCCAACCCCCCCTCCTCCTCCTCCCTCCCTCCCTTTCTCCAACCCCCCTCCTCCTCCTCCTCCCTCCCTTTCTCCAACCCCCCCTCCTCCTCCTCCTCCCTCCCTCCCTTTCGCCAACACCCCCTCCTCCTCCCTCCCTCCCTTTCTCCAACACCCCCTCCTCCTCCTCCCTCCCTTTCTCCAACCCCCCCCTCCTCTTCCTCCCGCCCTTTCTCCAACCCCCCCCTCCTCCCTCCCTCCCTTTCTCCAACCCCCCCGCCTCCCTCCTCCCTCCCTCCCTTTCTCCAACCCCCCCTCCTCCTCCTCCCTCCCTCCCTTTCTCCAACCCCCCTCCTCCTCCTCCCTCCCTCCCTTTCTCCAACCCCCCCTCCTCCTCCTCCCTCCCTCCCTTTCTCCAACCCCCCCTCCTCCTCCTCCCTGCCTCCCTTTCTCCAAAGCCCCCCTCCTCCTCCTCCCTCCCTCCCTTTCTCCAACCCCGCCTCCTCCTCCTCCCTCCCTCCCTTTCTCCAACCCCCCCCTCCTCCTCCTCCCTCCCTCCCTTTCTCCAACCCCCCCTCCTCCTCCTCCCTCCCTCCCTTTCTCCAACCCCCCCTCCTCCTCCTCCCTCCCTCCCTTTCTCCAACCCCCCCCTCCTCCTCCTCCCTCCCTCCCTTTCTCCAACCCCCCCTCCTCCTCCTCCCTCCCTCCCTTTCTCCAACCCCCCCTCCTCCTCCTCCCTCCCTTTCTCCAACCCCCCCTCCTCCTCCTCCCTCCCTTTCTCCAACCCCCCCTCCTCCTCCCTCCCTCCCTTTCTCCAACCCCCCCCTCCTCCTCCCTCCCTCCCTTTCTCCAACCCCCCCTCCTCCTCCTCCCTCCCTCCCTTTCTCCAACCCCCCCCTCCTCCTCCTCGCTCCCTCCCTTTCTCCAACCCCCCTCCTCCTCCTCCCTCCCTCCCTTCTCCAACCCCCCTCCTCCTCCTCCCTCCCCTTTCTCCAACCCCCCCTCCTCCTCCCTCCCTCCCTTTCTCCAACCCCCCTCCTCCTCCTCCCTCCCTCCCTTTCTCCAACCCCCCCTCCTCCTCCTCCCTCCCTCCCTTTCTCCAACCCCCCCTCCTCCTCCTCCCTCCCTCCCTTTCTCCAACCCCCCCCCTCCTCCTCCTCCCTCCCTCCCTTTCTCCAACCCCCCCTCCTCCTCCTCCCTCCCTTTCTCCAACCCCCCTCCTCCTCCTCCCTCCCTTTCTCCAACCCCCCCTCCTCCTCCTCCTCCCTTTCTCCAACCCCCTCCTCCTCCTCCTCCCTCCCTTTCTCCAACCCCCCCTCCTCCTCCTCCCTCCCTCTCGCCAACACCCCCTCCTCCTCCCTCCTCCCTTTCTCCAACACCCCCTCCTCCTCCTCCCTCCCTTTCTCCAACCCCCCCTCCTCCTCCTCCCTCCCTTTCTCCAACCCCCCCTCCTCCTCCTCCCTCCCTTTCTCCAACCCCCCCTCCTCCTCCCCTCCCTTTCTCCAACCCCCCGCCTCCTCCTCCTCCCTCCCTTTCTCCAACCCCCCCTCCTCCTCCTCCCTCCCTCCCTTTCTCCAACCCCCCTCCTCCTCCTCCCTCCCTCCCTTCTCCAACCCCCCCTCCTCCTCCTCCCTCCCTTTCTCCAACCCCCCTCCTCCTCCTCCCTCCCTTTCTCCAACCCCCCCTCCTCCTCCTCCCTGCCTCCCTTTCTCCAAAGCCCCCTCCTCCTCCTCCCTCCTCCAACCCCCCTCCTCCTCCTCCCTCCCTCCAACTCCCCCTCCCTCCCTTTCTCCAACCACCCTCCACCCCCCTTACTGCTCCTCCCTCCCTCCTCCCCCCTCCAACCCCCCCCTCCTCCCCCCTCCAAACCCCCCTTCCTCCTCCCCCTCCAACCGCCCCTCCTCCTCCCCCCTCAACCACCCCCACCACCTCCCCCCTCCAACCTCCCCACCTCCTCCCCCCCTCCAACCCCCTCCTCCTCCCCCCCTCCAAACCCCCCTCCTCCTCCCCCCTCCAAACCCCCCTCTCCTCCCCCCCCCTCCTCACCCACCCTCCCACCCCACCTCCACCCCCACTCCACCTCCCCCTCCAACCCCCCCCTCCTCCCTCCCTTTCTCCAACCCCCCCCATCCTCCCTCCCCTCCAACCCCCCCTCCTCCTCCCTCCCTCCAACCCCCCCTCCTCCACCTCCCTCCCTCCAACCCCCCCTCCTCCTCCTCCCTCCCTCCAACCCCCCTCCTCCTCCCTCCCTCCCTCCAAGACCCCCTCCTCCCTCCCCTCCAACGCCCCTCCTCCTCCCTCCCATCCAACCACCCCTCCTCCCTCCCTCCCTCCAACCCCCCCTCCTCCTCCCTCCAACCCCGCCTCCTCCTCCCTCCCTCCAACCCCCTCCTACTCCTCCCTCCCTCCTCCACCCCCCTCCTACTCCTCCCTTTCTCCAACTCCCCCTCCCTCCCTTTCTCCAACCCCCCTCCTGCTCCTCCCTCCAACCCCCCTCCTCCTCCTCCCTCCAACCCCCCTCCTCCTCCTCCCTCCAACCCCCCTCCTCCTCCCCCTCCAACCCCCCCTCCTCCTCCTCCTCCAACCCCCCCCTCCACAACCCCCTCCTCCTCCTCCCTCCAACCCCCCCTCCTCCTCCTCCCTTCCAACCCCCCTCCATCCTCCTCCCTCCAAACCCCCTCCTCCTCCTCCCTCCAACCCCCCTCCTCCTCCTCCCTCCAACCCCCCCTCCTCCTCCCTGCAACCCCCCCCTCCTCCTCCCTCCAACCCCCCCTCCTCCTCCTCCCTCCAACCCCCCCCTCCTCCTCTTCCCTCCCTCCAACTCCCCCCTCCCTCCCTTTCTCCAACCGCCCTCCTCCTCCCTCCAACCCCCCCCAACCCCCATTACTCCTCCCCCCCTCCAACCCCCTTACACCTCCCCCCTCCAACCCCCTTACTCCTCCCCACTCCAACCCCCTTACCCTCCTCCCCCCCCTCCAACCCCCTTGCTACTCCTCCCCTCCACATCCCCCCTCCAACCCCCCCCCTCCTCCCCCCTCCAACCCCCCCTCCTCCTCCACCCTCCAACACCCCCCTCCTCCGCCCCCCTCCAACCCCCTCCTACTCCCCCCTCCAACCCCCCCTCCTCCTCCCCCCTCCAACCCTCCCTCCTCCTCCGCCCTCAAACACCCCCTCCTCCTCCCTCCCTCCAACTCCCCCTCCCTCACTTTCTCCAACCGCCCTCCTCCCTCCCTCCAACCCCCTTACTCCTCCCCCTCCAACCCCCTTACTTCCTCCCCCCTCCAAACCCGTTACTCCGCCCCCCTCCATCCCCCTTACCTCCTCCCCCCTCCAACCCCCTTACTCCTCCCCCTCCAACCCCCTTACTCCTCCCCCTCCAACCCCCTTACTACTCCTCCCCCTCCACTACGCCCATCCAACCCCCCTCATCCTCCCCCCTCCAACCCCCCCTCGAACCCACCATCCTCCTCCCCACCCTCCAACCCCCGCTCCTCCTCCTCCCTCCCGTTCTCCAACCCCCCTCCTCCTCCTCCCTCCCTCCCTCCAACCCCCTCCTCCTCCTCCCTCCCCCCTCTCTCCAACCCCCCCTCTCCTCCTCCCTCCCTCCCTCCAAACCCCCCTCCTCCTCCTCCCTCCCTCCCTTTCTCCAACCCCCCTCCTCCTCCTCCTCCCTCCCTTTCTCCAACCCACCTCCTCCTCCTCCCTCCATCCACCCCCTCCTCCTCCTCCTCCCTCCAACGCCCCTCCTCCCTCCTCCCTCCAACCCCCCTCCTCCTCCTCCCTCCAACCCCCCTCCTCCTCCTCCCTCACCCACCCCCCTCCTCCTCCTCCCTCCACCCCCCTCCTCCTCCTCCCTCCAACCCCCCCTCCACAACCCCCTCCTCCTCCCTCCAACCCCCCTCCTCCTCCTCCCTCCAACCCCCCTCCTCCTCCTCCCTCCAACCCCCCTCCTCCTCCTCCCTCCAACCCCCCTCCTCCTCCTCCCTCCAACCCCCCTCCTCCTCCTCCCTCCAACCCCCCCCTCCTCCTCCGTCCAATCCCACCCTCCTCCTCCCTCCAACCCCCCCTCCTCCTCCTCCCTCCAACCCCCCCTCCTCCTCTTCCCTCCCTCCAACTCCCCCTCCTCCTCCCTCCAACCCCCCCCAACCCCTTACTCCTCCCCCCTCCAACCCCCTTACACCTCCCCCCTCCAACCCCCTTACTCCTCCCCACTCCATCCCCCTTACTCCTCCCCCCCTCCAACCCTCTTACTACTCCTCCCCCTCCACATCCCCCCTCCAACCCCCCCCCTCCTCCCCCCTCCAACCCCCCCTCCAACCCCCCCTCCTCCGCCCCCCTCCAACCCCCCCCTACTCCCCCCTCCAACCCCCCCTCCTCCTCCCCCTCCAACCCCCCCTCCTCCTCCGCTCTCATACACCCCCTCCCTCCTCCCTCCCTCCAACTCCCCCTCCCTCACTTTCTCCAACCGCCCTCCTCCTCCTTCCAAACCCCCTTACTCCTCCCCCCTCCAACCA
Source organism: Isurus oxyrinchus (assembly GCA_026770705.1). Lineage (NCBI taxonomy): Eukaryota > Metazoa > Chordata > Chondrichthyes > Lamniformes > Lamnidae > Isurus > Isurus oxyrinchus. The sequence continues at coordinate 14,163,188 of JANJGN010000034.1, forward strand.
CCTTACTCCTCCCCCCTCCAACCCCGTTACTCCGCCCCCCTCCATCCCCCTTACTCCTCCCCCCCCCTCCAACCCCCTTACACCTCCCCCCTCCAACCCCCTTACTCTCCCCCTCCAACCACCTTACTCCTCCCCCCTCCAACCCCCTTTACTACTCCTCCCCCTCCACTACGCCCATCCAACCCCCCTTCCTCCTCCCCCCTCCAACCCCCCTCCAACCCACCATCCTCCTCCCCCCTCCAACCCCCGCTCCTCCTCCTCCCTCCCGTTCTCCAACCCCCCCCTCCTCCTCCTCCCTCCCTCCCTCCAACCCCCCTCCACCTCCTCCCTCCCTCCCCTCTCTCTCCAACCCCCCTCCTCCTCCTCCCTCCTCCCTCCAAACCCCCCGCCCTCCTCCTCCCTCCCTCCCTTTCTCCAACCCACCTCCTCCTCCTCCCTCCCTTCTCCAACCCACCTCCTCCTCCTCCTCCCTCCCTTTCTCCAACCCCCCCTCCTCCTCCCCTCCCTCCCTTTCTCCAACCCCCCTCCTCCTCCTCCCTCCCTTTCTCCAACCCCCCCCTCCTCCTCCTCCCTCCCTTTCTCCAACCCCCCCTCCTCCTCCTCCCTCCCTTTCTCCAACCCCCCTCCTCCCTCCCTTTCTCCAACCCCCCCCTCCTCCCTCCTCCTCCCTTTCTCCAACCCCCCCTCCTCCACCTCCCTCCCTCCCTTTCTCCAACCCCCCCTCCTCCTCCTCCCTCCCTTTCTCCGAAACCCACCCCTCCTCCTCCTCCCTGCCTCCCTTTCTCCAAAGCCCCCTCCTCCTCCTCCTCCCCTCCAACCCCCCTCCTCCTCCCTCCAACTCCCCCCTCCCTCCCTTTCTCCAACCACCCTCCACCCCCCCTCCAACCCCCTTACTTCCTCCTCCCCCCTCCAACCCCCCCTCCTCCTCCCCCTCCAACCGCCCCTCCTCCTCCCCCTCCAACCCCCCCACCTCCTCCCCCCTCCAACCCCCCAACCCCCTCCAACCCCCCCCTCCTCCTCCCCCCTCCAACCACCCCCACCTCCTCCCCCCCTCCAAAACCCCCCTCCTCCTCCCCCTCCAACCCCCCCTCCTCCTCCCCCCTCCCAACCCCCCCTCCTCCTCCCCCCTCCAACTCCCCCTTCTCCTCCCCCTCCCAACCCCCCCTCCTCCTCCTCCCTCCCTTTCTCCAACCCCCCCTCCTCCTCCTCCCTCCCTCCCTTTTCTCCAACCCCCCCTCCTCCTCCTCCCTCCCTTTCTCCAACCCCCCCTCCTCCTCCTCCCTCCCTCCCTTTCTCCAACCCCCCCTCCTCCTCCTCCCTCCCTTTCTCCAACCCCCCCCTCCTCCTCCTCCCTCCCTTTCTCCAACCCCCCCCTCCTCCTCCTCCCTCCCTCCCTTTCTCCAACCCCCCCTCCCTCCTCCTCCCTCCCTTTCTCCAACCCCCCCTCCTCCTCCTCCCTCCCTCCCTTTCTCCAACCCCCCCCTCCTCCTCCTCCCTCCCTCCCTTTCTCCAACCCCCCCTCCTCCTCCTCCCTCCCTCCCTTTCTCCAACCCCCCCTCCTCCTCCTCCCTCCCTCCCTTTCTCCAACCCCCCCTCCTCCTCCTCCCTCCCTCCCTTTCTCCAACCCCCCCTCCTCCTCCTCCCTCCCTCCCTTTCTCCAACCCCCCCCTCCTCCTCCTCCCTCCCTCCCTTTCTCCAACCCCCCCTCCTCCTCCTCCCTCCCTTTCTCCAACCCCCCCTCCTCCTCCTCCCTCCCTCCCTTTCTCCAACCCCCCCTCCTCCTCCTCCCTCCCTCCCTTTCTCCAACCCCCCCTCCTCCTCCTCCCTCCCTTTCTCCAACCCCCCCTCCTCCTCCTCCCTCCCTCCCTTTCTCCAACCCCCCCTCCTCCTCCTCCCTCCCTCCCTTTCTCCAACCCCCCCTCCTCCTCCTCCCTCCCTCCCTTTCTCCCAACCCCCCCTCCTCCTCCTCCCTCCCTCCCTTTCTCCAACCCCCCCTCCTCCTCCTCCCTCCCTTTCTCCAACCCCCCCTCCTCCGCCTCCCTCCCTTTCTCCAACCCCCCCTCCTCCTCCTCCCTCCCTTTCTCCAACCCCCCTTCCTCCTCCTCCCTCCCCTTTCTCCAACCCCCCCTCCTCCTCCTCCCTCCCTTTCTCCAACCCCCCCTCCTCCACCTCCCTCCCTTTCTCCAACCCCCCCTCCTCCTCCTCCCTCCCTTTCTCCAACCCCCCCTCCTCCTCCTCCCTGCCTCCCTTTCTCCAAAGCCCCCCTCCTCCTCCTCCCCCTCCCCTCCCTCAACCCCCCCTCCTCCTCCTCCCTCCAACTCCCCCTCCCACCCTTTCTCCAACCACCCCTCCAACCCCCCCCTCCAACCCCCCTTACTCCTCCTCCCCCCTCCAACCCCCCCTCCTCCTCCCCCTCCAACCGCCCCTCCTCCTCCCCCTCCAACCCCCCCACCTCCTCCCCCCTCCAACCCCCCAACCCCCTCCAACCCCCCCTCCTCCTCCCCCCTCCAACCACCCCCACCTCCTCCCCCCTCCAAACCCCCCTCCTCCTCCCCCCTCCAACCCCCCCCTCCTCCTCCCCCCTCCAACTCCCCCTTCTCCTCCCCCTCCAACCCCCCCTCCCCTCCTCCCCCTCCCTCCCTTTCTCCAACCCCCCCTCCTCCTCCTCCCTCCCTCCCTTTCTCCAACCCCCCCCTCCTCCTCCTCCCTCCCTCCCTTTCTCCAACCCCCCCCTCCTCCCTCCCTCCCTCCCTCCCTTTCTCCAACCCCCCCCTCCTCCTCCTCCCTCCTCCCTTTCTCCAACCCCCCCCTCCTCCTCCTCCCTCCCTCCCTTTCTCCAACCCCCCCTCCTCCTCCTCCCTTTCTCCAACCCCCCCTCCTCCTCCTCCCTTTCTCCAACCCCCCCCTCCTCCTCCTCCCTTTCTCCAACCCCCCTCCTCCTCCTCCCTTTCTCCAACCCCCCCCTCCTCCTCCTCCCTTTCTCCAACCCCCCCCCCTCCTCCTCCTCCCTTTCTCCAACCCCCCCTCCTCCTCCTCCCTTTCCTCCAACCCCCCCTCCTCCTCCTCCCTTTCTCCAACCCCCCCTCCTCCTCCTCCCTTTCTCCAACCCCCCCTCCTCCTCCTCCCTCCCTCCCTTTCTCCAACCCCCCCCTCCTCCTCCTCCCTCCCTCCCTTTCTCCAACCCCCCCTCCTCCTCCTCCCTCCCTCCCTTTCTCCAACCCCCCCTCCTCCTCCTCCCTCCCTCCCTTTCTCCAACCCCCCCCTCCTCCTCCTCCCTCCCTCCCTTTCTCCAACCCCCCCTCCTCCTCCTCCCTCCCTCCCTTTCTCCAACCCCCCCTCCTCCTCCTCCCTCCCTCCCTTTCTCCAACCCCCCCTCCTCCTCCTCCCTCCTCCCTTTCTCCAACCCCCCCTCCTCCTCCTCCCTCCCTCCCTTTCTCCAACCCCCCCTCCTCCTCCTCCCTCCCTCCCTTTCTCCAACCCCCCTCCTCCTCCTCCCTCCCTCCCTTTCTCCAACCCCCCCTCCTCCTCCTCCCTCCCTCCCTTTCTCCAACCCCCCCTCCTCCTCCTCCCTCCCTCCCTTTCTCCAACCCCCCCTCCTCCTCCTCCCTCCCTCCCTTTCTCCAACCCCCCCTCCTCCTCCTCCCTCCCCTCCCTTTCTCCAACCCCCCCCTCCTCCTCCTCCCTCCCTCCCTTTCTCCAACCCCCCCTCCTCCTCCTCCCTCCCCTCCCTTTCTCCAACCCCCCCTCCTCCTCCTCCCTCCCTCCCTTTCTCCAACCCCCCCTCCTCCTCCTCCCTCCCTCCCTTTCTCCAACCCCCCTCCTCCTCCTCCCTCCCTCCCTTTCTCCAACCCCCCCTCCTCCTCCTCCCTCCCTCCCTTTCTCCAACCCCCCCTCCTCCTCCTCCCTCCCTCCCTTTCTCCAACCCCCCCCTCCTCCTCCTCCCTCCCTCCCTTTCTCCAACCCCCCCCTCCTCCTCCTCCCTCCCTCCCTTTCTCCAACCCCCCCTCCTCCTCCTCCCTCCCTCCCTCCCTTTCTCCAACCCCCCTCCTCCTCCTCCCTCCCTCCCTTTCTCCAACCCCCCCCCCTCCTCCTCCTCCCTCCCTCCCTTTCTCCAACCCCCCCTCCTCCTCCTCCCTCCCTCCCTTTCTCCAACCCCCCCTCCTCCTCCTCCCTCCCTCCCTTTCTCCAACCCCCCCTCCTCCTCCTCCCTCCCTCCCTTTCTCCAACCCCCCCTCCTCCTCCTCCCTCCCTCCCTTTCTCCAACCCCCCCTCCTCCTCCTCCCCTCCCTCCCTTTCTCCAACCCCCCCTCCTCCTCCTCCCTCCCTCCCTTTCTCCAACCCCCCCTCCTCCTCCTCCCTCCCTCCCTTTCTCCAACCCCCCCTCCTCCTCCTCCCTCCCTCCCTTTCTCCAACCCCCCCCTCCTCCTCCTCCCTCCCTCCCTTTCTCCAACCCCCCCTCCTCCTCCTCCCTCCCTCCCTTTCTCCAACCCCCCCTCCTCCTCCTCCCTCCCTTTTCTCCAACCCCCCCTCCTCCTCCTCCCTCCCCTCCCTTTCTCCAACCCCCCCTCCTCCTCCTCCCTCCCTCCCTTTCTCCAACCCCCCCTCCTCCTCCTCCCTCCCTCCCTTTCTCCAACCCCCCCTCCTCCTCCTCCCTCCCTCCCTTTCTCCAACCCCCCCCCTCCTCCTCCTCCCTCCCTTTCTCCAACCCCTCCTCCTCCTCCTCCCTCCCTTTCTCCCACCCCTCCTCCTCCTCCTCCCTCCTTTCTCCCGACCCCCCCTCCCCCCTCCCTTTCTCCGACCCCCCCCTCCCCCCTCCCCCCCCTTTCTCCGACACCCCCCTCCCCCCTCCTCCCTTTCTCCGACCCCCCCTCCCCCCTCCCTCCCTTTCTCCGACCCCCCCCTCCCCCCTCCCTCCCTTTTCCGACCCCCCCACCCCCCTCCCTCCCTTTCTCCGACCCCCCCTCCTCCCTCCCTCCCTTTCTCCGACCCCCCCCTCCTCCCTCCCTCCCTTTCTCCCTCCCTTTCTCCGACCCCCCCCTCCTCCCTTCCTCCGACCCCCCCTCCTCCCTCCCTCCGACCCCCCTCCTCCCTCCCTCCGACCCCCCCTCCTCCCTCCCTCCGACCCCCCCTCCTCCCTCCCTCCGACCCCCCCTCCTCCCTCCCTCCGACCCCCCCTCCTCCCTCCCTCCCGACCCCCCCCTCCTCCCTCCCTCCGACCCCCCCTCCTCCCTCCCTCCGAGCCCCCCTCCTCCCTCCCTCCGAGCCCCCCTCCTCCCTCCCTCCCTCGGCCCCCTCCTCCCTCCCTCCCTCCCTCCGAGCCCCCCCTCCTCCCTCCCTCCCTCTCCTCCGACCCCCCCCTCCCTCCCTCCCTCTCTCCGACCCCCCCTCCTCCCTCCCTCCCTTTCTCCGACCCCCCCTCCCCCCTCCCTCCCTTTCTCCGACCCCCCCTCCCCCTCCCTCCCTTTCTCCGACCCCCCCTCCCCCTCCCTCCCTTTCTCCGACCCCCCCTCCCCCCTCCCTCCCTTTCTCCGACCCCCCTCCCCCTCCCTCCCTTTCTCCGACCCCCCCTCCCCCCTCCCTCCCTTTCTCCGACCCCCCCCTCCCCCTCCCCTCCCTTTCTCCGACCCCCCCCTCCCCCTCCCTCCCTTTCTCCGACCCCCCCACCTCCCTCCCTCCCTTTCTCCGAGCCCCCCTCCTCCCTCCATCCGACCCCCCCTCCTCCCTCCCTCCGAGCCCCCCTCCTCCCTCCCTCCGAGCCCCCCTCCTCCCTCCCTCCGAGCCCCCCTCCTCCCTCCCTCCGAGCCCCCCCTCCTCCCTCCCTCCGAGCCCCCCTCCTCCCTCCCTCCGAGCCCCCCTCCTCCCTCCCTCCGAGCCCCCTCCTCCCTCCCTCCGAGCCCCCCTCCTCCCTCCCTTTCTCCGACCCCCCCTCCTCCCTCCCTCCCTTTCTCCGACCCCCCCTCCTCCCTCCCTCCCTTTCTCCGACCCCCCCTCCTCCCTCCCTCCCTCCTTTCTCCGACCCCCCCCTCCTCCCTCCCTCCCTTTCTCCGACCCCCCCTCCTCCCTCCCTCCCTTTCTCCGACCCCCCCTCCTCCCTCCCTCCCTTTCTCCGACCCCCCCTCCTCCCTTTCTCCGACCCCCCCTCCTCCCTTTCTCCGACCCCCCCTCCTCCCTTTCTCCGACCCCCCCCTCCTCCCTTTCTCCGACCCCCCCTCCTCCCTCCCTCCGACCCCCCCTCCTCCCTCCCTCCGACCCCCCCTCCTCCCTCCCTCCGACCCCCCCTCCTCCCTCCCTCGACCCCCCCTCCTCCCTTTCCTCCGACCCCCCCTCCTCCCTCCCTCCGACCCCCCCTCCTCCCTTTCTCCAACCCCCCCCTCCTCCTCCCTCCCTCCCTTTCTCCAACCCCGTCTCCTCCTCCTCCTCCCTCCCTCTCTCCAACCCCCCCTCCTCCTCCTCCTCCTCCCTCCCTCTCTCCAACCCCCCCCTCCTCCTCCTCCTCCGTCCCTCTCTCCAACCCCCCCTCCTCCTCCTCCCTCCCTTTCTCCAACCCCCCCTCCTCTCCGACCCCCCCTCCTCCCTCCCTCCCTTTCTCCGACCCCCCCTCTTCCCTCCCTCCCTTTCTCCGACCCCCCCTCTTCCCTCCCTCCCTTTCTCCGACCCCCCCCTCCTCCCTCCCTCCCTTTCTCCAACTCCCCCCCCCCACCCCCCGGCTGCTTCCTACCTTTGCACCTGGCGGCGGGCGGCGTGAGAAACCGGGAGGACAGTGTCTGTTTCAGCTTCCAAAAAATCCAGATGGAGACGGGAACCCACAGGCCGACATAACAGCGGCAGTGCCGGTCGTTCAGAGGCCCCCACAGGGTCGCAACCCCCATTCCCCCCAACGGCCAACCCAGACCAGAATCCAGTGTCACCTTTACCCGCCCACCGCCCGCTCCAATCACATTGGGCTGCAATTCCCTCCTCTATCTCCCATTGGCGCATTCTTCTGTCACTCAGCGCTGCCTTGATGGGGTTTGCTTGAGCAGGAGGTGGTGGGCGCAGTCACAGCCTTACTCCCGTCCTGATTGGCTCTCTCCAAGCGGTTCCCACCAGGCGGGATAGTCATTGGCCGCTTTGCTTGTCCATCATATCATGGTGCGCTGGCTGTGTTCCTGCAGCATCACACAGAATGGTTTCAGCGCAGGAGCTCTTTCGGCCCGTCCTGTCTGTGCTGGCCCTCCCAAGGAGCAATTCTCTCCGTGCCACTCCCCCACCTTCTCCTGGTTGTCTTGCACTGTTGTATTCTCTGTGCTTAGATCAATACTTACTCAGGCCAGGAGTCAGAATGGATGTTGTACTTTATTGAGAGAGACTGTTCTTACATGTGCCCCTTCTTGGGTATAATGGCGAAATATGGGTGATTACATCACCTCTGGTCATGCTAAATCCATATCCTTAAATATGTTTTCATACGACTTTGCTTACCTCCACTATCACAACACCCCTTGAATAGAGGATCAGATTAGTTGATGAGAGCAATGTATACAAATAGGTATTTCTTATCGGATAGAATATGGTATCAGTGCTACATTCTGTTACCATAGTATTCTAGCACATCATTTGCAAATTCATATCTTTTACAATGCCTTTTACTTAACACATTCTCCTACATTAGTAACACTGAGTGCCTATAGTTATCACTATGAGGCCCCACTTCTATAATTACAAACGCTATTTAACGTAGGACATTTCAACCTGTAACGACAACACTTAACATGACTACTCTCCAAGGTTCTAACTACATTTCCTATTCTTGGAAACATGCTGGTCAGCAACTGGCTTGATCAGACCTGGTAAGAGCTAAGTGTGGGTGTGATTGTGAACTGTCTGTTTTCTCAGCCCTGAGGTTTAGGCCTGGAATGATTATCTTCAGGTATCTGTGACTTGGTTTGGTATTTTCCCTCCCTTCCTTGTCAAAACACATGTGTTCATGCCAAGGCAATGCTGTTGGATTTCCTGGTGCATGGCTCACAGAGAATTCTCTGAGGTGAGATCTATTTCTTCTGAGTGTAGCTCCATTCGATTTTGTTACCTTGCAGGATCGTGGTTCCCTGCAGACTTTGACACTTCTGCTGGAATCCTTGTTTGTTCCTTTGGGTGTAACTCTCTCACCTTTTGACTGACATGGTGTGGAGGTAGTTCTGCACCAGAATGTTTATCATGAGTGTCCTTCATTCTGTTCTGTCTTTGTTGCACTTGGTCCTTGATCAAAGATGCAGAGAAGCGTGCAAGTTCCGTGAGATGGAAGATGAAGAAGGAGATTAGAAAAGCAGATCTGCTCTAAATACTTCCACTTTTCAGTTGTTGCATTGGTGCAATTATTATGAGATCATTCCAAGCTGCAATCTTATGCCGCTGTTCTTGACATGGCCTATGAAGAAAGGTTGAATAGGTTAGGCCTATACCTATTGGAGTTTAGAAGAATGCGAGGTGATCCTACTGAAACAGTTAGGATCCTGTGGGTACTTGACAGGATGGAAACCTGGAGGATTTATCTTGTGGAGAGACTAAAACTAGGGACATAGTTTGAAAATAAGAGGTCTCCCTTTAAGACAGAGAAAGAGGAGGTTTTTTTTCTCCAGAGGGTTGTTGGTGTGTGGAATTCTCTTCCCCAGATAGCAGGGGAGGTTGGGTCTTTATATTTATTCAAGGCTGAGATAGACATTTTTATCAGGCAAGGGAGTCAAGGGTTTTGGGGGGCAAACAGGAAAGTGGAGCTGAGACTGTAACCATATCAGCTATGGTCATATTTGCATGGTGGAGCAGGCTTGAGGGGCCGAATGGCCTACTCCTGCTCTTATGTTCATATGTTCCTACAACATACTCCTCCTCCACTTTTTCTTTTGAAGAGGCAATTCCCTTTGCTTGTTGTTCCCTCTGCAGCTCCAGTCATCTTTGTTATGCTATGCAGTGTGCAGCACATCATCATCATTCTCAAGACTCTTGCTGAAATGCACCTCCAGATCTGTCCAGGCACCAGAACTGCAACTTCAGCATCCCAATTGCTTGCTCAGTTGCGCATCCCATTGTCATATGGTTTCGATTGTAGAGCTCTTGGGCCTCATTGCTTGGGCTCCTCATGGATGTTGTCAGCCATGGTTTAAATAAGTAGGTCCTGTCTCCAAGGAGTCAGCTGGTAAGTGTCTCTTTTCATTTGTTCTTGATTTATGAGTGTCTCTGGCTAGGCCAGTATTTATTGCCCATACCCAATTGTCCATTGAGAAGGTGGTGGTGAATCAGTGTGAATTGCTGCAATCCATGTGGAAAACCCACAGTGCTGTTAGGAAGTTCCAGGATTTTGACCCAGCAACAATGAAGGAATGACAATATAGTTCCAAGTTAGGATGGTGTGTGCCTTGGATGAGAACTTGCAGGTCGTGCTGTCAGGAGTGCTCCAGAATTTTGGCCAAATGTGGATTGAGAACACGAGACAACCTGCTTGTGAATAAGTGTTCTGGCCTAGCCTGCATGCCAAGAACACCAAGCCAAATAAGAGGAGCCACTCCAGTCGCACGATATCCCATTCTCTCTATGGACCAAGCTAGCAATGGATCTGTTCGCTGTCAACAAGGACTACCTGCTCGTAACTGACAACCATTCCAAGTATCCAACTGTTCAAAGGCTCAGGGACATGTCAAATACAGTAGTGGCCAGCACTAAGTGCCAGTGTTTCAGGTATCTCAGTGGAAGTCACATCAGATAATGGTTCACAGTAGTGGAAAACCCTTCCACATAGTGCGATAAATGGTCTGTCAATCACATCATCTTCCCAGTATCCTTGATCCAATGGATTGGTGCAGCGCATGGTCAGAATGGTGAAGGTGGTATGCTGAATGTGCAAGCATTTGGTAAGGGCCAGCATGCATGTATTTCACTACTGCATTAGATACTTTGTGCAGGTAACCACTCTTTCTATGGACATAAGTATCATCACAAAAGACTGAACCATTATGGGACTCATGTGAGAGATGGACTCCTATATTCACTCTCCACTCATATTTAGTGCCTCAGGAAATGCTCACAGAATCTCAAAACATTTCCTGCTGCTGCCCTGGAGGGTCAGCATCTGCAGCTAGCTGAGCGGAGTTTGGAGTGTCTTGTCTCCTCCAACATGGACTCCACTGCGGTCCTTGTCTCCACCACTTGTTCCTATTCAACGTCGGTGTGTGCTATGCAGCTGTCTGATATTTAATTCCATTACCAGATAGCTTGGAGATTCTCCTCTCTCCATCTCCAGGCAAGTTAAGATCCTGCTTATCTCTAGCACCTTCTCCTCTGCAGATGTTAGCATGGTGATGACTGGAGAACTACCTGAAGTTCACTGCCTCTCCCTAATGTTCTAAACTCTTTTCTCCCTCCTAGCAGAAGAGAAATCTATGATTGTGACAAATGAAATGTGAAATCCAGGAAAAGGATAAAGACTCCCTAGAGGAAGTCACTGACCCTAAGAATAAATTATCACTGACTCCACCAGCTCAGATACAGCGTGAATGGAGAACACCTGAGTATTTCCAGCATTTTTTGTGTTTATTTCAGATTTCCAGCATACACAGTATTTTGCTTCTACTTGAGAGTCACTCTGAGGGAGAGGCTTAACATCACATTAAGATGAGGGTATGTCAGTGCTGGATGGACAGCTAGGGAAACAAGGAAGTGCAGAGACAGAAGGAGATGGTGATTTTCACGCTAAATTGATATAAAGAGTGATGTGCTTTGGAAGGTAGAGTGAGGGGTTTGGCATGATACACCTCTGCATACACTATTCCTGCCTTACTAGGTTATTAAATTTCTTCCAACATCATTTCAAGGAACAGGTCATTACATTGATTCCATATTTAGACCAAGGCTATAATGAGGTCAGGAGCTGAATGGCATAGGGAGGAACACAAGGAGAGCGAGGGTGAGCAGGTTATTGCTCTGTGCATGCCACACAACTGTCGAGGACTCTTTGCATCACTTTGCTGAAGATCAAGAGTAGACTGATGAGTAATTGGTGGGTTGGATTTGTCCTGATTTTTGTGGACAGGACATACATGGGCAATTTTCCACATAACCAGGTAAATGCTGATGTTGCAACAGTATTGGAACAGCTTGATTTGGGGTGTGGTAGTTCTGGAGCACAATTCTTCAGCACCACGGTCGGAATATTGTCAGGGCCCATAGCCTTTGCAGTATCCAATGCCTTCAGTTGTTTCTTAATATCCCGCAGAGTGAAATGAATTGGCTGAAGACTGGCACCTAAGATGCTGGGAGCCTCAGGACGAGGCCAAGATGGAACATCCATTCAGCACTTCTGGCTGAAGATGATTACATATGAATCAGCCTTACCTTTTGCACTGATCTGCTGGACTCCAAGTTCATTGAGCATGCTGCTTCCTCGGTTTGGCACGCAAGCTTCACCAGCTTGACAGCTGTTACAGTCCCAGACCAGACCTGTAAATTTGGTTATCCATTTAGGGACAAATCACTTTTGTTTGAAGTCGACAAAATTTAAAAAGAGAACAAAGTCACAAGATCCCATGGATTTAAGTGACATAAATTTTACTATAAAAAGTCAGAAAAGGAAAACAATCTACAATGTTTATCTTATACTTTAACATTCAGAATCAACATGAGGTTATCATGAGTTAACAGGTAAAGAATGTTAAACATACCACACTGTTCATCAAATGGCAGATGCAACCAAGATAGATCCCCACAAGTTCCTCAGCAACACGTCCAGACATCAGTGATCACTGTGAATAACAAAAAGTTGTTAAAATTCTAGTCTCCCTCACATGGGATTTCAACTCTTTCCTTTCAGAGATCTAGTCTCTGAATCCCCACAATGACCTGTTTGCCCCCAGTTGTTTGATCATTTTTCCTGAGACTGTCTTCCATTAAATTCCTGAGGCTGCACTCCAACATCTGCTCACTGGCATAATTTTGGCTCTTTAGCCACTCTGGGCAGAACATCACAGCGCCAGAGGGTTAACTTTGCCCCAACAGCTAGCAGCAGGGGGCCAGTGACCTTCCACCGCCACCTTCTCAGTCCCAACTGCACCAAACGGCTCCCAGGGTTCTCCTGATCCCCAGTTCCAATCTCAGTGCACTGAATGGCTCCCAGGGCTTCTTTGAGCCCTCACTGCCCAGAGCCCGCTAACAGCACCACCTTTAAGGTTTGGAGCCTCTTCCCCTTCTCCCAAACTGACTGTGTCACATGGGTTCACCTCTTTGCCATCACATTGGGTCTGTAGTTGCTGTTTCATGTGTCCTGAATGTATAATAATTTTCATAAGATTTTTCTAGTTTATTGTAAAGTAGGTTTATGAGGCTTGTGTTATTCTGTCTTTGTGTCTGATTAAATACATTTTGTAGCCAAGCAGACTACAAGTTAAAGTTATCAAAAGAAGGCATAGAAATGTCTTTAATATACTGAGTAAACATGGTTGGGGTCTTAGCATTGAAGGTGCAAAGAGAATTTGCATTTTAGCTAGGTGAAGGTTGATCTGAGTTTCAAAGAGGTTAATGAAAATAGTAGCAACATGAAAATATTTATATTGTTAAAAAGGCAAAGCTCCAAAGACATATGGAAACAATGGAATTTACATATTATAAAGGGAGAACATATATAAAGGAGAATGAGGCTAATCGTTAAGGAAGGCATTGTAAGATCTAACAAAAGGGTATGAAGCCTCCAGTATTTGTGTATAAACCTGCTGCCTACAGAAACTGAAGCTGGAGAGAGCCATTTTGAATTCCACTGTCCAGGGTATTGTGTTAACCCTTGCTGCATCTGTTTAAAATCTAAATTCTATTTTTGGATCATTGCCTTAAAGGGAGTGTAACTGGGAGCCAGGTTAATTAGGGATTTTAGGAGTTATTATAATAATAATTCTGCTTGAAATTTTCTCTTTCGTTAATAAATATGTTACCTTTAGTTTTTTAAAAATTCTCTAAAGGCTTGATGGACTTATTAGTACTGAATTCAGCGCACACATCTCGAAATAAATACAAATTCTAAAACTATTGTGATAGCGGGATCAAGTTTCCCTCGTGGATTTGATCTGCCTGGCACACATTATCTGCTGCATTATAACACATGCCACACCAGCAGGCAGGCACCCTGTTGATTCCAGCAGCTTACTTATGAAGAAACTAGAACAGAGCATATGTGTCCTGTAAACCTGCAGCTTTTGCACATGACTGGAATCATAATTCTCAGCCTAGCTTGGAAAAGGTAAGTTGTACTTTCTTAACATATTTCCTTGAAAAAAATAAAGCTTCACCATAGTGAAGGTTTCTTTACAATGCCAATTCTTTCTAATACACCCTTATCATTATAAACTTCTACGAATAACTTATTACACACTGTACAGGTAATCTTTTCATTTCTTCACAATTACGCATATTGTATTAACAACGTTTCAAAGGTTTAACCCAAACAAAAGCAGGTACATGTGACAAGTAGGACTAAAACATCATGGTTTATCATAACTCAAAGTTTGTAAATTTTCATACATCCTTCCTTTAGCTCTGCAAATAATATCTCAAGTGCGCCCACCATCAAATTGTCACGCTCTTTGTGAGCTATAGTTGTAATTCCAGTTGTTAGTTCATTTTCTTGTTAAATTCTTGTTTTGGGACAATAAGGTGAAAATGGCTTCTTTGAGTGCCAATAACGTCTTGTATCTTATCAAAATCCCTTTTGGCTGTTTCAAGAATGCCATTGAGATTATTTTTATGTTCAAATAAAAGGATTTTATATTCCTCTTTGGTTTGATCTTTCAACGTTTTGAGATCTTTCAGTTTTTTCTGATCCGCTTGAAAACGTGTCTTATTTAACTCTTTCTGAGCGATGTCAACAGCTTCCTCATTCTAGACTTTCCAACGCTTTAAGTCTTTCACACAATTCACGAACCACATCATTTTAATCCTCTTGGGGTTTTAAATGGTTTTTTGAGACCTGCCTAATTGCTTGGATACCTGCTGCTGTATCTTGCGTCACAACTTTGGCAAGTTTTGGTGTCATTGGCCCTTCAGGATCACTTTGCAGTCTCAGTCCTTTCCAATGAAATCTTCTGTAGCTCTTTGTATGGCCTCCGTACTGTCCATTACTGAGGTGGATACATTGGTATTTTTACTTGAATCAGTTCTTTGCTCCATTTGGATCACAAATAGGCAAAGAGTTTAAACTCACAGAAACAACTTCAGAATTGTGGCACCCCTTCCCAGGGAGGGCAAAAACTATACTATCCACTATATCACTTCCCAGTATTAAATCTATATATTTAATAGGTAATTTACAAACAATTCCAGCCACACAAGACCACTTCATCAGAGCACAATTTAATTTTACTTTATGCAATGACAAATGATGTAATCCCATCAATAACCTGTATTAATACATTCTGATTCAGTGAGCTTTCTGAAAATGTCTCAATCCTTTGCTAACAATAAGCTCTGAACCGAACCAGTGTCTTCTCAGGATTACAATCTTTCTGGGCTCTTTCTTGGACAAAAATGGAGTGCCTTCCCCTTCCATTACAAACCCCTTATAATCATATCCCTATGTATTCCCAAGGTAAAAACATTAGACGCAATGAGTTCCTCACAAGCTTCACTTTGTGGTGCAGCTTTCCCTGTGGAGATTCCTGTCACTCACACCACAGCCACTGTTTTGGCACCCATTTCCTTTACTGGTGCTATCTTTTCTGAAGACACCTTTAGTGTCCCTATTACTGCCACCATTTTATCATTCCGCTTCCAACAATTTGCTTTTACATGCCCTGTTTTCTGACAATAAAAGCATACTTGTTTCTTTAAATCACTTGTATCCTCTATACTATCATTTTCTTTGACTGGAACAGCTTCTGCCTTTTCCCTAAAGTTAGATTCTGTTCTGTTCCTCCAGTTTCCCAGTGGGGTTTCTATTGCCCTCTAGTTGCCTAAGTGATATATCATACCCAACTGCCAGAACTGTTGCTTCCCTCATTTTAGAAATCTTGCAGTTTTCCAGGTGCAAACTGATGGCTGTTGAAATGCTGTTTTGAAATTATTCCATTATCACTATTTCTCTCTCATTCTCAAAATTCTGTTCGAATTTCAGTGCCCAAAACCACCGGTCCTAGAACATTTCTTTCTCCCCAACAAATTCTACAAACGTTTCATTTGATCTTTTCCTTAAAGTCCGAAAGTTTAACCAATAGGCTTCTGGAACAAGCTCATAAGCATTAACTACCACAGTTTTAACTGTCTCATAATCTGAGGATTGTTTATCCGAAAGACTAGAATAAACATCCAAGGCTTTCCGAACCATAATTGACTCTGCAAAATGAGTGCCCATGTGTCCTCTGGCCACTTTAACTTTGTAGCCACCTTTTCAAACAAAGTAATTTTTCTCAACTCTGTCCTCAGTGAATTTAGGCATTAGGCGAAGATTTCTTGTAACTCCAAAGCTCAGAGTGCGACTCAACTCATCATCCAAACTATTAGCCTCTCTTCCAACCCATAACTTAAGCTTTACTTTTGCCAGCTCATACTGTCAGATTTCTTTCTCCCTTTGCAACTCTCTTTCTCTTTCGTTATCTCTTTCCTCCCTGACTAACCTCTCTCTCTGGAGTTCAAGTTCAAGACTCCCCATTTCTGTTTCTTTCTGCTCCTTTTTCAGTTCGGGCTTTTTCATTTCATTTTCTCTTTCAAGTTCAAGTTTTTTTTTCCATTTCATTTTCTAACTTGAGCTGTTTCACCTGCAGCTAAATTCTAACGACCTCTACTGAATTGCCATCTGGATTATTATTTCCTCCTTCCAATTCCAAGTGTTGTGCTATTACCTCAACTCTGTGTGTTTTTTAAGCCCCAGCTTTCAACTCTAACTTCAACTTTTCTGCTAATGCGATTAACCTCACCTAGTTCACGATTCATGTATTATAGTTTTGGACTGTAACTTTTAGCTTTAGGAATTAAAGTTTAGCTGGGGAAAACGTTATAAACGTAATTGAAGCAAGCTTGGAGTCATAATTGATTGGGGCCATGTTGGCTTAAGGAGTTAACAGCTAGAAAAGTAACATCCTTAAACAGCATGTGGGCTTATTTGGCTGGAAACCTGGAGGCATGATGTCTACACTGCTTGCAAAGAAATGTAGTCCAGAGATATGTTTTGGTTTTGGGAGTTAGAGCGAAAGTAATTGAAAAGCATTCAGCGAATCCTGAAAGTTTATAAAACAAATTTACTTCAGCAGATCAAAAAAATAAATAGTAAATGAGGGATAATTGGTTTGCAGGTCAGTTTGAGGATAGGCCAGAGCAGGCTACGTCATCATGCAGGTTGGTGGAGCTTAAGAATGTTCGCTGGTTTCAATTTATCTGGGTGTTTTCTATCAGAGGTTTTTAGTTGCAGTTTGGATCTTGTGTGGTTTGCAGCTCACAGAGAAGGGAGGTGCTCAGTGCAGCTAGAGCTCAGGAGGAGAAGTTCAGGGAGCCATTTATTGCTCGGTGCAGTCGGGAGATATGGTCCAGGTTTTTCCCGTCAGTGAGCGAGGGGAGGAGCCCGCTCGCCGATGCGTAAAATGACGCACGGTGACATCAGGCAGAATTCCCAACGTTACCACGCCCCATTTAAATTTTCAGGTAGGCAGGGGCTCAGCAAAATCAACTGTACACCCGCCGATCTGTCAATGGCCAATTGAGGCCGTTGACAGAGTCATTAAAGTAATTAATCGACCTGCCCGTCCAACCTTAAGGTTGGCATGCAGGCCAGGAGCACTGGAGGGCATTAGAAAAAACATGAAACCTCATCCACAGGTGGGATGATGTTTCATGTAAGCTTTGAAAAATTTAATAAAAGTGTTTTTAAAAGTTATGCACATGTCCCAACTCATGTGACAGTGTCACATAACGGGACATGTCAGGGAATTTTTTTTTCTATTTTAAAAAAATTTTTACCATAGAGCCGATCTCCCTAAGGCAGCACTTTGCCTCAGGGAGATGTGTGTGCTCTTTTGTGTGCATGCATGAAAGAGCGCACTGTTGCCTCAGGGAATCCCTCCCCCCACCTGCACAGGGAGCGCATATTGCTTCCGTGCAGACATCACACTGGGCGGGACTTAATTGGCCTGCCCACGTAAAATGGCGACGCGCCTCTGACCGGGGGTGCCGATTGGAGGTGCACATCTGCGCACCTGCTCTTCAACTTCCCCCCCCCCCCACCGATGGGGAGATAATTCTGCCCATGAATTCTGAAAAAGCCAAGGACAATGCCAGCTTAATGAAGCTAGCAGTCTGCGAAAGAGCTGGAATTGTGCCAGTAATTAAAGGTGGGAGTGCAGCTTTGTGAATCCCTTGGAACATAGTTCCAAGAGAATAGATTGAACCACTGGGAGGTGAGCTATCATTGAGGTAGTCTGAGTTGGAACAGCTTTTGAGGGAAGGCAAAGGCTAGATCTTTGAAAGTGAAGAGTTGAAATTGCAAATGCAGGAGACATTGTTGTAATGAGATTTTGTGACTCACAGTGGTCATTGCCATCTGGGTATGTTGCTGAAAATTCTATGGGATCTGTCTTTGTCACATCTGCCATTCGAAAAGCAGTGTCCTTGACCACAGTTTGGCTGTTAAATCATATTTACATGTTAATTCTGAATTCACTGGGTCAAACACCTTGAGCTCCCTCCCTAACAGCACTGTGGGTGTACCTACACCACATGGACTGTAGTGGTTCAAGAAGGCAGTTCACCATCAACTTCTCAAGGGCAATCAGGGATGGGCAATAAGTGCTGGCCTAGCCAGCGATGCCCACATCCCATAAAATGAAAAAAATGTTAGTATTCTCAATGTTTTACTTTTCTGACTTTGTACAGTAAAGTTAATTTTGTTTGTTCAAAAGCCATGCAATCTTGTGGCTTTATTCTCTTATTAAGTACCTGGAAGTTCACTCATCATCTTCCTTAAGCAAAAAGTTATTGGTCCCTAAACAGATCATAACAGTTGCAAATCACTCAGGGATAAATCTTCCCTCTTCAGAAAAGTCGTAGCAACTGACAAAGCCATTCTGCTTTTCAATAAGTACAGTACAATTCATCATGAAAATCTTGTCAGCTTAAACTTCAGCAAGTCTCAACACACATATCCATCTGTGGATTTGAAATCCCGCAAGAGCCCCCAATTTCTGTTATGATTCCAGACTAGACCCTCAAATTTGATTACTCTCTGTTTCAGGACCAATAACTTTTTTAAAGTAGACATAATTTGAAATCCTGGTTACTTGCTAAGAGAATAAAGATTCCATAGTTTCAAACAAACAACAGAAACTTTTCTATACAAAGTCAGAAAAGGAAAACAATCTACAATATCTATCATACTCAATGTAATAATCATTAACGATGTAAACATGAATTAACAGGAAAACTGTGATCAAATACACTGCACATCAAATAGCAGATGTAACCAAGACGGATCCCACGAATTTCTCAGCATCCCACACAACCAACCCACGTCGGTATTGTGAAGCACAAAAATTTCTGCCTCCCTCATTGAGGCAATCCGAGTTGGAATGGTTTTGAAAGGAACTCGGTGGCTAGATTTTTGAAAGAGAAGGGGGTTTTCAGGACTTGCCTTTCAAAAATCTAGCCACCGAATTCCCTCTGAAACCACTCCAACTCAGGCTGCCTCAATGACTGCTTGCCTCCCAGTTGCTCAATCCTTTCCACTGAGTCTGTGTTCCATTGGATTAGAGTCTGCACTCCAACACCTACCTACTGGCACAATTCCAGCTCTTCAGCCATTCTGAGCAAAATACCACTGCTTCAAAGTGTTATCTTTGCCCCAACTGCTAGCAACAGGGAGCCAGCAGCCTCCCACCACCACCTTCTCAGCTCCTTATGGCCTTTTCTGAGCCAAACTGCACCAAATGACTCACAGGACTCCTGTTGATCCCTGGCTTCAACTCTCAATGGCACTGAACAGCTCCCAGGGTTTCTCTGAACCCTAACTGCCTGGAGCCTGCTAACATCAGCACATTTAAGGTATAGAGACTCTTTCCCTAATCCCGAACTAACTGTGTTACGTGGGCTCACCTCTATTCTGCTGCAACACGTCCCGTGGTCACTGTCTTCCACCACACAGGGATTATGTTGATCCCTGCAGCTGCCACAAGAAGAAATTGGAACAGGGCATGTGCGGCCTGTTACACTGTCACACTCTGCACATGCACCAGAACTCCAGGGCATGCCCCGAATCATAGTCCTCAGCCTCTGCATGGAAAAGGTAAGTTAAAGAGTTTTTAGGTATGCTTGGTGCTGCTCCTGACATGGCCTCCTGCACTCTTCATTGAACCAGGGCTAATCCCTCAGCTTGATGTTAATGGTAAGTGTGGGGAAATGCCAGGCCCTGATATTACAAATTGTGATTGAACGTACTTCTGCTGCTGATTGTCCACAGTGCCTCTTGAATGCACAGCTTTGAGTTGCTAAGTCTGTTTGAAATCTATTCAATTTAATATGGCAGCAATGCCAAATAACATGATGGAGGGTATCGTCAATGTGAAGACAGGGCTTTGTCACCACAACTGCGTGGTGGTCACTCCTACCAAAACTGTCATGAAAAGATGCATCTGCAACAGGTAGATTGGTGAGGACGAGGTCAAATAGGTTTTCCCTCTTGTTGATTTCCTCATCACCTGCTGCAGACCCAGTCTAGCGGCTATGTCCTTTAGGACTCGGCCAGCTTGGTCTGTGGTGGTGCTACTGAGCCACTCTTGGTGATGGACATGGAAGTTCTCTGGCCGGAGTACATTCTGTGCCCTTGACACTCTCAGTGCTTCTTCCAATTGCTATTCATCATGGGGGAGTACTGATTCATCAGCTGAGGGAGAGCAGTAGGCGGTAATGAGCAGGAGGTTTCCTTGTGCATGTTTAACTTGATACCATGAGACTTCATGGTGTCCAGAGTCAATGTTGAGGACTCCCAGGGCATCTCCCTCCCACTGAGCCAACGCCTCTGCTGGGTCTGATCTGGTGGTGGGGGTGTCAGGACATACCCAGGGACGTGATGGTGATGTATGGAGCATATTCTTTAAATATAACTTACGGACAATCAAGACAGCATTGGTCCGAGTATTCAACCTTGGGCAATCGCCACCATAAATCACTCACCAGTCCAAAAAAGAACAATTCTGTTCAACAATTCTCTTCCCCTTAGACAACAATGTATCAATGCTGCTGCTGCCCCTTTTGTGCCACGGGCTTCAATTCTGCTAACAAGCCAAATATGTAGCACTTTATCAAATGCTTTTGAAAGTCCATTTGTACAACTTCAACTATACACCCCTCATCCACTCTCTCTGGTGCCTCATCAAAAACTGAATAGAGTTGGACAAATATGATTTACTTTAAATAAATCCTTGCAGCCTTTCCTTTATCAGTTTATGTTTGTCCACGAGGCTACTAATTTTCACACAGGTTACTGTCCCTGAAGTTTTCCACCACCAACATTAAAGTTATCTTCTCCCCTTTTTTGAACAAGGCTGGGACATTTGCAATCCTCCAGTCCTCTGGCAATGCTGTTTTATCCAAAGGAGATTTAGAAGATTGTGGCCAGCACCTCAGGAAATACTATGTGTACTTCCCTAAGAAATCTTGGATGGATCCCACCTGGAGCTGGTGACTTATCTACATTAAGTACTACACAGTACGTTCACTTTATTTATTCCTCATCCTGCATCCCAGCAATATAAAATCTAAAAGCCAAGAGGAAATGTGAGCCAATAGAAAATATGACAATTTCCATAATAGGACAGTGTGCACTATTGGGCTCAATACAACAGAAAGGCTTTAGATTCTGTGCAGAATCATCTACCTGTATGAAAATCTCCAAAGACGTGAAAGACAAGGGACATGTAAGAAAGACATGAAATTAAAAACAAATGTGTAAATCAAACTTCATTCCTTTTGTTTATTTAAAAACGGACTTTACTGAACCAAAAGGTGGCTGCTACAGGTCACATGACTCACAGTTTCTGGAAATTTCCAGCAGCAATTACAAAGACAAAAGGGATCCACTGTCATCTTGTGGAATCTCACACCTCATTATTAGAATACATTATAATCATGAAACTAAGGGACTAGCAGACATCTAAACTCATTATACCTACAGAGGTGAGTCACCATCTCACACCTGGTCTGTCAAGGTCTATTTCAAAAAGAAACTATTGAAGGGAAAAGGCCATCATTTGCACCTTTGTAAGCTAACCACTCGAGTGGAGTCAGAGGTTCTACCAAGACAATAGTTACCCAAAACAGGGTCATTAGCGTGGAAGGTGACTCTTTCAGAGGCGATTGACAGGCACATTATAAGCCAAGAACAAAAGCAAGATCCAGACTCAAGTGACCATTCTGAAACCTCTAAATTCACTTCAGAACTCAGAAACAGGGAGTCTACTGATTTACTTCCAACCTGAAAGCACAATAGGAGGACTTCCAGTTGAACAAGCAGCCAACAACAAATCACAGCCCTTCAAAGCCTCTGACCATCAACTGCCAAGCAGACCAAGTCTAAGTACAGCAATTTCATCTCGCGGCATCGCATTCCACTTCAAAGGAATTTTGTGCTACTGTCTTCAGCCAGGGACTCACTGGAACTGGAACTTTTCCACAAAGGAGCCTCTCCTCTGGATTTTGACTTTCTGGACTCATGTGAACTGATGTCCATTTCTGTGGTTCTTTTACTGCTATTATCTGTGTGCGTGTGTGAGAAGTTGCCGCCACCCCCCCAGGTTTCAATGTGTGAGTAAACTAACCTTCCTATTTAATCATAACATAAATTTTCTGTGAGATACTTTTAAATTTGGACCACACAAACTAAGGTTTTGTGGAAACATGCCATAGCCTAATTTTAAAATTATTAAAAACACCTCTGCTTACAGACAATGAAAGGACTAAGGAGTTCAGTTTGCCTCTCTAGCCTATCCATGACATGAGGTAGCGTAAAAGCAAACTGCTTCTAGCAGTTATGGGGTCAAGAACAAGGGACCATTTATAAAAGATCAAATGCAAGGGCTTTAGAGCAATATGGTAGCAATTCTGACCTGCAGTCAATGTTATAATGTCGGAAATCCCTTTTATTCCCATGGCACACAACAGATTAATATTAAGAAGAACTGTAAAATGATACAACCCAGAAGACCATTCAGCCCAATATGCTAATGCCGGCTCTTTGAAATATATGATAATTGATGCCCAAAAGTAGGTGCATTTTACAAACAGCATGTAAATAAGGCACCTTCAGTGCAATAATGCTGATGAGGAACAGCCTGGAATAGTAATGCTCCTAGTTTCCGATAGGTATCTTACTTGTAGGTATCTGCAATCATGTCTACATTCAATAGACCTTGAAAGTTAGCTTGCCTTGATAGAGTCTGAGCCTTTCTTAGGGCTGGAGCAGTTGTCCTAATTAATAAAAATTCAACACATGACAGGACAGAATTGGTGAGCAAGAAGCAGCATTTCAAACTATCACATGGGCAGCAGATTCCCAGTGGGTGAGTGGTCCATGATATGATTGGCCTCTTTCTGCCCATCCTCCCCAGTAATGTGAAACAAAGAGAGCTCATTAAGCAGTGAACATGGTGGCATTCACCCCTTGAAGGAGTGATGGCTGAGTGCAAGAATGTTGCAGTCCTGTGTGAAAGCAGATAATCCTCTCAATGCTGGGCATTTCCCCACTTTACCTTCCAACTCACCTTTTCAACTGGTTCTCCTATTGCTCACTAACCTACACTGGCTCCTGGTCTAGCAATGTCACCAATTTAAAATTCTCATCCTAGCGTTCAAGTTTTCAGCAGTGGTCAAATCTGTTCGTAGTTTCACCCTTCCCCAAATCTGTCACCACCTCCAACCATATCATCTTCCGACATCTCTGCACACCTCAAATTCTTGTGCATCCTCAATTTTCATGATTCCACCATTCGTGCATGTCCCTTCAGCCACCTAGGCCACAAGGTCTGGAATTCCTTCCATAAATCTCTCTCTCTCTCTCTTTACCTCTCTCTTCTCTTTTTGGAGATGGTCATTGCCTGGCACGTGTGTGGTGCGAATGTTACTTGCCTCTTGTCAGCCCTAGTGGAACCCAAACTTAGCATCCGTGAGCCGGTTATTGCTAGCAAGTGCCGCTTGATAGCACTGTTGATGAACCCCTCAATCACTTTATTGATGATCGAGAATAGACTGATGAGGCAGTAATTGGCCAGCTTGGATATGTCCTGTTTTTTGTGTACAGGAAATACCGGGGCAACTTTCCACATTGCTGGGTAAATGCCAGTGTGCTAGCTGTACTGGAACAGCTTGGTTAGGGATGCAGCAAGTTCTGGAGCACTGGTCTTCAGTACTGTTGTTTTCCTTTAGGAGAAAGGGGCATATTTGATCGGGGGGTTGGGGTAGGTAAGGACACTTTCCCTCCCGCCCCATCCCACCACCCACCCTGCCATGTGAAGGACATGCATCCAATGATGAGGTGGTGTGAAGGCGCACAGCTCCTTTAAATAACTGTTTTTAAAGACTGGCAGCAGCCCCTGTGGTGAGCTCGTAATGTAGCGCAATTAAAATTGAAGCAATGGGAGTGGGGGAGGTGGTGTGGGAGGGTCTGGGGGGAGGGGGGAGAAAGAGGGTGGGTCACTGTGTATTGAACAATAGCACTTTAGTGTCAATTAAACTTCATGCAAATGTGTAAACTGACTCCCTCTGACGCAAATGGAATGAGGCCCACAAGCATGACCCAGACCTCCCTGTCGCTTGCCATTTCAATACTCCACCCTGCTCTCATGCCCACATGTCTGTCCTTGGCCTGCTACATTGTTCCAGTGAAGATCAACGCAAACTGGAGGAACAGCAACTCATCTTCCGACTAGGCACTTTACAGCCTTCCGGACTGAATATTGAGTTCAACAACTTTAGATCATGAACTCTCTCCTCCATCTCCAACCCCTTTCAGATCCCCCTTTTTTCCAATAATTTATATAGATTTTTCTTTTCCCACCTATTTCCATTATTTTTAAATTTATTTCCGTCCATTGTTTTATCTCAACCTTTTAGCCTATTTCAATCCCTTTACCCCATCTCACCCCCACTGGGGCTATCTGTACCTTGCTCATCCTGCTTTCTACCCTTAATGTCACCTATTATCACATTCCTTCAGATAATATCACCACCTTCAAAACCTCTTAGTACTTTTGTCTGTGAGATCTTTTGGTTATCTCCACCTATCACTGGCCCTCTATCCAGCTCTACCTGTCCCACACCCCCTTAAACCAGCTTATATTTCACCTCTTTTCTATTTTTCCTTAGTTATGTTGAAGAGTCATACGGACTCAAAACATTAACTGTGCTGCTCTCCACAGATGCTGTCAGACCTGTTGAGTTTTTCCAGGTATTTTTGTTTTTGTTTTGGAATGAGGCCCAGTTGAGAAGCGATCACTTAGAAGAATAAGCTCAGGCCTGGTGTGGCCATCACATTATTAAAAGTAGCGATGCAGGTTAATAAGACCATAAAAAGGCAAACAAAGCTCTGGATTCATTTCTAGGGGGGTGGAATTGAAAAGCAGAAGTTATGATGATGTTGTATAGAACCCTGCTTAGACCACACGTATATTGTGAGCAATCTGATCTCCATATTATAAATAGGATATAGAGACATTGGAGAAGGTGTAATCAGATTTTATTGGAATGATACCACAGCTGACAGGTTATACCTAACAGGAAAGATCGAACTGCTTAGTTCTCTTTCTCAAGGAAAACATCCCAAGACATTACCTGACAGGAATCTTTAAGATTATGAAAGGTTTTGATAGTCAACATAGAGATGTTTCCATTTGTGTAGAAACCAGAGCTAATGGCCATAAATTTGATAAATACTAATAAATCCAATAGGGATTAGAGGAGGAAAATAAGTTTTGTGGCATCTGACTGACTTAGCAGTCCCATTCTAAAATGCCATTCAGTCGTAGAACATCCGGCTGCAGCAGACATGTGAAAAGTTACATATGAAGACACTATCAATGATTCCTGTGCACCAGTCACGTGCCTTGCTTTTCATGATAGTTACCTTCGATTGTGTTGCCTCCACCTGATGCTCTGAGTGACTTTCTCCGTTGCGCTCTGGTATCTGGGCCCCTCCTGAGCTTTGCCACGGAGTCTTCCGGAAGAAAGAGACCTCTCCTGTCTCCAGAGAATTCACCCAACTGCAGTTTTTTTCATCAAACACACCTTGGTGATCTACTTCTACCGGCTTATCGTGTTCTTTCAAAGCCTTTTCCAGCAGGATCACAGCACATATGTCTTCCCTTTGTATTCCCCGATTCACTAATGCGGAATTAACAGATTCATTTAAGCAGCTTTCCCATTTATGTGTTTACCACAATAATTCCTATGTCACAACAGATTAATATTAAAGAATCATAGAATGATACAACACAGGAGATTATTCAGCCCATTGTGCCTGTGCTGCCTCTCTGAAAGATTTATCTAATTAGTTCCCCATCCTCCACCCGCTCATTCCCCACAGCCATACAAATTCATCCCTGTAAGTATTAATCAATACTCTTTTCGAAAATACCTATTGAAGATGCTTCCATTGCCCTGGCCAGCAGTGAATTCCAGACAAAAGACAACTCACTGCTTTATAAAGTTCTCCTCATGGAATCCTACAGCACAAGAGGAGGCCATTCCACCTTTCGTGCCTGTACCGCCTCTTTGAAAGTGCATACCAATTTAGACTTACACCCCAGCTTTCTAGCCCTATAACCCTGCAAATTAGTCCTCTTCAAAACCATGGCCAGCTGCCTTTTCAAAGTTCCTATAGAAGCTGATTCCAGCAGCCTTGCATATTCCAGATTTTAACAACTCACTAAGTGAACTAATTTCTTCTTGTTTTCTTTCACCAATTATTTTAAACTTCTGGCCCCTAGTTACTGACCAATTGACCCAGAACAAACTCCCAGCTAGCATCCTTCATGATTTTGCATACCTCTGCTAAATCTTCATCTAATCTTCTCTGCTCTAAGGAGAACAATCCTAGCTTCTCCAGTCTCTGCAAATAACTAAATGAATAATCTGAGATACCCGGATGATTCAGCAATCTCCTAGACACAATCATAAACAGTAACAGATAGAGATCATTAAACTGCAACAAAACAATATGCATTGGAAGGATTACACGTAGATGCAAAATAACAGTGGAATCAAATGAAATAAACAAGTAGAATGATTTTCTTATCTGGGTATCCTCATAACATCTGATGGGAAAAGTGATCAAGACATCAGGAAGTGCATGACACTTGCAAAACAACCATCACAAAAATGTCAGAACTCTTTATAAACAAAACATCTCTTTGGAAAGCAGAATGCTAAAATGCTACATCTTGTCAACATTACTATATGGATGTGAAAGTTGGAATCTCAGCAAGACATTCCTTGTTTGCTCTGCCCAGAAGCATTCCTTGGCTCAGTACCTGTTGGTGCTTCATCCTCAGCCTTTGTTCTTGGCAGTTCTGGCACTGGTAGTTTGCTGGGGAGGAGCCAGGTCCCAAGTCTACCTCAGCTGGAACGGGAATCAAATCTGTGCTGTAGGCCTTATTCTGAACCACACACTAGCCATCAAGGCAACTGTGATAACCATACTGCCTCTAAGCAAGACAGAGGAAGATTCTGAGACATATGATGAGGATTAGCTGATGAGATATTTTGAGGAAGGCAGACACACATGAAGTCCGAAGTCACACGTAGGCCAGACCTGTTAAGGACGGCAGGTAATGATATTAGTGAACCAGGTGGTTTTTACATCAAGGGCAATGCTTTCATGGTCACTATTACAGAGATTAAAAGTTTAGAATAAATAAT
This sequence comes from Isurus oxyrinchus, assembly GCA_026770705.1. Lineage (NCBI taxonomy): Eukaryota > Metazoa > Chordata > Chondrichthyes > Lamniformes > Lamnidae > Isurus > Isurus oxyrinchus. The sequence continues at coordinate 14,190,086 of JANJGN010000034.1, forward strand.
AAATACCTAAAATGGATACCTGTGTAATTAAGAAACATTAAACTTTTAGTTGTAAGTGGTACTAGAATTTAATGAACACAGTTAATTGTAGCATACATAGGAATTATTCTAAGTTAATAAAGTAATTAACTTACATTAATTAAATAACATAAGTAACATTGGCAGGACAGATGTTATGTTGCAGCTGTGGAATTTGGGAGCTTTTGGATGCCAAGGTGATCCAGCACAAACACATCTGCAGAAAATGTAAGCATCTATAGGAATTCCGGATCAGGATTATTGATCTGGAAGCTCAAGTACAGACACTGCGCAACATAAGGGAGGGGGAGAAATACCTGGACACTTTGTTCCAGAAGATGGTTACACCCCTGAAAATAGGGACATCTGTTTTGGACAGCAATGAAGGACATGTGGATGTGACCATGAGTGAGACAGGTAAAGAGAACGAGCAGACAGGAGTGGAGGAGCAACAACTGTCAAACAAGTTTGAGGTTCTTGCAAACTTGTGTAGACAAAAGCAAGGTCAGCAATGTGGATGAGCAGATTGGTCATGGCACCATAGTACAGGAAGCTGTTCAGCAGGGGGTATTAATAGCAATGTAGTAATATTAGGGGACAGTATAGTGAGGAAGATTGACACTGTTCCCTGCAACAAAGAGCAAGAGTCTAGAAGGCTGTGTTGCCTGCCCAGTGCCAGGGTTCGGGACATCTGCTCAGGGCTAGAGAGGAACTTGCAGTGGGAGGGGAGAGGATCCAGTCGGCATGGTCCATGTTGGTACCAATAACAGGCTGGACGAGGGAGGAGGTTCCGCATAGTTGGTTTGAGGAGCTAGGCCCCAAATTAAGCAGAATCTCAAAGGTAATAACTTCTACATTGTTACCTGAACCACATGCAAACTGGCAAGGGGCAAATTTAGAGATGAGTGTGTGGTTTAAACATTGATGTGGGAGAAGTGGGTTATGGGTTGTGGGGCATTGGTGCCAGAACTGGGGAAAGTGGTGGCTGCACCATTGGGACGGTCTACACCTGAACTGTTCTGGGACGGTCTACACCTGAACAGTGCTGGGACAGTCTACACCTGAACAGTGCGGGCACGGTCTACACCTGAACCATGCTGGGACGGTCTACACCTGACCCGTGCTGGGACAGTCTACACCTGAACCGTGCTGGGACAGTCTATACCTGAACCGTGCTGGGATGGTCTACACCTGAACCGTGCTGGGATGGTCTACACCTGAACCGTGGTGGGATGGTCTACACCTGAACCGTGCTGGGACGGTCTACACCTGAACCGTGCTGGGACGGTCTATACCTGAACCGTGCTGGAACCAGTATTCTTGCGAGCCGCATAACTAGGGAATTAAAGAGGGTTTTAAATTAAATACTGGAGGCAAGGGATCAAATTTGGGAAGACATCATGTACCAAAGAGTAGGGACAAGGCAAAAGAGGAGGGATTAATGTGGGAAATGATAAGCAGACCATGACAGGAAGGGACAGAGAGTACAAATCTAAGAGCAAATCAGCAAAGAAGGTTATAGGTTACAAAAATATTAAAAGGACAAAATTTAAGGCTCTGTATCTGAATGTGTGGGAGTGGTGTACAAGGCTCCCTAACAGTAAAGACATGGTAGAACAGGATATCAAAGAAGAAATAATGGGAGCTTGTATTAAGGTATGGCGATTATCATAAAGACTAGAAAAATCAGATGGGTAAAGGTAGCCGACATGGAGAATTCATAGAGTGTTTTTGTGATAGTTTCTCAGAACAGCAAGTTCTGGCACCAACCAGAGAGCAAGCTATACTAGATCTGGTATTGTACAAGGACATATGATTAATTAATAACCTCATAGTGTATGTAACCTCTAGGCAGCAGTGATCATAATATGATTGCATTTTACATTCAGTTTGAGGGAGAGAAGTGTAGGTCTAAGCCTAGTATTTTAAACTTAAATAATTATGAGGCCATGAAAGCAGAGCTAGCAAAAGTGAACTGTAGATGTTCATGTTCAAAGAGGCTTGGGTGTGCTTGTATGAGGAATGCAGAAAGTTAGCATGCAGGTGCAGCAAGCAATTAAGAAGGCAAATGACATGTTGGCTTTAATTACAAAGAGCACAGGTATAATCCTGTGACAATTGTATGGGGTCTCGATGAAATCACACATCCAGCATTCATTTGTACTCATTTGACATCAATCACGCTGAAAAACAATCAATTAGATATAATTTAACATTGCAAATATCATAACTGAGATCATTGCCATCAATTGCCCCAAATCACAGCGCTTACACGTTTGTGATTAGCAACATCACTTTGCGTTCAGACCCCAAAACGATCAGTTTATTTTCCATACTGTTTCTGAATTTCAGTAGCTTGAAACATCCTAAAACTGAACTAACTTTAGAAAAAGCAGATTCTGTTTTGACATATATTTCAATAAGCTGGTTTTATGTATTTCTTCATAAAATATAATAAATGCAGCACAGCCCTGCCCCCAACCCCACCCAACAGAAGTTTTGTCCAACACACCAGCCCCGCCAGCTATTGCCCCCTGATCAGTCCAGAGCGGTTTTCTCTCCACAGGCCGCACATCAACCCCGCCAAGAGCAATTTCATTCCAGTACCTCACATGACCACCACGCCCCCACAGCAGTTTTCTTCCCCACCCTTTCCCTTCCAGCGTCTCTCTCTCTCTCACTTTCTTTCCCCTCCTCGCTTACCCCACCCCTTGTCTCTTTCACCCAGTAACCCTCAGCCTCTGCACCACCCCTGCCCGTCCCTCTCGGCCCCCCATCCCCCTTGCTCTCTCCACGCCCGCCGGCTCCTTCTGTCCCCCCACACACCCGGCACTTGCTCACTCCCTCCTGCCCCCTTGGCGCGCGCTCGGTCTCTGTCCCCCCATCCCTCCCTCCTCTCTCTCTGCTCCCCTCCTCCCTCTCTCCTTTCCCCCCTCCCTCTCTCCGCTCTGCTTTCTCACTCCCCCGCCCCCCTCTCTCTCCCCCGCCCCCTCTCTCGCTCCCCCACCCTCTCTCTTGCTCCCCCACCCCCTCTCTCGCTCCCCCGCCCTCTCTCTCACTCCTCCGCCCCCTCTCTCGCTCCTCTGCCCCCTCTCTCGCTCCCCTGGCCACCTCTCTCACTCATCTCTCCCCCAGGCAGTAAAATGAAGTCGAAGCCCATGAAGCACCATGTTCATATTGAATGGGGGAGCAAGTTCAATGGGCTGAATGGTACACTCCTGCTCCTGTTTTTTGTTTCATAACGAAAGGAAAGGCAATAGGACTAAAGTAGGTTGACAGAGCACATATATGAATGCACAGAGTGTATTAACCAAGATCGGTGAGCTGCAGATGCAGATAACCATGTGGGCGAATGATGCTGTGGCATTAATGGAGACCTGGCTCAAAAAGTTGGGCAGAACTGGGTACTGAACATCTCATCCTACACATCCAACAGTGCAGCACTCTCTCAGTACTGTTTTGGGAGTGTCAGCCTCAAGCACGTTGACTATTTATTAAAGAGGAAATTTACAGAATGAAAAGGTACAAGAAGAGAGGGAAATTGATTCAGAATAAGAAAATATTACTTTGAACCCATTTTTGAGCATTGCGGAGATCCTCAGTTTCACGAGAAACATTGTAAACGAACAGGACACATGGAAATAAAAACAAAAAAAACTGCAGATGCTGGAAATCCAAAACAAAAACAGAATTACCTGGAAAAACTCAGCAGGTCTGGCAGCATCGGCGGAGAAGAAAAGAGTTGACGTTTCGAGGACACATGGAATCCTGGGATCTGCTCCACATGCAGGAGTGTCCATCAGAATATCCTCTTGTACTCTTCCTTGTCCATAACATTCCACTGGAAAACAACAGAACTCGTGCTGAATCAGTCATCATTTTAGTTCATGTCAGCAGTAATCTGATTCTCCAAGACAAAGAAAAGGATCAATAAACTTACAACAACAGGAAAACTCTAGGAACAGAGCAACAGCAACAGGCCATTAATCCTATGATATAGAATCTTACCCTGTCCAAATCCCTAGCACCACCCCCCCCACCCCCAACCACACCTTCCTGCCCCTCTCAATGTCCCTTCAGACACCCTATTGCCTTCCCGCCCCTTCCCCCAATTTCCTTCTCCTCCTTCCCCAACCACCCCCACTGCTTCCTGTTCACTTCTCACGCACCTCCTTCACCTTCTCATTCTGCTTCACCCTCCCCCGTTAGTCTTCCACTGCTCCTGCCTTCTACCTCACCTCCCTCATCATTAGCCTTCCCCTCACCTCCCCCCTACCCCATCATGTTCCCTGCCCCTCTCATCCTCTACACATTCAGGTCCCACTTCACCCATCTCTCCTGCTACACTCCCAACCTCCCCGCCCTTCACCCTGGCTCCTCTGCTCCATCTCCGATATATATGTACAGACAGATTAGGCGCAGGAGTAGGCCATTCAGCCCCTCGAGTCTGCTTCCGCCATTTGATAAAATCATGGTTGATGGAATTATGGTCTCAACTTTACTTTGTCTGTATCCTTTGATTGTCTTGTCAATCAAGAATCTAACTCAGCCTTATATATATTCAATGACCCAGCTGCCTCTGCTCTCTGGTGAAGAGAATTCCACAGACTAACGGCCATCAGAGGGGGGAAGGGGGGGCTGGGCGGTGGGAAAGGGGGGATGGGTGGGGGGAAACGGGGGGCTGGCAGAGGGAAACAGGGGGCTGGGTGGGGGGAACGGGTGGGCGGGGGGGAAAGGGTGGCTGGGCTGGGGGAAAGCGGGGCTGGGTGGTGGGAAAGAGGGAGGGGGCAGGGGAAAGGGGGGCGGGGGAAAGGGGGGCAGGGGGAAGGGGTGGTCTCAGGCATGCGCTGTACAGGGGACGTGGGGACTCCCAGGAGTGGGTGCGTGTGTATGTGAGAACCTCTTGATCTGTGCAAGTGCCCCCCCCTGCGTTCCTCCCCATTCCTCCTCCTCCACGTATCTCCCCACCCCTCTGGCCACCCCCAATGTTCCTCCCAGCTCCTCCCCGCCACATTCCTCCCGCCATGCTACTCACTCCCAACGTTCCTCGTCCCCACGCCCTCCACACCCAACCCCCACACGTCCTCTACCCCACCACGTTCCTCCACACCCCTCCACTCATTCCCCCCAATTCCTCCGCCCTGCATTCCTCCCCAAATTTCACTTACCACGTTCCTCCCTACCCGTCTCCCCCGAGGGTCTTCCCTGACACTCCCAGGGTCCTCGGCCACCGGTTCCTCCCCCTCTGTCTCCACCCCCATTCCTCTCCTCCTCCCTCCCCCCTCCTCCCATGCCCCCTCTCCCTTCCCCCTCCCTCTTACCCCTCCCACTCCCCCTCCATCTTCTCCCCTCCTCTCCTTCTTCCCCTCTCCTCTCATCTCACTCTTCCCCTCCTCTCCCTCTTCCTCTCTACTCTTCCCCTCAGTTTCCCCCTGTTCTCTCCCTCTCCCCCCTCCTCTCCCTCTTCCCCCCCCCTCCTCTCCTCCTCCCTCCCCCCATCTCTCCTTCTCCCCCCTGCTCTCCCTCCCACCATCTCCTCCCCTCCTGGGATAGGGTAGAGGATGGGAGAGATTAAACCATAAAGATGATAGGGAAGAAAAGACAAAGTGAATGGTTATGGTAAAGAAGCAAAGCGTTGGTCCAGAGTAGGTGTCAATAGCAGAATAACAAACAGCTCTGTTCAAAAGTAAAAGCATGAAAAACAGGAGTAACACTGGCATTTGGCACAAAAAGAAAACAGACAAAACGGGGACAGAATTCATGGTCTAAATTTGTGAATTCAACGTTGAGTCCAGAAGGCTGTAAAGTGCCTGATCAGAAGATGAAGTGCTGTTCCTTAAGCTTTACTGGAACACTGCAGTAGGCTGAAGGCAGAAATGTGAGCGTGACAGCAAGGTGGAAAATTGAGATAGCAAGTGACTAGAAGATTGGGGACTGAGTGGAGGTGTTCCACAAAGCAGTCATCCAATCTGCATTGGTCTCCCCAGTCTAGAAGAGACCACATTATGAGCAGCGACTATAAATTGAAAGACATATACATAAATGCCAAACGACTGGAGAATTGCAATGTTGCACCCTTGTTCAAAAAAAGAGTGTAATGATAAACCCAGCAACTACAAGCCAGTCAGTCAAATCTCATGGTGGAAACACTTTTAGAAATAATAATCAAAGACAAAATTAACAGTCACTTGGACAAATGTGGATCAATAAAGGAAAGCCAGCGCTTGTGAAGGCAATCTTGTTTTAATTAATTTGAATTTTTGCTGAGGCAACAGAGAAAGAGAGTTGATGAAAGTAATGTGGCTGAGGTGGTGTGCATGTACTTCCAAAATGTGTTTGATAAAGTGCCACATAACAGACTTGTCAGCAAAGTTAAAGCCCATGGAATGAAAGGGACAGTAGCAAGTGACAGGGAACAGGGAGTAGTGGTGAACCTTTGTTTTGCAGACTCAGGAAGGTATATGGTGGGTTTGCTCAGGGATCCCAGAGATCAGTATTAGCACCGCTTTTCTTAATAAACTAGTCTTGGATGTGCAGGGCACAATTTCAAAATATACAGATGACACATAACTTGGAATATGAGGAGGATAGCAATAAACTCAGGATACAGTCAGGCCAGAGGAACACTTGGCAGTTACAATTTAATGCAGAGAAGTATAACGTGTTAACTTTCGGTAGGAAGAAAGGAAAGGCAATAAAACATAAAGGATACAATCCTAAAGTGGGCAGAGGAGCAGAGGCTCCTGGTACGTGCATCAGAGGACGTGGAGACAGTAACCACCACCTTGAGGAGCTTCGGCTCAGAGTCATTAAGCTGGAGACTGAGATGTGGATACTGTGACGCATCAACAAGGGGGATAGTTACCTGGACACTTTGTACCAGGAGATGGTCACAACCATTAGGATAGGATCTTCTGATTTGGAAGATGGTCAGGGACAGAAAGGTGTGACTGCAGCTGAGGCAGGTAAGGGGATACAGAGGGCAGGAGTGTCAGTCTCTGCAATTGTCCAACAGGTTTGGGGTTCTTTCAGCTTGCTTGGATGAGAGTGGGGGCTGCAGGGTGGCTGAGTTGGCTGACCATGGCACTGTGGTACAGAAAGCCATCCAAGTCGCGGGAGCACAAAGGAATGTAGTGGTAGTAGGGGACAGTAATAGTGAGGGGATCGACACTCTTCTCTGTAGCAAGGAATGAGAGTTCAGATGGCTAAGTTGTCTGCCCGGTGCCAGGGTTCTGGACATTTGTTCAAGATTGGAGAGGAATTTGCAGTGAGAGGGGAGGATCCAATAGTCATGGTCCATGTAGATACCAACATCATAGGCAGGATGAAAAAGGTGGCTCTGCATAGTCAGTGTGAGAAGCTCGGCACCAAACTAAGAAGCAGAACCACAAAGGTAATAATTTCTGGATTATTACTTGAACCATGTACAAATTAGCCATAGGACAAATAAGATTAGAGAAATTAACGAGTGGCTCAAAGACTGGTGTGGGAGAAATGGGTTCAAGTTCATGGGGCCCTGGCACCAGTATTGGGGAAAGTGGGCTCTGTACCATTGGGGTGGTCTACATCTCAACTGTGCTGGGGCTGGTGCCATCATGAGACGCATAACGAGGGAAGTAGAGAGGGTTTTAAACTGAAGAGTGAGGGCAAGGGATCAAATCTGGGATGATGTGGTAAACCAAAGAGCAGAAACAAGCCAAGAGAGGTAGATATTAATATGGGAAATGATAAACAGACCATGACAGGAAAGGACAGACAGTACAAATCTAAGAATGAATCAGCAGATAAGGCTAGGTGCTACAAAAATGATAAAAGGACAAAACTAAAGGCTCTGTATCTAAACACATGTAGCATTCATAATATAACAGATGAACTAATAGCACAAATAGAAATAAATAAGTAGGATCTGATAGCCATCGCAGAGACATGACTACAGGATGCCATAGATTGGGACATGAATATTGAAGGATACGTGACATTTAGGAAGGACAGGAAGTTAGGAAAAGGTGGAGGGGTGGCTCTGTTAATTAATGATGGTATTAACACAATAGAGAGGGTTGACCAAAGTGCAGGAAACCAGGATGTAGAAGTGGTTTGGGTAGAGATGAGAAACGATAAGGCAAGAAGTCACTTGTGGAAGTGGTGTACAGGCCCCCTAACAGTAAGCACATGGTAGGACACAGTATAAAGGAAGAAATAATGGGAACTTGTCAGAAAGGTACGGTGATAATCATGGGTGATTTTACTCTACATATAGACTGGAAAAATCAGATAGGTGAAAGGTTGCCTAGACAAGGAATTCGTAGAATGTTTTTGGGATAATTTCTTTGAACAGCACATTCTGGAGCCAACCAGAGAGCAGGCTGTGGTAGATCTGGTATTGAGCAACGAGATAGGATTAATTGATAACCTCATAGTGAAGACACCCCTAGGTAGCAGTGATGATAATATGTTTGAATTTTGGATTCATTTTCAAGGAGCAATGAGTGCATTCAAGACTAGTATTTCAAACTTAAATAAGGGCATTTATGAGGACATGAAAGCAGAATTAGCCAAAGTGAACTGGCAAATGAGGTTAAGGGCTAGGTCAATAGGGGCTCATCAGCAGACATTTAAAGGGACGTTTCAGAATACACAGAACATGTACATTCCAAGGAGAAAGAAAATTCCAAGGGGAGGGCCCAACATCCGTGGTTAACTAAAAAAGTTAAAGATAGTATCAAACTTAAAGAAAAAGCATATAATTACTCAATTACAGGTGGCAGGTCAGAAGATTGAAAAGAATATAAAAAAACAGCAAAGAATGACAATAAGATTAATAAAAGTGGAAAAAATTGAGTACAAGAGAAAGCTAGCTAGTAATATAAACATGGATAGGAAGAGTTTCTATGGAAATTTAAATAAAAGAAGAGTTAACAAAATAAGTGTTGGTCCTATAGAAAGTGCATCTGAGGAATTGATACTAGAAAGTAGGGAGATGATGGATGAATTAAGCAGGTTTTTTTGCTTTGGTCTTTAATACAGAGGACACAAGTAACACGCCGGAAATAGATGTAAATCAGGAAGGAGAGGAAGTCGGGGGAAATTACAGTCACCAAGGAAGTGGTACTGAGCAAATTGTTGGGGCTGTAGGCTGACAAATCCCCAGGTCTAGGTGGACTTCATCCTAAAGTCTTGAAAGAAGTGGCTAGTGAGATAGTTGATGCATTGGTTTAATTTTCCAAAATTCCCTAGACTCAGGGAAGGTTCCATGAGATTGGAAAATAGCAAATCTAACTCCATTGTTCAAAAAGGGAGGGAGACAGCAAGCAGGAATCTACAGCCCAGTTAGCCTAACATCTGCCATAGGGAAAATATTGGAAACTATTTTTAAAGATGTTATAGCAGGGCACTTAGAAAAATTCAAGGCAATTGGGCAGAGTCAACATGGTTTTGTGAAAGGGAAACCACGTTTAACCAATTTATTGGAGTTCTTTGAAGGAGTCACATGTGCTGTGGATAAAGGAGAACCTGTGGATGTACTGTACTTAGATTGCCAGAAGGCATTTGATAAAGTCCCACATCAAAGGTTATTGTGGAAGATAAAAACTCATGGTATAGGGTGTAACATGTTGGCATGGATAGAAGACAGGAAGCAGAGAGCTGGAATAAAGGGCTGTTTCCTGGTTGGCAGGATGTGATGAGTGGTGTGTCACATGGATCAGTGCTGGGGCCACCACTTCTTAGAATTTATATCAATGACTTGGATGAAGGGACCGAATAATGGTTGCTAACCTTGCTGATGGCACAAAAATAGATAGGAAGGTAAATTGTAAAGAGGACATAAGGAGGCTACAAAGTGACGTAGACAGGTTAAGTGAATGGGGAAAGACCTGACAAATGGTTTATAATGTGGGAAAATGTGAAATTGTCCATTTTGGCAGGAAGAATAAAAAAGAAGCTTATTATCTAAATGGTGAGAGATTGCAGAGCTCTGAGATTCAGAGGGACCTGGGTGTCCTAGTGCATGAATCATAAAAGTCTAGCATGCAGGTATAGCAAGTAATTAGGAAAGCTAGTAGAATGTTGTCTTATGAGGAAACGCTGGACAGGTTAGGCCTATATCCACTGTAGTTTAGAAGAGTAAGAGGCGACCTGATCGAAACCTTTAAGATCCTGAGAGGTCTTGACAGAGTGAAGAGAATCTAGAACTAGGGGTCACTGTTTAAAAATAAAGGGTTGCTCATTTAAGACAGGAATGAAGAGAAATTTTTTCTCTGAGGGTCATGAGTCTTTAGAACTTTCTTCCTCAAAAGGCGATGGAAGCGGAGTCTTTGAATATTTTTAAGGCAGAGCTAGATAGATTCTTGATTAACAAGGGGGTGAAAGGTTATCAGGGGTAGGCAGGAATGTGGGGTTGGCATTACAATCAGATCAGCCAAGATCTTATTGAATGGTGGAGCAGGCTGAAGGGGCCAAGTGGCCTATTCCTGCTCCTAATTCGTATGTTCTTATGTCTGGTTAAGTGCAGCTCCAACAATACTCAAGAAACTCCACATGATCCAGGACGAAGCAGCCTGTTTGATTGGTATCTGATCTACCACTTTAACCATTCAGTCCCTCCACATCCCAAGCACAGTGGTAGCAGTGTGTACCATCTACAAGAAGCACTACAGCAACTCACCAAGGCTCCTTCGACAGCACCTTCCAAACCACTACCATCTAGAAGTACAAGAGCAGCAGATTGATGGGAACACCATGACCTGTAATTTTCCCTTCAAGCCACACACCATCCTGACTTGGGAATAGATCGCCATTCCTTCACTGTCACTGGATCTCCTTCCCTAACAGCACTGTGGGTGTACCTACACCATATGGACTGCAGCAGTTCAAGAAGGCAGCTAACCACCACCTTCTCAAGGGGCAAGTAGGGATGGGCAATAAATGCTGGCCTAGCCAACGACAATGACATCCCAAGACTGATTGTTTTAGGAAATTTGTCCTTTTCTCAGTTGAGAACGTTTACCCTTGGTCCATCTTTATCCTTTTCATAACAACTCTGAATCCAACCAAACTATGATCACTACTACATCTATACACCTTCCACCTGATCAGATTTATTCCCCAAAACAAAGTACACAACTACCCCTTCTGTTGTGAGCTTTCTACTGGCTAAAAGAGTTGCCCTGAATGCGGTTTAAGAATTCTGTGTCCTTTGCCACCTTTTCTATTGAATTTATCCGATTATAGAATGCTGGGAATAATCTTAGCGTTTCAGGTCAATGGCCTTTCATCAGAACCGGGCAAAGTGAGAAATGTTATTGGTCCTGTATTTCCAGCATTTTCTGTTTTTATTCCTTTAACCAGGAATGTTGAGTTACCATTCATTCCTTTCTTTAAGCCATATTTCAGTAATGGCTATGATCTCATAAATCCAAATGTCATCTGTGCCCTTAGTTCATCTGCCTTATTCACTCAACTCCTTTTACTGAAGTATATACCTACCAGTTGTCACTGAACAGCGTTTTTATTGTCTATTTTCTAGCCTTTAATTCCTCTGCTTCCCATATTCTTTAATTTTCTGCCTTCCATTCCCAGCTTTGCTTCTCTCCCTTCTGAAACTCCAGTCAGACTCCCACCCTCAAATTAGTTTAAATCCTCCTCAACAACACTAGCAAACCTTCCTGCAAGGATATTGATCAGGACATGTACTTAAAGAGGACTCATTTACAGGATTACTGGCTGGTGTGTGGGATTAATTGGACAGCTCTTTCAAAAAGCCAGCACAGATATGGGCTGAATAGTCTCCTTCAGTGCTGTAAGATCTATGATTCTAGGGTGTAATTGATATAGACTGGATAACCTATTGCTATCATTCCCATGTCCTTCTGAATATGTTTACATATGGGTCAGTTAGTAATGCTCTCTATCACCTCTGAGTCAGGGGTCCTGGGAGTGACAGGGGTGAGTGGGGGGAGTTGAGGAGCTCTGCTCAATAATTTTCAATCTCTGCCTGCACTTATGTTCAAATCCAGGGGAAAATCCCAGCCTTTTCAGTTACCACTGGAGGGAGCGTTTGTTGTAAAAAGGAATGACATTTTTAGAGTTAATGTTTGAGATCAGGATAAAGATCCTGAGAAATGATAACACAGACACAAGAATTAACCCCAAACTGCATGCCTGCTTCTGTCTCTGCTTAACATGTTGTTTTTGTTCAACTACCACACCCAACCCTGAAGGTGGAAGCAAGAAACAGACTCGGGGATTTCCAAATCTAGTTAGTTTCTCTTTGGGCTTGTTACTGCGTTGTGAATTCAGACATGGGAGGCTGTAAATTTGTAACTTTGCACTGTTACTGCAATCCCACTCTTGTATTTAAAAATATAATTTAACGCGATCGATTTTCTTGCATCTTTTTCACCGTCCAAATTTCATCCAAAGATATGTCGTCTTGATCAGTGTTTCTAGACCAGACACAATGATATATAAATGTTTACTTTATTTAAACAATTTCACTATGAGATCTAAATTCTTTCCTCCCTTCCTGTTCCTCGGCAGCCAGTAACCTGCAATCTCTGAGGAACCACTTGTGCGGGTAAAACCTTCCCAGAGGATGTGTGGATGGTATAAACATCTTACTGTTCGGCTTGGTGGAAGCTGGCACATCAACCACCATTAATACATTCCTCTCAGCTCTGGATGCAGTTAGAAAATGGGCAAACAGTGCCCCAGCTGGAGTCTATGAGAACTTGCTCACAGCCGAGGTGTCTCCGCCATGAGGTTTTTAATTTTAAAAAATTCTCAGAATGTGGGCATTGTTGGCAAGGCCTGAATTTATGGTCCATCTTTTGTCACCCTGATTCAACTCAAGGATTTACTAGGCCACCTCAGAGGGCAGTTCAAAGTTGGTCTGGGATTGAAGTCACGTATAGGCCCAGATCAGATAGATTTCTTTCAGTAAAGGACATGAGTGAATCAGCTGGGTTGGACAGCCCGACTCTTATTGTCACTTTTAGTGAAACAATATTTTTATTAATAAATTTTTAAAACTGAATCCTAATTTTCCACCCGAACGTGGTGGGATTTGTGGCATCAGGATGTTCAGCATAGCAAGGGTTAAATTGTGGGACTTGCAAACAGTACTGCTCACAGTATGATGTAGAGAGACACTTGACAGTGGACAGGGGACAGAGTTGTTTGGAGAGATTCAAGTAGGAATTAGCTCCAAGTCTGGGCCATATCTTGTACATATGTATTATATATATTTATATATCTGTGGTTGTGTGTTACCAATAAACAGTTAATGTTCAACTTTACAGCCTCAGAGCATTTTCATGAGACCTACTGAACAATCCCTTACAATGTGGTGGCAGCTAGTGAACAAACCCAGAACCGAAGCAGCTGATGAAGGATCCCAGAATTTGAAACACTAAAGGAACAACGTCCAGACCTGACTGAAGTGCACCTGAACCAAACAACACAGCTGGAGATTACTGCAAAAGAAAGTTGGAACCCAATTTATGCACAGCAACTCCCACAAATCAGAATGCGATAAATGGCCACAAAATCTGTTCTTTTTAGTGAACGTTGGTTCATATTTATGAGATAGAACATATAATGACCTAGACTAGTTTATAATCACTATATTAAATCCTGCCTCTCTCCTTTTTCTCTTCGTTTGCAAAGGTGTCAGAAAAAATCAGAATGGAGAAGCGCAGCATGTTGCCATTTCAAATCAGTGGAAATCAGAAAAGATGGAGCAGACAAAATGTATTCTTGCTTTGTACATATTGAAAAATATGGTCAGAAACATAGATTTGTTCATCAAAGCAAAGTAGTGATGAGCAAACTTAATTTTATACAGAACCGTGTAACAAATCCTATTTCTGTATCGTAGTGACTGACTCAATCTCGTTTAAAACTCAACATGAAAATCCATTATCCTCTAAATTGTGTTTTAGAAATCGACATTCATTTTAGAGGTGGTAGGTATGTAATGTAATGTATTGTCACAAACGCATAATTCTGATATTGTAGCTTTTAAAAAATAACCCATGAAAAGTATATTTTTGCTTCAAGTTATTCGAATTGAGTATTAATTAACAGCACTTGACCTGGGAGACAAAGGCTTTAAACAAAAGTTCAGCCAGAACAAACAGCTATTTCCACAGAGCTTCTCAGACTCTGTTATCTCTAGACCTGGCTACGAAGAATCATTAAAATGCAAAAGACTTCTCCAGAAATGTCCGTTGCATGTTCGAGAAGTGTGAAAACTCCTTGGCTTCTGAGAGGACAGGAGACCGGAAGATACTTCAAAGGGACTCCAGCATTGTTAACTTCCTTTCTTGGTGAGCATTGGATCATTTGAAATTTATATTGCAGCCATTTTACTTTGGTTGTGATGAGACAGGCTGGCAAAAGCCATTTTGTGCGGAGAAAAAAGAAGACAATTCTGGCCAACAGCTGTCAGCTGAACTAACTGTGAACTGCATGTGAGAGCCGGGTGTCTCCCTACCACTGGGAGTCACAAAGGACGTTATTCAGAAATCATCACTGTTCTGCCGAACAGGAATCCACACATTCGTCAGGTGTTGTACCAACAGAAGCAGTAAAGAAAAGGAATTTTCATTCACTTCCAAAAGCTGCTCAACCATCCTGAGCCCACTTCTAAAGGCAACTTTTGACTATCCAACTGCAAAAGCCATCACAGATGTTGAACACTCTTTAACTGTAACTCTTACCCCCAGACAACCAACACTTCACCTACAGGATGTAGACCTGCAGTGATATCTTAAAGGACTGAACTGAATTTCATCCTTATAAGTTTCTTTTATCCTTATTTGCATTTGATGTTTGTATGTGTTTAGTTAGTAACTTTACTATTTTACTTAGGTAACTTACAGTGGTAGTTTTGAAACAAACAAACTGTAATCCTGTTTAAGACTAAGGGCGGAATTTTCCGTGCTCGTTGGCATCGGGCATGTTTTGCGGCATGAGAGGATAATATGGCAAGAAGGCCAAAAATCAGTTTCAGGACGTTGTGAAACCAGTTTGCGATCGTCTGCTGTGCCCTTCAATGACGGGCTGTGGTTCCCGCCATCGACTGTCGGGAATTTCATTGTAATACACCTGCATATCATTATAAGCCCAGCTCACCAGAATCATCCCCCACGCTGGATCGTCCGAGCACGTCAGCGTGATTGCACACCAGCACGTTTCACAACAGCACATAAGCACCATGCACCTGGTGAGCTGCATTTCCCATGGGACTTTGAGGTTTGTTTGCCTACCTTGCTTCGGTCAGCACTCTCAGTCTTCAGTGCCACCCTATGCAGACAGCAGCTCATCACTTTAAGGAGGGGGAGGGACTCATGGGCAGTTCTCTACCTACCAGATCAGCCATATGTGGGTGGCTTTTCAATGGCTGCAGGGCAAGAGCTTCCTTGGTGAAGGGGGGAAGTGGCCTCAGGCGAGGGAAGAGGCTGAAGAGCAAGGAATGTACTGGGGAAAGGGGGTATCCCAGGGTGTGTTTGTGTGTGTGGGTGGGGGCACAAGTTGCGGTGAGAGTAGCCTCAAGACGGTGAGGGCTGAGGAGGTAGTCTCCAAAGACAGTATAGCCCCAACTAGAAGTTAGCTTCATGCTGATTTCTACCAAAGTTCTCCCATACAACTGTGTCTTCATGTCTATGTCATGTGATTCTCAACATCATACAGTGGGCAGTACTTTCTCCGGTCCCACAATGACCCTTGTTATGTCTAATACCCTTAATACCACACCCTGCACCCTGGTGCCATGGTCAGTTTGCTCATCCACCCTGCAGCACCCCTCTGTCATTCATACAAGCTACAAGAATCTCAAACCTGTTGGACAATTGCAAGGGCTGAGACTCCCCCACATCCACCTTCACAATACCCTTATCTGCCTCACTCACAGTCACATCCTCCCATCCCTGACCAAACTAGGAGACACTATCCTAAAGAATGTAACTGTCTCTTGGAATAAAGTGTCCAGGTAGCTTTCCCCCTCTCTGATGCACTGGAGTGGCTGCAGCTCATCCTCCAGCTCAATAACTGAGCCTAATTTCCTCACTCTGCTGACACTTACAGCAGAGGTGGTTCTGTGGATCACCAGCCCCCACATACTACAGTTGCAACACACCTGCCCTGCTGTCCTTTAAAGAGAGAGAGAGAGAGGAGAGTTTAAAACAGTTTCTCCATCAGCAGAGCCCACATTCAGAAAGAAAGTTTGAGGAGTGAAATCACAAGGAAACAGGTAATTGATTGGCTGGTGAGTATTTCTCTGTTTTCTCCTATACAGGGAATTTCAATTGGCAATAAGTAGAACATTCATTGAAATAGTAAGAATATACACACGTGAGACTAATTGAATTTTAAGTAAGAAAATAATTCATTAAATAGTTCATTAAAACACAATAAGGACAGCAGGGCAGGTGTGTTGCAACTGTAGTATGTGGGAGCTGGTGGACACCAGTCTGAAGCAGTCCATGTCCAAATGTAGCAAGACCTGAACAACATTCAGCTTTGGGCTGCTAAGTGGCAAGTAACATTAGCACCACACAAGTGCCAGGCAATGCCCATCTCCAACAAGAGAGAATCTAAACATCTCTCCTTGACATTCAATAGCATCATCGTCTCTGAATCCCCCATTACTAACATCCTGGGGGAAACTGAACTAGACCAGCCATATAAATACTGTGGCTACAAGAGCAGGTCAAAGGCTAGGAACCCTGCGGCGAATAACTCACCTCCTGACTCCATAAAGCCTGTCCACCATCTACAAGGCACAAGTCAGGAATGTGAGGGAATACTCTCCACTTGCCGGGATGGGTGCAGCTCCAACAACACTCAAGAATCATCCAGGACAGGGAGCTAGGTAGCAGATGAAAGAGCAGGAACTCAAAGATTGTTATCTCTGGATTACTTCCTTGTGCCATGTGCTAGTGAATATAGGAATAGGAGGATAGAGAGGATGAATGCAAGGCTGAAGAGATGTTGCAGGAGGGAGGGCTTTAATTCCTGGATCACTGGGTTGGTTTCTGGCAAAGGTGGAGCCTGTACAAGTCGAACCAGAACAGGACCAACATCCTTGTAGGGAGGTTTGCTAGTGCTGTTTGGGGGGGGGGGGTTAAACTAATTTGGCAGGGGGGTGGGATACAGAGTGGAAGTACAGTAGGGGGTGATGCACAGCCAAATATAGAAGAGAAACAAAGTCATTCTGGAAGGCAGAGCAAATATAGACCTGTTAAGGCGCAAGGGAAATAATGCAAGGCTGGATTGCATCTATTTTAATGCAAGGAGTCTTACAAGTAAGTCAGATGAATCGAGGGCATTGATTAACACATGGGAATATGATATTGTTGCTATCACAGAGACATGGTTGAGGGAAGGGCAGGACTGGCAGCTCAATATTCCAGGGTATAGAATCCTCAAGTGTGACAGTGGGTGGGGGATGTAAAAGAGGAGGTGGAATTGCCCTATTGATCAAGGAGTCAATTACTGCAGTAAGGAGGGATGGTATCTTAGAAGGTTCCTCAAATTAGGCCATATGGGTAGAACTTAAAAAGGGGCAATCACTTTGCTGGGAGTGTACCATAGGCCTCCAAACAGTCAGGCGGAATACTAGTAGGGGATTTCAATTTTCCCAATATGAACTGGGACAGTCTTAGAGTGAAAGGCTTAGAGGGGGCAGAATTCTTAAAGTGCATCGGGCAGGGCTCTTTAATCTAGCACGTAGAAAGTCCTACAAGAGAAGGGGCAGTACTGGACCTAATCTTGGGGAATGAAGCCAGGCAAGTGTTAGAAGTTTCAGTGGGAGAGCATTTCAGGGATAGTGACCATAACTCTAAGATTTAAGGTAGTTATGGAAAAGGACAAAGATGGACTGGAAATAAAGGTCCCGAATTGGGGAAGGCCGATTTCAATACGATAAGTCAGGATCTGGGAGCAACTATTTGTAGGAAAGTCTACATCAGACCAGTGGGAGTCATTTGAAAAGGAAGTAGTGAGAGTTCAGGGCCAACATGTTCCCGTAAAGGTGAAGGCTAGGATCAACAAGTCAAGGGAGCCCTGGATGTCAAGGGGTATAGAGGATTGGATAAGGGGAAAAAAGGAAGCTTATGGTAGATGCAGGGGGCTGAAAACAGCAGAAGCCCTAGAGGAGTATAGAAAGTTTAGGGGGGTACTTAAAAATGTGATTAGGAGAGCGAAGAGGGGGCATGAAAAAACACTGGCAGGCAAGACAAAGGAAAATCCCAAGGCATTTTATAAATATATTAACGGGAAGAGGATAACCAGGGAAAGTTTAGGGCCCATTAGGGACCAAAGTGGCAATCTGTGCATGGAGCCGGAGAATGTAAGTCAGGTTTTGAATGATTACTTTTCATCGGTGTTCACTATGGAGAAGGACGATGTAGGTGTACAAATCATGGAGGGGGGACTGTGATGTACTTGAACAAATTAGTATTAAAAGGAAGGAGGTATTAGCAGGTTTAAAAGTGGTTAAATCCCCAGGCCCAGATGAGATGTATCCCAGGCTACTATGTGAGGCAAGGGAGCAGATTCCAGGGGTTCTGACACTAATTTTCAAATCCTCTCTGGCCACAGGAGAGCTGCCAGAGGATTGGAGTACAGCGAATGTGGCACCATTATTCAAGAAGGGTAGTAGGGATAAACCAGGTAATTACAGGCCAGTGAGTCTAACATCAGTAGTCGGGAGACTATTGGAAAAATTCTGAGGGACAGGATTAATCTCCACTTGGAGAGGCAGGGATTACTCAGGGATAGTTAGGATGACTTTGTCGGGGAGATCCTGTCTAACAAATTGAATTGAAATTTTTAAGGAGGTGACTAGTTGTATAAATGAGGGAGTGCAGTTGATGTAGTCTACATGGACTTCAGTAAGGCTTTGGACAAGGTCCCACATGGGAGAATGGTCAAGAAGGTAACAGCCCATGGGATCCAGGGCAATTTGACAAATTGGGTCCAAAATTGGCTTAGTGGCAGGAGGCAGTGAGTAATGGTCGAAGGTTATTTTTGCGATTGGAAGCCTGTGACAAGTGGTGCACCACAGGGATCGGTGCTGGGACCCTTGCTGTTTGTAGTGTACATTAAATTTTAGATGTGAATATAGTAGGTATGATCAGTAAGTTCGCAGATTACATGAAAATTAGAGGTGTCATAAATAGTGAGGAGGAAAACCTTAGATTACAGGACGATATAGATAGGCTGGTAAGATAGGCAGAGCAGTGGCAAATGGAATTTAATCCTGAGAAGTGAGATGATGCATTTTAGGACTAACAAGGCAAGGGAATACACAATGAATGGTTGGACCCTAGGAAGTACAGAGGATCAGAGGAACCTTGGTGTACATGTCCATAGATCCCTGGAGGCAGCAGCACAGGTAGATAAGGGGTTAAGAAAGCATATGGGATACTTGCCTTTATTAGCCGAGGCATAGAATATAAGAGCAGGGAGGCTATGTTGGAGCTGTGTAAAACACTAGACAGGCCACAGCTGGAGTGCTATGTGCAGTGCTGGTTGCCACACCATAGGAAGGATGTGATGGCACTGGATAGGATGCAGAGGAGATTCACCAGGATGTTGCCTGGACTGGGGTGTTTCAGCTATGAAGAGAGTCTGGATCGGCTCAGGTTGTTTTCTTTAGAGCAGAGAAGGCTGATTGGGCACCTGATAGAGGTGCAGAAAATGAACAGGGTTATAAAAGAAACGTTCCCTCTTAGCAGAGGTGTCAATAACCAGGGGGCATAGATCTAAGGTAAGGGGCAGGAGGTTTAGAGGGGATTTGAAGAAAATTTTTTCACCCAGAGGGTGGTAGGAATCTGGAACACACTGCCTGAGGAGATGGTAGAGGCAGGAACTCTCACAACATTTAAGAAATATTTAGATGAGCACTTGAAACGCCATAGTGCACAGGGCTACGGGCCAAGTGCTGGAAAATAGGATTAGAATAGGTAGGTGCTTGATGGCTGGACACGATGGGCTGAAGGGCCTGTTTCTTTGCTGTATAACTCAATGGGCAGAATTTTCCCCCCCATTGCTGGGGAAGCTCAGGAGCGGGCACGCCTCTGATCAGCGCCCCCAATTGGGGGCACGCCGCCATTTTATGTGGGCGGACCAATTAAGCGCTATGTGCTCCTTGTGCGGGCCGGGGGCTTGTTCCCTCAGTCGAGAGTGCGCTCTTTCACACGCGTGGCCAAATTTAAAAATGGTAACTGCAGAAAAATAAAATTTCCCTGACATGTCTCCTCATGTGACACTGTCACATGAGTTGGGACATGTCCATCACTGGTAAGAATGTGGAATCTACCTGGTGAATCTTTTCTGAACTGCTTCAAATGCAAGTATATTCCTGCTTAAGTAAGGAGACCAAAACTGTGCACAGTTCTCCAGGTGATGAAAGGTCACAGACCTGAAACATTAACCCTGTTTTTCTCTCTGCAGATGCTGTCTAACCTGTTGAATATTTCTCACTGTGACCTTGCACTGGAGTGTGACCTCAACAGAGTGAGGGAGGTTGGTGAGCTGAGGGAATCATTATAGTGTAGAAGGAGGCCATTCAGCCCATAAAGTCTGCACTGGCTCTCTGAAACAGCGTTCTGCCTCGTCCCACTCACCTGCCTTATCCCCGTAACCTTGTACATTCTTTCTTTTCAGATAGCAATCCAATTCCCTTTTAAATATCTCAATTGAACCAGCCTCCACTACCCTCTCAGGAAGTTGGTTTCAGACTCCAAGCGCCCTCTGGGTGAAAATATCTTTCCTCACATCACATTTACTCCTTTTGCCAATTATTTTGAATCTGTGCCCTCTAGTTCTTCATGCTCTCTTGAGTGGGAACAGTTTCTCTCTATTTACCCTGTCCATATCCCTCAGGATTTTGAATACCTCTTTCAAGTCTCCTCTCAGCCTTCATTTGGACTGTCTGTTGCTTGTAGGAGACCTGGACAGTGACGATGTCCTTTACTTGAATAGATCCTCCATGTATGTTAATTTAGCGGTTGTCCACTCCAGGTTTATTGGCTGTCTTCCTTCATTAAGGTACCTGAAAGTGTGTTCTCCTAGCACCGTAGTTGAGGCACCAGTGTCCACTTCCATTCTCAGTGGCTTCTTTAAGGAAAGAGAGATAGTTTAAGTAAGTTATGTTTGTATTTGTGGGTGTTAGGAATGAGTTTTAGCTTTAAAGTTTGTGTGATTTGTATTTCTGTACCTGTATGCTAAGGTCAAATTGAGTTTAAGTTTCACTTTAAAAAGGTGCTTGCATTTCTAATGAGGCTTTTACGACTGTTGCAGATAAGGTAAACAAACAAGGCAGACACATTGGGCTGTTGCCTAGCACCAGAGGTCCAGACAGGCAAGTCTCTCCCACAGACACACACCAAAAAACTAACGAAAGAACAGTTTTAAGTTCAGTTTGAAGCCAGGACCCCAGAGAGACTAGACATTGAGAGAGGAAGCTGCAGATTTCCCACAAGAACCAAAAGGTCCCAAAGCCAAAGGAGTGAGACGGAAACAGGGGTAAGTCCCAAGAAATCCCTTCTAGTCAAAGGAAGGACAGGAACCTGGTAAAGGTCCTGTTAAGTGAAGTTAAGAGTGAGGGGCAGAGAAACGCTCCAAGCTTCAAGTATAAAGTTTCAAGCTACAGAAAGCAGAGTTAAAGTGAGAACAGCTTGCAAGAGGCAAGAAGGTCCAAAGAGACAGCTGAAAGTCTGTAAATCTTTGCTATGGGCATGTGAAGCAGTGGTACTGTTGGCGGCTGAGTTGGTGAGAGGGAATGCGTGGAAGACAGCTTGAATGCATGTGGTAACCTAGGGAAGAGGAACATCAGAAGGAGAGTCCAATACCCTGGAGGTGAACCCATGCAAAAGATGTCTGAGAGAAAGCATCAGTTTGGGAGAAGATTCCAAGGTGAGTTCTTGGAGAGTGGAGATTGAAGACGATCAGGTGAAGGACAGAATTCAGTGAGACTGGTTGGCTCAAGGTGTGTCAAGCTTCTGGGGAGAGTTGAGGAGAGATCCATAGCATCTAGCTGAGGTGGCATCTGTCACTTGGTTTCAGAGTGTGTTGTGCCTAACCACATGGTGTCTATTTGTACATGGACTGTTTACTTGCTGTGGACATTAGAATATAAGATAGCTTTTGTAACTTGTGCTATCCTTACAAATCTATATATATCTGTAAAGGTATAGTTGCGGCTGAAAGAGTATTGTAATACAGTTCATCCTTTCTTGTTTAATAAATATCTTATTCTTTTGTTAAAAGTTCATTAGTTGACTCATGTGACTCTGTTTAGCAGCCACTCTCCACCTATCTAAACAAACAAATAAAAGTTAGGATCTACCAAGCTGGGCTCCACTCTGGGATCAGGCTTGTCCAGGGGTAACCTCAGCTGGGATCATAACACTTCTCATTAACTTATCACCGTGATAGGCTCAGTGTTCACTGCAGTTACATTATACAAGGAGCAAACATCAGTAGCAGCTTCAGCCTCTGCTCTACTGGCTAATTCGATCATGTTTGTTTGCTGTTTTGCAGGCTGCTGCAACTTGGTCTGGCATTACCTAATCATGTGTCCCTTCTTTTAACAGTAATGACGTTCTGCTTCTCTGAACTTACAAGTATCTGCTTCGTGGTCACCCTTATATCTATAGCAATTTTGTCATGAACTAGCTGGTGAAGCATTTCTGGTAGCTTTCTTAATGGTTCTCACAGTGGACATTAAATCGTGTTTTAATTCTGTAGGTCTGGCATTTGTGCCATCTCAGTGATGGGTTCCCATCCAACATGAAGTAAAGCACCATCACCCATGTGCTGCAAAGCCTGCGAGCTTTTCACTGCAGTTTCCATGGTGAGGGAGATTTCTAGGGTATGCTTAAAGTCATTGTCGACTTCGGCAAGCAAGCTGCACTGAATGCCGTTATCCTCGAGTCCACAAACCAATTGGTCCCACAGCACATCACTTAATGTGTCCCTGAAGTTGCTGTATTCTGTGAACTGCTTGAAGTTCGCTATATAGGTTGCAGTGGACTCTTCCAGGGGCTGAATTTTTGAATCAAATTTAAAACGCTGCATTAAAATGGATGGCTTCGGCTGGAAGTGTGTTTTCACTAATTCACTATATGACTTGGAACTGAGCGTGCTCGGGGCCATCAGGTTACGGATCAGGTTTAACGTTTTACTGCCACGTACACTGGAGAGGATCGTTTTCTGCTTTTCTTCTGCAGTTATCTCGTTTGCTACGAAATAAAATCCGAGGCACTCAACGTACTGGCTCTAATCATCCTCATTCGCATCATGAATATCGATTCTGGCAAACAGTGGCATGACTGGTGAGTAGTTTTCTTTCTTTACGCTGATTTACTCACAGTAACAGAGTGAGGTGCAGAGACGAAGCTGATCTCATCCTCATCACCAAATGTGATAACTCAACAGAGCAGACAGGTTTCGTGTAGAAACAGTAAAACTTTATTACAGAGACATTTACAAGTGTTTGAACATTTGACTCAATCTCTTGTCAAAAAGTTCCACTCCCCACCCCGCTCCCAGATTGCCCGCGCTAACAGCTCACTGGTCGGAGTACAGTTAGTACATCTTAACCTCATACATGTGATCTAACCAAGATTCCATACACTGCGACCTGTCTGATCGCCATTTTATAAAAATGATAGCAGCATTACAGAGGGTGTAATAAGATTTACAAGGATAACAAAGCAGAGGTTATACGTCAGGAAAGACTGAACAGTCTGAGATTTTTTATTTCTAGAGGAAAGTCTGAGGTGTGACCTCAGATATTTAAGAATATAAAAGGAATTCACAGGATAGACAGAAGTTGGTAATTCACAGAATCACAGAGTGCAGAAGAGGCCCTTCTGCCCATCGAGTCTGCACTGACACATGAGAAACACCAGACCTACCTACCTAATCCCATTTATCACCACTTAGCCCATAGCCTTGAATGTTATGACGTGCCAAGTGCTCATCCAGGTACTTTTTAAAGGATGTGAGGCAACCTGCCTCCACCACCCTCCCAGGCAGTGCATTCCAGACCATCACCAACCTCTGGGTAAAAAAGCTTTTCCTCACATCCCCCCTAAACCTCCTGCCCTCACCTTGAACTTGTGTCCCCTCGTGACTGACCCTTCAACTAAGGAGAACAGCTGCTCCCTATCCACCCTGTCTATGCCCCTCATAATCTTGTACACCTCGATCAGGTAACCCCTCAGTCTTCTCTACTCCAACAAAAACAACCCAAGTCTATCCAACCTCTCTTCATAACTTAAATGTTTCATCCCAGGCAACATCCTGGTCAATCTCCTCTGCACCCCCTTCAGTGCAATCACATCCTTCCTATAATGTGGTGACTAGAACTGCACACAGTACTCCAGCTGTGGCCTCACCAAGGTTCTATATAACTCCAACATGATCTGCCTACTTTTGTAATCTATGCCTCCATTGATAAAGGCAAGTGTCCCATATGCCTTTTTCACCACCCCACTAACTTGCCCCTCCGCCTTCAGAGATCTATGGACACACACGCCAAGGTCCCTTTGTTCCTCAGAACTTCCTAGTGTCATGCCGTTCATTGAATACTTCCTTGTCAAATTACTCCTTCCAAAGTGTATCACTTCACACTTTTCAGGGTTAAATTCCATCTACCACTTATCTGCCCATTTGACCATCCCATCTATATCATCCTGCAGTCCAAGACACTCAACCTCACTGTTAATCACCCAGCCAATCTTTGTGCAAACTTACTAATCCTATCCCCCAAATCCTACCCCAATCTCATTTATATAAATGACAAATAATAGGGGACCCAGCACAGATCCCAGTGGTACGCCACTGGACACTGGCTTCCAGTCACTAAAGCATCCTTCTGTCATCACCCTCTGTCTATTCAACTGAGCCCCTGTGATCTCCTCCTTTGCCTCCCTCAGCAGTCTGGGACACAAATAATCAGGACTTGGAGATTTGTCCACTTTTAAGCCTGCCAACACCTCCAATACCTTGTCACTCCATATATCAATTTGCTCAAGTCTCTCTACCTTCATCCTCATTCTCTTGGGTGAATGGATGCGAAGTATTCATTCAACACTATACCGATGTCCTCTGGCTCCACCCATAGATTGCCCCCTTGGTTCCTAATGGGCCCTACTCTTTCCCTGGTTATCCTCTTCCCATTGATATACTTACAGAATATCTTGGGATTTTCCCTACTTTTACCAGCCAAAGCTTTCTTATATCCCCGCTTTGCCCTCCTAATTGACTTCTTAAGATCCACCCTGCACTTCCTGTACTCCACTAACGCCTCCGCTGATTTGCTCCCCTTGTACCTGCTAAAAGCCTCTTTTCCTTCTCATCGTACCCTGACATTGAAACAGGCCATTTCAGTGCCTCGATCCTGCTCTGCCATTCAATGAGATCATGATTGGTCTCTGACCTATGTACCTGTGTTTGTCCATATGTCTGAATACTTTTGGATAACAAAAATCTATCCATCACAAACTTAAAATGAACTAATGTAGCATCAATTGCAATTCATAAAAGAGCTCCAAACTTCTACCACCCTGTGTGTGTCGTGTTTGGGTGTAAACCAATTCCTTCCTGAAGAGATCCCTTAGACTTGGACTTTCCAACCATCAGAAATCTTTTTTCTCTTAATATTTTGAAAATTACAATCACTTCACTTATCTCTCACTTATCTATGTCGAAATTAATTTGTCAATTATATACTGTAGTGTAAAGGGGTTAATGGTTATGTTAATTAGACAATGACATTAATGATGATGTAAGCATGACATCAGGGCCAGATGACCGAGAGTGAGGCACAGAACAGTCTATGTAAAGAGAATAAATAT
Source organism: Isurus oxyrinchus (assembly GCA_026770705.1). Taxonomy (NCBI): domain Eukaryota; kingdom Metazoa; phylum Chordata; class Chondrichthyes; order Lamniformes; family Lamnidae; genus Isurus; species Isurus oxyrinchus. The sequence continues at coordinate 14,215,978 of JANJGN010000034.1, forward strand.
ACTTGCCATGAGGCATTGGTTATAAAAAACTGTAGATAAATAGTTTTAAGAAAAACTTAATACATACTATGTTCAAGCTGTAGAGTAAGGGGCATCACATCCAGCTATAAGACAACACAAAGTAAAGGACAACAAGCCAAACCATCGCGGCACTGCTGGAGACTGCAGTTTAAGACAACTGACCAGATTGGTAATCCATCGGTGAAGACCTAGGAACAGCTCAACTTTGCAAAGTAGAAGAACAAAAATGAGACGTAACTTGAGTATTGCTGGAAACTGAGACATGTCTAAGCTTTTTGTCTTGCACTCACCAGGACACTTCACAAGAATACCAATCTAAGGGAAAACAACAATTTATACTGCATGTGAAAAGAGTGTTGATTGGTAGAGGCATTTCCATGGAGAATGCATCAGTGATGGTGACTGACAGGTAACTGTCAAGCATTGTTTGAAATTTAAACCAGGCAGCTTGACACTGGTCAAGGCATTGCCCTGAGGAATGAGTCAGTGAATGGCTGTCACTTATTCTGTTTAGCTGAAACAGGTGCAATGTGTGTACATGTTCCTTCTATCTGCAAAGAACAGGGCCCTGTATATTAATATATGTTCCAGTACATGCAAACGCACCACACTGCCAGCCCAACTGACAATCTTTAATTGGTCGTTAGCATAATTCTCATCACACTGAGGATTTAGCAAATGCTTTCCAATCGCAGAGTTATGTCTAATGTTGGACACTGTTTTGAGTTTTGCAAGCACAGGCTAGTTGGGTACAGTCTGTACCCAAGATGTATCTTGGTAGGGGACAGTACATGAACATCTCTCTGCAACATTTGATCAGCCTCTATGCCTTCCACAGCCCTTCAAATGCATTGGGAGTCTGTAGGAAGGACAATGGTGGCAGTTCTGGAAGCGCCAGTTTGAAAGGTGCCAAACAGCTTCAGGCTTGCAAGAGAAGGCGCAAAAACACTAGGTCAGTACCATTTGGCATGCGGTTGGGGACATAGCTGATGATGTCCTGGAAAGACAAGGAGTCGAGGAGACCTCAATAGCCTACGTAGAGGTTCAGAAAGCCTTTAATAATTATTATAGCATCAAGAAAATATGTTAATCGAATGGGCGAGAATCAACCAAAGGAGCCAGAGGCCAGGTAAATCCATCGATTCATTTATTAATGTCTTGTATATATTGGCCAGTTGTTGCGGCAACAGAGCTTTAAAGCAAGTGAATTCGTGAATGCATTGTAGTCGGCATGCTCGATGAGTTGGTATCAGGCATCTTGCAAATCAAGGAGCATTGAACATCAGAGAAGGCTGAACAGTTTGCAAGGCTGCTGGAGCTCCAAAAGCAGAATTGGGGTGTACTTTGGGGCACCATAAAGGCTCAGGAGGGGTTGATCCACTATGTAGGCCCAAAGTTGGGAGACCCACACACCCACCAAAAACCAGTCAAAACAGCCGAAGGGGCAGGATGAACCCTTTCAACTATTCTAAAATGTTCCAGGTGAGGAACATTCAAAAAGCAGCATCACCGCAAAGAATGCCTAGCAGGGGAAGCTGAATGCTTTCTCAATGGCAAGACTGGACATATTAAACAATTCTGCAGATCTAAAGCACAGTTTAAAGGAAGAAAGCTGGAACAATCTTCCAATAATTTTAAAGACCAGGAAATTAGAAATACAGCATTTCAACCAGAAGATTTCAAAGGAGAAATAAAAGATCCCAACAAGCAGTTCTAGTGTGTAGAGCTAGAAATCAAAAAATATTGTGGAATAAAATACATGTATAATGAAATTACTACAGTGTGTCCTTGAACAGTCATGCAACCAGCACATAAACTAATAGACTACGTCGTGCTATCAGCTATCTTCCCAGACTAATGAGTGCCAGATGTCAGATATGGTTGTAAACCAAGAAAGAACTATTGTGTGCGTGCCCAAGATATGTCACCATACCATGTTAATAATGGGGATAGGGTTAAGCAACCATTGAAACTGCCTAATCTCTAACCATTGAAAGTGCCTCATCTCTAATCATTGAAACTGCCTAATCTCTAACCATTGAAACTGTCTAATCTCTAACCATTGAAACTGTCTAATCTCTGTCACGTACTTTTTGCTATAACTATGTGTGTACTCTAATGCTTCTCAGAGTGCCGGATCGCTCCATTGTATGCGACTGGGCTCTCCTTGATATCACGATTTAATAAAAGACTTCCAAGACAACCCTCCTGGGTCTGAGTGTTCACTCTGTTTTCCATGACAAATTGGCGATGAAGGTGGGATCTGACTGAAGTCCAGTAGCCTCTTAAATTGGAGAGGTAATTGAAAACCTGGACCGTCGGATCTCCGAAAAAGAACCCTCGCGGAGAAAGGGAGGAATAACTCTCCTAAGTTAGGGAGAGTACGAACTGCATCCTAGCTGAGAGGGGGATTGCAGTGAATTAGAGTCCAGCTGAAAGGGGGACAGCGAGTAAAAGGGTAGCTACCGAAAAAAGAGACTTAAGAGACCCAAAGAATCGGAGGACTTGTTAAGGAACTCTAAACACCGGTGAGCGCATAGGCTAGGAAACACGCTGTGCTGTTTAATTGTGTTTCCTTTCTAAATATAATGGGAAGTCTTAGCAGCAGAGCGGCATCTGGGGTTCCAAATACAAACCGAATCAGGAGCTTTGAGGCCGGGCAAGAAAACGGAAAAACATATGAAAATGGTAACCAGGGCTCGACAAAAGGTAGGAAACCCGCTGGTCCCTCCGGGGTTGCCAGCCGACATTGTTGTAAAAGAGAGGGGTGATGACCGGTATGCAGCGCCTTTTAGCAGTGACTTATATGGCTGGACGCAAGGGGAATGGCTGTATGGTGGGAGTTTTAAAATACCCCTCATCCAGGCCTGGTGGGATGGAGTGGCTAATGGGGCCGGAGATCCTACTTGGGATTTTGATTACATGATGGGTTGTTTTGAAAAATGGATGGAGGCGGCCAGGCACCATCAACCCCCCAAACAAAAGAATAAATGGGAGGGTTTGGTTCCTGATAATGAAAAACCCTCTGCCCCTCCGCCTTATCCCATTAACTTCGGTCTACTGGGGCCTTATTCCCAGTACCCTAGACTCATGTCGCCCGCTTCTGGCAGCCCTTGTCGGCCTCCGCTCCCTGATACCCTGACAGTTGAACTAAAAGAGATGGTAGCGGCTTGGAGATAGTCTAATAGAGTGGCGAGACCGGGTGCAGGAGCTGGAGCAGAGGCGGAAGCGGGTCTGGGACCATCAAATCCCGTCCCGACTGACGGACAGCGCGATCACCCTTCCCGATCCAGGGAATCTGATAGTGGAACTAAGGAAGCGACGTGGCAAAGTGGAGCCACCACAAAGTGAAGTCAGTCTAAAAAGGTAGCAGCTGACTCCACCTCTCATGCACTTCAGGCCCCTGAAATAATGATCGGAGACATGGCCATACTTAAACCATGGACGCCATCTGAGGCTGGCGCCATGGTAGCCGAGGCGCCCAACCCCATTAAGCGTCCCGCAGCCTTCCTCAATTGGTTGGAGCAAATGTGTGCAATTTATCGACCCCTTCCGGGAGACTTGCAAGCCTTGTTAAAATTTGTTATGGTAGCTCCTGGGCCAGACTGAAGGAAACCATCCCGGTGCCGCCTGGGGAAAATGGGGGATTGGCGAAAAGATGATGAACAAGCGGAAACTGGCAATGAAAGTTTAGGACATTGGTTACAAGGAAGAGGCCGGATTGCCATTATGGGGGCAGCACAGAGACATGGGGACCTGAGGGAAGTAACTCGGTGTTTGCAGAGGAAAGATGAAGGCGGCCCTGATTTTATTGCCAGATTCTGAAATACCTGGGAAGAGTATGCAGGTGGCCCCTTGGAGGGCAACCGGCCCTTGGCCATTCAGACGCTGCTGAACTGTACGCTGCCCCAACAAGCCCAGGCTTTTAAGATGCGAAATCTGAATTGGCAAACTATGCGCTGGTCCGAAATTACCACTACTTTGGCCAATATGGACCGTGAGGGACTGTTCATCAGCCCCCGGGAGGGCCCCAAATAACAAAGACCCAATTCTATCATCAGGAACAGGGCAAACGTAAGGGACAGGCTAAGGGTCCGAGACGGGACAAATCCCAAGACATTTGCCGTAAGTGCAGGAAGAAAGGGCACTGGGCCAGGGACTGCCAATCTACTCCCCACAAGGAGCCTGCTATGTCACACGGGCAGCAGATAGCCGTGGTTCCCTCCTTCACTTATAATAGTAAGTAAGTTCCCTCCTTTTTCGCAGGGTTAGCGGGGGCCAGGGGAGGTTATGGTACAGGGACAGTTATATCACTTTCCCAAGACTCGGAAGCACTACCTATGGTAACCCTTAGAATAGGAGATACTCATTTACGAGCCTTGGTGGATACTGGCGCTACCCTGTCCTCTCTACCCCCCTCCCTGGGATTACCCCTTAGCCAGAACAGGGTAGTAACCGTGGGAGTGGCTGGTGTTCCCTTATCAGAGCCCCTATCGAAACGGGTTGCTCTGTCATTGAAAGACAACTGTATAGAGGAGACACTGATAGTATCAGCAACCACTCCCTTACCTCTGCTAGGATGCCAGACCCTGTGCAAATTAGGAGCCACTATTTACTGGGCATGTATATGGAGGTACCCTCGCCCCAGTTAGCGTCCCTACTCCTTACCCCCGAAGCTAAGCCCGAACCAGCCTGATACTGCTGGCAACTTGAGGGTAACCCTTATGTGGCAAAGATGGGCCGCTTGTGGCGGGAAATCGATAAGCTGCTGTTTTTGGCTCCTGTTTGAACTCTGAAGAGCCTGTTACAGGTGATACATATGCAGCCGCTGTGAAACATGATCTGGACGAATGCTGTCCGAACGGAAACTCTACATTAATACAGTATGCCGATGACCTTTTAGTGGCCTCACCTACCCTGGTGGACTGTGTAAAGGACTCAGTGACTTTGCTCCAATTCTTAGCTACAAGAGGCCATAGGGTATCGAGATCTAAACTACAGTTCTGCCAGTCGCAAGTCCAGTACCTGGGATTCAACTTGAAGGCCGGAACTCGGCAAATAGGACCTGATCGAGTACAGGCTATCCTACGAATACCCCCTCCTAAGACAAAGAAGGAGGTCCTTTCTTTTTTAGGCATGGTTGGCTATTGTCGACAATGGATACCCGATTATCGCCTGCATGATGCTGTCCTCTGTGCTGCTACTCTGAAAGAAGCACCCGCACTCATTCAATGGACTCCGGAACAGGAGTCGGCATTCCGAGCCCTCAAGACAGCTGTAACAACGGCCCCGGCTTTGGGGCTACCCAACTGTGAGCGCCCTTTTCAGTTGCACATCTGTGAAAAGGAAGAGATCGCCACAGGAGTGTTACCCAGGACCATGGAGGAGGAAGAAGACCGGTTGCTTACTACTCTACAGCTCTCCCTGCTGTAGTACCGGGAATGCCTGCTTGTCTCCGTGCCGCAGCAGCTACCGCTGCCAGGGTCGAAAAGTCTTTGCCGTTGGCCCTCGACCACCCTTGTGAAGTGCGAGTACCCCATGCTGTTATGCTACATTTAAACTCCGCTGCTACACAACATTTTACCGCCTCACGACGAACGGGATACGAAGTAATTTTGCTATCACACCCCAATTACACTTACCACCGATCGCCTGCGATTAATCCTGCCACCTTTGTGCCGGAGCCCACAACTGATGTGGAGCATGACTGCCTCACAGTGGTCGAATGAACCACTTCCCCCAGGGAGGATCTGCGGACGGACCCCCTGTTTGATCCGGATGTCATCTTTTTCACCGACGGCTCTTCTCATCGACCAAGAGACTATTTACTCCTCGCCGATTATGCCAAAGTGGATCCGCACTGCACTGTGGAAGCCTATGCACTACCTCCTGGCACTTCGGCACCGGCAGCAGAACTCTTTGCCTTATCCTGGCTGAGAATCGGGCGGCCAACATCTATACCGATTCCCGCTCTGCCTTTGGCGTCATCCATGATTTCGGCCAAATATGGAAAAATCGGGGTTTCATTACATCAGCAGGAAAGTCCATCAAACATTCCCAACTTGTATTAAACCTCCTTGCAGCAATTCAGTTGCCCATGCACCTGGCAATTGTTAAATGTGAAGGACATACTAATTTGACTGATAATGTTTCCCAAGGGAATGCCCGGGCAGATCAGGCAGCCAAAGAAGTAGCTGCTGCACAAATGCCTTTCCTGCAAGCTCTTCGCACCTCAGGTTACTCTCCCATCCCTGCTTTAGGGTCTTTTGAATTACAGGCAGCGCAACAAAATTCTACCCTACAGGAGAAGTGGACATGGGAGTGGGCGCAATGCAGTTTTAAGGAAGGTTTTTGGTTTCATCCGGATGGGTGGGTGGTCTGTCCCCAAAGTCTGTTTTTGCCCCTGTGCCTCCTAGTGCATGCACAAGGCACACATGGGCAAAGAAGGGATACAACATGCGATTAACCAACAATGGTTTGCACCGAGCATAACCCCAACCATACAAAAAATCACTCGCTCTTGTTCGATTTGCCAGCAGAATAACAAAGGGCCAGCAGCCAAGTATGATCACCTCCCGATGCCCAACATGCCCTTTGAAAATTTACAAATTGATTTTGTACATATGCCCCCGGCCTTGGGATATAAGTATATGTTAGTGATAGTAGACATGTTCACCCGATGGGTAGAAGCTTACCCCACATGAAAAGATGATGCTCGAACGGTAGTGAAAATATTGTGGAAAGAAATAATACTTAGATACGGAATACCTATGGGAATAAATAGTGACCGAGGGACTCAATTCACCAGAAAGATAGTAAAAGACTTAGTGCAGGTTATGGAATTTCAGTGGAAATTGCATTTTCCCTACCAGCCACAGTCCTCATGGATGGTAGAAAGGGTAAATGGGGAATTAAAAAACGCCCTATCTAAAGTTTGTCAGGATAATAACCTCTCGTGGCCAGAAGCACTCCCAGTAGTGCTTTATGCTATGTGAAATAGAAAAAATAGAGCCACTGGAATAACACCCCATGAAGCTCTTATGGGACGTCCTATGACTACCAGAGCCCAGCCTCCTGTATGTGCCGAAAAATTGGCCTTAATATGGAATGATGAGCAGACCTTGGCTTACGCCCAAGCACTATGCAAAACTGCAGCTAAATTGCATGAGAGGGTAAGGCAGGCTCAGGTGACCGTAGGAGATACTCCTATATACGCCTTCCAGCCAGGTGATCAAGTGTACGTAAAAAATCTAAATAAAGACTCTCTTTCTCCTAGGTGGAAAGGACCCTACCTAGTGCTGCTAACAACTCGGACGGCTTTGAAGGTTAAAGGGAAGGAAGACTGGGTCCACGCCACCCACTGTAAAAAAATATTGTCCGGCGATAATATACCAGCTGTTACCAAGTGATCTAACTTGTATTATGTATTGGATACTGCTCCTTGTTATATTCCGTGGGGTATACCCAAGGGACCCTCACCCAAACACCTTTTTATCTCTATGCCGCACCTATGCTAGACAGGTAGGACAGGGTGGCTCTTGGATATGCACCCAGACTCCCCAACATGGGGGTGAGACGGGTCATTGACATGCTGTTCCTCTAAATGACACTGAGTACGCTGACGTTTGAACTTTTAATATTGTAACACCACAGCGCAATACGTTTAGGGGTTGGTTCCATCGCTCTCCACCTGCCAATGGGTGGAACTACACAGAACATGGGATTAGAATCAGATCTCCGCAAGACCCGGTAAACGCCACGTGTTGGCGTTCCAACCTTACACTCAGCACTTACGATCTGGGACGAAGCTCCTGTCATATTACGGTATCATACAGAGCCTTTAGTTTTGCCTTTTTGTCATCTTTGTAACATCTAGTCTTGACTGGTGCATTCTTTGGTTTTTTTGCTCCCTTTCCCTTTCTACCATTCTTTGACCCAAATTTCCCATATTATTTCTCTCTCTTGTTTTGACTGTATCTCATGATTTGCAACATCTATCCAAGCTTGATCCCTCACCGCTGCCCTCTCCCCCCCACCCCCCCCGCCGCCCCCTCCCCCCTGCCTCTCTAGTTTCGCAGCTCACTAGAACACAGTCCCTGCACGGTTCAGATGTAGGCAATCCCAAAGGTACAGCCCCCACTTTCCCCAGTGCTGATGCCAGTGCACCATGAACTGGATCCCACATCTCCCACACCAGTCTTTGAGCCACACATTCATCTCTCCAATTTTATTTGCCCTTTGTCAATTTGCACATGGCTCAGGTAATAATCCAGAGATTATTCCTTTGAGGTTCTGCTTCAATTTGATGCCTAGCTCCTCATACTGGCTATGCAGAACCTCTTTCCTAGATCTACCTCTGTCATTGGTACCTGCATGGACCACGATGACTGACTTGTCACCCTCCCACTCCAAGTTCCTCTCCAGCCCTGAGCAGATGTCCTAAACCCTGGGACTGGGCAGGCAACAAAGCCGTCTGGACTCTCACTCTTTGCCGCAGAGAACAGTGTCAATCCCCCCACTATACTGTCCCCTACTACCACAACATTATTTGTTCCCCCCGCTTGAACAGCTTCCTGTACCATGGTGCCACAGCCAGCCTGCTCATCCATCTTACAGATCTCGCCTTCTTCCATACAAGTTTTGAACATTTCAAATAGCAAAGTTGAGGCTCCTCCGCTCCTGTCTGCTCAGTCCCTTTACCTGCCTCACTCACAATCACATCCTCCTGTCCTTGACTGCTGACCAAAACACATGCCCCATTCCAAGAGGTGTGATCGTCTTCTGGAACAAAGTGACCAGGTGTTTTCCCCCCTCCTTCATGTTACGCAGTGTCTGCAGTTCAGCTTCCCGATCAATAATCGTGATCCGGAATTCCTCTAGCTGCTTACACTTTTCTGCAGCTGAAATGGATCGCTATGGCATCCAAAAGATCCCATATTGTTGTGTGTGTCATTTAGTTAATTTTGTTACTTTAGAATAATTCCTATCTATACTGCAATTTACTGTGCTTACTAAGTACTAGTACCACCCACAAATAAAACTAAAGGTTATATGACTAATGGCACTGGTATGTGTTTTGGGTATATATTTTAATTATTTTCCTTTAATACTTAATTTAACTTTTATATTTTATGGGTTTTTAAATTTTATTTTAAGATTTTTTTTATAGGTCCACCTTAGCTCATGTGTCCTAAGCTGGCAATTAACACACTATCTTTACGCCAAACACTTACCGGCCAATCAGTTTACTAGTTTCCTGTGATGTCACAGTTGGTTTATTTTGCTCAGTGTCTTCAGCAGCTGAGATGTTGTTCCCGACTGCCTCTGTTCAGCTCCCAGGTAGGAAAGGCCACACTCTGATTTCAGGCTCTCTACACGCTGTTCCCAACTGCCTCTGTTCAGCTCCCAGGTAGGAAAGGCCACACTCTGATTTCAGGCTCTCTACATGCTGTTCCCAACTGCCTCTGTTCAGCTCCCAGGACTAGCAAGTCACTCAGTCCAAGGGCAATTATGGATGGGCAACAAATGTTGGCCATGCCAGTGATGCAAACATCCCATAAAATAATATAATTAAAAAAAGATGAATACATGGCTCAAAAGCTTGTTGGCTTCCTACGACATGAGAAGAACTCCAGCATGGTATGTTCAAAATTTTATCCTGATTGCTATTTTTTAAAAATGGACTTTATGCTGAACTCAAAAGTAATGGCTGCTACAAGTCACATGACCACAGGATTAGCTCTTTGTCTGGGAGCACCCCGCAGGAGTTACAAGAACAAAACAATTATTTTCTCATCTTCTGGAATCTCATTGTACACCTCATTGTACAGACCCATACGGAGCTGCTAATAGACTCATATGCCTGGGACTGACTTGGCTGATTTCAAAAGCGAACCAAAGGAACGTCATTTGCATCTGATAAGCTTAGCTTGCTAACAAAGTCAGTGGGTCTGCCTAGACAATAGCTTCCTAACACCAGACCCTCAATATGGATGGTAACACTTTCAGCAACATATGACATTATCAGTCTTGAAATCAGAGCCAGTTCCAGACACAGATAAACAACCACCCCCCAACACCAGAACTGACCCTGTCTCTGCATACCTATTCAATTTTGCAGTCAGCACTAACTGAAAAGCGAATACTACATTCCTGCTCTTCAGCCAGCTACGCTCGAACTCCTACATGAAAGGATTCCTCATTGGACTCCAACTTGATACTCTGGAAAATACTTGAACTAATATTCATTTCTGTGGTTCTTGTACAGTAAAAGTCATTTTTTTCCATCCCCCCCGATTGTGTCTGTGGAGTGGAACGTTGCTGACACTCCTCCCTTGGGTTTTTGAATGTGAAATAAAAATGAATCCTCTGAAGCGGGGATGTTTGCTGATGATTACACAGTATTCAGTACATTCACGAATCTTCAAATATTGAAGGGGTCCATGTCCAAATCAAGCAAAATTTGGACAATATCTATGCTTGGACTGATAAGTGTCTTGTAATATTTGTGTCACACAAGTGCCACACAATGACCATATCCAACAAGAGAGAATCTAACCGTTTCCCTTTCACATTCAATGCATTCCCATTGTCTAATTCCCCCACCATCAAAATGCTGGGGGTTACAATTGACCAGAAACTGAATTGGATCAAAAACATAAATACTGTGGCTCGAGGCTGGGAATTTCACAGCAAGAAACTCATCTCCTGTCTCCCCAAAGCCTACTTGCCATGTACAAGACACAAAAGTGCTAGATTCCTCACCGTTTACCACGCTTCCAAGTTTTACTTTATATGCAAGTTTCAAAATTGTGCTGTGTAGCTCTAATTCCAAGTGTTTAAAGAACCGCAGTCGTCATAGTACTGAACCTTAGGGAAGTACCACAATAAATATCTTTCCTGTCTAAAACACAATTTCAGTTCAACATTTTGTATCAATGTTGTTATTGCCCTTTAATATTATAGACTTCAATTCTGCTAACAAGCCAAATATTTGACACTTTATCAAATGCTTTTGAAAGTCCACGTGTACAACTTCAACTGTACGGACCACATGCATTCTCTATCTTACCTCGTGAAAATCTTAATCAAATACGATTTGCTCTAATTAAATCCACATAGGCTTTCCTATATTAGTCTATTCTTGTCCATATGGATATTAATTTTCTTCCAGATTATTGTTCCTAAAATCATTACACCGTTAGAGTTGCTTTCTCCTCTTAGTTTAAAACTCTGTCCACGGCCCTAAAAGGGGTGGGGGTGAGGGGGGAGGGTTTGGGTAAAGGGAGATTAGAAATCCAAAGAAAAGGTTGAGGTATTGAAACAGTATAGTGATGTGGGTAAAGACAAGCAGAGTGGGACAGGAAAGGACAAAGTTTAACAAAAATTGTACATCAGTGAATAACGTCATTACAGGGAATAGAAGTAAAAAATGAAATTAAAGTTTATCTGATTGCATGAAGCATTTGCAAGAAGATAGATGAATTAGTGGCACAAATAAAGGTAAATAATTTAGGTTAAATTGCCATTCCAGAGACATGGTTTCAAGGTGATCAAGGGTGGGAAATATATATTCCAAGGTACACAATATTTCAGAAAGACAGGCAAAAAGGCAGAGGAGATGGGGTAGCCCTCATAGTAGAGGATAACATATGGACATTAGTGAGAAAGAACCCGGCCTTTGAAGATCATGAAGTACAATCAATGTGGGTAGAAATTAAAAGTAACAAGAGAAAACACTGATTGGAGTAGTTTATAGGCCTCCTAACAGTAGTTATCCTGTTGGGCAGAGCATTTAACAAGAAATCAGAGTTTGTCACAATGGAAATATAATAATTGTGGGGAACTTTAATCTTATATAGGCTGGGACAATCAAGTAGGCAATAGTGGTCTAGAAGATGAGTTGTAGAATATTTTCCTGACCTTTCATTGGAGCAGTACGTAGTTGAAACGATTCGGGATAGTATTGTGTAATGAAGCAGGGATAATTAGTAATGCCATAACCATAAAGTTTGAAAGCGACATATTCCAATAGCAAATAAAAATCAAGCTTAAAGCAAATTACATAGATATGAGGGGAGAACTGGCTAAGGTTAATTGTGTGAATAGATTAAAAGATACGGGGGTAAATGAACCATGGGAAACATTTAAAAAAACAATTCAAAACCTTCAACAAAAATACATTGGGCAGAATTTTAGGGCCCCGTTTGGGGGAACGGGGCCATAAAATGCAGCGAGCCATTATAAACCCCATTGAGTTTAGCGGGAACATAAAATCCCGCTGCTGTAAAATTCTGCCCATTGCATTGACGAACAGAAACCCAATAAGGACGACCCTTTCGTGGCTCACTCAGGGTGTGAAGGATATGGTTAGATTAAAAGATGATGTTTACAATATTGCAAAAATCAGTAGCAAGCCTGGGGATTGGGGTTGAATTAGAAATCAGCAAAGAGCTACCAAAACGTTTATAAAAAAGGAAACTATAGAATATGAGAGTAAAATAGCCAGGAACATAAAAACAGATTGTAAGAGCTTTTAAAGTACATAAAAGGGAAGAGAGTAGCTAAAGTACACATTGGTCACTCAGAAGCAGAGACAAGATGAATTATCATGGGGAACAAGGAAATGGCGGAGGCATTGAACAAATATCTTGTGTCTGTCTTCACAGTAGAAGACACAAGTTCCATACCAGAAATAGATGATAACCTAGGTGCTAAAAGAGGGTGAGGAAATCGGGAAAATTAATCTCAGTAGAGAGAAACTTAAGGAACTAAAATCCATCAAATCCCCAGGACCTGATGGTATTCACCCATGGGTTCTAAAACGGATAGCTGCAGAGCTAGTGGATGTGTGAGCAATGATTTTCCAAAATTCCTCAGATTCAGGAATGGTCCCACTAGATTGGAAGTTGGCAAATGTTACAACACTTTCAGGAAAGGAGAGAGAGAGAAAGCAGAGAACTACAGGTCAGTTAGACTAACATCAGTTGTTGGTAAAATGCTGTAATCTTTTATAAAGGAAGTCTTAGAAGAATATAAGATTCTGAGGGGTCTTGACAGGGGGATGTGGAAAGGATGGTTCCTCTGTGGGAGAATCTAGAGCTTGGGGTCACTGTTTAAAAATAAGGGGTCACCCACTTATGACAGAAATGAGGAGAATTTTTTTTCTCTCAGAGCGTCATGAGTCTTTGGAACTCTCTTCCTCGAAAGGCAGTGGGAGCAGAGTCTTTGAATATTTTTAAGGCAGAAGTAGATAGATTCTTGATAAGCTAGGGGATGAAAGGTTACTGGGGGTAGGTGGAAATGTGGAGTTGAGGTTAAAATCAGATCAGCCATGATCACATTGAATGGTAGAGCAGGCTCAATAAACCATGTGGTCTACTCCTGTCCATATTTCTTATTTTCTCTTATGAACAAAAGTGTAACATTTACCATTCTCCAGTCCTCTAACAACACTAAGAAGGAGAGGAAGATCGTGACCAACACCTCTAATATTTCCATGTGTGCTTTCCTCCGCATCCTTGGGTGGATTGCATGGTATGTTCACATTTAATTTCTCATTGTGTATCCCAGTACTATGAAATCTAAAGCCAAGAGATGTTAAACCAATAGCAAATGTTGCAACCTCCATTTTAGTACAGTGTACAGTAATGGGCTCCACATTATAGGGAGGTGGCTGAGGCTTTAGACTTTGCTCAGATCCAAGTACACGAATGAAGAAATCCAAAGACATAAAAGATGAGGGAAGGTAGAAACAAACTGTTTCCAGTAGTTATGGAGTCAAGAAGCTGGAAACATTGATAAGATTAAATGTAAAGACTATACAGCCACATGGTAGTACTTCTTCAGTGTAGTCACTGTTTGTAATGTAGGAAATGTGGCAGTCAGTTTCTGCACAACAGGCTTCGATAAACGGCAATGAGCTAAATCACCCAATAATTCTGTTTAAGTGGTGCTGGCTGGGGATAGGTATTGGTCACAATGTGGTGGCATAGTGGTATTGTCATTGGACTAGTATTCCAGAGACCCAGGGTAATGCTCTGGGGACTAGGGTTCGAATCCCACCACAGCAGATGGTGAGATTTGAATTCAATAAAAGTCCAGAATTAAAAGTCTGATGATGACCATTTCTGATTGTCATAAAAACCCATCTAATGCCCTTTAGGAAAGGAAATCTGCTGTCCATACCTGTGGTTGGCTCTTCAATGAATAAGGGCAATTAGTGATGGGCAATAAATGCCCAGCAACACCCACTTCCCATGAATGAATAAAACACTGGGAAAACTCCTCTGCTCTTCGAAATACAGGCCATGAGATCTTTTAAGTTTACCTGGTTCATCAGAAATACAGATGCTCAATCTATTGTCTTAAGAGTCAAGACCAAATGTCTATGCTGCAGAACTGGGTCCTGTTGGTTAGCAATCCAAGGACAACAGGATAGAAATCACGCTTGTGGAATTAAGAGACTCATTTTAGTCACTTTCCCTTTTATGTGTTTTTATTGAAATAATTCCAACATCACAACAGATGAATATTAAAAAGAATCACTCAGTCCAATGGTGCCTATGGCAGTTCTTTGGAATACACGATGCTTCAAAAGGTGGCACAGGTGAAAATAGAATGCAAGGTATCTTCAGTGCAATAATTCTGTTAAGCAACCAGCTAAATTGGTAATGCTCTTGGTTCCCAATGGGCATCTTACTTGGAAGTAGCTTGCAGTTCAATCGGTCTTGCCTTAATTGAGTACAAGCATTTCCTCAGACCGGAGCAGTTGTGTTGAATTCTTGTTAATTACAACATGATAGGACAGAATTGATGAGCAAGAAGCAGCATTTCAAGCTGTTGCACAGGCAGATTCCCAGTGGGTGACTGGTCCATATTATGATTGGCCTCTTCCTGCCAGGCCTTCCCTACAATGTGAAACACAGAAGAGCTCATTAAGCTGTGCACGTGGAGACATTTGCCCTTGAAGAAGTGATGGCCGAGTGTAACAACGTTGCAGATAACATATAAGATCCAGAGGGATGGATGTGGAGAGGATATTTCCCTCCTATGGGAGAATCTAGAACAAGGAGTCACTGTTTAAAAATAAGGGGTCACCATTTAAGACAAAAGCGAGGAGAAATTTTTACTCAGAGAATTGGTTCATATGTTCGTATGCATGTATGCAGCCCTGTGTAAAAGCAGAGGAAGCTGCAAATGTGGGCTAACTTGAAGCACTGTAGGAGAAACGAAATGGTATGAAATTCCTAGTTGAGAAGTGATTAGGAGAATAAAACTCAGGCTTGGTATGGCCATCACATTATTAAAAATAGTGATTCAGGTTAATAAGGCCATTAAAAGGCAAACAAAGCTCTGGATTCATTTCTAGAGGGATGGAATTGAAAAGCAGAGAAATTATCTTAATATTGTGTAGAACCTTAGTTAGACTACACTTGTACTGTGAACAGAGAGATCTCAATATTATGAATAGGATATAGAGGCATTGGAGAAGGTGCAATAATACTTTAATGGAATGATATCAGGAATGAGACATTATATCTGCAGGAAAATGCTTGGGATGGTTTCCCTTAGGAAGAAAACTAAGACAGGGCCCAATTAGGGTCTTTAAGATTATGAAAGGTTTTGATGGAGTCGACAGAAATGTTTCCATTAATGGATGAAACCAGAAACACAGACCATAAATATGATGAATGCCTAATGGGTTTAAGTAGTTTTTGGTAAGCAAAATAAATCTTATGGCATCTGGCTGACTTAGCAGTCCCTTTCTACAATTCTGTACATTCATATGATTTTCAGCTCCATCAGAAATGTTACACATTACATAAAACACTGTATCAATGGCTCCTGTGCACGCCTGTAGTCACTTGCCTTAGATTTCATGATACTTACCTTCAATTGTGTTCTCTCACCCTGATGCTCTGAATGACTTTCTCCATTGTGTTCTGGTATCTGGGTCCCTTCTGAACTTTGGCCCCGGACCACTGCTCTCCCCAGAGAATTCGCACAACCACAGTTTTTTCATCGAACACACCTTGGTGATCTACTTCTATTGGCTTTTCTTGTTTAGTCGAATCCTTTTCCAGCAGGATCATGGTGCATATGTCTTCCCTTTGTATTCTCCGATTCACTATTGTGGAATTAACAGATTTATTTTAGTTGCTTTCCCATTTATGTCTTTTAATTGCAATTATTCCTGTGTCAAAATACAATGTTGAAAAATCATAGAATGATACAATGCAGGAGGTTATTTGAACTATTGTGCCTATGCTGGCAAATAACTCCACTTCGCTACCTGCTCATTCCCCACAGCCATGCAAACTTAGCCCTACGCTGGCGGGCAGTGACTTCAGGGCAACTCACTGAGCCATGAAATTCTCATGGAGTCCAAAGCACAAGAAGGCCATTCCACCTGTCGTGCCTGTACCAGCTCTTTCAAAGAGTATTCCGATTTAAACTTACACCCCAGCTTTTTCTCCCAAAACCTTATAAATTAGTCCTCTTCAAATACAAGGCCAGATGCCTTTCAAAAATCCCTACAGGAGTCCATTCCACCAGCCTGTCACATTCCAGATTTAACAACCCACTGTGTGGAGAAATTTCTTCTTAGTTTCTTTCTTGTTCCTTTATCAATTATCTTAAATCTATGGCCCCTAGCTACTGGCCCACTGACCCAGAAGAAACTTTCTCCCAGCTTGCTGTATCCAAAAATCATGAAGTAATTTGAACACCTCTACTAAATCTTTGCATTACATTCTCTGCTCTAAGGAGAACAATCCTGTCTTCTCCAAATAGTTAAATGAATAATCTGACATATGCAAATGACACAGTATTTATGACAGATAGAGCAAAGTCTACAAAGATTCTTAGACACAATCATAACAAACAGTTGCAGATATGGATCACCATTAAACAGCAGCAAAACAGTATGTATGGAAATATCAAAGAAAAGGATTACACTTAGATGCAAAATAATAGTGAAATTGAAAGAAATAAAACTAGTAGGATCATTTTTTCATCTGGGTAGCCCAATAACATTTGATGGGAAAAGTGATCAACACATCAGGCAGTGATTAACACTAGCAAAACAACTGTCACAAAAATGTCAGACCTCTTTAGAAATAACATCTCTATGGAAAGCAGAATGCGATTATTAAAATGCTACATATGTTCAGTACTATTATATGGGTCTGAAGGTTGTAATGTAAACAAGCCAATGGAAGATAAAAGGTTTCTGAGGCATACGATGAAGATTAGTTGGATAACACACACAATTCACGAGGAAGTTTTGAGGAAAGCAGACATACAAGAAGAACTTTTGATGACGACCAAGATACAACTATAATTCCTTGGGCATGTACTTGGGGGAAAAAAACTAGGACATTTGATAGTGACTGGTAAAGCTGAGCTAGTAGAACAAGAGGGAGACAAAGGAGGAGATACATCAACAGTTTAAGAAGCAGAGAAGACACAAGATTTGAGAACTACACCAAGATGTTGACTGCTCTCAAGTGAAAGTTAGAGAGCCGTGATCACCGACATTGTATAACATGGCACCTGAAGAACTGAAGTCTATTATCCTTGATATCATCCGAGTGAACCATCTGCATCCTCTCCAAGATCCTGCAATCTTTCCTGAAGTGCCGTGCCGAGAATGGGACACAATACTCCAGCTGGGGCTTAACCAGAGATTTGTAAATGTATTCCAAGCCCTTTTATGCAAAGCCAAGTAACCCAAACAGTTCAACTGTTTATCCACTTGCTTTGCCACCTTCATGAATTTATGAATACGCACCTCACTGAACTTCTGCTCTTGTACCCCCTCAATATTATACCATTAAGATTAGGCTGCCTCTCCATGCTGTTTCTCCTACAGTGCATCAGGTTTGCCCATGTAATCTCTAAGCTTGATGAAGCAAAGGTGGACGCCTTCTTTTTATCTTTTGAACGGGTAATGCAGCAGTTAAGTGGCCAGCCCAACACTGATCCCTGCTGCTGACAGAAACGTTCACAGGGAAAGTGCCACAGGCTATGAGGCAGCAAAAAGGGCTATTTTAAGTGTGTGCCAGTTAGTGCCTGAGGTCTACCATACCTTCTGGAAACAGTGTAGCAAACCAGACGTATCTGGAATTTGAAAGGCTTAAGCAGCTCGCTTCTGACCAGTGTGTATGGGCACTTAAAACTGAGGCCATCTACGAAACCTTTGTGAAATAATTCTCCTCGAGGAGTTCAAAAACTCCACTCCTTTCCGAATAAGAGCACAAAGGAATGGACAGTAACAGGGTCCAGGCAGGCAGAAACTCTGGCCTATAATTATGAACTGATCCACAAACACTTATCCCAAAGTAAACCCTTCCCTAGTCACCTCCAACAGAGAAGGATAGAAGGTGGGTGACTGATACGGAACTGAGCAACTATGGGAGAGAAGGGACAGCTAGAAACACAGGGGGCCCTCTTCAGCCCACAAAGGATGGTACTGAAAAGAAGAATGAGACCAAGAAGCCTGTGTGTTTTAACCGCCACAAGGCAATATACCTGTGCTGATTGCTGGATGTTATGGGATACGTTTGGGCACACAATCCCCATGCAAAAAATGGGAATCAGACAGGGAGCATAACAGACCAGGTTATGGCTCTGACTGTGGCAGCAAAACCCTGTACATGCATTACCATGAATGCAGGTGAGTTTAAAAATTATCCCCGAGAGCTGCAAAGATTTTGTATCAAAAAGAAGAGTGGCCCTAATTCCCCAGAACAACGCAAATAAGCCTATATTGAGTCCGAGGGATACAAGGGCCAGCCAAACTCCACTGCTGGGAAAAGCATGACCTTTCCACCAGACGGTATAGTAAGTGCCAAGGTGTGGGTAAAGGGGATTGATGAAGAGTACATGCCCCTCCCCTTATATTGGGTGCATCTGGAGTGCAACCTTATGTCAGGACCAGTGACCATGAGAGTGTCCACAGTTTGCCTGTGGACAGGATCGACCTGCTCCTCTGCAATGACCTGGCAGGATCAAAAGTGATAGCATCCCCAGTAGTCTCAGAGAAGCCGCTGGAGGTCAGCAAGGCAGACAGTTGCAGGAGAAAATGCCTGGCATTTTCCCTGACTGAGATAACCTGGTCTCTGGCCAGACAAACTCCGTCAGAGGAGACTGAAATGGCACTGCAGATAGATGACCCTACTGTCTGGTCATGAGAGATCTCTTTCAGGAGTCTAGAGGGCCTTAAGTAGGTAATAAGTAGATTGCTCAACAAGCTAATCCATTGTTAAAAAGTTAGCTCAGACTGCCCAAACTGACACTGAGGCCCCACCTCACAGGCCTGCAAACAAGGAGGGGACAGCGATCCACCAAGTAATGGTGCCGCTGAGATCCAATGGGGAAATATTAAGGCTAGCAATGAAATTCCAACAGCTGGGCATGTCGGTATATGAAAAACACAAGGCCCCATCAGCCAGCACTTTTACTGCCCACACTGTCACAAGGATGTAGCAAGGTTTTGCAGAACTTGCCAGGTGTGGGGAAACCCCAACCCACAATAAAACTGCACCTATGATTCTCATGCCAGCTTTTGGGGAGCCATTCAGCGAGGTGAACTGTGTGGGAATCCTGCCCAAAATAAAAGGGGACTACTAGTCTATTCTTACTATCATGAAAGTGGTTATCCCCTTCCCAGAGGCCATTCCTTTGAGAAGCATATCCGCCAATATAGTGGTGGAATTAACACAATTCTTTACCCAATATGGAATGCCCTCCCAGATCCAGTCGGATCAGGGCTCAATTTCATGCCCCGAATACTCCAAGAGGTCCTGAGTAACCTGGTTGTGACCCAGCTAAAGACCTCAGCTTATCACCTGCAGTCACAGGGAACGCTAGAATGGTACCACTAGACCCTAACAACAGTGATCAGGGCAGAAGACTGGGATAAAGGGCTAAGTTCTCTTCTGTTCATTATTAGTCTACCGGTTTTACTCCATTTGAACTGGTTTATGGACACTGAGTGAAAGGGCCTCAGAAACTAATCAAGCAGACAGTTTTTTTTAAGAACAGGAGGAGTAAATCTCCATGTTACTGTGTTCTACAAGCGATGCACAAGAGCCTGTGAAGTGGTTCGAGAACACCTAAATATCTGCTAAACAGCTATGAATAAGCAGGCAGACAAACACACCAGTGCCTGAACCTTTCAGCCAGGAGACGACATGCTCATACTCCGACCAATACTAATTGATCATCTAAAAGCCCAGCTCAGAGTAGCAAAGAAGCTTGAGGAGGTAAACTACCTAACTGGCACCCCAATCCACAGGAAAAAGCAAAGGCTGCGTCATGTCAATATAATAAAACAATATCACAGCCGAGAAGGGGACAAGCAGGTAACGGTCTGTCCCATAGCCACAGACTTCAAGGACAAGGGGAACAGTGAGGATGAATTGGAGGGAGATGTGGGTGAGGCCCACACTGAACTGATTAGCACATTCGTTTAGATAATATCAGCAACTTTGACACCTATGTGTTCTTTTGTTCTGCCGTCTGTGACATCTTTTGATGATCTGCTTCTATCACTGCTTTTGCCTTGCCTACAATCACACCACCTCCCTCCACTTCTCTCCCTCTCCCCCCAACACCCACACACACCCCCCCCACCCCACCACCACCTTAAACCAGCTTATATTTCTGCCACTGCTCTTCAAGAAATGCCTACCTCCTTGAAGAAGTTCTGTTCCTCTCTGCGACAAGATTTCCGTATCTCTCTGTTGCCTTGTTCACCTTCTTTGCTTTCCATTTCCCTCCTGGTGTTTGACAAGGTGTTTACTAAAGCCCGCTTTCACAGCCATATCTCCTTTCTCAGTGACTGTCTCCGTCTCCGACTTACCCCACGTGGATTTCAACTGAAATTCCACCCCTCATGTTTCGAACCCACCCAGGATTACCGCTTTCTCCAGGACATAAAACGTTTCTCATCACATTCCCGTCACATTCTGAAATCCATACTCAGTGCCATGCGCCGCCATATGAACACACTCGACCTCTCCCTCCAGCAGCACCGCCGTACCCTTTTTCAAAGCTGCGCGTGCCCCCAGTTTCATTTTATCTTTCGGCTCATCCGACGCCTCAACAAGAAACTTTTTCTCTTTCTCTCACTGCTAAGGAACGCAAGCTCCAACAACTCATCGACACCAACACCCATCTAGGACCCTCCACCCCGGCCTGTCCCTCCGTCCCCACTCCATCTTCCAATCCCAGCCCCAGCCGTGAATTCACTATACCCCCTGATCTTCCCCTCTCCAATGCTGAACGTTCAGTGCTCAGCAAAGGACTTAGTTTCATACCCTTACGCCCTCACCTCAATGAATTTCGGGCTCGGCATGATACTGAACTCTTCTTCCGCCGTCTTCGTCTCCGGGCTCACTTCTTTGGGCAGGAGTCCTCTCCCAGTTCAACGGATCCTTTTACCCATCTCCAATATTCTCCCTCCACCTGGACCCCTCCCTCTGGATTCTTACCTTCTCTTGATCTTTTCATTGAGAACTGTCAGCGCGACATTAGTCGTCTCAATTTCTCTGCTCCTCTCACCCATTCTAACCTGTCTCTCTCTGAACTTACTGCACTCCATTCTCTCAGGTCCAACCCTGACATTGTCATCAAACCCGCTGACAAGGGTGGTGCTGTTGTTGTCTGGCGCACTGACCTCTACCTCGCGGAGGCTGAGCGTCAACTCGCAGACACTTCCTCCTACCTCTCCCTGGACCATGACCCCACTACTGAACATCAAGCCATTGTTTCCAGGACTGTCACTGACCTCAACTCCTCTGGGGATCTCCCTCCCACAGCTTCCAACCTGATAGTCGCCCAACCTCGGACGGCCCGCTTCTATTTCCTACCCAAAATCCACAAACAGAACTGCCCCGGTAGACCGATCGTCTCAGCTTGCTCCTGCCCCACAGAACTCATTTCTCGTTATCTTGACTCCCTTCTCTCTCCCCTTGTCCAGTCCCTTCCCACCTACATCCGTGATTCCTCTGACACCTTACGTCACATCAACACTTTCCAGTTCCCTGGCCCCAACCGCTTCCTCTTCACCATGGACGTCCAATCCCTCTACACCTCCATCCCCCATCAGGATGGTCTGAGGGCTCTTAGCTTCTTCCTCGAACAGAGGCCCGAACAATCCCCATCCACCACTACTCTCCTCCGTCTGGCTGAACTTGTTCTCACGCTGAACAATTTCTCCTTCAACTCCTCTCACTTCCTCCAAATAAAAGGTGTGGCTATGGGTACCCGCATGGGCCCCAGCTATGCCTGTCTCTTTATGGGGTATGTGGAACATTCCTTGTTGCAGTCCTAATCCGGCCCCCTTCCACAACTTTTTCTCCGGTACATCGATGATTACTTCGGTGCCGCTTCACGCTCTCGTCGGGACTTGGAAAAATTTATTAATTTTGCTTCCAATCTCCACCCCTCCATCATTTTCACGTGGTCCATCTCTGACACTTCCCTTCCCTTCCTTGACCTCTCTGTCTCAATCTCTGGTGATAGACTGTCCACCAATATCCATTACAAACCCACCGACTCCCACAGCTACCTCGACTACAGCTCCTCACACCCCGCTTCCTGTAAGGACTCCATCCCATTCTCCCAGTTCCTTCGCCTTCGTCGCATCTGTTCCGATGATGCTACCTTCAAAAACGGGTCCTCTGACATGTCCTCCTTCTTCCTTAACCAAGGTTTTCCACCCATGGTCGTTGACAGGGCCCTCAACCGTGTCTGGCCCATCTCCCGCGCATCCGCCCTCACGCCTTCTCCTCCCTCCCAGAAACATGATAGGGTCCCACTTGTCCTCACTTATCACCCCACCAGCCTCCGCATTCAAAGGATCATCCTCCGCCATTTCCGCCAACTCCAGCATGATGCCACCACCAAACACATCTTCCCTTCACCCCCCTTATCGGCATTCCGTAGGGATCACTCCCTCCGGGACACCCTGGTCCACTCCTCCATCACCCCCTACTCCTCAACCCCCTCCTATGGCACCACCCCATGACCATGCAAAAGATGTAACACCTGCCCCTTCACTTCCTCTCTCCTCACCGTCCAAGGGCCCAAACACTCCTTTCAAGTGAAGCAGCATTTCACTTGCATTTCCCCCAACTTAGTCTACTGCATTCGTTGCTCCCAATGTGGTCTCCTCTACATTGGAGAGACCAAACGTAAACTGGGCGACCGCTTTGCAGAACACCTGCGGTCTGTCCGCAAGAATGACCCAAACCTCCCTGTCGCTTGCCATTTTAACACTCCACCCTGCTCTCTTGCCCACATGTCTGTCCTTGGCTTGCTGCATTGTTCCAGTGAAGCCCAACGCAAACTGGAGGAACAACACCTCATCTTCCGACTAGGCACCTTACAGCCTTCCGGTCTGAATATTGAATTCAACAACTTTAGGTCGTGAGCTCCCTCCCCCATCCCCACCCCATTTCTGTTTCCCCCCTTTTTTTCCCAATAAATTATATAGATTTTTCTTTTCCCACCTACTTCCATTATTTTTAAATATTTTAAAATCTTTTATGCTCCCTCCACCCCCACTAGAGCTGTACCTTGAGTGCCCTACCATCGATTCTTAATTAGCACATTCGTTTAGATAATATCACCAACTTTAACTTTAACACCTATGTGTTCTATTGTACCATTGTCGCTGACATCTTTTGATGATCTGCTTCTATCACTGCTTGTTTGTCCACACAACCACCTCTCTCTCTCTCTCTATCTCTCCGCCCCCCCACACACACACCTTGAACCAGCTTATATTTCAACTCTTTCTTGGACTCGAAATCAAGTTCTGTCGAAGGGTCATGAGGACTCGAAACGTCAACTCTTTTCTTCTCCGCCGATGCTGCCAGACCTGCTGAGTTTTTCCAGGTAATTCTGTTTTTGTTTTATATTTCAACCCTTCCTGGGATTCACCTAGCTCTGTCGAAGGGTCATGAGGACTCAAAACGTCAACTCTTTTCTTCTCCGCCGATGCTGCAAGACCTGCTGAGTTTTTCCAGGTAATTCTGTTTTTGTTTTGAACTTCCCAGTATCCAGCTAACAAACACAGAAATTCTAGTGCAATTGGGCTCCGTATTTACCCACCTAAGTGCAAAACAACAAGGAGACTCGACAGGGGTGCTCACTGCATTTAAAAATATCTGTAAAGACAAGCCAGGCTGCACCACCATAGCTCTACATGGGCCTGAATTTTCAGGTCGAGGAGCGTGGGCAGAGCCGCTCGACAACACGTAAAATGACACGTGATGACATCAGGCAGGCGTCCTGACATCACCGTGCATCATTCAGATCTTCAGTTTGGTGGGCACGCAACAGTGTCGGCTGTGCGCCCGTCAAACAGTCAAAGGCTTATAAAGGCCATTTAAATATCAATTAAACTAATTAACAAAGCTGCCCATCCAACCTTAAGGTTAGTGGACAGGCAAGGAGCCCAGGCAGCCTTCACATTTATCATGAAACCTCATCCACGGGCGGGATGAGGTTTCATGAAGTGTTTTTAAATTGAATGAAAGTTTTTATTAAAGTCCATTGACATGTGCCAGCTCAAAATCAAACTAATCTCCCTGAAGTAGCTCTGTGCCTCGGAGATTTCTGCACTCTTTCACGCAAGAGCAGGCCCCGGCTCAGCTGACTCCCCCCACCCGCACAGGGGAGCACTCAGCGCTTCCGGGTGCGCGTCAAGCTGGGTGGGCCATAACTGGCCCGCCGACGTTAAGATGGCAGCGGCCAGCCGATTGGCTGCGCACCTGCTCCCGTCCAACACCCCACCCCACCAACACCGCCCCCCCCCCCCCACCCCCCCAGCCCCCC
The DNA here is from genome assembly GCA_026770705.1 of Isurus oxyrinchus. Taxonomy (NCBI): domain Eukaryota; kingdom Metazoa; phylum Chordata; class Chondrichthyes; order Lamniformes; family Lamnidae; genus Isurus; species Isurus oxyrinchus. The sequence continues at coordinate 14,240,851 of JANJGN010000034.1, forward strand.
CGGCGGGGACAAAATTCTCCCCATAATGTGGCTGTGAGACAGGCCCTCCTTCCCATTATGCAACATCCCCTATCATTTAGGTCCAGAAAAGCTGGTCCAATTTAGAGAGGAAATTAATTAAATTCTGGATCACCAACTAATTGAACCCGGCAGCAGTAGCTGGAGCTCCCCAGTTGTGCTTGTGCCCAAGCTGGACAGCTCCACAAGGCTTTGCATTGCATTCACCTTGTGGTAGTTAGTGACCAGAGGCAACTCATTCCTGATAACCTGCCTGGAAGACCATATAGATAGCGTAGGTAACACACCTACATTATAAAGATAGATTTACTCAAAGGATACTGGCAGGTTCCCTTGACCGCCCGCGTGAAGGAAATTTCTGCCTTCATAACTCCAGATGGGTTATACCAGTGTCAAGTGATGCCATTTGGACTCAGAAATTCCCCAGCCACCGTCCAGAGATGGAAGAACCAGGTAATGTTGAGTTTATCCAATTGCGTAGTGTACCTAGATGACCTCCTGCTGTACAGTGACAGCAGGGAAACTCACTTAGAGCAACTGGAAGCCCTCTTCCAGAAATTACAGTCAGCTGACTTTTGGTCAATCTCTCAAAGAGTGATAAAAACAAAAAAACTGCGGATGCTGGAAATTCAAAACAAAAACAAAAACAGAATTACCTGGAAAAACTCAGCAGGTCTGGCAGCATCGGCGGAGAAGAAAAGAGTTGACGTTTCGAGTCCTCATGACCCTTCGATAGAACTTGAGTTCGAGTCCAAGAAAGTGAGTTCGCCAAGGCTCAGGTGACCTATCTGGGACACATGGTGGGTCAAGGACAAGTACTGCCCTGAGCTGCAAAGATACAAGCAATGGCACAGTTCCCACTGCTACAAGAAAATGGGAAATCATGAGATTCTTAGGGATGTGTGAACTCGACCACAAGATCGTCCCAAACTTCAGCACAGGAGCTGCTCCGCTGACAAGCTTACTATAGAAAAAAGTAGTATGGATCAAGAAACGCCAGACAACTTTCGAAAAGCTGAAAGCCAATTTATAAATGAACCACTGCCAGTAGCTCCAGACTTTAACCAAGCATTTAAAATAGCCATCAATGCGAGTGACATCAAGACTGCCCACCTCCAGAAGGAAAGATCTGGAATAGAGACATCAATCAGGTATTTCTCCAAAAAACTGAATAAACATCAGAAACAGTATCCTAAAGGTAGAAAAGGAAACCCAGGTTTATTACTGCCTCTCAAACATTTTGAGATATACATCCAAAATGGAATTGGGCACCACAGTCTATACCAACCGTAACCCTGTAACCTTTGTGGTTATTCCGTTCGAGTTTGTTTCTCCAATCATATCATCTAAAATCATCCATATTGCAGATTGAATTTTATTGCAGATGCATACACCCAGTCCAGAACTTAGAGACCCAGTTGGAACCGATGGGATAATCCAGACCGAGGCTAAGAGAGTGAATGTGCTTTTTGCTGGTTTACGTTTTTAAAAAATATATATCTTGTAATGAAATGAGAGTGAATCAGTTCATTCTTCATGGTATGGAGATGTCATGAAGCTATACCTCTGCATTTTTGAAATATGTTATTCAAAAAGTTTCAACTGGCTGAAAATTGTGCAATTTGAAATTGAGACATAAACTACGTTAGAATGCGAGGCTCCTCCCAAGGTGAAGGTGAGGAAAAGCAAACAAAACAAAGAGAGAGAGAGAGATTGAGATTTGGTATTTTACAGACATGGAAATTCAGCACTAAGGAAGATATTAAAAACGTGCAGAACTGGATTTTCTCACTTTCCAACCGATAGTCAGTTCTGAATACGGGCGGGTGGTGGGGGACAGGACCTCTACAGGCTGAATGAGTTATACCTGAACAGAATGGGGACCAATATCATTATGGGGCAGTTTGCTAGTACAATCAGGGGACAGAATAGGAGCCAAGAGGTAACATTAAGGAGGTGAAACAAGGGCACATGAATTGGGAGAGACAGATAGTACGAAAGTGAGTAAGATGGGGTAATAATGAGAGGAAATACAAGGAGGACCAAAGTGTATATATATATATATATATACATATATATATATCTCCATGGAGTGTAGCAATTAAGGTTGGTGAGCTGCTGATGCAGATAACCACACTGAAATATGATGCTGTGATAGTAATGGAGACCCGGCTCAAAAAAGGGCATGAGTTGGGTACTAAACATCTCAGATCGAACAGTGCAGCACTCCCTCAGCACTGTAGTGAGAGTATCAGCCTGGAATATGCTGGCTACCTATTGCAGAGAAAATATAGAGTGAAAAACTACAAGAAAGGCAAATTTGCAATGAAAAAAATATTACTTTGAACCCATTGTAGAGCGTTGCGGAGATCCTCAATATCACGAGAAATTTTGTAAACGAACAGAATATATGGAATCCCAGGATCTTCCCCACATTTAGTATTGTCCATTTGTTTGAGAATATCTTCGTGTATTTTTCCTTGTCCATAACATTCCACTAGTATAAAACAGAACTTGTGCTGAATCAGTCATCATTACACACAAGGGGTGTTTTATTCAATTCCAACAGCAATATAATTCTCGGAGACAGAATTACATTGACAGCAACAATAAAGTTCTAGCAACAGAACAGCCACAGGCCATTTACTCCCTCAAGCCCGTGAGTTAGTTTCTTCCCCATTGAATCAGCAGCCCCAATTAAACTCCACACCTTCCCAGTCCCCTCAAATTCCTTCCTCCTCCTCACCTCTCCTCTCCTCTTTGCTTAAGTTTCCCAACTTTCTTCCTCCTTCCCAATCCATCAGAATTCTTCCTGACAATACCAACTCTTAGGTTCTAAGTGGTCTGGCGGGCTTAAAAGTAGATAAATCTCCAGGCCTGCATGAAATGTATCCCAAGCTGTTGAGTGAGGCAAGGGAGGAGATAGCAGGGGCACCGGCAATAATTTTCAATGCCTCTCTGGCTACAGGAGAGGCACCAGAGGATTGGAGGAAAGCCAATGTAGTACTGTTATTCAAGAAGGGAGGAAGGGGCAAACTAGGGAACTACAGGCCAGTCAGTCTAACCTCAGTGATGGGGAAACTATTGGAAGCAATTCTGAGGGACAGAATTAATCTACACTTGGAGAGGATGGGATTAATCAAGGACAGTCAGTATGGTTTTGTTAAAGGGAGGTCACGTTTGACCAATTTGATTGAATTTTTTGAAGAGGTGAACAAGTGTGTAGATGAGAGCAATGCATTTGATGCAGTCTACTTGGATTTCAGCAAGGCTTTTGATAAGGTCCTGCATGGGAGACTGATAACGAAGGTATCCAAATTTGGGATCCAAATTGGACCCAGAATTGGCTGAGTGGCAGGAAGCAGAGGGTTTGAGTAGAGGGGTGTTTTTGTGACTGGATGCCTGTGTCCAATGGGGTTCCACAGGGATTGGTGTTGGGTCCTTTGCTGTTTGTGGAAAATATAAATGATTTAGACTTGAATGTAGGAGGGCTGATCAGTAAGTTTGCGGATGACACAAAAATTGGTTGCGTGGTAAACAGTGAGGAGGATAGACTTAGATTACAGAAGGATATAGATGGGCTGGTCAGATGGGCTGATCAGTGGCAAATGGAATTTAATCCAGATAAGTGTGAGGTGATGCACTTGGGCAGAACAAACAAGGCACGGGAATACACAATGAGTGGTAGGACCCTGGGATGTGACGAGGATCAGAGTGCATGTCCACCAGTCCCTTAAGGTAGCAGGACAGGGGGACAAGTAGGTAAGGTGGTTTAGAAGGCATATGGGATAGTTGCCTTTAATAGCCGAGGTATAGAATTTAAGAGCAGGGAGGTTATGCTGGAACTGTAGAGAACACTGGTTAGGCCACAGCTAGAGTATTGTGTGCAGTTCTGGAATCCGCATTATAGGAAGAATGTGATTGCACTAGAGGCAGTGCAGAGGAGGTTTACTAGGATGTTATCTGGGCTGGAGAGTTTTAGTTATAAGGTGAGAATGTATAGACTACAGGGGTTATTTTCCCTGGAGCAGAGGAGATTGAAAGGGAACATGATTGACGTGTATAAAATTACAAGGGGCATAGATAGGGTAGACAGGAAGGAACTTTCCCCTTGGTGGAGGGATCAATAACCAGGGGGCATTGATTTAAGGTAAGGGGCAGGAGGTTGAGAGGAGATATGAGGAAAAATTGTTTCACCCAGAGGGTGGTGGGAATCTGGAACTCTCTGCCTGAAAGGGTGGTTGAGGCAAAAACCCTCAAAATTTAAAAAGTATTTGGATGTGCACTTGCAATGCCTTGGCATAAAAGGCTATGGGCCTCGTGCTGGAAAATGGGATTAGAATAGTGAGGCATGATTGACCTGCACAGACGCGATGGGCGAAAGGGGCTCTTTCTGTGCAGTAGACTTCTATGATTCCCCACCTCTCCGTCTCTCTCTCTCTCTCTATCTCTCTCTATTGCCCCTCCGTCTCTCTCTCTCTCTCTCTATTTATCTCTCCCTCCCGCCCCTCCGTCCATCTCTCTCTCATTCTATCTCCCCTTTCCGCCCCTCTGTCTTTCTCTCTCCCTCCCGCCCCTCCATCTCTCTCTCTCTAACTCTCCCTCCCGCCCCGACACTCCATCTCTCTCTCTCTCTCTCTATCTCTCCCTCCCACCTCTCCATCTCTCTCTCTCTTTCTATCTTGCCCTCCCGCCCCGCCACTCCGTCTATCTCTCTCTCTCCCTCTCTCTAACTCTCCATCCCGCCCCTCCGTCTCTCTCTCTCTCTCTCTAACTCTCCCTCCCGCCCCTCCGTCTCTCTTTCTTTCTCTCTCCCTCTCGCCCCTCTGTCTCTCTCTCTCTCTCTCCCGCCCCTCTGTCTCTCTATCTCTCCCTCCCATCCCTCCGACTCTCTCTCTTGCTCTCTATCCATCACCCCCTCTCGCCCCTCCGTCTCTCTCTCTCCCTCCCGCCCCACCCCTCTCTCTCTATCTCTCCATCCAGCCCCTCCGTCTCTCTCTCACTCTCTCTCTCCCTCCCGCCCCTCCGTCTGTCTCTCTCTCATTCTATCTCCCCCTCCCGCCCCTCTGTCTGTCTTTCTCTCTCCCTCCCGCCCGTCTTCCTCTCTCCCCTCCCGCCCCTACAACTCTCTCTCTAACTCTCCCTCCTGCCCCGCCACTCCGTCTCTTTCTCTATCTCTCCCTCCCACCCCTCCTTCTCTCTCTCTCTCCCTCCCGCCCCTCTGTCTCTCTCTCTTCTCTCTCCCTCCAGCCCCTCCGTGTCTCTCTCTCTCTCTCCCTCCAGCCCCTCCGTCTCTCTCTCTCCCTCCCGCCCCTCTGTCTCTCTGTCTCTCTCTCTCTCCCTCCAGCCCCTCCGTCTGTCTCTCTCTCGCTCTCTATCTCCCTCCAGCCCCTCCGTCTCTCTCTCTCTCTCTCCCCCTCCCGCCCCTCAGTCTCTCGGTCTCTCTCTCTCTCCCTCCAGCCCCTCCGTCTCTCTCTTTCTCGCTCTCTATCTCTCCTTCCCGCCCCTCCGTCTCGATCTCCCTCCCGCCCCTCCGTTTCGATCTCCCTCCCGCCCCTCCGTCTCGCTCTCCCTCCCGCCCCTCCGTGTCTCTCCCTCCCTCCCGCCCCTCCGTGTCTCTCCCTCCCTCCCGCCCCTCCGTGTCTCTCTCTCCCTCCCGCCCCTCCGTGTCTCTCTCTCCCTCCCGCCCCTCCGTTTCTCTCTCCCTCCTGCCACTCCGTCTCTCTCTCCCTCCCGCCACTCCGTCTCTTTCTCTATCTCTCCCTCCCTCCCGCCCCTACAACTCTCTCTCTAACTCTCCCTCCCGCCCCGCCACTCCGTCTCTTTCTCTATCTCTCCCTCCCGCCCCTCCGTGTCTCTCTCTCCCTCCCGCCCCTCCGTGTCTCTCTCTCCCTCCCGCCCCTCCGTGTCTCTCTCTCCCTCCCGCCCCTCCGTGTCTCTCTCTCCCTCCCGCCCCTCCGTTTCTCTCTCCCTCCTGCCACTCCGTCTCTCTCCCTCCCGCCACTCTGTCTCTCTCTCCCTCCCGCCACTCCGTCTCTCTCTCCCTCCCTCCCGCCCCTACAACTCTCTCTCTAACTCTCCCTCCCGCCCCGCCACTCCGTCTCTTTCTCTATCTCTCCCTCCCGCCCCTCCGTCTCTCTCTCTCTCTCCCTCCCGCCCCTGTCTGTCTCTCTCTCTCTCTCTCTCTCTCCCTCCAGCCCCTCCGTCTCTCTCTCCCTCCCTCCAGCCCCTCCGTCTCTCTCTCTTTCTCTCTCTCCCTCCAGCCCCTCCGTCTCTCTCTCCCTCCCGCCCCTCTGTCTCTCTGTCTCTCCCTCCAGCCCCTCCATCTCTCTCTCTCTCGCTCTCTATCTCTCCCTCCCGCCCCTCCGTCTCACTCTCCCTCCCGCCCCTCTGTCTTTCTCTCTCCCTCCCGCCCCTGTCTTCCTCTCTCCCTCCCGCCCCTACAACTCTCCCTCTAACTCTCCCTCCCGCCCCGCCACTCCGTCTCTTTCCCTATCTCTCCCTCCCGCCCCTCCGTCTCTCTCTCTCTTTCTCTCTCTCCCTCCAGCCCCTCCGTCTCTCTCTCTCTCTCTCTCCCGCCCCCTGTCTCTCCCTTCAGCCCCTCCATCTCTCTCTCTCTCTATCTCTCCCTCCCGCCCCTCCATCTCGCTCTCCCTCCCGCCCCTCTGTCTTTCTCTCTCCCTCCCGCCCCTCCGTCTCTCTCTCCCTCCCGCCCCTCCGTCTCTCTCTCCCTCCCGCCCCTCCGTCTCTCTCTCCCTCCCGCCCCTCCGTCTCTCTCTCTCCCTCCCGCCCCTCCGTCTCTCTCTCTCCCTCCCTTCCCCCCTCCCCTCTCTCCCTCCTCACCCCACTCTCTCCCTCCCTCTTCCTCCCCTCCCTCCCTCCTCCCACCCTCCTCCCCCTTCCCTCCCTCCTCATCCCTCCCTCACTTCTCCTCCCTCCCTCACTCCTCCCCTCCCCCAACCTCCCACTCCTTCCCCTCCCTCCCTCCTCCCCTTCCCTCCCTCCTCCCCCTCCCTCCTCCTCCTCCCCCTCCCACCTCCCTCCTATTCCCTCCTGCACCTCCCCTCCTCCCTCCATACTCCCTCCCCCTCCCACCTCCCTCTTTCATACTCCCTCCCCCTCTCCTCCATACTCCCTCCTCCCGCTCCCCCCTCCATACTCCCTCCCCCTCCTCCTCCATACTCCCTCCCCCTCCTACCCCCTCCCCACTCCCTCCCCCCTCCTCCTCCCCCTTCCATACTCCCTCCCCGCTCCCCCTCCTACCCCCTCCCCACTCCCTCCCCCTCCATACTGCCTCCCCCGCCTCCTCCTCCCAATCCATACACCCTCCTCCTCCTCCCTTCCCCCTCCCCTCTCTCCCTCCTCACCCCACTCTCTCCCTCCCTCCCCCTCATTCCTCCCGCTCCCCTCCCTCACTCTTCCTCCCCTCCCTCCCTCCTCCTCCCCTCCCTCCTCCTCCCCTCCCTCCTCCTCCCCTCCCTCCTCCCTCCCTGCTATTCCCTCCTCCCCTCCCTCCTCCTCCTATTCCCTCCCACCTCCCTCCCTCCTATTCCCTCCTCCACCTCCCGCTCCTCCCTCCAGACTCCCTACCCCCATACTCCCCCTCCCCCTCCATCTCCCCCCACCCCCTCCTATTCCCTCCCACCTCCCTCCCTCCTGTTCCATCCTGCTCCCTCCTCCCCTCCCTCCTATTCCCTCCCCCTCACTCCTCCCTCACTGCCCCCTCCTTCTCCTCCCTCTCCCTCTCCAGCTCCCCTCCCCCTCCCTTCATACTCCCTCCCTCTCCTCCTTCCCTCCCGCTCCCTCTCCTCCTCACCTCACTCTCCCTCTCCCCCTCACCTCACTCTCCCTCTCCCCCTCACACTCCCTCCTTCTCCGCCCCCCTCCCTCCTATTCCCTCCCCCTCACTCCTCCCTCACTGCCCCCTCCTTCTCCTCCCCCTCCCTCTCCTCCTCCTCCCCTCCCCCTCTCCTCCTCCTCCCCTCCCCTCCCTCTCCTCGTCCCTCCATACTCCCTCCCTCCCCCCTCCTCTCCCTCCTCCTCCACCCTCCCCCCACTCCTCCCCCTCCCCCCCTCTACCCCCCCCTCCCCTCCTCCTCCTCTACCCCCCCTCCCCTCCTCCTCCTCCTCCCCCTCCTCTTCCTCCTCCCTCCTCCCTCTCTCCCTGGGCAGTTTCCTACCTTTGTAACGCAGGCCAAGAATCGCCCCGCTCCAGGAGAAGGACAGACGGTCTAAGATGTGGAACTGGATGAAGATCGGGATCAGACACCGGATCAGGGAAAGGATCCAGATCCTGAACCGGTTCAGGGCCTGGAACAGAGACCGGATCAGGGAAAGGATCCAGATCCTGAACCGGTTCAGGGCCTGGAACAGAGACCGGATCAGGGAAAGGATCCAGATCCTGAACCGGTTCAGGGCCTGGAACAGAGACCGGATCAGGGAAAGGATCCAGATCCTGAACCGGTTCAGGGCCTGGAACAGAGACCGGATCAGGGAAAGGATCCAGATCCTGAACCGGTTCAGGGCCTGGAACAGAGACCGGATCAGGGAAAGGATTCCTGACGCAACGCAGGTACCGACGAAAAGAAAGACGCTCACAATCTCCATGACAACCGCCCGCGAGGGGCTGGGGGAAGGGTGAGGGGGGGATGCGGAAATGATCCTAACCCCAGGCCCCACCCCCCCCCCCGGACCAACGGGCGGCATTTGCGGCGGCGCGTCCCATTGGCCAAGGGAGCTGTCAATCGGAGCAGCCGCAGGAGTGGGCTGGGCTGGGCTGCGCGCGGCGGGGCTGGGAACCACGCAGCCGCCGCTGAATGGCTGAAATCGAGCAAAGGGAGATAAAAACAAAAAGCTGCGGATGCTGGAAATCCAAAATAAAAACAGAATTACCTGGAAAAACTCAGCAGGTCTGGCAGCATCGGCGGAGAAGAAAAGAGTTGACGTTTCGAGTCCTCATGACCCTTCGACAGAACTTGAGTTCGAGTCCAAGAAAGAGTTGAAATATAAGCTGGTTTAAGGTGTGTGTGTGGGGGGCGGAGAGATAGAGAGAGAGACAGAGGTGCTTGTGTAGACAAACAAGCAGTGATAGAAGCAGATCATCAAAAGATGTCAGTAACAATGGTACAAAAGAACACATAGGTGTTAAAGTCAAAGTTGGTGATATTATCTAAACGAATGTGCTAATTAAGAATGGATGGTAGGGCACTCAAGGTACAGCTCTAGTGGGGGTGGAGGGAGCATAAAAGATTTTAAAATATTTAAAAATAATGGAAATAGGTGGGAAAAGAAAAATCTATATAATTTATAGGGAAAAAAAAAGGAAAAAGGGGGAAACAGAATGGGGGTGGGGATGGGGGAGGGAGCTCACGACCTAAAGTTGTTGAACACAATATTCAGACCGGAAGGCTGTAAGGTGCCTAGTCGGAAGATGAGGTGTTGTTCCTCCAGTTTGCGTCGAGCTTCACTGGAACAATGCAGCAAGCCAAGGACAGACATGTGGGCAAGAGAGCAGGGTGGAGTGTTAAAATGGCAAGCGACAGGGAGGTTTGGGTCATTCTTGCGGACAGACCGCAGGTGTTCTGCAAAGCGGTCGTCCAGTTTACGTTTGGTCTCTCCAATGTAGAGGAGACCACATTGGGAGCAACGAATGCAGTAGATTAAGTTGGGGGAAATGCAAATGAAATGTTGCTTCACTTGAAAGGAGTGTTTGGGCCCTTGGACGGTGAGGAGAGAGGAAGTGAAGGGGCAGGTGTTACATCTTTTGCGTGGGCATGGGGTGGTGCCATAGGTGGCGGTTGGGGAGTAGGGGGTGATGGAGGAGTGGACCAGGGTGTCCCGGAGGGAATGATCCCTACGGAATGCCGACAGTGGGGATGAAGGGAAGATGTGTTTGGTAGTGGCATCATGCTGGAGTTGGCGGAAATGGCGGAGGATGATCCTTTGAATGAGGAGGCTGATGGGGTGATAAGTGAGGACAAGGGGGACCCTATCATGTTTCTGGGAGGGAGGAGAAGGCGTGAGGGCGGATGCGCGGGAGATGGGCCGGACACAGTTGAGGGCCCTGTCAACGACCGTGAGTGGAAAACCTCGGTTAAGGAAGAAGGAGGACACGGGAGGATTGGCTGGGATCCCTTGTCCATCATCTGACAAAGGGGCGTGGCCTCTATCCACTGGCTGTTCAATTGGACGGTCAACATTTGGCCCTGAAAAGTGTCCAGTCCACTTCAGACCAATGGAGCTGAGACTTGGAGTTTGGTGAGAGGGGGAGTTTTAAGTGTTAATTCTGTTCTTAAATTTTACTATTTTAATCTGAAATTTTACTATTATAATCTAGTCAGTAATTAGCAGTAACTGGAAAGTGCAGTGTAAGCAGACTAAGTTCTTTCTTGCAGTTTGGGCAGGGCAAACCCTCTCTGGGCTATAGGAGCTGAGTCGTTAACTAGCTACTCGAAAACAGAAAATGTTGGAAAAACTCAGCGGCTCTAACAGCATCTGCGTAGAGAGAAAACGAGTTAGTGTTTCCAGTCCATTATGACTCTTAAGAGCGTTAATTAAGTGTTAGTTAACTGGCTAACCATTTGAATCTGGTTACAGTAACCCCGGTTCAGTTCTGTGGTGGCAACGCTTTCAAGTCGGTGGCTGGATGGTGAGGAGATGGCAGAGTTTTGTACTGTGGAATTCCTGGAGATCAGCTGCTTGTAAAACAGAGGACCAACAGGGGCTCAGAAAGGAACCATTGAGAAAGCCTGAAACCTCTGTCGGCCGCTTATAAAAGATATAAGAAAGCAACATTGTGATTAGTATAATTAAGCAGTTATTAAAAACACATTAAAGATGGCAGGACAGGTGATGTGTCGTGGCTGCAGCACATGGGAGCTCCTGGATAACATTGTGATCGAGGGCAAGCACGTCAGCAGTAAGTGTTGGCGGCTTGGGGAACTTCAACTTAGAGTCATTGAGCTGGAGGCTGAGCTGCAGACACTGTGACACACCAGGGAGTGGGAAAGCTACCCGGATGCTTTATAACAGTAGGCAGAAACACCATTTAGGATAGGGACTTCTGATTTGGTCAGTGATCAGGGACAGGAGGGTGTGACTGAGTGAGGCAGGTAAGGGGACCCAGAGGGAAGGAGTGCAGGTGTGTCAGCCTCTGCAATTGTCCAACAGTTTTGAGGCTCTCTCAGCTTGTTTGGATGAGAGTGGAGGCTGCAGGTGGATTAGCTAATTGACCATGGTACAGGAAGCCATTCAAGTGGGAGGGGAGAGCAAAAAGAAATGTTATAATGGTGGTAGTAGTAGACAGTATAGTAACTCTTCTCTGTAGCAAAGAGCGAGAGTCCAAACAGCTTTGTTGCCTGCCCAGTGCCAGGGTTCAGGACATCTGCTCAGGGTTGGAGAAGAACTTGCAGTGAGTGGGAGGACCCAGTGTTTGTGGCCCGTGGGTAGCAACAACATAGGCAGGATGAGGAAGGAGGTTCTGCATAGTCAGTATGACGAGCTAGGCACCAATTTAAGAAGCAGAACCTCAAAGGTAATAATTTCTCGATCATTACCTGAGCCATGTGCAAATTGGCATAGAACAAATAAGATTAGAGAAATGAATGTGTGGCTCAAAAGACTGGTGTGGGAGAAATGGGTTCCGGTTCGTGAGGCACTGGCACCAGTATTGGGGAAAGTGGGATCTATGCCATTGGGATGGTCTACACCTGAACCATGCTGTGGCTGGTGTCCTCTTGAGCTGCCTAACTAGGGAAGTAGAGAGGGTTTTAAACTGAATAGTAGGGCAAGGGATCAAATTTGGGAAGGTGTGATAAACCAAAGAGTAGAGACAAGGCAAGAGAGAAAGCTATTAAAATGGGAAATGATAAACAGACCATGACAGGAAGGGACAGAGATTATGTTTCTAAGAGTAAATCAGCAGATTAGGCTAGATGCTACAAAAATAATAAAAGGACAAAACTAAGGGCTCTGTATCTAAATGCACATAGCATTCGAAACAAACAGATGAACTGTAGCGCAAATGGAAATAAGTATGATTTGATAGCCATTACAGAGACATGGCTGCAGGATGACATCAATTGGGACCTGAATATTGAAGGGTATGTGACATTTAAGAAAGACAGGAAGTTAGGAAAAAGTGGAGGGGTAGCTCTGTTAATTAATTATGGTATTAGCACATTAGAGAGGGATGACCTAAGTTCAGGAAACTAGAATGTAGAAGCAGTTTGGGTTGAGAAGAGGAATGACAAAAGCAAGAAGTTACTTGTGGGAGTGGCGTACAGGCCCCCTAATTGTAACTACACAGTAGGACAAAGTATAAAAGAAGAGATGATGGGAGCTTGCCAGAAAGGTACATCAATACTCATGGGAGATTTTAATTGACATTTAGACTGGAAAAATCAGATGGGCAAAGGTAGCATAGATGAAGAGTTCATAGCATGTTTTGGGATAGTTTCTTCAAAGAGCACGTTCTGGAGCCAACCAGAGAGCAGGCTATACTAGACCTGGTTATGAGCAATGAGATAGGATTAATTGATAACCTCCTAGTGAAGGCACTCCTAGGTAGCAGCGATCATAATATTGAATTTTACATTCATTTTGAGGGAGAAACGAGTGAGTCCAAGACTGGTATTTTAAACTTAAATAAGGGAAATTATGAGGGCACAAGCTAAAGTGAATGGGCAAATGAGGTTAAGGATGTGCCAATAGAAGTTCAGTGGCAGACATTTAAAGGGATATTTCAGAATACACAATATATACATTCCAATGAGGAAGAAAATTCCAAGGGGAGTGCCCACCATCCGTGGTGAACTAAAAAAAGTTAAAGACTGTATGAAACTAAAATTAAAATATTTATTAACAAAAGAAAAGATTTCAAGCACACACATAGGTCTACAAATTACAACTTTAAGAACTGTTAAAAATCCCTAATTAACAGTTACACCCCCCTCTTTAAGGCAACAGTCCAAAAATAAATTTTAGACAGCCAGTAAATCAACACAATACCCTAGACAGTGGAATTCAAAATGGCTCTCCAGCTTCGGTTTCTGTAGACAACAGATTTTTGCACAAATACTGGAGGCTTCTTGCCATTCTGTTAGATCTTACAATGTCTTCCCCTACATATAGCCTCATTCTCCTATAGATATGTTCTCCCTTTTTGGTATGTAAATTCCATTGTTTCCATATGTCTTTGGAGCTTCTACCTTCCTCATAATATAAATCTTTTCATGATGCTACTATTCTCATTAACTTTGAAATCCAAATCCACCTTCACCCATCTAAAAATGCAAATTCCCTTTACACCTTCCATGCTAAGACCCTGACCATATTTACTCATTAGCGTATCAAAGATACTTCTACACCTTACTATTTTTGATCATTTCAACTTACAATCTGCTTGGCTGCAAAAAGTAATTAAATTACATACACACACACAACATCACAACCCCCATAAACCTACTTTACAATAAACCAGAAAAAATTATGAAAATTATTATATCTTGATGACCATATAATTACGCAAAGATGGGTGGCAGGTCAGAAGATTGGAAAGAATATAAACAGCAGCAAAGAATGACTAAAAGATTAATAAAGACGGAAAAAATAGAGTATGAGAGAAAGCTAGCTAGCAATATAAAGGCAGATAGTAAGAGTTTCTATAGATATTTTAATATGAAAAGAGTTAACAAAGTGAGTGTTGATCCTATAAGAGAGTGAGTGTGGGGAATTGATAATGGAAAGTAAGGAGAAGGAGGATGAATTGAACAGGTATTTTGCTTCAGTCTTCACTATAGAGGACATAAGTAACATCCTGAAAAGAGCTGTAAATGAGGAAATGGAAGGGAACTCGTGGAAAATTACAATCACCAGGGAAGTGCTGCTGAGCAAATTGTTAGGGCTGTGGGCTGACAAATCCCCAGATCCAGACGTACTTTACTCTAAGGTCTAGAAAGAGGTGGCTAGTGAGATAGTTGATGCACTGGTTTTAATTTTCCAAAATTTCCTAGATTCAGGGAAGGTTCCATTAGATTGGAAAATAGCAAATATAACTCCTTTATTCAAAAAGGCAGGAAACTATAGGACAGTTAACCTAACATCTGTCATAGGGAAAATGTTAGAAGCTATTATTAAAGATGCTACAGCAGGGCACTTCGAAAAATTCCAGGCATTCGGGCAGAGTCAACATGGTTTTGTAAAAGAGAAATCATATTTAAGCAATTTGTTGGAGTTCTTTGAAGGAGTCACATGTGCTGTGGATAAAGGGGAACCAGTGGATGTACCATACTTATTTTTTCAGAAGGCATTCAATAAAGTGCCACATCAAAGGTTATTGCAGACAATAAAAGCTCAGTGTAGGGGGTAACATACTGGCATGGATTGAAGATTGGCTAGCTAACAGGAAGCAGAGAGTTGGCCTAAATGGGTCTTTTTCTGGTTGGCAGGATGTGACAAGTGGGTGTGCCACAGGGATCAGTTCTGGGGCCTCAACTTTTTACAATTTATATAAATGACTTGGATGAAGGGACCGATGGAACGGTTGCTAAATTTGCTCTTGACACAAAGATAGGTAGGAAAGTAAATTGTAAGGAAGTCACAAAGTGACAGAGATAGGTTAAGTGAGCGGGCAAAGATCTGGCAAATGGAGTATAATGTGGGCAAATGTGAAATTGTTCATTTTGGCAGGAAGAATAAAAAAGAAGCTTATTATCAAAAGGGAGAGAGATTGCAGGATCTGGATGTTCTAGTGCATGAATCATGAAAGGTTAGTATGCAGGAACAACATGTAATTAGGAAAGCTAATAGAATGTTATCATTTATTGTGAGGGGAATTGATTACAAAAGTAGGGAGGTTATGCTTCAATTGTATAGGGCATTGGTGAGGCCACATGTGGAGTACGATGTATAGTATTGGTCTCCTTATTTAAAGAAAGATCTAAATGTGTTAGAAGCAGTTCAGAGAAGGTTTACTAGACTAATATCAGGAATGGGTAGGTTGCCTTATGAGGAAAGGCTGGACAGGTTAGGCTCGTATCCACTGGAATTTAGAAGAGTAAGAGGTGACTTAATCAAAACCTTTAAGATCCTGAGGGGTCTTGACAGGGTGGATGGAGAGAGGATGTTTACTCTTGTGAGAGAATCGAGAACAAGGGGTCACTGTTTAAAAATGTGTCGCTCATTTAAAACAGATGAGGAAATTTTTTTTCTCTGAGGGTTGTGAGTCTTTGGAACTCTCTTCCTCAAAAGGCGGCGGAAGCAGAGTCTGAATATTTTTAAGGCAGAGCTAGATAGATTTTTGATTAACAAAGGGGGTGCAAGGTTATCAGGGTTAGGCAGGAATGTGGGGTTGAGGTTACATTCAGATCAGCCATGATCTTATTGAATGGCGAAGCAGGCTCGAGGAGCCGTGGTTTATTTCTGCTCCTAATTCATTGCGGGTCATCCTAGAAAGGCAAGGTATCTCAAAAATTGTGAAGCTTGCTGTTTCACGCTGCAGCTATGCAGGAGCAACGGGTTGTATTTGTCACTAACAGGATGCTGCCATCAAGGCAAAAAAAATTCTGCCTATCACACAAAGGAGTAATGTATGAATTTCAGTGCCAGTGTGATGCTAGGTATATAGGCTGTACATCCCAAAGACTGGCGAATTATGTCAAACAGCATGTCCCAGATTTGTTCACAATGAGTGGGGTACAGACTGTACCCAACCAGTTCGTGCTTGCAAAACGCAAAACTCAGTTATCAACAGTAGATGTGATTCCACAATTACACAACATTTGCTAAATAATCCTGTGTGCTAAGAATTACGCTGACAACCAATTTAAGACTGTCAAGCTCACAGTTTGGTGCATTTGTGTGTACTGGAAGCTACATATATTAACACACAGGGCCCTGTTCTTGGCAGACAGAAAGAACATGTACACACATTACCCCTGTTTGGGTTTAAAAATAAAAGTGACAGCCATTCGCTGACTCATCCCTCAGGGAAATGTCTTGGCCAATCAGGGTCAAGCTGCCTGCATTAAATTTCAAACAATGCTTGGCAGTTAGCTGTCAGTAAATATCAGTGGTGCATTGTCCATGGTAATGCGACTTGCCTAATAATCATCACTTTCTTTACATACAGTACAAATTGTTGTTTTCTACCTCCAATTGGTATTCCTATGAGTGTCCTGTTGAATGCAAGAGGAAAAGCTGAGACATGTCTCTTTTTCAGAAATACTGAAGTTCCGTACCACCAAACGACTTATCTCCGGGATTAATGCAGGTTAATAACCAAGGGGGAGAGAGTGAGGAGTGGAACTGACTAATGAACTGGGGGTAAGACGTGGGAGTGGAACTGACTGGATTAATGAATTGGGGGAAAGAATGGATCTGACGGGATTAATGAACTGGGGGAAAGAGTTGAATTGACTGGATTAATGAATTGGGGGAAAGGGATGGGGAGTGGAACTGACATATTTTTAAATCTTTTATGCTCTCCCCACTCCCACTAGAGCTATACCTTGAGTGCCCTACCATCCATTCTTAATTAGCACATTCGTTTAGATAATATCACCAACTTTAAAACCTATGTGTTCATTTGTTCTATTGTTGGTGACATCTTTTGATGATCTGCTTCTATCACTGCTTGTTTGTCCCTACAACCACACCAACCCCCTCCACTTCTCTCTCTCTCTTTCTCCCCTCTCCCCCCCCCACCCCCACACCCACACACCTTAAACCAGCTTATATTTCAACTCTTTCTTGGACTCGAACTCAAGTTCTGTCGAAGGGTCATGAGGACTCGAAACAACAACTCTTCTTCTCCGCCAATGCTGCCAGACCTGTTGAGTTTTTCCAGGTAATTCTGTTTTTGACTGGATTAATAAACTGGGGGAAAGAGTGGGGAGTGGAAATGACAGGATTAATGAAGAGGGGCAAAGAGTGGGGAGGCGAACTGTTAGGATTAATGAACTGGGGGAAAGACTGGGCACTGGAACTGACAGGATTAATGAACTAGGGAAAGAATGGGGAGTGAAACTGACTGGATTAATAAACTCTGGGAAAGACGTGGGAATGGAACTAACTGAATTAACGAACTTGGGGAAAGAGTGGGGAGTGGAACTGAATGGATTAATGAACTGGGGGAAAGTGGGGAGTGGAACTGACTGCATTAATGAACTGAGGTAAGACTGGGCAGTGAAACTCACTGGATTAATGAACTAGGGGAAAGCGTGGGGAGTGGAACTGATGGAATTAATGAACTGGGGGAAAAAGTGGAGAGTGAAACTGACTGGATTAATGAATTGGGAGAACAAGTGGGGAGTGGAACTGACAGGATTAATGGACTGGTGGAAAGAGTGGGGAGTGGATCTGACGGGATTAATGAACTGATGGAAAGAGTAGAGAGTAGAACTAACTGGATGAATGAACTGGAGGAAAGAGTGGGGAGTGGAATTGACGGGATTGATCAACTGACAGAAAGAGTCGGGAGTGGAATTGATGGAATTAATGAAATGGGGTAATGAGTGGGGAGTGGAACTGTCTGGATTAATAAACTGGGGGAAAGAGTGGGGCATGGAACTGACTTGATTAATGAATTGGGGGAAAGAATGGGGAGTGGAATTGACTGGATTAATTAACTCGGAGATATATTGGAGAGTGGAACTGACGGGATTAATGAAGTGGGGAAAGAGTGGATCTGACTGTTTTAATGAACTGGGGGAAAGATTGAGGAGTGGAACTGATAGGTTTAATGAACTGGGGGAAAGAGTGGGCAGTGGAACTGACAGGATTAATGACCTGGGGGAAAGAGTGTAGAGTGGAACTGACTCGATTAACTGTGGGGATTAATCAACTGGGGGAAAGAGTGGGACTGACAGGATTATTGAACTGGGGGAAAGAGTGGGGAGTGAAACTGACTGTTTTAAAGAACTGGGGGAAAGAGAGGGGAGTGGAATTGATGGGATTAATGAACTCGGGGAAAGAGTGGGGAGTGGAACTGTCTGGATTAATGAACTGGGGGAAAGAGTTGAGAGTGGAACTAACTGGATGAATGAACTGGGGGAAAAGAGTGGGGAGTGGAACTGACTGTACTAATGAACGGGGGAAAGAGTGGAACTGTCTGGATCAATGAACTGGGGGAAAGAGTGAGGTGTGGAACTGATGAGATTAATGAACTAGGGGAAAGAGTAGGGAGTGGAATTGACTGAATTAATGAATTGGGATAAAGAGTGGTGAGTGGAACTGACAGGATTAATGAACCGGAGGAAAGAGTGGGGAGTGGAACTGACTGTTTTAATGAACTGGGGCCAAGAGTGGAAATGACTGAATTAATGAACTGTGGGAAAGATTGAGGAGTGGAACTGATATGTTTAATGAACTGGGAGAAAAAGAGTGGGCAGTGGAACTGACAGGATTAACGAACTGGGGGAAAGAGTGGGGAGAGGAACTAACTTGATTAATGAACGGGGGAAAGAGTGGGACTGACAGGATTATTGAACTGGAGGAAAGAGTGGGGGGTGGAACTGACAGGATTAATGAACTGGGGGAAAGGGTGGGGAGTGGAACTGTCTGGATTAATGCAGTAATGGAAAGAGTAGGGAGTGGAACTAACTGGATGATGAATTGGAGGAAAGAGTGGGGAGTGGAATTGACTGCATTAATGAACTAGGGGAAAGAGTGGGACTGACAGGATTAATGAACTGGGGAAAAGAGTGGGGAGTGAAACTGACTGTTTTAAAGAACTGGGGGAAAGAGAGGGGAGTGGAATTGATGGGATTAATGAACTCGGAAAGAGTGGGGAGTGGAACTGTCTGGATTAATGAACTGGGGGAAAGAGTTGAGAGTGGAACTAACGATGAATGAACTGGGGGAAAGAGTAGGGAGTGTAACTGACTTCATTAATGAACTGGGGGAAAGAGTGGGGAGTGGAACTAACTGGATGAATGAACTAGGGGAAAGAGTGGGGAGTGGAACTGACTGTATTAATGAACAGGGGGAAAGAGTGGGGAGTGGAACTGACTGGATCAATGAACTGGGGGAAAGAGTGCAACGTGGACTGACTGGATTAATGAACTGGGGGAAAAGAGTGGGACTG
Organism: Isurus oxyrinchus; assembly: GCA_026770705.1. Classification (NCBI taxonomy): domain Eukaryota; kingdom Metazoa; phylum Chordata; class Chondrichthyes; order Lamniformes; family Lamnidae; genus Isurus; species Isurus oxyrinchus. The sequence continues at coordinate 14,259,953 of JANJGN010000034.1, forward strand.
ACAGGATTATTGAACTGGGGGAAAGATTGGGGAGTGGAACTCATTGGATTAATGAACTGGGGGAAAGAGTATGGAGTGGAACTAACTGGAGGAAAGAGTGCGGAGTGGAATTGACAGGATTAATCAACTGACAGAGTGTCAGGAGTGGAATTGATGGGATTAATGAAATGGGGTAAAGAGTGGGGAGTGGAACTTTCAGGATTAATAAACTGGGTTAAAGAGTGGGGAGTGGAACTGACGGGATTAATGAACTGGGGGAAAGAGTGGGGCATGGCACTGACTTGATTAATGAATTGGGGGAAAGAATGGGGAGTGGAATTGACTGGATTAATTAACTCGAAGACATATTGGAGAGTGGAACTGACGGGATTAATGAAGTGGGAAAGAGTGGATCTGACTGTTTTAATGAACTGGGGGTAAGAGTGGGCAGTGGAACTGACTCGATTAATGAACTGGGGGAAAGAGTGGGACTGACAGGATTATTGAACTGGGGGAAAGAGTGGGGAGTGAAACTGACAGGATTAATGAACTGGGAGAACGAGTGGGGAGCGGAACTGACTGTTCTAAAGAAGGGGAAAGAGAGGGGAGTGGAATTGATGGGAATTATGAACTCGGGAAAAGAGTGGGGAGTGGAACTGTCTGGATTAATGAACTGGCAGATAGAGTAGGGAGTGGAACTAACTGGTTGAATGAACTGGAGGAAAGAGTTGGGAGTGGAACTGACTGTATTAATGAACTGGGGGAAAGAGTGGGGTATAGAACTGACTGGATCAATGAACTGGGGAAAGAGTGCAACGTGGACTGACTGGATTGTTACCCCCCCGCCCCACCCAGCCCTTTCCCAGTAAAGGCCAGCGGTGGCTGGTGAAGACATCGCCTCCCCCTGCAAGAAGATCATCAGGCCCCCACCCAACGTCCACCTTTCACTGAAGACACCCACCTGGACTTTTCCCTTTTCCCTCCTGTGCCTCCCTGTCCTTCACTCCTCTCCCCTCCTGTGTAAAAGGGTGGACTGACTGGATTAATGAACTGGGGGAAAGAGTGGAACTGTCTGGATCAATGAACTGCGGGACAGAGTGAGGTGTGGAACTGACGGGATTAATGAATTGGGAGAACGAGTGGGGAGCGGAACTGACTGGATGAATGAACTGGGGAAAAAGAGTAGGGAGTGGAACTGACTTGATTAATAAACTGGGGGAAAGAGCGGGGAGTGGAACTGACTGGATTATTGAAGCGGGGCAAAGAGTGGGGAGTGGAATTGACAGGATTAATGAACTGGGGGAAAGAATGAAAATGACTGAATTAATGAACTGGGATAAAGAGTGGGGAGTGGAACTGACTGCATTAATGAACTGGGGGAAAGAGTGGGTAGTGGAACTGACAGGATTAATGAACCGGGGGAAAAGAGTGGGGAGTGGAACTGACTGCATTAATGAACTGGGGGAAAGAGTGGGTAGTGGAACTGACTGCATTAATGAACCGGGGGAAAGAGTGCGGAGTGGAACTGACAGAATTAATGAACTGGGGAAAGAGTGGGGAGTGGAACTGACTGGATTAATGAACTGGTGGAAAGAATGAAACTGTCTGGATCAGTGAAGAGGGGGAAAGAGTGGGGAGTGGAACTGACAGGATTAATAAACTGGGGGAAAGAGTTGGGAGTGTAAATGACTGCATTAATGAACTGGGGGAAAGAGAGGGGAGTGGAACTGACTGGATAAATGAATTGGGGGAAAGAGTGGAGAGTGGAACTGAAAGGATTAATGAACTGGGGGAAAGAGTAGGGTGTGGAACTGACTTGATTAATAAATTGAGGGAAAAAGTGGGGAGTGGAATTGACTGGATTAATGAACTGGGGGAAAGAGTTGGGAGTGTAAATGACTGCATTAATGAACTGGGGGAAAGAGAGGGGAGTGGAACTGACTGGATAAATGAATTGGGGGAAAGAGTGGAGTGTGGAACTGAAAGGGTAAATGAACTAGGGGAAAGAGTGGGAAGTGGAACTGACTTGATTAATAAACTGGGGAAAAGAGCGGGGAGTGGAACTGACTGTTTTAAAGAACGGGGGGAAAGAGAGGGGAGTGGAATGACAGGATTACTGAACTGGGAGAAAGCGTGGGGAGTGAAACTGGCGGGATTAATAAACTGGGAGAAAGACGTGAGAGTGGAAGTGACTGAATTGATTAACTGGGGGAAAGAGTGGGGAGTGGAACTGACTGGATTAATGAACTGGGGTAAGACTGGGCAGTGGAACCAATGGGAAGAATGAACTAGGGGTAAGAGTGGGGAGTGAAACTGACTGTTTTAAAGAACTGGGAGAAAGAGTGGGGAGTGGAACTGACTGGATTAATGAACTGGGGGAAAGAATGGGGAGTGGAATTTACAGGATTAATTAACTCGGAGAAAGAGTGGAGCGTGGAACTGACGGGATTAATGAACTGGGGGAAAGAATGGAAATGACTGAATTAATGAACTGGGGGAAAATGTGAGGAGTGGAACTGACTGGATTAATGAATTGGGGGCAAGAGTGGGGAGTGGAACTGATGGGATTAATGACCTGGGGGAAAGAGTGAGTGTGGAAGTCTCAGGATTAATAAACTGTTGGAAAGATTGGCGAGGGGAACTGATGGGATTAATGAACTGGGGGAAAGAGTGGGTGTGGAAGTCTCAGGATTAATAAACTGTTGGAAAGATTGGCGAGGGGAACTGATGGGATTAATGAACTGGGGGAAAGAGTGGAACTGTCTGGATCAATTAACTAGAGGAAAGAGTGAGGTGTGGAACTGACTGAATTAATGAACTGGGGTAAAGAGTGGGGAGTGGAACTGTCAGCATTAATGAACTGGGGGAAAGAGTGAGGTGTGGAACTGACTGAATTAATGAACTGGGGGAAAGAATAGGCAGTGGAACTGTGCATTAATGAACTGGGGGAAATTGTGAGGTGTGGAACTGACAGGATTAATGAATTGGGGGCAAGAGTGGGGAGTGGAACTGACGGGATTAATGAACTGGGGGAAAGAATGGAAATGACTGAATTAATGAACTGGGGGAAAATGTGAGGAGTGGAACTGACAGGATTAATGAATTGGGGGCAAGAGTGGGGAGTGGAACTGATGGGATTAATGACCTGGGGGAAAAAGTGGGTGTGGAAGTCTCAGGATTAATAAACTGGTGGAAAGATTGGCGAGCGGAACTGATGGGATTAATGAACTGGGGGAAAGAGTGGAACTGTCTGGATCAATGAACTGGAGGAAAGAGTGAGGTGTGGAACTGACTGAATTAATGAACTGGGGTAAAGAGTGGGGAGTGGAACTGTCAGCATTAATGAACTGGGGGAAAGAGTGAGGTGTGGAACTGACAGGATTAATGAACTGGGGGAAAGAGTGAGGTGTGGAATTGACAGGATTAATGAACTAGGGGAAAGAGTTGGGTGTGGAACTGACTGAATTAATGAACTGGGATAAAGAGTGGGGAGTGGAACTGACAGGATTAATGAACCAGAGGAATGAGTGGGGTGTGGAACTGACTGCATCAATGAACTGGGGGAAAGAGTGGGCAGTGGAACTGACAGGATTAATGAACCAGGGGAAAGAGTACGGAGTGGAACTGACAGGATTAATAAACTGGGGAAAGAGTGTGGAGTGGAACTGACTGGTTTAATGAACTGGCGGAAAGAATGAAACTGTCTGGGTCAATGAAGAGGGGGAAGGAGTGGGGAGTGGAACTGACAGGATTAATGAACTGGGGGAAAGAGTTGGGAGTGTAAATGACTGCATTAATGAACTGGGGGAAAGAGAGGGGAGTGGAACTGACTGGATAAATGAATTGGGGGAAAGATTGCAATGTGGAACTGACTGGATGAATGAACTGGGGAAAAGAGTAGGGAGTGGAACTGACTTGATTAATAAACTGGGGAAAAGAGCGGGGAGTGGAACTGACTGTTTTAAAGAACGGGGGGAAAGAGAGGGGAGTGGAATGACAGGATTACTGAACTGGGAGAAAGAGTGGGGAGTGAAACTGGAGGGATTAATAAACTGGGAGAAAGACGTGAGAGTGGAACTGACTGAATTGATTAACTGGGGGAAAGAGTGGGGAGTGGAATTGACTGGATTAATGAACTGGGGTAAGACTGGGCAGTGGAACCAATGGGAAGAATGAACTAGGGGTAAGAGTGGGGAGTGAAACTGACTTGATTAATAAACTGGGGAAAAGAGCGGGGAGTGGAACTGACTGTTTTAAAGAACTGGGAGAAAGAGAGGGGAGTGGAATGACAGGATTACTGAACTGGGAGAAAGAGTGGGGAGTGAAACTGGCGGGATTAATAAACTGGAAGACGTGAGAGTGGAACTGACTGAATTGATTAACTGGGGGAAAGAATGGGGAGTGGAATTGACAGGATTAATTAACTCGGAGAAAGAGTGGAGCGTGGAACTGACGGGATTAATGAACTGGGGGAAAGAATGGAAATGACTGAATTAATGAACTGGGGGAAAATGTGAGGAGTGGAACTGACAGGATTAATGAATTGGGGACAAGAGTGGGGAGTGGAACTGATGGGATTAATGACCTGGGGGAAAGAGTGGGTGTGGAAGTCTCAGGATTAATAAACTGGTGGAAAGATTGGCGAGCGGAACTGATGGGATTAATGAACTGGGGGAAAGAGTGGAACTGTCTGGATCAATTAACTGGAGGAAAGATTGAGGTGTGGAACTGACTGAATTAATGAACTGGGGTAAAGAGTGGGGAGTGGAACTGTCAGCATTAATGAACTGGGGGAAAGAGTGAGGTGTGGAACTGACTGAATTAATGAACTGGGGTAAAGAGTTGGGTGTGGAACTGACTGCATTAATGAACTGGGGGAAATTGTGAGGTGTGGAACTGACAGGATTAATGAACTGGGGGAAAGAGTGAGGTGTGGAATTGACAGGATTAATGAACTAGGGGAAAGAGTTGGGTGTGGAACTGACTGAATTAATGAACTGGGGCAAAGAGTGGGAAGTGGAACTGGCTGGATTAATGAACTGGGGCAAAGAGTGGAGTGTGGAACTGACAGGCTTAATGAATTGGGGGAAAGAGCGGGAAGTGGAACTGACAGGATTAATGAGCTGGGGCAAAGACTGAGGAGTGAAACCGACTGGATTAATGAAATGGGAGAAAGAGTGGAGAGTGGAACTGTCTGGATTGATGAATTGGGGGAAAGAGTGGGGATTGGAACTGGTAGGATTAACGAACTGGGGGAAAGTGTGGAAATTACTGAATTAATGTACTGGGGAAAGAGTGGGGAGTTAAACTGATTGGATTAATGAACTGGGGGAGTGAGGGGTGTGGAACTGAGAGGATTATTGAACTGGGGGAAAGAGTGGGACTGACAGGATGAATAAACGGCAGGAATGAGTGGGGAGTGGAACGGGCTGAATTAATAAACTGGGGGAAAGACGGGTGTGTGGAACTAACTGGATTAATGAAGTGGGGGAAAGAGTGGGGAGTGGAACTAACAGAATTCATGAACTGGGTGAAAGAGTGGGGAGTGGAACTGATGGGATTAATCAACTGATGGAAAGAGTGGGGCGTGGAACTGATGGGATTAATGAACTGGGGGAAAGAGTGGGGAGTGGAACTGACAGGGTCACACTGGGACTGGGGGAGACAGAGAGACCTGTCATTGTGTCACCCTGGGATTGGGGGGTGGGACAGAGAGACCCATCACTGTGTCAGACTTGGACAGGTGGGTTACAGAGAGACCCATCACTGGGTCACACCAGGACTTGGGGGTACAGAGAGACCCGTCACTGGGTCATACCAGGACTTGGGGGTACAGAGAGACCCGTCACTGGGTCACACCAGGACTTGGGGGTGCAGAGACACCCGTCACTGGGTCACACCAGGACTTGGGGGGTACAGAGAGCCCCGTCACTGTGTCACACTGGGACTCAGGGGGACAGAGAGATCCGTTATTGGGTCACACCAGGACTGGGCAAGGACAGAGAGACCTGTCACTGGGTCACACCGGCACTCGGGGTGGGGGGGGGGGGGAGGGTGGGAGGGGGGGGGGGTGCAGAGAGACCCATCACTGGGTCACACTGGGACTGGGGGGGAAAAGAGAGATCCGTCACTGGGTCACACCGGGACTGGGATGAGAGAGATACTCGTCACTCTGGGTCACACCAGGACTGGGGGGGACAGAGAGACCTGTCACTGGTTCACACCGGGACTAGGGGGGAGACAGACAGAACGTCACTGGGTCACACCGGGACTGGGGGGAGACAGAGTGACCTGTCACTGGGTCACACTGGGACTGGGGGGGTGACAGAGAGACCCGGCACTGTGTCACACCAGGATTGGGGGGGACAGAGAGACCCATCACTAGGTCACACTGGGACTGGGGGGTACAGAGAGACCCGGCACTGGGTCACACCGGGACTGGGGGGACAGAGAGACCCGTCATTGGGTCACACTGGGACTGGGGGGGGGGGGGTACAGAGAGACCCGGCACTGGGTCACACCAGGATTGGGGGGCGACAGAGAGACCTGTCACTGGGTCGCACCGGTACTGGGGGGACAGAGAGACCCATCACTGGGTCACACCAGGATTGGTGGGGACCAAGAGACCCATCACTGGGTCATACTGGGACTGTGGGTCACAGAGAGACCCATCACTGGGTCACACTGGGGCTGGGGGGAGAGAAAGAGAGACCCGACGTTGGGTTACACCGAGACTGGGGAGGACAGAGAGACCCGTCACTGGGTCTCACCAGGATTGAAGGGGAGATAGAGTCCCGTCACTGGGTGACATTGGGAATGGGGTGGGTCGAAAGACCCATCGCTGGGTCACACTGGGACTACGGGGGACAGAGAGACCCGTCACTGGGTCACACCGGGACTACGGGGGACAGAGAGACCCGTCACTGGATCACACTGGGACTACGGGGGACAGAGAGACCCGTCACTGGGACTACGGGGGACAGAGAGACCCGTCACTGGGTCACACCGGGACTGGGGGGGGGACAGAGAGACCAGTCGCTGGGTCACACCGGGACTACAGGGGACAGAGAGACCCATCACTGGGTCACACCGGGACTGGGGGGGACAGAGAGACTAGTCACTGGGTCACACCGGGACTGGGGAGACAGCGAGACCCGTCACTGGGTCACACTGGGAGTCGGGCGGACAGAGAGACCTGTCACTGGGTGACACCGGGACTCGCGGGAGACTGTCGGAACCGTCACACCGGGACTGGGGGGAGACAGAGAGACCCATCACTGGGTCACACTGGGACTCTGGGGGACAGAGAGGCCCTTCACTGGGTCACACTGGGACTCAGGGGGACAGAGAGACCCGTTATTGGGTCACACCAGGACTGGGCAAGGACAGAGAGACCTGTCACTGGGTCACACCGGCACTCGTGGTGGGGGGGGGGGGGGGGTGGGGGGGGGGGGGGTGGGGGGGCAGAGAGACCCATCACTGGGACAGAGGGGGTACAGAGAGACCAGTCACTGGGTCACACCGGGACTGGGGGGGACAGAGAGACCAGTCACTGGGTCACACTGGGACTGGGGAGACAGAGGGACTCGACATTGGGTCAAAGAGGGACTGGGGAGACAGAGAGACCCATCACTGGGTCACACTGGGAGTCGGGCGGACAGAGAGACCCGTCACTAGGTGACACCGGGACTCGCGGGAGACTGTCGGAACCGTCACACCGGGACTGGGGGGAGACAGAGAGACCCATCACTGGGTCACACCGGGACCGGGGGAAGACACAGACACCCATCACTGGGTCACACCGGTACTGTGGGGGACAGAGAGACACATCACTGGGTCACGCCGGGACTGGGGGGAGACAGAGACCCATCACTGGGTCACACCGGGACTGGGGGGACAGAGAGACCTGTCACTGGGTCACACCGGGACTGGGGGGAGACAGAGAGACCTGTCACTGGGTCACACCGGGACTGGAGGGAGACAGGGAGACCCCGTCACTGGGTCACACTGGTACTGGGGGGAGACAGAGAGACCCGTCACTGGGTCACACCGGGACTGGGGGGAGACAGAGAGACCCGTCACTGGGTCACACCGGGACTGGGGGGAGACAGAGACCCATCACTGGGTCACACCGGGACTGGGGGGAGACAGAGAGACCCGTCACTGGGTCACACCGGGACTGGGGGGGACAGAGAGACGCGTCACTGCGTCACACCGGGACTGGGGGGTGACAGAGAGACGCGTCACTGGGTCACACCTGGACTGGGGGGCGACAGAGGGACGCGTCACTGGGTCACACCTGGACTGGGGGGCAACAGAGGGACTCGACATTGGGTCAAAGAGGGACTGGGGGGAGACAGAGAGAACCGTGACTGGGTCACATCGGGACTTGCAGGGACAGAGGGACACATCACTGGGTTACACTGGGACTGGGGGGGACAGAGGGACACATCACTGGGTTACACTGGGACTGGGGGGACAGAGAGACCCGTCACTGGGTCACACCGGGACTGGGGGGACAGAGAGACCTGTCACTGGGTCACACCGGAACTTGGGGGAGACTGTCAGAACCGTCACACCGGGACTGGGGGGACAGAGGGACACATCACTGGGTCACACCGGGACTGGGGGGAGACAGAGAGACCTGTCACTGGGTCACACCGGGACTGGGGGGAGACAGAGAGACCTGTCACTGGGTCACACCGGGACTGGGGGGAGACTGTCAGAACCGTCACACTGGGACTGGGGGGACAGAGAGACACATCACAGGGGCACATCGGGATTTGGGGGACAGAGAGGCCCTTCACTGGGTCACACTGGGACTCTGGGGGACAGAGAAACACAAAACTGGGTGACACCGGGACTGGGGGGACAGAGAAATCCATCACTGGGTCACACTGGGACTGGGGGGATAGAGAGACCCATCACTGGGTCACACCGGGACTGGGGGGACAGAGAAACCTGTCACTGGATCACACCGGGACTGGGGGGACAGAGAGACCCGTCACTGGGTCACACTGGAACTGGGGGGACAGAGAGACCCGTCACTGGGTCACACTGGAACTGGGGGAGACAGAGAGACCTGTCACTGGGTTACACTGTGACTGGGGGGGACAGAGAGACCTGTCACTGGGTTACACTGTGACTGGGGGGGACAGAGAGACCTGTCACTGGGTTACACTGTGACTGGGGGGGGGACAGAGAGACCTGTCACTGGGTTACACTGTGACTGGGGGGAGACAGAGAGACCTGTCACTGGGTTACACTGTGACTGGGGGGAGACAGAGAGACCCGGCACTGGGTCACACAGAGAATGTGGGGGGACAGAAAGACCCATCACTGGGACTGTGGGGGACAGAGAGACCAGTCACTTGGTCACCCTGGGACTCGGGGGGGACAGAGATACCCGGCACTGGGTGTCATCGGGACTCGGGGTGACAGAGAGACCCGTAACTGGGTCACACCAGGGCTGAAGGAGACAGAGAGACCCATCACTTGGTCACACCGGGACTGTGGTGAGAGAGAGACCTGTCACTGGGTCACACCAGGACTGGGGCACAGAGAGACCCATCGCTGTGTCACACAGGGACTGTGGGGGACAGAGATACCATTCACTGGTTCACACCGGGTCTAATATTGGATGGAGAGACCCATCACTGGGTCACACTTGGACTGATGGGGGAGCAGAGAGAGCCGTCACTGGTTCACACTTGGACTGGGGGGTACAGAGAAACCCGCCACTGAGTCACACAGGGACTGGGGGGTACAGAGAAACCCGCCACTGGGTCATACAGGGACTGGGGGGGACAAAGAGACCCGTCACTGGGTCATATTGGGACTGGCGGGAGACAGACAGACCCGTCACTGGGTCACACCGGGACTGGGGTGGGGACAGAGACCCGTCACTGGGTCACACCGGGACTGGGTGGGAGACAGAGAGACCTGTCAATAGGTCACTCTGGTACTGGGGGGGGACAGAGAGACACGTCACTGGGTCACACCGGGACTTGGGGGACAGAGAGACACGTCACCGGGTCACACTGGTACCGGGGTGGGGACAGAGACCCGTCACTGGGTCACACCGGGACTGGGGGGAGACTGTGAGACCCGTCACTGGGTCACACTGGGACTGGGGTGGGGACAGAGAGACCCATCACTGGGTCACATCGGGACTTGGGTGGGGACAGAGACCCGTCACTGTGTCACACCTGGACTGGGGTGGGGACAGAGACCCGTCACTGTGTCACACCGGGACTGGGGTGGGGACAGAGACCCGTCACTGGGTCACACCGGGACTGGGCTGTACAGAGAGACCCACCACTGGGTCACACTGGTACTGGGAGGGACAGAGAGACACGTCACTGGGTCACACCGGGACTGGGGGGGACAGAAAGACCCGTCACTGGGTCACACCGGGACTGGGGGGAGGGGGGTGCAGAGACACTTGTCACTGGGTCACACCAGGACTGGGCGGTACAGAGAGACCCATCATTGTGTCACACCAGGACTGGGGAGAGACAGAGAGACCTGTCACTGGGTCACACCGGAACTGGGGGTAGACTGAGAGACCCGTCACTGAGTCACACCGGGACTGGGGGGAGACAGAGAGACCCGTCACTGAGTCACACCGGAACTTGTTCTCATGTTGAACAATTTCTCCTTCAACTCCTCTCACTTTCTCCAAATAAAAGGTGTGGCTATGGGTACCCGCATGGGCCCCAGCTATGCCTGTCTCTTTATGGGATATGTGGAACATTCCTTGTTGCAGTCCTACCCCGGCCCCCTTCCACAACTTTTTCTCCGGTACATCGATGATTACTTCGGTGCCGCTTCATGCTCTCGTCGGGACTTGGAAAAATTTATTAATTTTGCTTCCAATCTCCACCCTTCCATCATTTTCACGTGGTCCATCTCTGACACTTCCCTTCCCTTCCTTGACCTCTCTGTCTCAATCTCTGGTGATAGACTGTCCACTAATATCTATTACAAACCCACCGACTCCCACAGCTACCTCGACTACAGCTCCTCACACCCCGCTTCCTGTAAGGACTCCATCCCATTCTCCCAGTTCCTTCGCCTTCGTCGCATCTGTTCCGATGATGCTACCTTCAAAAATGGTTCCTCTGACATGTCCTCCTTCTTCCTTAACCGAGGTTTTCCACCGACGGTCGTTGACAGGGCCCTCAACCGTGTCCGGCCCATCTCCCGCGCATCCGCCCTCACGCCTTCTCCTCCCTCCCAGAAACATGATAGGGTCCCCCTTGTCCTCACTTATCACCCCACCAGCCTCCGCATTCAAAGGATCATCCTCCGCCATTTCCGCCAACTCCAGCATGATGACACCACCAAACACATCTTCCCTTCACCCCCCTTATCGGCATTCCGTAGGGATCGCTCCCTCCGGGACACCCTGGTCCACTCCTCCATCACCCCCTACTCCTCAACCCCCTCCTATGGCACCACCCCATGCCCACGCAAAAGATGTAACACCTGCCCCTTCACTTCCTCTCTCCTCACCGTCCAAGGGCCCAAACACTCCTTTCAAGTGAAGCAGCATTTCACTTGCATTTCCCCCAACTTAGTCTACTGCATTCGTTGCTCCCAATGTGGTCTCCTCTACATTGGAGAGACCAAACGTAAACTGGGCGACCGCTTTGCAGAACACCTGCGGTCTGTCCGCAAGAATGACCCAAACCTCCCTGTCGCTTGCCATTTTAACACTCCACCCTGCTCTCTTGCCCACATGTCTGTCCTTGGCTTACTGCATTGTTCCAGTGAAGCCCAACGCAAACTGGAGGAACAACACCTCATCTTCCGACTAGGCACCTTACAGCCTTCCGGTCTGAATATTGAATTCAACAACTTTAGGTCGTGAGCTCCCTCCCCCATCCCCACCCCCTTTCTGTTTCCCCCTTTTTTTTCCCCCTTTTTTTTCCCTATAAATTTTATAGATTTTTCTTTTCCCACCTATTTCCATTATTTTTAAATATTTTAAAATCTTTTATGCTCCCCCCCACCCCCACTAGAGCTGTACCTTGAGTGCCCTACCATCCATTCTTAATTAGCACATTCGTTTAGATAATATCACCAACTTTAACTTTAACACCTATGTGTTCTTTTGTCCCATTGTCACTGACATCTTTTGATGATCTGCTTCTATCACAGCTTGTTTGTCTACACAAGCACCTCTGTCTCTCTCTCTCTCTCCGCCCCCCCCCCCCCCCCCCCACACCTTAAACCAGCTTATATTTCAACTCTTTCTTGGACTCGAAATCAAGTTCTGTCGAAGGGTCATGAAGACTCGAAACGTCAACTCTTTTCTTCTCCGCCGATGCTGCCAGACCTGCTGAGTTTTTCCAGGTAATTCTGTTTTTGTTTTGGATTTCCAGCATCCGCAGTTTTCTTTGTTTTATCATAGACCTGACATGTTATCTCTATTTCTTTCCTCACATACACTACCTGACCTGTTAGGAATTTCCCCCATTTTGGAGTTTCCAATTTCTCAACACTCACTGTGTGAAAAATTTCTCCCAGTTTTTGTTTTGTTCTGTTAGGGGCGATCTTATATTTATGACCCATATTGTGGATTCAGCCAAAAAATGAAAATACCTTCATGAGAGTGTTTATGAAATTCAATATAACGTGACAGGATGTACATTATATATTGAGTCATACAACTGGGACCCAAGCTAAATGCAGAAACTTCAGAAAGGATGCGATAAGCAAATACGAGAAGCAAAGAGGGATTGTGAAAAAAGACTGGCAGCTAACATAAAAGGAAATCCCAAAGTATTCTATAAGCACATCAATAGTAAAAGGATGGTAAAAGGAGGAGTAGGGCCAATTAGGGACCAAAAAGGGGCTTTAGAAATACAGGCAAGAGCTTTTAAATTAATATTTTGCATCTATCTTTACCTGCGAGGTAGATGCTGCCCAGGCCATGGTAACAGAGGAGGAAACTCAAGTCACCAGAAGGGCTTAAGATTAATAAGGAGGATGTTTTGGAAAAGCTGTCGGTACTTAAAGTTGATAAGGCACTGGGAGCGGATGGGACGCATTCAAGAATATTGAAGGAAGTGAGAGTAGAAATTGCAGATGCACTGCCAATAATCTTCCAATGTTCCCTCGATTCGGGGGAGGTACCTGAGGACTGGAAAATTGCAAACATTACAAAAAGGGTGTAAAATTCTGCCCTGCAATTGCAGACCAGTCAGTTTAACCTCTGTGGTGGGGAAACTTTAAGAAACAATTACTTGGGATAGAATTAATACTCACATAGAAAAATGTGGACTGATTCGGAAGAGTCAGCATGGATTTGTGAAAGGAATATCGTGTCTTAACTTACTTTCTGGAGATTTTTGAAGAGGTAACAGAGATGGAGGGTGAGGGCAAGGCCATTGATGTGGTGTATGTGGACTTCCAAAAGGCGTTCAACACAGTGCCTGTTAGGGGAAAATTAAAAATGCTAAAAGAGAACACTAAGAATTTACTGAAGAACACTTAAAATCTCCAGGCAGACATGGCTGCTAAGCAAGTTAAGAGTTGACGATTACCAGATGAACATTGCCCAGCTTTGAGAGTCAGGCTGAAGACACAGGGAGGACAAAATACAAATTACGTGTACCCCCCTCTCACATAGGGAAGGGGCAGATGGTTTTAGCTTAGATATGGGAAGATATACAATGGACAGAGGGGTCTTTGATGAAACACAAGCAGCCTTGAGTTGTGAAAACCAAGGTCTTTGCATACGTATTTCAATTTTGGTTGGATAATATAATTATCTATACATCCTTTAGAATAATTAGTTAGTAGAATTACCTGTTTATGTACTCAATAGGATAGTGTTAACATGGGACCTGTGTATCGGTTACCGATTGGATATATTCAAATGTACTCAAATGCATTGTGATACGAAAAAGTACAAAAGTAGTGAAATGTAATCAGTCTGGGAGCTGGGTCATTTTCAGGAATGATTGTGGCTCCCTTGCATATGCTTGAATAAAACCGGTTAAAGGAAGCCTGAGTCTCTGTGGTCTCTGTGGGATTGGAGAGTGTCACTTCTCCTCTTCAACTGGCCCAGGTGGTAGTTGCGGGATTGGAGGGTGTGCCCTTTTTCAGTGCCACACAACCGAATGTGAGGAAATTTATAGGTCATGGAATAAAAGGGGCAGTAGCAACAGTGGATACAAAATTGGCCAAGGGATAGGAAACAGAGAGTACTGGTTAATGAGCATTTTTCAGGCTGGAAGAAGATTTGTAGTGGAGTTCCCTAGGGGCCAGTGTTGGGACCCTTGCTCTTCCTGACATATATAAATGATTTCAATCTTGGTGTGCAGGGAGTAATTTCAAAATCTGCGGATGAAACAAAACTTGGGAGAATTGTAAATTTGTGAGGAAGACAGTGTAGAACTTCAAAAGGACATTTGCACATTGGTGGAGTGGGCTGATAGGTGGCAGATAAAGTTCACTGCGGAGAAGTGTGAGGAGATACACTTTGGTACAAAGAACATGGAGAGACAATATAAAATAAAGGATATTATTCTAATGGATGTGCAGGAGTGTAGAGTCCTGGGTGTATATGTACATAAGTCATTAAAGGTGGCAAGACGGGTAGAGAGGGCTGTTTCTAAAGCATACAGTATTCTAGGCTTCATTAATAGGGGATAAAAGCAAAATACTGCGGATGCTGGAAATCTGAAACAAAAACAGAAAGTGCTAGAAAAACTCAGCAGGTCTAACAACATCTGTGCAGAAAAAGAGTTAATGTTCTGAGTCCACGTGACTCTTCTTCATAACTAAAGAGAAGTAAAAATAATGAAATCTATACTGTTTAAGGTTGGGGGGTCGTGGAGCAGGTGAAGCTGGACAGAAGGCCAGTGATAGGTGGGGGCAAAAGAGAGATTGCCGAAGATGTCATGAGCAAAAGGACAAAGGAGTGTTAATGGTAGTGGTACTGGCTAAAGGAGGTACTGAAGGAGGCATTAAGGTCAGAAAGCAGAATGTGATAATAGCAGGACCAGAATGTGATAATAGCACTCTGAAAAGAACAACTTGAACAAGTAACAGATGGCCCTTGTGGGCGTGGGGTGGGGGGAGGGGACAGTGGTGGGAAAAAAGATTGAAAATAGGATAAAAGATGGGGATAAAACAATGAATAAAAATGAAAATAAATAATATAAAGTGGATAAAAAATAAAAATTAAAAAATGAATATTGAAAAAAGGGGATAAAAAGGGGTCAGGATGGAGGAGAGAGTTGATGGTCTGAAGTTGTTGAACTCGATGTTTAGTCCAGAAGGCCGTAAAGTGCCTAATCGGAAGATGAGGAGCTATTCCTCCAGTTTGCGTTGGGTTTCATTGGAACATTGTAGCAGGCTAAGGAAATGCAGTCGACCAAATTAAAGGAGATGCGAGTGAAGCACTGCTTCCTTCATTAATGGGGCCACAGAGTACAAGAGCAGGGGGGTTATGATGAGCATATGTAAGACACTGGTTAGACCTCAGCTGGAGTATTGTGCACAGCTCTGGGCACCACACTATAGGAAGGATGTGAACGCATTGGTGAGAGTGCAGAAGAGATTTATGAGAATGGTTCCAGGGATGAGGCACTTAAGTTATGAGGAAAGATTGGAGAAGTTGGGGCTGTTTTCCTTGGAGGGGAGAAGGCCAAGAGGAGATTTGAAAGAAGTTTTCAAAATCATGAGGGGTGTGGATAGGGTAGATAGGGAGAAACTGTTCCCGCTCGTAAATGATCGAGAACCAGAGGGCACAGTGTTAAAGTGTTTTGCAAAAGAAGTAAATACAAGGTGAGAAAAAACTTTTTCACACAGCATGTAGTTAGGGTTTGGAATGCACTGCCTGGATTTGTGGTGGAGACAGGTTCAATTGAGGCATTCAAGAGGGCATTGGATGGTTATTTAAATAGAAACAATGTGCAGGACTACACTGGAGACATACATCCTCTCAATGTTCCAGTGACTTGTTATGACAATCGAGACTGTCTCAGAGTTTCGGCCCATGGTGTTTGATTACCGTCATTTTATGAGGAGTGGTGCTCTCAGTGGTTACTAACCTACTTGTTGTTTCTGACATGGTTGCTGAGTCCTTTTCTCTCCCCTCACACGCTTTCATCTCCTCAATAACAAGGAAGTAGCTGGAAGATTTCAGGAACAAAGAGACTGGCATTTCTATAGTGCCTTTCTCAACCTCAGAATCTCTCAGAGGTCTATACAGATAATGATCTCCCTTACTAAACTGTTGTAATATCAACAGAGTAAGAGACAAAATGCACATAGCAAACTCCCAAAAAAACATTGTGATAACACAATTTATATTTATATAGCACCTTTAACATGAAGAAACGTCACAGGGTATGATTCCAATTAACATAAGGGGATATGAAGTCAGATGACCAAATGCTTGGTCAAAGAGGTAGCTGTTAAGGAGTGCCTTAGAGGATGAAAGTGAGAGATGGAGAGGTTTAGCAAGGGAATTACAGAACTTCGATCCCTGAAACATGAATGCACGGTCACCAGTGGCGAAGCAATGATAACTGGAGTTGCACAAACAGCAGGAATTAGAGGAGCGTGGATATCTCAGGTTGTTGTGGGGCTGGTCACAGAGATAAGGAGCAGTGAGAACATGGCCGGATTTGAATAGGAGGAAAAAGATATTAAAATCAAGATATTGTTTGACTAGGGGCCAGTATAGATCAGTAAGCACAGGGGTGATAGGGAAGTGGACAGAAAATCTTGCTTTCATGATTATAGTTGACCAGCAGTGACACCGGCATTGTTTCTATCTGGAAAGGTTACAGCAGTATTGAAGATATACTTCAAGGCCGGCTACATTTATTATTATTATAATAATTAAATACTAATAATAATTCTGTCACCGTGACCGAGCTGATAATAACAAGATGGAACAATTGGCCCAGGGAAATTCCACCTGCTGGAGCCAGTTCGCTATCACAGGATTCCTGGCTAGGAACATTGAGGCAAACGTAGAACTACCTCTCCCTTTACCTGTACACACACTGGGCAGACTTCCCTTCTCAGCTGTACACCCACTGGATCTACAATCCCACTCAGCTGTAGACATTGGAGCTACCTCCCCATTAACTGTATAGACACTGGAGCTACCTCACCCCCTCACCTGTGCACACATGGTGCTGACCTACCCTCATTTGTTCCTCCGCTGGACCATCCTTACCCCTCACCTGTACACACACTGGACGTACCTCTTCCTTCAGCTGTGAACACACTGGACCTACCTCCCATCTCACCTGTATGTATGCTGGTCCGACAACACCCCTCACCTGTATATATCAACAATCGACATAGATCTGCCTGGAAAATATTCAAAGACCTAGCTTCCACTACTTTTTGAGGAAGAGAACACCATAGACTATGAAGCTATGAAGAGAGACTGGATAGGCTAAGGTTGTTTTCCTTAGAGCAGAGAAGGCTGAGGAAGGACCTGATAGAGGTATACAAAATTAGGAGGGGCATAGATAGGGCAGATCGGAAGAAACTTTTCCCCTTAGCGGAGGTGTCAATAACTAGAGGATATAGATTTAAGGTTAGAGGCAGGCGGTTTAGACGTGATTTAGGGAATTTTTTTTTCACCCAGAGGGTGGTTGGAATCTGGAACACACTGCCTGAAGGGGTGGGAGAGGCAGGAACCCTCACAACATTTAAGAAGTATTTAGATGAGCACTTGAAACACCATTGCGTACAGGGCTGTAGGTCAAGTGCTGGAAAATGGGATTAGAATAGATGGGTGCTTGTCGGCAAGCATGGACATGATGGGCTGAAGGGCCAGTTTCTGTGCTGTATAACTCATGGCCCACTGAGAGAAAAAAATATTTTTGGGAGTTAGCTCTGCATGTGTATAAGCGAGGGGTGAGGTAGGTCGAGAGTGTGTACACCTGAGTGGAGAGGTAGGCCAGCACAATGTTCAGCTTTCTTCTCATACTCATACCCCTTGGATTCACAAACTCCAACCCAATCAAGGAATTTCAATAATCCCGCAAAGAGCCCCCAAGTTTGTTATGACCACAGCTGATGCTAACTGCTGCACAAACCAAATCCCAGATAATATCCTGAAACTGAGAGGAAGTGATACCAATCTCAGCAGTAAAAGGTCCATTAACATTTTTGGATTTTTTTAAATAATTAAAAGTAAATGCCTTATTAGCAAAATAAAAGAAAACATAAGCACACAAGGTTACAGATACACAATTAAGGTTAGTCTTACAAAACATTCTCCCAAACACTCTCCACTTGATCAAACCCACAAGTAAATACCTTCCAGGCAACACTCCCTTGTAGATGACTAATGTGAAATCCAGTAATATTACACAAAGAAAACTTTTGTAACTTTAATCACAATGTACCACATGACCTTTTCCTTCTTCCACTCTGCAGTGGAATCCACTTCAGAATAAAATTGTTTGTTGCAGCCCAAGACTTGACTGGATGAGTGATTCAAACTGCAAACTCTCCCAGCCAGTACTCCAGCTATCTCATCAGCTCAAACAGCTCCAGCCATCTCCAGCTATTTCAAACTCAACAATTATCCAGCTCAACAGCCATACAGCCGTTTCTATTTCAACAGCTATCCACAGTAACTCTAATATACCTTTTCCCCTTTCATTTCAGTCCCATTGTTCACACACCCCCATGAAACTCAAACCTTTTCATATATAAGATGTTACATGTTTCAAACTTGTCTTTGATTTTGGGGACAATAAAAATATCCTATCCCCATTGCTTGTTTACTTGTGAACTCCTGCAAGATGCAAACATTTTCTTTGATACCTCTGAGCCCTCTTTGATATTCAAACAAACTCGCAACTTATCTAAAAAGGCAAATGTTAGATGTAACCTATTTACTTGTACCTCAACTTAACACCTTCATCCTTTTCATGTTTCCAAACCCCCAGACAACCTGACTTCAAACTCTTGCCCAGCTTAATTAAATCACACACACAGAGAAACACACGCGCACACACAAACACACACACACACACACACACACACACACTTCTTTACAGAATAACACAATATTTTCCAAAATAATTAAAAATAAGTCCTTTCTCACATCATGCATTCCTGGGAAACACGCTGAGTCACTGTTCGGGCATCCTTTCATTTGCCCACCCTGCTGTCACCTCAGGCCTTCAGTAAACGGGCATTATATTTAAAGGCTACCCCTGCACAGAGCTAGCACTCTTCAAGGGATAGGAAACTGCTGCAAAGTCATGGCTGACAAAGGGAGGAAACATGCTGCCTCAGATTCACCGACACCTCCCCTATCTGCCTACTGGACACAGTGCAGGCCCACCGTGATGTCCTCTATCTCCGCTCTGGGTGAAGGCCAGCGAGCAAGGTGACAGATCCAGCATGGGAGGCGGTGGCAGAGATGGTCAGCATCAAGCCCTGCAAAAGAGGACAGCCACCCAGTGCCGAAAGAGAGTGAATGATCTCCACCAACTACACCAGGATAAGTCACTCTTGTCATCACTCTCAGCTCACACACTCACAAACCCATCACACATCCACAGGGATCTCACTCACTGCCAGCTCAAGGGACATCACCATTCACTCTTTCGCACTCAACGTCATTGTACTCATCCCATCCTTGGGACCACTCACCACCCACTCATGCCAGGCATCCTTATCATCTGGCCTGGCAGGCGTCCTGCTTACGCCCTCTCCATCTCTATTCTTGCAGGACAAGCTGGCACACAAGAGGGAGAGGTTGCAGACTGGTGGAGGACTGCCTGAAATCAAGGTCCTCACAGACTTTGAAAATAGAGTTATCCAGCTGGCCTGTTTCACAGGCCACTGCCATGCACATATTATCTCTCCTTGCTTTTGCAGGCACATCTGGGGAGCAGCCAAGGGAATCCATGGCCCAGAGGATTGAATTAAGCCCCAAAGGCACCTCAGAAGAGGAATCTGCTGAAACCCTAACTGAAGCCCCATCACAGCACTCACCCACACCCTCCACCAGCGCAGAGACACACACCTCAGTGGGACCTAGCTTTAGAGTAGCCCCGGGATCACAATCTGGTGAGCACATCGCCCTGTTTGATCCACAACAGGCGGAAGCAGGGATGTCCCAAGTCCCCAGCACTCCAAGGACTGCTGGAGGCCAGAATGTTGTTGAGTCTGAGTCAGATGACGAGCCATTGGACTCAGTCATGTCACAGTTGCTGGAGCTGCAAACGCAAGCTTGGGAACATCAGCTTGGGAACTCCTCAGATCGCATGGCACGATGGAGGAGTGCGTCAGTCTTCAGGCTGAGGTGGTAGCACCGGCATGCCAATGCACTGAGGTCAGCACTGGTAGGATGGCAGTCACCATAGAGGCCTTGGTCCTTGGTCCAGGCCACCACTGCTACATTGACTTAACTCAATCGCTGACGCCATATTTGGCCTCCGAGAGTATCAAGGTGAGAGGGGTGTGGGGCAGCTCGATCAGACTCCAGCTACGCCTTCTCCTCAAGGAGTCAGCCAGGGGCCCCCGGGCACCCAAAGGGAGGAGGCTCAGCTGGTGCACATCCCGGGACCATCCACCCAGGTGTGACCGGCCCATCTGGATCCCCTCTTCCCGTGGCCCAGGCAGCTTATCTCCTCAGGCCGAGGAGGCCACCACTGCCACACAGCAGGACTCTCAAAGCAGGCCGGGTCCTCCAGAGGACACCCGTTAGGGGCATCGCAGACAGGGCATAGCGGTCAGCAGGCTGCCTCCACCTCCGCTGTGGGTGTCGGGGGAACACCGGGACCATGCGGCAGGTTTAGGAAGATGTAGCTGCAGAGCCTGGGCACAAGTGCTAATCACTTGTACATAATGTTCACTTTGTCGATAAACTCCAAGAATGTCTGCTTGCCTACAGCTCCTTGTTCTAATGAGCAGTGTTCGTGTTGCTCAGATGTGAAACCTTTCTGCACATGATAAAGGCAAGTGTATTAGACCACGGCCTCTGCCCTGCGCTTTGTGCACCCTTCCCAGCACCCTGATGGTGTGCCTTCACAGTCACTGGTCACATCAGACATGGCTGCACCGCGACTGGGCTGAATATTGCTGCCAGAATGTCCTGGCGTGGCCGCACACAGCTCCATCATTCTCTCCGTGTGCGCCCAGCACCCTTGAGGCGCGGCTGGCCCCCACTTCTCATCAGCATCTGTGTCTGGTGACATTGTGGTCCTGAAGGGTTCAGCTCACAAAGGATGCCATAGGACCAGGAGGAATTAAAGTTTCCCCGCAGCATCTCCGTGATATGACCCTGTTCAGGGAGCGCAAGCGATCCACCATCAGCCAGACAGGAGTCAGTCATTCGCATAAACCATGTGAGGATCTATGGAGCGTCCCCATTGCATGTTGTCATCATCCTCCTGGAATGTAGGGACTATGGACCTCCGCTGCATCTCGATGACAGGAGCCTTACTACACAGGGTTTGTGCGCTGCCACCAGCCTATTGGAGTCAAACGTTCACTGATGCAATGTGAGGATCTGTGATGTCATCATCATCCTCCAAGAATCTTGAGGCTATATGGGCATCCCGAGCAGGCCTGACTCATCTGGCCACTGCAATGGCCTCATCCCTGTCATCATCACCTTCGAGGACCTCTTTACCCTCATCCGCGTCAACGCCCTCCTCATTGGAGGAGAGACCCAGCTCCTCTATCTCCTCAGCCAATTCCTCTCCACGTTGCAGTGCCAGGTTGCGAAGGGTGCATCAGGTGACAATGATGCGTGACACCCTCTGTGGAACATGTTGCAGGGTTCCACCAGACCGATCCAGGCACCAGAACCTCCTTCTCAATATTCCGATGGGTTTCCACAGGTTTGCTCCACCAAGTTGCGATTTGCAGCATGAGCCTTATTGTACCTTCTCCCTGCTGCAGCCTGAGGCCAATGCACGTGTGTCATCGAGCACATCCTCTGTGGATAGCCCTTATCCCCAAGGAGCCATTCTTGCAGCTTCTGTGGACCCTGGAAGATGTCAGGGATCTGTAACCGACTGAGGATGTAGGAGTCGTGGACACTCCCTGGGAACCATGTGCAGACCTCCAGGATGCGTCTGTGGTGGTCACACACCAGCTGCACATTCAGTGAATGGAAGCCCTTGTGGTTAACACGCTTGACTGCTTGTTGCCATGGAGACCTGGGTGTCACGTGAGTGCAGTCGAAGGCACCCTGTACCTGTGGGAAACCTGAGATCTGGGCAAGATTCAGAACTCTTGCCTCCTGGTTTCTCAATCCTGGGCGAAGTAGTGAGGCTTCGCAAAGATGGCGTCCCTGACCTCATGGATGCATTTGTGTGTGGTGGTTTGCAATATGTGACAGAGATCACCTGTGGAGCCCTGAACGGAACCACTGGTGTAAAATTGAGCACTGCAGTCACTTTCATGGTCATGGGCAGTGGATGCCCTCCATGTCTTCATCACCCCAAACCCTGCAACCAGTTCCCTGGACATGCGCAGTCTTCGCCTACTCTGGTTCTTGGTCATCTGCAGGAATGACAAACACTGTCTATAGACTCTAGGTCTAGGTTGCAGCAATGGCTCACTGTGGCTCCTCAGCGGCCTATGCGGGAGCCCCAGCCACCCCTTGAAGCCAGCTGCATAAGCATTCATGCAAATCTCCTGCAAAATCAACTTCGATAGGCTGGCACTGTGTCCCAATGGCTGAAATCTAACTCTCCTGCCAGGTCTTGATTTCTCAACTCTCAAATGGCCAGTGTTCCAGGGGAGGACAAAGGAAATTATTTAATGACATTCTGAAGCTCTCCTTGAAGTACAGCAATGTTGATATTAATGACTGGTGCATGGAGATCTCATGCCGCAGTGGGTAGTGTCCCAACCGCTGAGCTAGAAGATCCAGTTTTGAGTCCCACCCCAGGATTGGATGGCCAATGAAGGTGCATTCATTGCGAGGCCAAGGAGGTTGAGTATCAGCCAGGAAATCCTTCTGATACACCTATGGCAGGTGGTAACAGCGGGACCATTTCCTGGTCAGCCAGAACCATATGATATCTGCAATGGAATAGCATCCTCATGTTAAAAGACTCCATGCACAAGCTCTTGCCATGGGCTCTATGGCATGTGTCGTTCTCACTTTGAGGGACTGCTAGGAACAGAATGACTGGGAGCAGCTTTCCACCAATCGTTCAAAGTGGTGATAACTTGTCCATCAAGCTGCATTGCACTTTCAGTTCAAATGTCTTAATGATGAGGCAGAGTGGTGACAGGGAAGGGAAGAAAAGGAAGCATATCCTGCACTCCGGAACTCACTACCTCGTGGGACATCTTGCCCCGTGTGCCCAAAGACCTCTGGGTTGAGAATCAACCTGTTCAGTCACTTGAAGACACGTGGCAGCAACACACGACGCAGAATCAATGTCATCCTCAAATCAAGGGGCTGCAATTGATAATGGTGAGGTCCAGTGTTGTGTACAGGGAAATGCTCCATATAATTCAGAGTCTCTCCTGCAGCATATATGGGAGGTGACCAGGAGTGGGTTGATTTATGTGTTTTGTTTCGGCAACATTCAAGGACAGTTCAAAATTCTTGTATGCAGAATTGAAGATATCAAGGGTGTCTTGCAAATCTGGTGCAGAATGGGCAACGACAATGCAGTCATGTATGTCTATGGTGCTCAGGGTACTTTTGGCACAGAGGAGACTGAGGCTAAGGAGTTTTCAAATTAGGTAGTACTTAATAAAGAAACCAGAGGGCAGTTAATCTTTGATGAGGTGAATGGGTACTGTCAGGTAGATTGTATTCACACTGTCTTGCTTGACACTGTCTGGATTGTGAAAGCATCTGTGGCAGATCTCCCATTCACAGTCAAATCATAATAAGGCAGTTGCAAGATTGTGATGAAGTTACCTGGGGCATCTAAACCTTTGGAGGGCAATCCACAGACCCTCGCGATTTACTGGGTCAAATGATTTGGTTGGGTCAATGAATGCAATGATAGAATTCCTGTCATTGTTCTCGACATTGTTCATGTATTTGTCTGGGATCAAAGACAATGTAAGAGGTTCTTCTGCAAGGTCTGAAGCCACATCGTGTCTATGGGAGGATTTCCTCAGCGATAGGTGGTAGATGATTCAGGAGAATGTGTAACAGCATTTTCCCTGCTTTGGACAAGGCTGAGATCAGTTCAGGGCATGTGAGGAGACAGGCGATTACGCCAGAGTGAGACGGAGACTGAATGAGTAGTGAATTAGATTCACATGGTAAGTTCTTTTCAGATTTTAACTATAGATTAAGAATCGAGATCTGACACAGTACTAACTTTCAAGTAAGTTAGGTTAGCTTATTAAACAGAGAAGTGGAGTGTCAATCACCTGAAAGCAGTTGGTTCAAGTGGTGTTACTTAGTGCAGCAGGAAGCTAAACTAGCTAGTGACTCAGCAGAGGGTCTGTAAAAGAAGCAGGCTTTTAAAACTGCATGATCAGTAAGGGGTGTGCGAGGAGACCGGCAACTATACTGGAGTTAGACAGAGGCTAAGTAGCAAATTAGATTCACATGGGAATTTGGTACATGGGCAAAAAGGAATAGGAATTATTCTAAGTTAATTAAGTGAAAAATTAAATTAACTAAATAACATATGTAACAATGGCAGGACAGGTGTTATGTTGCAGCTGTGGAATGTGGGCGCTCTTAGATGCCAAAGTGACCCATGACAAACATCTCTGGAAAAAGCGTAAGCAGCTAGAGGAATTCCAGATCAGGATTGTTGAGAACTGTAGACACTGCGCCACATGGCAGGGGGGGGGGGGGGGAACACATGCTCTTAGAATAGGGTCTTCTGTTTTGATCAGTAGTGAGGGACAGAAGGATGTGACCATGAGTGAGGCAGTTAAAGGGACCGAGCAGACAGTGGTGGAGGAGCCTCAGACTTTACAGTTGCCAAACAGGTGCTCACAGCCTGTGTGGATGAAAGCGAGGTCTGCAAGGTGGATGAGTAGACTGGCCATTGCACCATTGTACAGGAAGCCATTCAAGTGGGGGGGGTGCAAACAGGAATTTAGTGGTAGTAGGGGACTGTACAGTGAGGGGGTTTGACAGTGTTCTCTGCAGCAAAGAATGAGAGTCCAGAAGGATATGTTGCCCACTCGGTGCCAGGGTTTGGGACATCTGCTTAGGGCCAGAGAAGAACTTGCAGTGGGAGGGGAAGATCCAGTCCTTGTGGTCCATGTAGGTACCAACTACATAGACAGGACAAGAAAGAAGGTTCTGCATAGTCAGTATGAGATGCTAGGTACCAAATTAAGAAAGCAGAACCTCAAAGGTAATAATCTCTGCATTATTGATGGCCTACAGAGAGCAAAGAAGATGGAGGAGAGAGCGGCTGAGGCTCCTGGCCATGTAAAGGCCGCAGCAGCAACATCAGGAAGAAGGGACAGCAGGAGCTCCCACACACACTGCCCAGGGGTGACAGCGAGCCATGGCTGGTTGGAACCTAGCGACGCCCAGGGTCTACAGACACCACCTGTTATCCCTACAGATGACCAACAACCAGTGCCATATGGGACACTTGGCCTTTATTAGCCGAGGCATAGAATATAAAAGCAGGGAGGTCATGCTGGAGTTGTCTAGAACCTTGGTGAGGCCACAGCTGGAGTACTGTGTGCAGTTCTGGTCACCACATTATAGGAAGGATGTGATTGCACTGGAGGGGGTGCAGAGGAGATTCACCAGGATGTTGCCTGGGCTGGAGCGTTTCAGCTATGAAGAGAGATGGGATAGGCTGGGGTTGTTTTCCTTAGAGCAGAGAAGGCTGAGGAGGGACCTGATTGAGGTGTACAAAATTATGAGGGGCATCGATAGGGCAGATAGAAGAAACTTCGGACACGATGGGCCGAAGGGCCTGTTTCTGTGCCGTATAACGCTTTGACACTATGAGAGTGTTGCCGATGACTGCGCATGTCTAGGGATCTGGTCACTCACATCTGCCCCTTACTGCAGGGCTTGGTGCCAAGGGGACATGGAGGACATCCACTGCCAATGGCTGTGAGAGTGACCGTGGTGCTCAGTTTCTATGCCAGTGGCTCCTTTCAGGGCTCCACAGGTCACCTCTGTGGGGTATCACAAACCACCAGCCACAAATGCATCCACGAGGTCACGGAACCCCCTGCAATACAGTCCGCAGGGGGTGTCACGCATTGTCATCGTCTGCTGTGCCCTTTACAACATTGGGGAGAGGAGCTGGCTGAGGAGGTGTTGGAGGAGCTGCACGTCTCCCGTCTCCTCCGATGAGGATGACGCCGACGGGGATGAGGGTGAGGAGGTCCTCGGAGGGGACGATGACAGGGACGAGGCCATCACGCTGGCTAGATGAGGCAGGCACGCTTGGGAGACCCTCATAGCTGCTAGACTTGTGCAGGATGATGATGACATGTGGTAAGGTATCCCTGTAGATCCTCACAGCGCATCTGTGAATGTTTCACTCTAGTCTGGCTAATGGCAGTGCAAATACCCTCTGACAATGCCCCTGTCATGGAGATGCAGTGGAGGCCCCTAATAGTCGCGCGATTGCAGGAGGATGATGATGACATGCAGTGAGGCCACTCCATTAATCTTCATATAGCCTCGGAGAATGTCTGACTCCTGTCTGGCTGAGGGCAGCTTGCTTGCGCTCCGTGATCTGTGTCATATCAGAGAGACGCAGCCAAGAAACTTAAGAAGCATCTGATGCTGTGTCCACTTTCAGCACCTGAGCCCTTCAGGAGCTGGTGCACAGCATCAGTGGTCACCGATGCTGGTGTGATGGGGACCAGCCCCTCCTTAAAGGTGCTGAGGGCACATTGAGAGAATGAGAGAATTCTGTGGCACCTGCCCATTACAGTCTGGCAGCAATGACCAGCACCGCCGAGGTGCAGGCATCAGTAATGTTTCCAGGGAGTGTGAAGCTGGACCATCACTGGGGTCTGAAGGCTGCACAGAGCACAGGGCTAAGGCCCTGGACTGAGACACCTGCCTTTATCTTGTGCTGAAAGGTTTCACATCTGAGTGACAAGAACACTGCTCATCAGAACAAGGAGCCATAGGAAGGGAGACATTCTTGAGAATTTATTGGCAATAGTGAGCGGTATGTACAAGTGATTAACGCTGCCCAGGCTGTGAAACTAATTCTCTCCAATTGCTCTCAGCTGTAGCTCGATTGCTGCTGCTGCTGCCGTCTGGGAGTTGGGAGAGTTGGGTGTTGGCTGCTGCATTCCTTCAGTTTTTGGATATGCAGTGTGGCTGTTCCTGCTCTGCTGTTGCTGTTGAGAGAGAGGGAGAGAGCAAGAGAGAGAGAGAGGGAATGAGAGAGAGTGAGAGAGAGAGCAAGAGAGAGAGAGAGCAAGAGAGAGAGTGAGAGAGAGAGCAAGAGAGAGAGAGAGAGCGAGAGAGAGAGAGAGAGCAAGAGAGAGAGAGAGCAAGAGAGAGTTGCTGCAACTGCTAGACAGGGAGGCCAGGAGGCAAAGACCGGGTGATTTAACACCCTAGGTGGGTGTCTGGGCTTTTTTGTTCAGTGGTGGCCAAAGAAGGCTGTGTATTTTTGTAGGGGGAGGGTAGAAGACTTGTTAAGGAGACTTGGGGAAACACCATCACCCCCCCCCCCCTCCCCCCCCACCACCCCCCCTCCCTTCCACACTTCAGCCAAGTCAGTCCAGGTAGCTAGTGCTGCCTGGTGAAGAGAAACAGGGCCAACTCCTTCTGCCAGGCAGGACTGGCTGCCTGGTGAAGACATCACCCTCCCCCCTACTGGAAGAACATCAAGGCCCCCAGCCAGGCTCCATTCCACCGAGACACACCCACTGACCCTTTACCCTTTCCCTCCTGTGTCTCCCTGTCCTTTACCCCTCTCCCCTCTGTTTTTTAGTCATCCCGGAAGGGGGAGGTTGTGCCATCTCTTTCTCCCCAGGCAGGGATATTGCTTCCTTTGGTTCTCAGGGCGGGTTTGACTCAGCCCCTATGGCTGCAACAGTTACTTCCTAGACACATGTGGAGGCAGTGCTGACACCGGTGGTGGGGCCCCCTAAGAAGACCTGTGCGGGTGTAGCTGCTCTTGTGGCCCTTGCTGCTCCCCTGGCCCTGTCACCTTTCCGCCTCCTTACAAAGGTCCTGGAGCTGAAGGCGATAGCCGGGGTTGTCGGTCCCTCGGCCATTGTCGCAGCCTTGAAAACCTACGGTAAAGCCGTGACTTTCTTGAGGACCGAGCGGTGCACCTGGCCCTGGAAAAGGGGCTCACCGCGGGCGGGACCTTTCTGGCGATGGACCCTTTGGAGGCCACCGCCCAGAGGATCGTCATTTCAATCATCAGCAATCCCTTCTTAGCCCCTAAAATTGGGTCATTGGGTGGCGGTGGTGAAGAAGGCCTCCCTCAGCGTCAGGCGCCACCATCTTAGGTCCAGGGCATTTTCCGGATGACCCAGTGCCTGATGGGGAGTGGGGGCTTTGAGCCAAGAAGGGGGCCAGAGAGAAGCCCTCTAGCTTTGATCCTGGGGGTGGGATCGAGGTGGAGGTACAGCCAGCTGGCAGCTCCGAACCAGCTCCCGTACTCAATGCGGGGGAGGGGTCGGAAGCTGGAGGCCACGACCTGGAGGAGGATGGGATGTTGACAGTGAGCACCACCGACGACCTAGAGATGTTGGAGTGAGGTGAGGTGATGGGGGCTTTGGTGCCTGCTGTCGACTCCCCGCTCATCCCCATTGGGGAACTCCGGGATTTTCAGGCCATCAATCGTGGTTGTCGAGACAGGGTCCTGTTGGCCTTGGACAGGTGGCATTCACACCCGCTGGCGTTCTGGTCCACCCGTGAGGCACTAAAGGCCCCCATGTTGGACTGGTACGCTAAGAGGAGGGTCCACACGTTTCTCGCTGGGCTCCTGAGGGAGAGAAAGACTTTAAAAAGTTCCCTCCTCCTTTTATTTTGGGTGATGGTAGCACATATTTCTGACAACGAAGACTATCATTGCCAGCCTCAACATCCACGGCAGCAGCAGGGGCGCACAGCGCAGGTTCCAGAACTTCTCGGTCCTCAGGGACGGGAAGTATGCGTTGTGCTTCCTGCAGGAAACCCATACCGTTCCGGGAGACGAAGCCACGTGGCTCCTGGAGTGGCGAGGGGGGGTCTACATGAGTCACCCAGCCTCCAATTCTGGCGGGGTGGCGATCTTGTTGGCCCCGCATTTTCAGCCGGAGATCTTGGGGGTCAAGGAGCCGGTGCCAGGCCAGTTGCTGCATCTTACTATGTGCCCAGGGGGCGCGGCGCTTCACTTTGTGAATGTGTACGCTGCCCTGGACGCGCAGCAGCAAGCGAGCTGATTTGAGGAAGTGTCCACTCATCTGGGCTCCATTGACGCTGGCGAGTGCATCGTCCTCTCTGGTGCTGGGGGAGGATTTCAACTGGACCCTCGAGGCCCGGGACTGTCACGGTACCCAGCGCCGCACGTTAGGTGTGAGTACGTTGCGGGACCTGGTCGGGTCCTTTGACTTGGTGGACGTCTGGCGAAATCACCATCCTGACTCCAGCGCTTTCACTTCCATGTCACATGGAGCCGGAGCCTCCACACTTGACCGCCTTTATGTTTCTAGGGCGTACATGTCCTGAATTCCAGCGGCTTCTGTGCGGTGGGTGCTGTGCATGGAGCACCATCTGGTGTGGGCGGAACTCGCTCCGTTCTGCGCTCGGACAGGGTCCGCGTACTGGCCCTTTAACAACCTTCTGCTGGAGGACGAGGGGTTCCTGGGCTCGTTCGGTCATTTCTGGGCCGGCTGGAGAAGGAAGCGGGGAGGCTTCCCCTCCTTGAGGCTATGGTGGGATGTGGGTAAGGCTCACGTCCGCGTCTTCTGTCAGGAGTATGGGAGGGGGATCGACAAAGAGGTGGAAATCCAGGGTCGAGGAGTTGGAGAAGGAGGTGCTTGACCTAGAGACACGTCTCCGTCAGCCCGACACGGACCCAGCCCTGCGGCTGGCGTATGAAGAGAAGGGCGCGCTGCGGGACCTGCAACTCATCAGGTCTCACGGCGCATACGTGAGGTCACAGATCCGGTTCCCCCAGGACCTGGACCGTGGCTCCCCCTTCTTCTACTCACTGGAATAAAGGCACAGGGTCCGTCAGCAGCTCCTTACGCTGTGGGCCGACGACAGAACCCTTGTCTCGAATCCCGAGAGCATCAGGACCATTGCTAATTCCTCCTACACTGCCCTGTTCTCTCCGGATCTGCCCAGCGAGGATGCTGACAGAGTTTTGTGGGAGGACCTGCCGCAGGTCGGCTCAGAGGGCGCCGGAAAGCTTGACTCCCCTATAAGTCTGGGGAAGCTGACCGGCACCCTCGACGGTCTCTCCAGGGGCAAATCCCCGGGGCTGGACAAGCTGACCGTGGAGTTCTTCAGGGCGTTCTGGGACGTCCTGGGGAGCAACTACGTGGGGGTCCTGGGGGAGAGTATCGCAACTGGGGAGATGCCCCTATCGTGGCGGAGGGCGGTCATTGCCCTGCTGCCTCAGAAGGGGGGATCTCCACCTCCTTAAAAACTGGCACCCGGTCTCCCTCCTCAGCACGGATGATAAAATCTTTGCCAGGGCCATGTCTTCTCGGCTCGGCACCGTGCTGGATCATATGATCCACCCTGACCAGTCCCACACCGTCCCGGAAAGCACCATTTTTGATAATATCCATCTGGTCCGGGACCTTTTCCAATTTTCCCAGAGGACTGGTCTATCGAGCGCCTTCCTGTCTCTTGACCAGGAGAAGGTGTTCGACAGGGTGGGTCACGAATATTTATTCGGGACTCTGCGCGTATTTGGGCTCGGGACACATTTCGTCGCCTGGATCTGACTTCTGTATGCTGCTGCAGAGTGTCTAGTGGGCCGGGCATCAGGGTGGTCCTTTCGGCTGATGACGTGCTCCTCATGTTCACCCACCCGACTGACCTGCGGAGGATGAGCGAGTGCCAGGAGGTTTTCTCTGCAGGTCCTCTGCCAGGATCAACTGGGGTAAATGTTCTGAACTCCTGGTCGCTCCGTGGCAGATGGATCCCCTACCCGAGGAGCTCAGGCCTTTCAACTGGAGCAGGACCAGCCTCCTCTACCCGGGGGGGCCATCTCTGGCCGGTGAACTGGCAAGAGCTGGAGACCAAAGTCGCCACTCGCCTGCGGCGCTAGACAGGACTGCTCCGAGTGCTGTCTTATTGGGTTCGAGTTCTGGTCGTAAACCAGCTGATTGCCGCCATGTTGTGGTATCGGCTGGTCACTTTGGCCCCTCCCCCAGACTTTGTCACAAAAATCCAGAGGATGCTCATTGACTTCTTCTGGGACGTAGGGTTGCACCAGGTCGTTGCTGAGGTTCTGAGTCTCCCGCTTAGGGAGGGTGGTCAGGCGCTGGTGTGCCTACGCACCCAGGTGGTGACCTTCCTCTTTCAGGCCCTGCAGCAATACTTTTACGTCGAGACCCCTCTGAGATGGTTTGCCCTGGTGACGTATTTCTTCTGCCAGGTGCACGGTCTGAATTATGACGTGCAGCCCCTGTTTATAGACCCGAGGGGCCTTCGTGGCTCCCTTGCAGGCGGTGCCCATCTTTTACCAGGACATGATCAAAGTCTGGAACATGGTCGCCTCATGACGCAGCTCTCCCCTGTCAGGAGTAGCGGCTATCGTCAGGCAATTGCTGCTCAGGAATCCGACCCTCTGTCCTTTTCAACGGCTGTCGGAGAGGAGGGCTGTGGCTGCCAGGGTGACTAGGATTGAGGACGTGCTAGGTGGCAGAGGAGTGGGCTAGATGCTTCCGCAAGAGTTGGCGCATCGCGTGTCCGTGGACATCTGGCTTGCGGCCAGTGTCCATTCAAGAATTTAGGATGTTGTGTTCGGCCCCGGCGTCATACTGGGCCTGGAGGTGGCGCAGGTATGCAATGGTCTTCCATCTGAGTGTACCCCTGCTTGGACAGAATTCCACATTGGCCCCAAGCCCCGAACCCTCCCTCGGGAGCCAGTGCCCCACAACCTGAGTCACCTCGCGGAGTGCCCTCTGTATCCTTTAGCACAGCGCGGAGGGATTTCCTACATGGGCTGCTGCTGCACACCAAGGCCTCTGGCACTCGGAGGACTGCTGGGGAAAAGGCCCCTGCTAAGTCTGAGACAGAGGATGAGCCTCTGGAAGGGGCCATGGAGAGGAAGCTAGAGTATCAGCGAGATGCAGGGGAAACATCAGGAAGAGCTGCCAGACACCCTCAATAGAGTGGCACAAAAGAAGGAGGAGTCCATCTACATGCTCTCTGATGTAGTGGCTCTGACCTGTGAGCACATCTAAGTCTCTTTGGGGAAGATGGCAGATACCATAGAGAACCTGGTCCAGCAGAAGGCCCAATTTCTGCCAAAGATGCGCTCGGACCTGCACTCTGTCCCTGTAGACATAGGTGATCTTTCGCAGTGGCTACATGAGAGGAGGGGGAGGGGGCAGGGCACCTCGATCTCTCTCCAGGTGCCCCTTCTCCTCAAGGAGTCAGGGTGGGGCCCTTGGGCACCCAAAGGGAGGTGGAGCATCACACAGACAGCCCAGGGGCATCCACCTAGAGATCTCCAAGGGTGTTCAGACGTTCCCAATCCCCCCCTCCTGTGACCCCATCAGCTCCAGCTGCTCAGGCTGAGGAAGGTGCCCCTGTCCCTGAGCAGGAGACCCAAATCAGGCTGGAGCTCTCCTCACGAAGGTCATCACAGACAACAGGGCACTGTAGTCAGCAGGCTGCCTCCACCTCTGCTGTGTATGTCAGGGCTGCACTTAGACGTAGCGGTCGAGTAAGGAAAATTAAAAAGTATTGAATGAGCACAGGTGGCATGGCTGTTCAATGATTGTAAATAGTTTTTACACTTTCAATTATGTTATTTTGCACCAATTGGAAGTCTGGTGGATTCATTCTTGCTGCTAGTTTTAATGGTTGTGCACACTGCACCCCTTCCAGGGCTGGACCAAGGATGGGTCTTCCTCCCCCTAATGCATGGCTGCTCATGGAGACATTGCTCTTTGACAAGAGTGATGACTGTCATATGCGAGAAGCTTCCCACTCACAAAATAATCAGCTGGTGTCCACAATCCTCAAGGTTCTGGGAATAGACCTTGTCACAATGGAAAGACTAACCACATGAGCCTGTGTCAGGCAGGTACATACCCCCGGGAGGATGGAGGTTTGCAGGCATCAGTTGGCTGCCATTTACCTGTGTGCCCCTTGTAGGCAGCCCCTCCCTCCATTTGCCTCTTCTTCCTTAACTCTTCCTGGAGCAAATGGTCAGTGACACAGAGCGAACAGCAACTCTACACCTTGCTGGGATCCCGTTGTCATGAGAACCCTCTGGGCCAGACATGATGTCATGTGGCCTTCACCAAATAGTGAGGAGTAACAAATGAGAAAGCTCTCAAACAGACTCCACATGATTATTCGGGCTTCCCTTTAGTTGTCCAGTTGTGCTGAACGTGAACTGCACTCGCCTAAGGAGACCCTCCTTCCCAGTGATGTTTTGCACTTGGACATTGGGCGTTGCCTTTGTCTCGAGTTGGTTCTGTCTCAGGATGGTGCATCTCCACCACCTTTTAGCCATCCTCCTGTCACCCACCAACTTCCCCCACCACCCACCCCACCACCATCAACGTCACTTTCCCCTTTGTTACCCTTGGTTCCCCTTAACTTTCCCCTTAGTTACACTTGGGTTACCCTTGAGCCTCCCCCCCGATCACCCTGGACTCTAACACTGTTAATCTGCATGTGTATTGCCTCCCCACTGAGCTGACCCCAGTCACCATTCCTCTTCCCACCCTGATCTTCCCCCCTCCTCTGATCCATGTTACCATCCTTGTCCCACTCAATAATGAGATCTATACTCGGCATATCTGGACCTTCCCACCCTACACTGTCCCACTTTCCCCGCTCACAATCACCGTCCCCTCATATCACCAGCACCCATAGTTCTCCCCCCATGATCCCAATGTTGACTCTACTGACCCTTCCCTCTGAAACATACTCTGGTCCCATCACACCTCCCTCCCTCCCCTTCCCCTTCATGCCCTTTCCCCTCTACTCCAGCCATACCAGCCCCTTGTTCTCTTCCAGAGCCTCCTGCTTGCTCTCATCCGGACCACCCCTTCTTCTTATCCAGACCACCCCCCTTGTTCACATTTGGACCTCCCCCGTCTTCTCCTCTGGACCCCAACCTTCTTGTCTTGCACCCATCACCTCCCCACTTTATCTCCACTGGACCTCCCCCTTTGTGTCTTCTGCGCACACCAAACCCGCAGCCAGCTCCAGTGGTGCAGACAGCATGGAGTCTAATGTAAGACCTTTAACATTCTCCCTCGCCACGAGGGTCCAGTTGGGTTATTGAGTGGCGCAGTTTCCCACTGGCGGGGTGGAAGATGTGGTGGGGGTGCACAATTCAGGTCTGTTGGGTTTTAATGAGCATGCATGAGATGCAAAGTGGGTTCCTGCCGAGCTTCAGTGGGAGACTCGACCCACCATCAGCCGGCCATGAACGTCAGGGGAGGGCGATCCCGACCTGGTTTCCTGATGTCGGGAAACCAAGTTTTCATTCCCCATCATATTTTCCACCCTCGTCTGCCACGAATCTCACTGATGTCGGGAAGGGAAGATTCCATCCATTGTTTCCTGACAACCGGATCCTTAACCAGAGATCATAGATTTACAATAATCAGGAAACAAACTATCTGGGAAATGAGGAGCCATTCTTAACATGGTTGTGGGAGGTGGGTGGTTAGGGTCTGGAACACACTGCCTGAAATAATGGTGGAACCAGAATTCATTGGTACTTTCAAAAGGCAATCGGACATGTACTTGAAGAGAACTAATTTGCCAGGTTATAAGGGAGTGTGTGTGTCTAAATTAGGCCACTCATTCAAAGAGCCAGCACAGACATGGGCTGAATGGTCTCCTTCTGTGTTGTAAGATTCAATAATTGCCCTCGTGAAAATGAAAAAGCATATTGAATGACCTACTCCAAAGATTTCCTAATAAATATAATTGCTATGGAATCACCTTTAAGGTAGGGATCCTGGGAGTGGTAGGGCAGAGTGGGGAGTTGAAGACAAAAACAGAATTACCTGGAAAAACTCAGCAGGTCTGGCAGCATCGGCGGAGAAGAAAAGAGTTGACGTTTCGAGTCCTCATGACCCTTCGACAGAACTTGATTTCGAGTCCAAGAAAGAGTTGAAATATAAGCTGGTTTAAGGTGTGTGTGTGGGGGGGCGGAGAGATAGAGAGAGAG
Organism: Isurus oxyrinchus; assembly: GCA_026770705.1. Classification (NCBI taxonomy): domain Eukaryota; kingdom Metazoa; phylum Chordata; class Chondrichthyes; order Lamniformes; family Lamnidae; genus Isurus; species Isurus oxyrinchus. The sequence goes on from JANJGN010000034.1 coordinate 14,295,208, forward strand.
AGGTGGTTGTGTAGACAAACAAGCAGTGATAGAAGCAGATCATCAAAAGATGTCAGCGACAATGGTACAAAAGAACACATAGGTGTTAAAGTTAAAGTTGGTGATATTATCTAAACGAATGTGCTAATTAAGAATGTATGGTAGAGCACTCAAGGTACAGCTCTAGTGGGGGTGGGGGGAGCATAAAAGATTTTAAAATATTTAAAAATAATGGAAATAGGTGGGAAAAGAAAAATCTATATAATTTATAGGGAAAAAAAAAGGAAAAAGGGGGAAACAGAAAGGGGGTGGGGATGGGGGAGGGAGCTCACAACCTAAAGTTGTTGAACTCAATATTCAGACCAGAAGGCTGTAAGGTGCCTAGTCGGAAGATGAGGTGTTGTTCCTCCAGTTTGCGTTGGGCTTCACTGGAACAATGCAGCAAGCCAAGGACAGACATGTGGGCAAGAGAGCAGGGTGGAGTGTTAAAATGGCAAGCGACAGGGAGGTTTGGGTCATTCTTGCGGACAGACCGCAGGTGTTCTGCAAAGCGGTCGCCCAGTTTACGTTTTGTCTCTCCAATGTAGAGGAGACCACATTGGGAGCAACGAATGCAGTAGACTAAGTTGGGGGAAATGCAAGTGAAATGCTGCTTCACTTGAAAGGAGTGTTTGGGCCCTTGGACGGTGAGGAGAGAGGAAGTGAAGGGGCAGGTGTTACATCTTTTGCGTGGGCATGGGGTGGTGCCATAGGAGGGGGTTGAGGAGTAGGGGGTGATGGAGGAGTGGACCAGGGTGTCCCGGAGGGAGCGATCCCTACGGAATGCCGATAAGGGGGGTGAAGGGAAGATGTGTTTGGTGGTGGCATCATGCTGGAGTTGGTGGAAATGGCGGAGGATGATCCTTTGAATGCGGAGGCTGGTGGGGTGATAAGTGAGGACAAGGGGGACCCTATCATGTTTCTGGGAGGGAGGAGAAGGCGTGAGGGCGGATGCGCGGGAGATGGGCCGGACAAGGTTGAGGGCCCTGTCAACGACCGTGGGTGGAAAACCTCGGATAAGGAAGAAGGAGGACATGTCAGAGGAACCGTTTTTGAAGGTAGCATCATCGGAACAGATGCGACGAAGGCATCAAAACCTTCAAAAACGGTTCCTCTGACATGTCCTCCTTTTTCCTTAACCGAGGTTTTCCACCCACGGTCGTTGACAGGGCCCTCAACCGTGTCCGGCCCATCTCCCGCGCATCCGCCCTCACGCCATCTCCTCCCTCCCAGAAACATGATAGTGTCCCCCTTGTCCTCACTTATCACCCCACCAGCCTCCGCATTCAAAGGATCATCCTCCGCCATTTCCGCCAACTCCAGCATGATGCCACCACCAAACACATCTTCCCTTCACCCCCCTTATCGGCATTCCGTAGGGATCGCTCCCTCCGGGACACCCTGGTCCACTCCTCCATCACCCCCTACTCCTCAACCCCCTCCTATGGCACCACCCCATGACCATGCAAAAGATGTAACACCTGCCCCTTCACTTCCTCTCTCCTCACCGTCCAAGGGCCCAAACATTCCTTTCAAGTGAAGCAGCATTTCACTTGCATTTCCCCCAACTTAGTCTACTGCATTCGTTGCTCCCAATGTGGTCTCCTCTACATTGGAGAGACCAAACGTAAACTGGGCGACCGCTTTGCAGAACACCTGCAATCTGTCCGCAAGAATGACCCAAACCTCCCTGTCGCTTGCCATTTTAACACTCCACCCTGCTCTCTTGCCCACATGTCTGTCCTTGGCTTGCTGCATTGTTCCAGTGAAGCCCAACGCAAACTGGAGGAACAACACCTCATCTTCCGACTAGGCACCTTACAGCCTTCCGTTCTGAATATTGAGTTCAACAACTTTAGGTCGTGAGCTCCCTCCCCCATCCCCACCCCCTTTCTGTTTCCCCCTTTTTCCTTTTTTTTCCCTATAAATTATATAGATTTTTCTCTTCCCACCTATTTCCATTATTTTTAAATATTTTAAAATCTTTTATGCTCCCCCCACCCCCACTAGAGCTGTACCTTGAATGCCCTACCATACATTCTTAATTAGCACATTCGTTTAGATAATATCACCAACTTGAACTTTAACACCTATGTGTTCTTTGGTACCATTGTCGCTGACATCTTTTGATGATCTGCTTCTATCACTGCTTGTTTGTCTACACAACCACCTCTCTCTCTCTCTCTATCTCTCCGCCCCCCACACACACACCTTAAACCAGCTTATATTTCAACTCTTTCTTGGACTCGAAATCAAGTTCTGTCGAAGGGTCATGAGGACTCGAAACGTCAACTCTTTTCTTCTCCGCCGATGCTGCCAGACCTGCTGAGTTTTTCCAGGTAATTCTGTTTTTGTTTTGGATTTCCAGCATCCGCAGTTTTTTTTGTTTTTATCTCTGGGGAGTTGAAGAGCCCATTCCCACCTCTGCCCACTCTGTGCCCAACTCCAGTGAAAAATCCCACCCTTTGAGCAGGGGAGGAAGGATTTGTTATAAAAGAGAACGACATGTTTTAGCAGTTGCCTCCCTTGTTCAAAGTGTTTGTGCAGTGACCAATCCTAACACTGGAAATCAGAAAGTGAAACTAAGAAATCGGCTTGAAATGTCACAACCGGACACAGTCGCAGTTTAGAATTGCGTTGTGAATTCAGACATGGGAGGCTGTAAGTTAGCAACTTTACACTGTTACTGTGACTCCATTTTCATATATAAAGGTATTTAATACATTCAATTCTCATTTCAGCATTTTCTCCTCTCTCCTCTGACTCCGCTTACTCGGAGGAGGGTGACGTTCATCGTCTCATTATCGATGCAAGGTAAGTTGCTTTGATCACGAAACATTTCCAGGCCGGTCACAACCTCACGTAAATTATTATTTTTTTGAAAACAATTTCACCTCGAGATCTTACTCTTTTCTCCCGTCCTGTTTGTTTCTCTCTGCAAGGTCCCTGGGATTTCTTCGGAGCAAGTTGCGGGACTACAACCCTCCCAAAGGGTGGGGGGACGGTATAAACATCTTACTCTTCGGCTTGGTGGGGGCTGGTAAATCAGCCACCATTAATACAATCCTCTCAGCTCTGGATCCAGAATCTAAAACGATAACCAGTGTCCCAACTGGACAGAATCCCAAGTCTCTCACGGCCGAGGTAATCAATCTCTCGTTCGGTTTTTTTTCCACAATCAAGGTATCGCTATTAACATCACTGACAAGGCTGCTATTAATTGACCATCTCTTCCTATAGTTGCCTCGATAAGATGGGAGTTGACCTTCTTGATCCATTGGCAGCAGGCGTGATACGGTTAAATGGCGTGCTAGACCATTTTAGAAGGCAGTTAAGGATTAACAACGTCAGGGTGGGACCAGAATCACATAGACTCAGAGTGAGGACAAGAGCTTCCTTTCTCTAAAGGGCATTTGTGAATCGGTTGTGTTTTAATGACAGTTTCACATAATGTCATCTTATTATTTCCAGTTTGCATTTCAGCTTAATTGGCCATGGTGGGATTTGAACTAGTGTGTTCTGAATTATTAATCCAGTAATATAACCACTAAATTACCATATCCCTAAATCTACTTATGTTTTTTTAACTCCTGAACAGCTCAGATCCTACACGCCACCTTTTGCTGAGTCACTAAAGCTTTGGGACACAGCCGGTTGGAACACAATGAATGATGCAGTTAAGGCAAAGAAAATTTTAAAGATGATCCTGGAAGGAAGGGTGCCAGAAAAAACCAATGTGAGTTTCCTCAACTATTTTACACATTTAAGGTGCATCATTTTTCAGGTTCTCATTAAACTCACAAAACTACTTGGAGTGTAAAAGGAACAATATTTGCATGAAATTTATTTTCCTATACTTCAGCCGTGAGCCCAGGGGTGGTACTCTCACCTCTTAGAGTTCCCACTGTACGGACTCGAGCACATCATCTAGGCTGATGTTCCCAGTGCAGTACTGAGGGATTGCTGCCTTGTTGGGAGGCTGTCTTTCAGATGAGACACCAGTGACTCAGTCTGTCCTCTCAGGTAGTTGTAAAGTAAACCACAGGGGCAGAAGATGGACAGAGTGTACAGGTACGGAGCAGCATAAATAAAAACACAGGAATAATGCTCAAGAGCAAAGTAACAAGGAAACACAGAGAGAAGTCCTAGTTATACCCCGCGGCAGAGTAACTGAGAAAAAGCCAAAAGAAACACAGGAACAGAGTAACTGAGAAATAGAAGAATGTTCAAGAGTAACACATGAGAGCAGAGGGACTAAGAACATATAGAAGTGGCTGCAGCAGCAGCATACATGTATAGGGTGAAATGTTGATGACCAACACAGAGCAATAGAAAGATGAAGAAAAATCCAGTAGTAACACAGAAACAGAGTAATCAAAACACTGAGAAAAACCCAACATGAGAACAGAGTAAATGGGAATCATAGAGAAACATCAAGTGTAACACAAAATAACAGTCATCAAGAAACAAAGTGAAAAATCCAAGAGCAACTTACAGGGTGCAGAGTAATAAAGAAACAGTGAAAAGTCCAAGAATTGCACACACAATAATAAAGAAACAGAGAAAAAAGCCCAAGGCTACAAAATTGGGCTTTCTAATGTCACTGGTTCAGCACAATGGGGTTGCAGAAAATGGCAGCTGATCCACCTCTGGTCACTTACCGAGTGGCACACCAAGCTTGGAAAGGCACTAGTGTGAGTGTATCATACCAGAAGCATGTAGGGGGGGGAGGTTGTGACATCAGTCAGCACCTAATGCTGACCTGCCCTGCCATTTGGGGCCTCACAGTTCCTGTTAATGTTTTGTGTTGAACACTTTCAAATGAACACGCACCCAACTTCACAAGGGACTCACCCACCAACCACCATCTACCCACCACACACACCCTCCCCCCCTCCACCCGCCAACCCTCTCCACCACCGCCCCCCTCCACCTGCCTGGCCCCGGCCCCAACCAGTGCTATTTAGAGGAATCAGTATGGGACTTACAGGTGATGTTTTTTTGACTTTGTTTTGCTGCTGTAGAGTTAGTGTGTTCAGTATTGTTAGAGCAGCTCTCAGAAGAGAACGGTACTGGAGTTTTCCATGGAGTTCAGTGCTGTTTGATGGCCTGTGAGCAGAATGCCTCGTATCACACATGGGGGTCACAGAGAGTCTCGCTTAGGCTCCAGCACAACAGGGACAAGGAGCACAGGTAGCAGAGAGGGGAAGATTGTGCAGAGTGAGGAGGAAGGGGAGCTCTCAATCAAAAGTCTCATCCACCCAAGGTATTCAGGGAACATTTCTCTTACCTTCACTTTAACCTGGTGCAGTGTCTGAGGTGGTTACAATTCACTGACCAGGTGATCATTGCACTATGTCACCTCCTCTACCTGAACCTGGTTCCAGTGGATGGCTCTGCCAGTGCCCAGGTAGGTCACCATCGCCCTCAATTTCTACACTTCATTATCCTTCCAGGCTGGAGCCAGTGCCGTCACCAATATCTCACCCTTTGCAGTGCATCGCCATGTGAAGTAGGGCACAGAGGCTCAGGACACCGGGAGAAGAGATCTCATTGTCTTGTAGCAGGAGGAGCAAGCATGTGACCTTTCCAGGGTAGCAGGGTTCCCATTGGTGCAGGGAGCCATCAAGTACACACTCATGGCTGTGCAGCTTTTGCATTTCAATGAATTGATGTACTGAAGTGGCAAAGAGTACTGACCCCTTAATTTGAGCTGCTGTGTGACCATGCACAGAGCATTATATTGGTGAATTGCTGCTCTCCTGGCAGCAGCCATGAAGCTTTTATCCTGCATTAGTCAGCCATTTCCTCTATCATCAAAAGTGAATTTGTCCACTTTTAAGCCTGCCAACACCTCCAATACCTTGTCACTCCCTATATCAACTTGCTTGAGAACCATGTTGTGGTCGCTATCACTAAAATGCTCGTCACCACCTCAGCCACCTGTCCAGCTTCATTCCCCAGAATTAGGTCCAGCACTGCACTGTCCCTTATTGGACCCTCTACATATTGACCTGTACACATTTCAAGAAATCCACTCCATCCAAGCCCTTAACACTATGTCTATTCCAATTAATGTTAGGAAAGTTGAAATCACCTAATATAATTAACCTATTGATAAAAACAAAAAACTGCGGATGCTGGAAATCCAAAACAAAAGCAGAATTACCTGGAAACACTCAGCAGGTCTGCCAGCATCGGCGGAGAAGAAAAGAGTTGACGTTTCGAGTCTTCATGACCCTTCAACAGAACTAGGTGAATCCAACGAAGGGGTGAAATATAAGCTGGTTTAAGTTGTGTTGGGGTGGGGGGGAGGGGTTGTTTGAGTGGGGGGAGAGAGGTGGAGGGGGGTGGTGTGGTTGTAGGGACAAACAAGCAGTGATAGTAGTAGATCATCAAAAGATGTCACAGACAACAGAACAAAAGAACACAGGTGTTGAGGTTGGTGATATTATCTAAACGAATGTGCTAATTAAGAATGGATGGTAGGGCACTCAAGGTACAGCTCTAGTGGGGGTGGGGGGAGCATAAAAGATTTAAAAATATTTTAAAATAATGGAAATAGGTGGGAAAAGAAAAGTCTATATAATTTATTGGAAAAAACAAAAGGAAGGGGGAAGAAACAGAAAGGGGGTGGGGATGGGGGAGGGAGCTCAAGACCTAAAGTTGTTGAATTCAATATTCAGTCCGGAAGGCTGTAAAGTGCCTAGTCGGAAGATGAGGTGTTGTTCCTTCAGTTTGCGTTGGGCTTCACTGGAACAATGCAGTAAGCCAAGGACAGACATGTGGGCAAGAGAGCAGGGTGGAGTGTTAAAATGGCAAGCGACAGGGAGGTTTGGGTCATTCTTGCGGACAGACTGCAGGTGTTCTGCAAAGCGGTCACCCAGTTTACGTTTGGTCTCTCCAATGTAGAGGAGACCACATTGGGAGCAACGAATGCAGTAGACTAAGTTGGGGGAAATGCAAGTGAAATGCTGCTTCACTTGAAAGGAATGTTTGGGCCCTTGGACGGTGAGGAGAGAGGAAGTGAAGGGGCAGGTGTTACATCTTTTGCGTGGGCATGGGGTGGTGCCATAGGAGGGGGTTGAGGAGTAGGGGGTGATGGAGGAGTGGACCAGGGTGTCCCGGAGGGAGCGATCCCTACGGAATGTCGATGGGGGGGGGGGTGAAGGGAAGATGTGTTTGGTGGTGGCATCATGCTGCACTTGGCGGAAATGACAGAGGATGATCCTTTGAATGCGGAGGTTGGTGGGGTGATAAGTGAGGACAAGGGGGACCCTATCATGTTTCTGGGAGGGAGGAGAAGGCGTGAGGGCGGATGCTCGGGAGATGGGCCGGACACGGTTGAGGGCCCTGTCAACGACCGTGGGTGGAAAACCTCGGATAAGGAAGAAGGAGGACATGTCAGAGGAACCGTTTTTGAAGGTAGCATCATCGGAACGGAGGCGAAGGAACTGAGAGAATGGGATGGAGTCCTTACAAGAAGCGGGGTGTGAGGAGCTGTAGTCGAGGTAGCTGTGGGAGTCGGTAGGCTTGTAATGGATATTGGTGGACAGTCTATCACCAGGGATTCAGACAGAGAGGTCAAGGAAGGGAAGGGAAGTGTCAGAGATGGACCACGTGAAAATGATGGAGGGGTGGAGATTGGAAGCAAAATTAATAAATTTTTCCAAGTCCCGATGAGAGCACGAAGCAGCACCGAAGTAATCATCGATGTACCGGAGAAAGAGTTGTGGAAGGGGGCCGGAGTAGGACTCGAACAAGGAATGTTGCACATACCCCATAAAGAGACAGGCATAGCTAGGGCCCATGTGGGTACCCATAGCCACACCTTTTATTTGGAGGAAGTGAGAGGAGTTGAAGGAGAAATTGTTCAACGTGAGAACATGTTCAGCCAGACGGAAGAGAGTAGTGGTGGATGGTGATTGTTCGGGCCTCTGTTCGAGGAAGATTCTAAGCGCCCTCAGACCATCCTGGTGGGGGATGGAGGTGTAGAGGGATTGGACGTCCATGGTGAAGAGGAAGCGGTTGGGGCCAGGGAACTGGAAATTGTTGATGTGACGTAATGTGTCAGAGGAATCACGGATGTAGTTGGGAAGGGACTGGACAAGGGGAGAGAGAAGGGAGTCAAGATAACGAGAAATGAGTTCTGTGGGGCAGGAGCAAGCTGAGACGATCGGTCTACCGGGGCTGTTCTGTTTGTGGATTTTGGGTAGGAGATAGAAGCGGGCCGTCCGATGTTGGGTGACTATCAGGTTGGAAGCTGTGGGAGGGAGATCCCCAGAGGAGATGAGGTCAGTGACAGACCTGGAAACAATGGCTTGATGTTCAGTGGTGGGGTCATGGTCCAGGGAGAGGTAGGAGGAAGTATCTGCGAGTTGACGCTCAGCCTCCGCGAGGTAGAGGTCAGTGCGCCAGACAGCAACAGCACCACCCTTGTCAGCGGGTTTGATGACAATGTCAGGGTTGGACCTGAGAGAATGGAGTGCAGTAAGTTCAGAGAGAGACAGGTTAGAATGGGTGAGAGAAGCAGAGAAATTGAGACGACTAATGTCGCGCCAACAGTTCTCAATGAAAAGATCAAGAGAAGGTAAGAATCCAGAGGGAGGGGTCCAGGTGGAGGGAGAATATTGGAGGTGGGTGAAAGGATCCGTTGAACTGGGAGAGGACTCCTGCCCAAAGAAGTGAGCCCGGAGACAAAGACGGCGGAAGAAGAGTTCAGCATCGTGCCAAGCCCAAAATTCATTGAGGTGAGGGCGTAAGGGTATGAAACTAAGTCCTTTGCTGAGCACTGAACGTTCAGCATCGGAGAGGGGAAGATCACGGGGTATAGTGAATACATGGCTGGGGTTGGGATTGGAAGATGGGGTGGGGACGGAGGGACAGGCAGGGGTAGAGGGTCCTAGATGGGTGTTGGTGTCGATGAGTTGTTGGAGCTTGCGTTCCTTAGCACTTGAGAGAAAGAGAAAAAGTTTCTTGTTGAGGCGTCGGATGAGCCGAAGGATAAAATGAAACTGGGTGCACGCGCAGCTTTGAAAAAGGGTACGGTGGTGCTGCTGGAGGGAGAGATCGAGTGTGTTCATATGGCAGCACATGGCACTGAGTGTGGATCTCAGAATGTGACGGGAACAGCAGTCCGAGAAACGTTTTATGTCCCGGAGATACCGGTAATCCTGGGTGGGTTCGAAAGATGAGGGGTGGAATTTCAGTTGAAATCGAGGTGGGGTAAGTCAGAGACGGAGACAGTCACTGAGAAAGGAGATATGGCTGTGAAAGCGGGTTTTCGTAAACACCTTGTCAAACACCAGGAGAGAAATGGAAAGCAATGGAAGTGAACAAGGCAAAAGACAGATACGGAAATCTTGTCGCAGAGACGAACAAAACATCTTCAAGGTAGGCATTTCTTGAAGAGCAGTGGCAGTCAATTACACACAGAGATATGGATGCTGGAAATCCAAAACAAAAACAGAATTACCTGGTAAAACTCAGCAGGTCTGGCAGCATCGGCGGAGAAGAAAAGAGTTGACGTTTCGAGTCCTCATGACCCTTCAACAGAACTAGGTGAATCCAAGGAAGGGGTGAAATATAAGCTGGTTTTAGGTGTGTGGGGGTGGGTGGAAGGGTTTTGGGTGGGGGGAGAGAAGTGGAGGGGGGTGGTGTGGTTGTAGGGACAAACAAGCAGTGATAGAAGCAGATCATCAAAAGATGTCGCAGACAGCGGAACAAAAGAACACAGAGGTGTTGAAGTTGGTGATATTATCTAAACGAATGTGCTAATTAAGAATGTATGGTAGGGCACTCAAGGTATAGCTCTAGTGGGGGTGGGAGGAGCATAAGAGATTTAAAAATATTTAAAAATAATGGAAATAGGTGAGAAAAGAAAAATCTATATAATTTATTGGAAAAAACAAAAGGAAGGGGGAAAAAACAGAAAGGGGGTGGGGATGGAGGAGGGAGCTCACGACCTAAAGTTGTTGAATTCAATATTCAGTCCGGAAGGCTATAAAGTGCCTAGTCGGAAGATGAGGTGTTGTTCCTTCAGTTTGCGTTGGGCTTCACTGGAACAATGCAGTAAGCCAAGGACAGACATGTGGGCAAGAGAGCAGGGTGGAGTGTTAAAATGGCAAGCGACAGGGAGGTTTGGGTCATTCTTGCGGACAGACCGCAGGTGTTCTGCAAAGCGGTAGTCCAGTTTACGTTTGGTCTCTCCAATGTAGAGGAGACCACATTGGGAGCAATGAATGCAGTAGACTAAGTTGGGGGAAATGCAATTGAAATGCTGCTTCACTTGAAAGGAGTGTTTGGGGCCCTTGGACGGTGAGGAGAGAGGAAGTGAAGGGGCAGGTGTTACATCTTTTGCGTGGGCATGGGGTGGTGCCATAGGAGGGGGTTGAGCAGTAGGGGGTGATGGAGGAGTGGACCAGGGTGTCCCGGAGGGAACGATCCCTACGGAATGCCGATAGTGAGGGGTGAAGGGAAGATGTGTTTGGTGGTGGCATCATGCTGGAGTTGGCGGAAATGGCAGAGGATGATCCTTTGAATGTGGAGGCTGGTGGGGTGATAAGTGAGGACAAGGGGGACACTATCATGTTTCTGGGAGGGAGGAGAAGGCGTGAGGGCGGATGTGCGGGAGATGGGCTGGACACAGTTGAGGGCCCTGTCAACGACCGTGGGTGGAAAACCTCGGTTAAGGAAGAAGGAGGACATGTCAGACGAACTGCTTTTGAAGGTAGCATCATCGGAACAGATGCGACGGAGGCGAAGAGACTGAGAGAATGGGATGGAGTCCTTACAGGAAGCGGGGTGTGAGGAGCTGTAGTCGAGGTAGCTGTGGGAGTCGGTAGGCTTGTAATGGATATTGGTGGACAGTCTATCACCAGAGATTGAGACAGAGAGGTCAAAGAAGGGAAGGGAAGTGTCAGAGATGGACCACGTGAAAATGATGGAGGGGTGGAGATTGGAAGCAAAATTAATAAATTTTTCCAAGTCCCGATGAGAGCATGAAGCAGCACCGAAGTAATCATCGATGAACCGGAGAAAGAGTTATGGAAAGGGGCCAGAGTAGGATTGGAACAAGGAATGTTCCACATACCCCATAAAGAGACAGGCATAGCTGGGGCCCATGCGGGTACCCATAACCACACCTTTTATTTGGAGGAAGTGAGAGGAGTTGAAGGAGAAATTGTTCAGTGTGAGAACAAGTTCAGCCAGACGGTGGAGAGTAGTGGTGGATGGGGATTGTTCGGGCCTCTGTTCAAGGAAGAAGCTAAGGGCCCTCAGACCATCCTGGTGGGGGATGGAGGTGCAGAGGGATTGGACGTCCATGGTGAAGAGGAAGCGGTTGGGGCCAGGGAACTGGAAATTGTTGATGTGACGTAAGGTGTTAGAGGAATCATGGATGTAGATAGGAAGGGACTGGACAAGGGGAGAGAGAAGGGAGTCAAGATAATGAGAAATGAGTTCTGTGGGGCAGGAGCAAGCTGACATGATCGGTCTACCGGGACAGTTCTGTTTGTGGATTTTGGGTAGGAGGTAGAAGCGGGCCGTCCGAGGTTGGGCGACTATCAGGTTGGAAGCTGTGGGAGGAAGATCCCCAGAGGAGATGAAGTCAGTGACAGTCCTGGAAACAATGGCTTGATGTTCAGTGGTGGGGTCATGGTCCAGGGAGAGGTAGGAGGAAGTGTCTGCGAGTTGACACTCAGCCTCCGCGAGGTAGAGGTCAGTGCGCCAGACAACAACAGCACCACCCTTGTCAGTGGGTTTGATGACAATGTCAGGGTTGGACCTGAGAGAATGGAGTGCAGTAAGTTCAGAGAGAGACAGGTTAGAATGGGTGAGAGAAGCAGAGAAATTGAGACGACTAATGTCGCGCCAACAGTTCTCAATGAAAAGATCAAGAGAAGGTAAGAATCCAGAGGGAGGGGTCCAGGTGGAGGGAGAATATTGGAGGTGGGTGAAAGGATCCGTTGAATGGGGAGAGGACTCCTGCCCAAAGAAGTGAGCCCGGAGACGAAGACGGCGGAAGAAGAGTTCAGTATCATGCCGAGTCCGAAATTCATTGAGGTGAGGGCGTAAGGGTATGAAACTAAGTCCTTTGCTGAGCACTGAATATTCTGCATTGGAGAGGGGAAGGTCAGGGGGTATAGTGAATATGGGGCTGGGGTTGGAAGATGGGGTGGGGACGGAGGGACAGGCCGGGGTGGAGGGTCCTAGATGGGTGTTGGTGTCGATGAGTTGTTGGAGCTTGCGTTCCTTAGCACTTGAGAGAAAGAGAAAAAGTTTCTTGTTGAGGCATCGGATGAGACGAAGAATAAAATGAAATTATGACCTTGTATGTTAGGTAGGTGGGTCTCCTAGCATCTAGTCTCTTGGTATGAACCATCTCTTGAGTTGGATGTTAATCCTCACTCTTTTCCAGTTTCCAAACTGTTTTTTGTTCACACGCACACACAAAAATCATTCCCCACTCTCACCCTTTCTCCATGCTCACTCTCTGGCTAAAGCACTGGAGCAAGGGGAGTTTGGATATTCTAACCATTTGAGCCACTTTAAATCATTCTAATAATAAGACGCGGAACAGAATAACACACGGGAACAGAGTAACCAGGAAACATGGAGTAGAGTCCCAGAGTAACACACCGAGACCATAAAACATAAAGAGAAGTTCAAAAATAACATACAGGAATGGAGTATTCGAGAAATATTGCAAGAAGTCCAAGGATTACACACAGGGACAGAGTAACCAAGAGATAAATGGATATATGAACGAAATGAAATGGCGCAAACTACAGAGCAGGAGAGGAAGAGACAAAGTTAGAGTTTGATGGAGAAAGAGAGAGAAACCCTGACTGATATCTAAAGTTGATGCTGAGATAGGAGCAATGAGGATCTCAGTAGCACTGGTGAATGAGGTGAATGGGCTGTGTCTGATAGGCCTGGGAATCCTGCCAATAAACATTTGCCTTAGTTTTCAGCCTTGGGAAAACCTCTGTGCCATTGGTGGCTATTAGTATAACTATTTCATTTTGCTCTTTATTATAGTTGCACGATTTCAATCCTGATTTGGATGATGGCGAGTATCAAGTCATTCCAGAAAATGTAATTCATGGAGTCGCATTCATTGTTGACCTGAACACGATAGACAACATCAGTGGGGATATGAAGGCACAGTTTAAGGACATGCATACCATTGTGGCACAAAAATGTAAGTCTCTGTTTTAATTTCTTCCGATATAATCTTTGTTATTATTCAGTTTCATGTTTAATGTTCATATTTTCAAATCTCTTTTCAGATATCTACAGGACTGTGATTGGGACCAAATTTGACCAATTAGGGATACCAGAGAAAGACAATAGTTACATTTATCGATACAAGCCACTACAGGAGAAGGTAACTGGATTAGAGTTACTGAAATGCATTCAGTACAGGAGGCAGGATTTAGCTTGAGACCTCTCACTCTGAACGAATGCAGGCAGCCAGTCGAACATTCATGACCTTCTCAAGGGTGGCTCAGTGGGTTGCACTCTCACCTGAGTCAAAGGGTGTGGGTACACATCCCACTTCAGAAACGTGAACTTAAATTCTAGATTGGCACACCATGCAGTACTGAGGGAATGCTGCATTTTGGAGGTGCCATTACTTGAGTAAGAAGCTTAATTGAGGCTCTATCTGTCTCTCAGGTGGACATAGAAGATCTCATGCTACTATTCTCTCCTGTGACCTTGCCAATATTTATCCCTCATTGTACACTGAAAAGTCAGGCTGTGGATTTGTGGAGCCTCACGAGATGGGGGAGATCTTAAAAAGTTTTTTTGCATCAGTATTTACTCAGGAAACTGGCATAGTGTATAAGGAAGGAAGGGAAACAAGCAGTAGTGTCATGGAACATATAGAGATTAAAGAGGAGGAGGTGCTTGCTGCCTTACAGTGAATAAAGATAGATAAATCCCCCGGGCCTGACATGATATTCCCTTGGACCTTGAGGGAGACTAGTGTAGAAATTGCAGGGGCCGTGGCAGAAATATTTAAAATGTCCTTAGCCACGGGTGAGGTGCCGGAGGATTGGAGGGTAGCTCATATTGTTCCATTGTTTAAAAAAGGCTCCAAAAGTAAACCAGGTAATTACAGGCCAGTGAGCCTGAAGTCAGTAGTAGGTAAATTATTGGAAGGTGTTTTGAGAGATCAGATATACAATTATTTGGACAGCCAAGGGCTGATTAAAGATAGTCAGCGTGGCTTTGTGCGTGGTAGGTCATGTTTAACGAACCTTGTAGAGTTTTTTGAGGAGGTTACCAAGAAAGTAGATGAAGCTGTGGATGGACTTTAGTAAGGCCTTTGACAAGGTCCCACATTGGAGTTAGTTCAGAAGGTTCAGACACTTGGTATCCATGGAGAGGTTGTAAACTGCGTTCGAAATTGGCTGTGTAGGAGAAGACAGAGAGTGGTAGTGGATGATTGTTTCTCAGACTGCATGTCTGTGACTAGTGGTGTGCCTCAGGGATCTGTGCTGGGACCATTGTTGTTTGTTGTCTATATCAGTGATTTGGATGATAATGTGGTAAATTGGATCAGCAAGTTTGCTGATGACACTAAGATTGGAGGCGTTGTGGACAGCGAGGAAGGCTTTCAAAGCTTGCAGAGAGATCTGGACCCACTGGAAAAATGGGCCAGAAAATGGCAGATGGAATTTAATGCGGACAAGTGTGAGGTGTTGCATTTTGGAAGGACAAACCGAGGTAGGACATACATTGTAAATGGTAGGGCACTGAGGGGTGCGGAGGAACAAAGGGATCTGGGAGTTCAGATACATAATTCCCTGAAAGTGGTGTCACAGGTAGACAGGTTTGTAAAGAAAGCTTTTGGCATACTGACCTTCATAAATCAAAGTATTGAGTATAGGAGTTGGGATGTTATGCGGAGGTTGTATAAGACATTGGTGAGGCCAACTTTGGAGTATTGTGTGCAGTTCTGGTCGCCTAACTACAGGAAGGATATCAGTAAGATTGAGAGAGTGCAGAGAAGATTTATAGGATGTTGTCGGGTCCTAAGGAGTTGAATTACAGGGAAAGATTAAACAGGTTAGGACTTTATTCCTTGGAGCATAGAAGAATGAGGGGAGATTTGAAAGAAGTTTACAAAATTATGAGGGGTATTGACAGAGTAAATGCGAGTAGACTCTTTCTGCTTAGATTAGGAGAGATAAACACGGGAGGACATGGCTTTAGGGTGAAAGGGGAAAGGTTTAGGGGGAACATTAGGGGGAACTTCTTCACTCAGAGTGGTGAGAGTGTGGAACAAGCTACCATCTGACGTGGTAAATGCGGGCTCACTCTTAAGTTTTAAGAATAAATTGGATAGCTACATGGATGGGAGAGGTCTGGAGGGTTATAGACTAGGTGCAGGTCAATGGGACTAGCAGAATAATATTTCGGCACAGACCAGAAAGGCCAAATGGGCTGTTTTCTGTGCTGTAGTGTTCTATGGTTCTATGGTTCTAATTACTTCATTTGCTGTTTATGCAGAAATTGGCTGTCACATATTTGTATAGACTGGTCTGTATGTGTCACTTTTCACAACCTCAGGGTGTCTCAAAGCTCTTGACAACCAATAAAGTACAGCCACTGTTATCATATGGAAAATACTACAGAAAGTTTGTGTGCAGCAGCTCCCATGGATAGAAGTTAGATAAATGACCAGATAGCCTGTTTTTCCATTGAGTCAGAGTTCAGATTTATGATCCAGAAATATGATCGGCATGACTAGTTTATAATTTTTATAACCTGCCTCTTTCTCACTCTCTCTCCTTTTTCTCTTAGTTTGTAAAGTTGTCAGAAGAAACTGGGATGGAGAAGCGCAGCATATTTGCCATTTCGAATGAATGGAAGGGCGATACGATAGATCAGACCAGATGTGTGCTCATTTTGCACGCATTGGAAAATATGGTCAAAAACATAAATGAATACTTCAGAACAGCAAAATAATGAATACACCTAATCTTACATAGAACTGTGTAACAAATCCTGTTTCTCTGTTATAGTGACCGACTTAGTTCACCTTAAATGGCCCAACATGAAAATCCGTTGGGCAGAATTTTGCTTCCAGTTTCCACCCCTCTATGCCCTTCACATGGTCCATCTGCAGCACTTCCCTCCCTTTCCTCTCTGTCTCCATTCTGGTAGTAGACTGTCCACCAATATTCATTGCAAGCCCACTGACTCCCATAGCTACCTTGACTACAGCTCCTCACACACTGCTTCCTGTAAGGGCTCCATCCCATTCGCTCAGTTCCTTCACCTCTATCGCATCTGATCCGATGATGCCACGATCCAAAACAATGCTTCTGACATGGCTTCCTTCTCCCTGAACCAAGGTTTCCCACCCACAGTGATTGACAGGGCCCTCAACCGTGTCTGACCCATTTCCTGTGCCTCGGCCCTCACACCTTCCTCTCCCTCCCAGAACCCTGAAAGTTTCCCCCTTGTCTTCAATTTTCTCCTCACCAGACTCGGCATTCAAAGGATCATCCTCCGCCATTTCCACCAACTCCAGCATGATGCCACCACCAAACACATCTTCCCCTCATCATCTCCCCTCCCCAGTGTTCTGTAGGGATCGTTCCCTCCGTGACACAATGGTTCACTCCTTCATCATCCCCAACAGCTCATCCCCCTCCTACGGCACCTTCCCATGCAACCACAGAAGGTGCAACACATGCCCCATTACCCCCTCCCTCCTCACCATCCAGGGCCCAAACACTCATTTCAGGTGAAACAGCGCTTCATTTGCAGCTCCTTCAGTTTAGTCTACTGCATTCGCTGCTCCCAATGCGGTCTCCTCTACATTGGAGAGACCAAACGTAGGCTGGGTGACCGCTTTGCAGAACACCTTCGGTCTGTCTGCAAGCATGACCCAGACCTTCCTGTAGCTTGCGATTTTAACACACCATCCTGCTCTCATGCCCATATGTCCATCCTTGGCCTGCTGCAACGTTCCAGTGAAGCCCAAAGCAAACTGGAGGAACAGCACCTCGTCTTCCGACTAAGCACTTTAAAGCCTTCCGGACTCAACACTGAGTTCAACAACTTCAGACCGTGAACTCTCTCCTCTATCTTCGCCTCTTTTTAATCTCCTATTTTTAAAATTCATTTTTATTTTTTATCCACTTATTTTTATTCATTTATTCATTGGTTTATCCCCTATTGTTATCCCCACTTTCTATAACACCAAGGTGCTTAACAGTCTGGTTCAGTCTCAGACAGTTACCAGGAAGAGAGACGGGAGGAGTGATAAGGGAATGAAGTTTGTGGTCAGGACTGAAGACAATAACTTTATAAATGGTGTGGTTCCGACAGTTACATTAAAACCAATGCAGGCTGTAATTTCAGACCAGCCTGAGGTTCTCTTTGGGACCGGGTGAAACCAGGAAGTCAGGCTATTGGCTGGGTGTTATAGGAATGAACAATGTGTGGCTCAGTGATGAGCCTGGCCGTATGTTATAGTAACTGAGGAATGACTTCAACCATTTACCATCTCCAGAAATGATTGCACAACCTAATTAAACCTGCAAATGTGTTTCTCTCTCTGCGAGGTCTGGGTTATGCCTTCAGTGACTCCTCCATGAATCTTTTATTCCTGATTCAGCAGAGTATTCTTTGTCCTTTAGCTTATTCCTTTATTTTTAAGGGTAAAAAAAAACCCAAAAAATCCGCATGTATTCACAATAAAATGATGAAATACATCCATTAGATGGTCTTTCCTGTCATTTACTGCTTTCATTGAACTTTTAGGTAAAGCTTGCTGATACTTTGAAAAGTATGTGCTGTACCAAGATATTCCCAAGGGTGTGTTATTCAGTCAGCACAGGATAAATTTCAAATACTTTATTCAAATGAAGCTTATATGAAATGTTTTTGAAATACAGAAAGGCTGCATATTTATATCTGCATATGAGTGAGAAAGATATGGAAATACATTGATCACACGACAGCTGCAGTTTTATGCTCCAAAACTTTAGAGAGTGCATTAAGCTGAGAGAGAGGGACAGGATGCACCTGGAGTTTGCTCCGAATTACCATCTGTTTGGGAGCAGACTTGATGGCTCTGTCACTGATGTTGGAACAAAGGGGGATGATGCACAAATGACTTGGATGGGAGGGGGAAGGAAAAGCTGAAAGAGGTTTCCAAAGTAGATTGGAGTAAGTTCTAAATGTGGTGAATTGACGATTAGGGAGATGGTGCCGGCCAATGATGCTGGGAATGACCAGCAAGTGAATGAGAATGAAGATGGAGGGTTTTGGACAAGTCAGAGTTGATGGAAGCAGCAAGGATCAAGGTGAATCTAGGGGGTTGGGTTAAGGATTGCATGAACAGCACTAGATGTATCTGTACCAGACGGACTGTAGCTGTTCAAGAAGGCAGCTCACTACCTCCAGGGTCAATGAGGAATGGGTAATAAATGCTGGCCTTGCCAACTACACCTACGTCCCATGAAAAAATAAGAAAACATGTTTTGTAAGTCGGAGTGAGATAGGCATCATGACAGAAGTGGAAGTAAACAATCTTTGTAATGGAATTTAATAAAAAGTTTGAATCCCAATTCTGGATCGAATACTTTGAACCGAGGATCGGTGTTTCCTCAATGTAATGGACTGAAGGTTCTAAAGAGTAAACACACCAGCTGGGTCTCAGAGCAGGATTCTCATCCCAGTCAGAAACAGGAGAATCTGCTGAGCTCTGCGAAATTAGTTGAGGACATTCTGCATACAGCAGGATGTCACTGACTGTTCATAATCTCTTAGCACAGAAAGCAGTGAGCCCAGACACCCTGATCACAGCATGACCCTTCACTCACTGAACCCCCTCACTCCCTGACCCCTCACTCCCTGACACCTCACTCACTGAACCCCCTCACTCCCTGACACTTCACTCACTGAATCCATTCACTCACTGACACTTCACTCACAACCCCCTCACTCCCTGACACCTCAATGAAACCCTTCACTCCCTGACACTTCACCCGCTGAACCCGCTCACTACCTGACACCTCACTCACTGAACCCCTTTATTCCCTGACACCTCACCCATTGAGCCCCCTCAATGATCCACTCCCAGCTGACCCCTGACTCACTGACCCATCTTCACTGACTGAAACTCCTCATTGACTGACCTCCTCACTAACTGACTCCTCACTGACTGGTCCATCACTCACTGACCCCATCACCGGTTGACTCCCTCACTCTCTAATCTCCCCACTAAGTGACTCCTCACTGACTGGTCCCTCTCTGACTGAACTCTCACTATCCAAGCTGCTCAGTGACTATGACCAGACTCATGACTCCTCACTGACTGACCTCTCAGTGATCCCTCATATACTGACCCCCTCACTCACTGATACCTCCTCACTCACTGAATGAACTGCTTGCTGACCAACACCCTTGCTAAATGACCCCTCCCTCACTGACCTCTCATTCGCTGATCTCTTACATAGTAACCCCTTCAATCATTGATACTCCCTCATACACTGACCCTCCACACTCTAACACTTCACTCATTGACCCTCGCTCACTGTTCATATACTTTGTCACTCACTGACCCCTCACTCAATGACCCCCTCACTCGCTGACCCCTTACTGTCCCCTCACTCACTGACCCCTCACACATTGACCCCCTCACTTACCTCTAACACACTGACCTGCTCACACAATGACCCCTAACACAGCCCCCTCACTGGCTGTCCTGTCACTCACTGACCCCCTGACTCACTGACCCCCTGAATCACTGACTCGCTGATGCCTGACACACTGATCTTCCAATAACTGTCCTGTCAATCACTGACAGTATCCTCAGTGACTGACTCCCTCACTGACTAAACCCCCTCAGTCACTGACTGCTCACACACACTGACCCCTCAGATACAGACCCCCTCAGTGACTGACTCCCTCACTGACTAACCCACGCAAACACTGACCCCTCAGACATGGACCTCCTCAATGGCATAGAAGCAGAAAATGTTGGAAGTACACAGCACATCTGGCAGCACCTGTACTGGGTGACAAAGAGTTAGCCAACCTAATCCCAAATCTTCATCCGTAACCCTGAAGCTTTCGGCATCTCATGTGCAGATCCAAGTGTTTTTTTAAATGTGATGAGGATTTCTGCCTCAACCGCCCTGTCAGGCAGCATATTCCAGACCCCACCACACTCTGGATGAAAGAATTTCTCATCAACTCCCCTTTAATCCTTCTACCAATTACTTGAAATCTCTGCCTCAGGTTAGTTTTTTTCATTCATTTATGGGCTGTGGGCATCACTGGCTAGGCCAGCATTTATTGCCCAAACCTAGCTACCCTTGAGAAGGTGGTGATGAGCTGCCTTCATGAACCGCTGCAGTCCATATAGTGTAGGTACACCCACAGTGCTGTTAGGGAGTTCCAGGATTTTAACACAGCGACAGTGAAGAAGCAGCCGATATATTTCCACGTCAGTACGATGAGTGGCTTGGAGAGGAACTTGCAAGTGATGGTGTTCCTATGTATCTGTTGCCCTTGTCCTTCTAGATGGTAGTGGTCGTGGGTTTGGTAGGTGCTGTTTAAGGAGGCTTGGTGAGTTTCTGCAGTCCATCTTGTAGATGGTACACACTGCTGCTGCTGCTGTGCATCAGAAGTTGGAGTGAAGATTTGTGTGCGGGGTGTCAATCAAATGGGCTGTTTTGTCCTGGATGGTGTCAAGCTTCTTAAGTGTTGTTGGAACTGCATTCATCCAGACAAGTGGAGAGTATTCCATCACACTCCTGACTTGTGCCTTGTAGATGGTGGACAGGCTTTGGGGAGTCAGGAGGTGAGTTACTCGGTGCAGGATTCCTAGCCTCTGACCTGCTCTTATAGCCACAGTATTTATATGGCTAGTCCAGTTCAGTTTCTGGTCAATGGCAACCCACAGGATGTTGACAGTGGGGGAATTCAGTGATGGTAATGCCACTGAATGTCAAAGGATGATGGTTAGGTTCACTCCTGTTGGGGATGGTTATTGCTTGGCACTTGTGTGGCACGAATGTTATTTGCTACTTGTCAGCCCAAGCCTGGGTATTGTTCAGGTCTTCCTGCATTTGGACATGGACTGCTTCAGTATCTGAGGAGTTGTGAATGGTGCTGTACATTGCACAGTGAATAGCCCTACTTCTGACCTTATGATGGGAGGAAGGTCATTGATGAAGCAGCTGAAGATGGTTGGGCCGAGGGCACTACCCTGAGAAACTCCTGTGATGATGTCCTAGAACTGAGGTGACTGACCTCCAACAACCACAACCATATTCCTTTGTGCTCGGTTTGACTCCAACCAGCGGAGAGTTTTCCCCTGGATTCCCATTGACTCCAGCTTTTCTAGGGCTCCTTGGCTACACTCTGTCAAATGCTGCATTAATGTCAAGGGCAGTCACTCTCAACTCACCACAACTATCCCGCATCCCATGTGCCATCCACATCACCTTCCCCACCCATCCCCCCAAAACCCACCATCTTGCTAGGCCTTTTGAAAAAAAGGGTTTCCTTAAAACATTTTAAAAATAGAGCATTTTGACTGTTATCATCATAAACACTTTAACAAACAGTACAAGTAACATTTTCTTAATTTGTATTTTCCAAACTATAAGACCTTTGCCAATTACAAATCAAAACAAATGTGACAATTAGGATTTAGAATTCAATTTGAGTCAATTCTATTCTCACTACTTGGTTAGCTCTTTCAAAGAATCAACATATGCACAATTGGCTGAATGGCTGCCTTCTGTGCTTTATCCTTGTATGAGAAATCACTGAGTAGTATAGGTACAAAAACAAAAAACTGCGGATGCTGGAAATCCAAAACAAAAACAGAATTACCTGGAAAAACTCAGCAGGTCTGGCAGCATCAGTGGAGAAGAAAAGAGTTGACGTTTCGAGTCCTCATGACCCTTCGACAGAACTGAGTGAATATTAGGAGAGGGGTGAAATATAAGCTGGTTTAAGGTAGGGGTGGGGGTGTGGTTGTAGGGACAAACAAGCAGTGATAGGAGCAGATCGTCAAAAGATGTCGCAGATAAAGGAACAAAGAGGTGTTGAAGGTGGTGATATTATGTAAACGAATGTGCTATTTAAGAATGGATGGTAGGACACTCAAGGTACAGCTCTAGTGGGGGTGGGGTGGAAAGGCTAGCAGGGCATAAAACATTTAAAAATAATGGAAATAGATGGGAAAAGAAAAATCTATATAAATTATTGGAAAAAAAAGGAAGGGGAAGAAACAGAAAGGGGGTGGGGATGGAGGAGAGAGTTCATGATCTAAAGTTGTTGAATTCAATATTCAGACCGGAAGGCTGTAAGGTGCCTAGTCGGAAGATGAGGTGTTGTTCCTCCAGTTTGCGTTGGGTTTCACTGGAACAATGCAGTAAGCCAAGGACAGACATGTGGGCAAGAGAGCAGGGTGGAGTGTTAAAATGGCAAGCGACAGGGAGGTCTGCGTGATGCTTGCGGACAGACCGCAGGTGTTCTGCAAAGCGGTCACCCAGTCTGCGTTTGGTCTCTCCAATGTAGAGGAAACCACATTGGGAGCAACAAATGCTGAATTGAGGGAATTAGACTAAATTGAGGGATATGAAATTTTGCTTCATTTGAAAGGAGTGTTTGGGCCCTTGGACGGTGAGGAGAGAGGAAGTGAAGGGGCAGGTGTTCCACCTTCAGTGGTTGCATGGGAAGGTTCCGTGGGAGGGGGTTGAGGTGTAGGGGGTGATGGAGGAGTGGACCAGGGTGTCCCAGAGGGAATGATCCCTGCGGAATGCCACCGGGGGGGGGGGGTGAAGGGAAGATGTGTTTGGTGGTGGCATCACGCTGGAGTTGGTGGAAATGGCGGAGGATGATCCTTTGAATGCGGAGGCTGGTGGGGTGATAAGTGAGGACAAGGGGAACCCTATCATGTTTCTGGGAGGGAGGAGAAGGCGTGAGGGCGGATGCGCAGGAGATGGGCTGGACACAGTTGAGGGTCCTGTCAACGACCGTGGGTGGAAAACCTCGGTTAAGGAAGAAGGAGGACATGTCAGAGGAACTGTTTTGGAAAGTAGCATCATCAGAACAGATGCGACGGAGGCAAAGGAACTGAGAGAATGGGATGGAGTCCTTACAGGAAGCAGGGTGTGAGGAGCTGTAATCGAGGTAGCTGAGGGAGTCGGTAGGCTTGTAATGAATATTGGTGGACAGTCTATCACCAGAAATTGAGACAGAGAAGTCAAGGAAGGGAAGGGAAGTGTCAGAGATGGACCACGTGAAAATGATGGAGGGGTGGAGATTGGAAGCAAAATTAATAAATTTTTCCTGGTCCAGATGAGAGCATGAAGCAGCACCGAAATAATCATCGATGTACCAGAGAAAGAGTTGTGGGTGGGGGCCGGGGTAGGACTGGAACAAGGAATGTTCCACATACCCCATAAAGAGACAGGCATAGCTGGGGCCCATGCGGGTACCCATAGCCACACCTTTTATTTGGAGGAAGTGAGAGGAGTTGAAGGAGAAATTGTTCAGTGTGAGAACAAGTTCAGCCAGACGGAGGAGAGTAGTGGTGGATGGGCATTGTTCGGGCCTCTGTTCAAGGAAGAAGCTAAGGGCCCTCAGACTATCCTGGTGGGGGATGGAGGTGTAGAGGGATTGGATGTCCATGGTGAAGAGGAGGTGGTTGGGGCCAGGGAACTGGAAATTGTTGATATGATGTATGGTGTCAGAGGAATCACGGATGTAGGTGGGAAGGGACTGGACAAAGGGAGAGAGAAGGGAGTCAAGATAGCAAGAAATGAGTTCCATGGGGCAGGAACAGGCTGACATGATTGGTCTGCCGGGACAGTTCTGTTTGTGGATTTTGGGTAGGAGGTAGAAGCGGGCCATCCGAGGTTGGGCGACTATCAGGTTGGAAGCTGTGGGAGGGAGATCCCCAGAGGAGATGAGGTCAGTGACAGTCCTGGAAACAATGGCTTGATGTTCAGTGGTGGGGTCATGGTCCAGGGAGAGGTAGGAGGAAGTGTCTGTGAGTTGACGCTCAGCCTCCGCGAGGTAGAGGTCAGTGCGCCAGACAACAACAGCACCACCCTTGTCAGCGGGTTTGATGACAATGTCAGGGTTGGACCTGAGAGAACGGAGTGCAGTAAGTTCAGAGAGAGACAGGTTAGAATGGGTGAGAGGAGCAGAGAAATTGAGACGACTAATGTCGCGCCGACAGTTCTCAATGAAAAGATCAAGAGAAGGTAAGAATCCAGAGGGAGGGGTCCAGGTGGAGGGAGAATATTGGAGATGGGTAAAAGGATCCGTTGAACTGGGAGAGGACTCCTGCCCAAAGAAGTGAGCCCGGAGACGAAGACGGCGGAAGAAGAGTTCAGTATCATGCCGAGCCCGAAATTCATTGAGGTGAGGACGTAAGGGTATGAAACTAAGTCCTTTGCTGAGCACTGAACGTTCAGCATTGTAGGGGGGGTGCGGGGAAGGAGAGTTGGGGGCGTGGGTGGGGGAGGGAAGTTGGGGGGCTCGGGAGGGAGGGGAGATGGGGGATGGGGGGAGGGGGGTAGGGCGGTGGGGGAGATGGGGGGAGTGAGAGAGGAGGGGAAGCGGGAGAGAGAGGAGGGAGAGGAGGGAGAGGGGGAAAGAGAGGATGGAGAGGGGGAGAGGGAGGATGGGGAGGGACAGAGAGGGGGAGGGAGAGAGAGAGGGGGAAGGGGAGAGGGAGGGGGAGGGGGAGAGAGGGGGTGGGAGAGCGAGAGAGGGAGGAGGGTGGGGGAGAGAGCGAGGTGGGAGGGTGGGAGAGGGGGATGGGGAGGGGGAGGGGGAGAGAGAAGGGGGAAGGGGGAGGGGGAGAGAGAGAGGAGGAGGGGGGAGAGAGAGAGGAAGGGGGAGGGGGAGAGAGTGAGAGAGAGGGAGGGGGAGACAGAGACAGGGAGGGGGAAGGGGGAGAGAGAGAAAGAGAGTGAGGGGAAGAGAGAGAGAGTGAGGGAGGGGAAGGGGAAGAGAGAGAGAGGGAGGGGGAGGGGATTAGAGAGGGGGAAGGGGGAGGGGAAGAGAGAGAGATGGATGGCAGGGGAAGAGAGAGAGAGAGGGTGGGGGACCAGAAGAGAGAGAGAGGGAGGGGAAGGGGAAGAGAGAGAGAGAGGGAGGGGGAGGGGAAGAGAGAGAGAGAGGGGGTGGGGGAGGTGCAGGGAGGGGAGAGGGGGGAAGTGGAGGGAGTTGGGGCAGGGAGGAGGGTGAGAGGGGGAGGGGGAGGGTGAGAGATGGGGAGAGAGGGTGGAGGGGGAGAAAGGGGGAGGTGAAGAGAGGGAGAGGGGGTGAGAGGGGGAGGGAGAGAGAGAGGGGAGGGGGAGGGGAAGAGAGAGAGGAGGAGAGGAGGGGTAGAAGAGAGAGAGAGGAAGGGGAGGGAGAGAGGGGGAGGGGGAGGGAGAGATTGGGGGAGGGGAGAGAGAGAGGGAGGAGGGGGAGAGAGAGAGGGAGGTGGGAGGGGAAGAGAGAGGAAGGGGGAGAGTGGGGGAGAGGGAGACGGAGGGGGAGGGGAAGAGAGAGAGAGAGGGGGAGGGAGAGAGAGAGGGAGGGGGAGGGGAGAGAGAGGGAGGGGGAGGGGAAAAGAGAGAGAGAGAGGGGGAGGGGGAGGGAGAGGGGGGAGGGGAGAGATAGGGAGGGGGAGGGGAAAAGAGAGAGAGAGAGAGAGGGAAGGGGGATTGGGGAAGAGAGAGGGAGGGGTGAAGGGGAGAGAGAGGGGGTGGGGTGAAGGGGGGAGAGAGAGACAGAGAGGGAGGGGTGAAAGGGGAGAGAAAGAGGGAGGGGGAGGAGGAGAGAGAGGGAGGGGGAGGGGAAGAGAGAGAGATTGCAGGGGGGAGTGGGAGAGACAGAGGGAGGGGGAGAGAGAGAGAGGGAGGGTGTGGGGGAGTGAGTGAGGGGGAGGGGGAGTGGGAGAGAGAGAGAGGGATGGGGAGGGGGAGGGGGAGAGAGAGAGTGGGAGGGGGAGGGGGAGAGAGAGGGTGGAGGGGGAGAGAGAGAGGGAGGGGAGGGGAGAGAGAGAGAAGGAGGGGGGAGGGGGAGAGAGAGAGGGAGGGGTGAGGGTGAGGGAGAGAGAGACGGATGGTGTGAGGGAGGAGAGAGAGGGTGGGTGAGGGAGAGAGAGATGGAGGGGGAGGGAGAGAGAGAAAGGGAGGGGGAGAGGGAGGGGAGAGGGAATGGGGGGGGAGAGAGAGTGGGGGAAGGGGAGAGAGAGAGAGTGGGGGAGAGAGGGAAGAGAGAGAGAGAGAGGGATGGGGAGGGGGAATAGAGAGAGGGCAGAGAGGGAGGGAGAAGGAGAGGAGGGAGAGAGAGTTGGAGGGGGTGGAAGAGAGAGAGATGGAGGGGGTGGAAGAGAGAGAGAGAAACGGAGGGGGTGGAAGAGAGGGAGAGAGAGAGAGATGGAGGGTGTGGAAGAGAGAGAGATGGAGGGGGTGGAACAGAGAGATCGAGGAGAGAAACAGAGGGGGTGGAAGAGAGAGAGAGAGACTTGGAGGGGGTGGAAATGAGAGAGAGAGAGAGAGATGGAGGGCGTGGAAGAGAGAGAGAGAGAGAGAGATGGAGGGCGTGGAAGTGAGAGAGAGAGAGAGATGGAAGGGGTGGAAGTGAGAGAGAGAGAGAGAGATGGAGGGCGTGGAAGAGAGAGAGAGAGAGAGAGAGATGGAGGGCGTGGAAGTGAGAGAGAGAGAGAGATGGAAGGGGTGGAAGTGAGAGAGAGAGAGAGAGATGGAGGGGGTGGAGAGAGAGAGAGAGAGATGGAGGGGGTGGAAGAGAGAGAGAGAGAGGATGGAGGGGGTGGAAGAGGAAGAGAGAGAGAGATGGAGGGGTGGAAGAGAGAGAGAGAGAGATGGAGAGGGTGGAAGAGGAAGAGAGAGAGAGATGGAGGGGGTGGAGAGAGAGAGAGAGAGATGGAGGGGGTGGAAGAGAGAGAGAGAGAGAGATGGAGGGGGTGGAAGAGAGAGAGAGAGAGAGGATGGAGGGGGTGGAAGAGAGAGAGAGAGAGATGGAGGGGGTGGAAGAGAGAGAGAGAGAGATGGAGGGGGTGGAAGAGAGAGAGAGAGATGGAGGGGGTGGAAGAGAGAGAGAGAGAGAGATGGAGGGGGTGGAAGAGAGAGAGAGAGAGATGGAGGGGGTGGAAGAGAGAGAGAGAGAGAGATGGAGGGGGTGGAAGAGGAAGAGAGAGAGAGATGGAGGGGGTGGAAGAGAGAGAGAGAGAGATGGAGGGGGTGGAAGAGGAAGAGAGAGAGAGATGGAGGGGGTGGAAGTGGGGAGAGAGAGAGATGGAGGGGGTGGAAGAGAGAGAGAGAGAGATGGAGGGGGTGGAAGAGAGAGAGAGAGAGATGGAGGGGGTGGAAGAGAGAGAGAGAGAGAGATGGAGAGGGTGGAAGAGAGAGAGAGAGAGATGGAGGGGGTGGAAGAGAGAGAGAGAGAGAGATGGAGAGGGTGGAAGAGGAAGAGAGAGATGGAGGGGGTGGAAGAGAGAGAGAGAGATGGAGGGGGTGGAAGAGAGAGAGAGAGAGAGATGGAGGGGGTGGAAGTGAGAGAGAGAGAGATGGAGGGGGTGGAAGAGAGAGAGAGAGATGGAGGGGGTGGAAGAGGAAGAGAGAGAGATGGAGGGGGTGGAAGAGAGAGAGAGATGGAGGGGGTGGAAGAGGAAGAGAGAGAGATGGAGGGGGTGGAAGAGAGAGAGACACAGACGGCGGTGGAGAGGAAGATGCAGGGAACGAGAGAGAGAGAGACGGGGAACAGAGAGAGAGAGAGAGAGAGAAATCGGGTGAGAAACAGAGATGAGGGCAGAGAGAGAGATTGGGGTGGGGTGGTGTTCATAGAGTTCGACTGCACATATAAAGCCCCTTCGGCCCATCGAGTCTGTGCAGGTCAATCAAGTGCCTAGCTATTCTAATCCCATTTTCCAGCACTAGGCCCATAGCCTTTTATGCCAAGGCATCGCAAGTGCACATCCAAATCCTTCTTAAATGTTATGAGGGTTTCTGCCTCTACCACCCTTTCAGGCAGAGAGTTCCAGATTCCCACCACCCTCTGGGTGAAACAATTTTTCCTCAGATCCCCTCTAAACCTCCTGCCCCTTACCTTAAATCAATGCCCGCTGGTTATTGATCTCCCCACCAAGGGGAAAAGTTCCTTCCTGTCTACCCTATCGATGCCCCTCATAATTTTATACACCTCAATCATATTCCCCCTCAATCTCCTCTGCTCCAGGGAGATTGTAGTCTACACATTCTCACCTTATAACTAAAACTCTCCAGCCCAGATAACATCCTAGTAAACCTCCTCTGCACTGCCTCTAGTGCAATCACATCCTTCCTATAATGCGGATTCCAGAACTGCACACAATACTCTAGCTGTGGCCTAACCAGTGTTCTCTACAGTTCCAGCATAACCTCCCTGCTCTTAAATTCTATACCTCGGCTATTAAAGGCAAGTATCCCATATGCCTTCTTAACCACCTTACCTACATGTCCCGCTACCTTCAGGGACTGGTAGACATGCACTCTGATCCTCGTCACATCCCAGGGTCCTACCACTCATTGTGTATTCCCGTGCCTTGTTTGTCCTGCCCAAGTGCATCACCTCAGGCTTATCCAGATTAAATTCCATTTGCCACTGATCAGTCCATCTGACAAGCCCGCCTATATCCTCCTGTAATCTAAGTCTATCCACCTCACTGTTTACCACGCAACCAATTTTTGTGTCATCCACGAACTTACTGATCAACCCTCCTACATTCAAGTCTAAATCGTTTATATGTACCACAAACAGCAAAGGACCCAACACCAATCCCTGTGGAACCCCATTGGACACAGGCATCCAGTCACAAAAACACCCCTCTACCATCACCCTCTGCTTCCTGCCACTCAGCCAATTCTGGATCCAATTTGCCTTGGATCCCAAGGGCTCTTACCTTCGTTATCAGTCTCCCATGCAGGACCTTATCAAAAGCCTTGCTGAAATCCAAGTAGACTGCATCAAATGCATTGCCCTCATCTACACACTGTTCACCTCTTCAAAAACTTCAATCAAATTGGTCAGACATGACCTCCCTTTAACAAAACCATACTGACTGTCCTTGATTAATCCTTGCCTCTCCACGTGTAGATTAATTCTGTCCCTCAGAATTGCTTCCAATAGTTTCCCCACCACTGAGGTTAGACTGACTGGCCTGTAGTTCCCTAGTTTGCCCCTTCCTCCCTTCTTGAATAACAGTACTACATTGGCTTTCCTCCAATCCTCTGGTGCCTCTCCTGTAGCCAGAGAGGCATTGAAAATTATTGCCAGTGCCCCTGCTATCTCCTCCCTTGCCTCACTCAACAGCTTGGGATACATTTCATGCAGGCCTGGAGATTTATCTACTTTTAAGCCTGCCAGACCACTTAGAACCTAAGAGTTGGTATTGTCAGGAAGAATTCTGGTGGATTGGGAAGGAGGAAGAAAGTTGGGAAACTTAAGCAAAGAGGAGAGGTGAGGAGGAGGAAGGAATTTGAGGGGAGCGGGAAGGTGTGGAGTTTAGTTGGGGCTGCTGTTTCAATGGGGAAGAAACTAACTCATGGGCTTGAGGGAGTAAATGGCCTGTGGCTGTTCTGTTGCTCGAACTTTATTGTTGCTGTCAATGTAATTCTGTCTCCGAGAATCATATTGCTGTTGGTATTAAATAAAATACCCCTTGTGTGTAATGATGACTGATTCAGCACAAGTTCTGTTTTATACTAGTGGAATGTTATGGACAAGGCAAAATACACGAAGATATTCTCAAACAAATGGACATTACTAAATGTGGGGAAGATCCTGGGATTCCATATATTCTGTTCGTTTACAAAATTTCTCGTGATATTGAGGATCTCCGCAACGCTCTACAATGGGTTCAAAGTAATATTTTTTTTCATTGCAAAATTGCCTTTCTTGTAGTTTTTCACTCTATATTTTCTCTGCAACAGGTAGCCAGCATATTCCAGGCTGATACTCTCACTACAGTGCTGAGGGAGTGCTGCACTGTTCGATCTGAGATGTTTAGTACCCAACTCATGCCCTTTTTTGAGCCGGGTCTCCATTACTATCACAGCATCATATTTCAATGTGGTTATCTACATCAGCAGCTCACCAACCTTAATTGCTACACTCCATGGAGATATATATATATATATATATATATACACTTTGGTCCTCCTTGTATTTCCTCTCATTATTACCCCATCTTACTCACTTTCGTACTATCTGTCTCTCCCAATTCATGTGCCTTGTTTCACCTCCTTAATGTTACCTCTTGGCTCCTATTTTATCCCCTGATTGTACTAGCAAACTGCCCCATAATGATATTGGTCCCCGTTCTGTTCAGGTATAACTCATTCAGCCTGTAGAGGTCCCGTCCCCCACCACCCGCCCGTATTCAGAACTGACTATCGGTTGGAAAGTGAGAAAATCCAGTTCTGCACGTTTTTAATATCTTTCTTAGTGCTGAATTTCCATGTCTGTAAAATACCAAATCTCAATCTCTCTCTCTCTCTTTGTTTTGTTTGCTTTTCCTCACCTTCACCTTGGGAGGAGCCTCGCATTCTAACGTAGTTTATGTCTCAATTTCAAATTGCAGAATTTTCAGCCGGTTGAAACTTTTTGAATAACATATTTCAAAAATGCAGAGGTATAGCTTCATGACATCTCCATACCATGAAGAATGAACTGATTCACTCTCATTTCATTACAAGATATATATTTTTTAAAAACGTAAACCAGCAAAAAGCACATTCACTCTCTTAGCCTCGGTCTGGATTATCCCATCGGTTCCAACTGGGTCTCTAAGTTCTGGACTGGGTGTATGCATCTGCAATAAAATTCAATCTGCAATATGGATGATTTTAGATGATATGATTGGAGAAACAAACTCGAACGGAATAACCACAAAGGTTACGGGGTTACGGTTGGTATAGACTGTGGTGCCCAATTCCATTTTGGATGTATATCTCAAAATGTTTGAGAGGCAGTAATAAACCTGGGTTTCCTTTTCTACCTTTAGGATACTGTTTCTGATGTTTATTCAGTTTTTTGGAGAAATACCTGATTGATGTCTCTATTCCAGATCTTTCCTTCTGGAGGTGGGCAGCCTTGATGTCACTCGCATTGATGGCTATTTTAAATGCTTGGTTAAAGTCTGGAGCTACTGGCAGTGGTTCATTTATAAATTGGCTTTCAGCTTTTCGAAAGTTGTCTGGCGTTTCTTGATCCATACTACTTTTTTCTATAGTAAGCTTGTCAGCGGAGCAGCTCCTGTGCTGAAGTTTGGGACGATCTTGTGGTCGAGTCCACACATCCCTAAGAATCTCATAATTCCCCATTTTCTTGTAGCAGTGGGAACTGTGCCATTGCTTGTATCTTTGCAGCTCAGGGCAGTACTTGTCCTTGACCCACCGTGTGTCCCAGATAGGTCACCTGAGCCTTGGCGAACTCACTTTTTTGGACTCGAACTCAAGTTCTATCGAAGGGTCATGAGGACTCGAAACGTCAACTCTTTTCTTCTCCGCCGATGCTGCCAGACCTGCTGAGTTTTTCCAGGTAATTCTGTTTTTGTTTTTGTTTTGAATTTCCAGCATCCGCAGTTTTTTTGTTTTTATCACTCTTTGAGAGATTGACCAAAAGGTCAGCTGACTGTATTTTCTGGAAGAGGGCTTCCAGTTGCGCTAAGTGAGTTTCCCTGCTGTCACTATACAGCAGGAGGTCATCTAGGTACACTACGCAATTGGATAAACTCAACATTACCTGGTTCTTCCATCTCTGGACGGTGGCTGGGGAATTTCTGAGTCCAAATGGCATCACTTGACACTGGTATAACCCATCTGGAGTTATGAAGGCAGAAATTTCCTTCACGTGGGCGGTCAAGGGAACCTGCCAGTATCCTTTGAGTAAATCTATCTTTATAATGTAGGTGTGTTACCTACGCTATCTATGTGGTCTTCCAGGCAGGTTATCAGGAATGAGTTGGCTCTGGTCACTAGCTACCACAAGGTGAATGCAATGCAAAGCCTTGTGGAGCTGTCCAGCTTGAGCTCAAGCACAACTGGGGAGCTCCAGCTACTGCTGCCGGGCTCAATTAGTTGGTGATCCAGAATTTAATTAATTTCCTCTCTAAATTGGACCAGCTTTTCTGGACCTAAATGATAGGGGATGTTGCATAATGGGAAGGAGGGCCTGTCTCACAGCCACATTATGGGGAGAATTTTGTCCCCGCCGGGGGAGCTGGGGGGGTGGGGGGGGGGGGGGGTGGGGGAGGCGGTGTTGGTGGGGTGGGGTGTTGGACGGGAGCAGGTGCGCAGCCGATCGGCTGGCCGCTGCCATCTTAACGTCGGCGGGCCAGTTACGGCCCACCCAGCATGACGCGCACCCGGAAGCGCTGAGTGCTCCCCTGTGCGGGTGGGGGGAGTCAGCTGAGCCGGGGCCTGCTCTTGCGTGAAAGAGTGCAGAAATCTCCGAGGCACAGAGCTGCTTCAGGGAGATTAGTTTGATTTTGAGCTGCCACATGTCAATGGACTTCAATAAAAACTTTCATTCAATTTAAAAACATTTCATGAAACCTCATCCCGCCCGTGGATGAGGTTTCATGATAAATGTGAAGGCTGCCTGGGCTCCTTGCCTGTCCACCAACCTTAAGGTTGGATGGGCAGCTTTGTTAATTAGTTTAATTGATATTTAAATGGCCTTTATAAGCCTTTGACTGTTTGATGGGCGCACAGCCGACACTGTTGCGTGCCCGCCAAACTGAAGATCTGAATGATGCACGGTGATGTCGGGACGCCTGCCTGATGTCATCACGAGTCGTTTTACGTGTTGTCGAGCGGCCCTGCCCACGCTCCTCGACCCCATGTAGAGCTATGGTGGTGCAGCCTGGCTTGTCTTTACAGATATTTTTAGATGCAGTGAGCACCCCTGTCGAGTCTCCTTGTTGTTTTGCACTTAGGTGGGTAAACATGGAGCCCAATTTCACTAGAATTTCTGTATTTGTTAGCCAGATACTGGGAAGTTCAAAACAAAAACAGAATTACCTGGAAAAACTCAGCAGGTCTTGCAGCATCGGTGGAGAAGAAAAGAGTTGACGTTTTGAGTCCTCATGACCCTTCGACAGAGCTAGGTGAATCCCAGGAAGGGTTGAAATATAAGCTGGTTTAAGGTGGTGGTGGGGTGGGGGGGTGTGTGTGGGTGTTGGGGGGAGAGGGAGAGAAGTGGAGGGAGGTGGTGTGATTGTAGGCAAGGCAAAAGCAGTGATAGAAGCAGATCATCAAAAGATGTCACAGACGGCAGAACAAAAGAACACATAGGTGTCGAAGTTGCTGATATTATCTAAACGAATGTGCTAATCAGTTCAATGTGGGCCTCACCCACATCTCCCTCCAGTTCATCCTCACTGTTGCCCTTGTCCTTGAAGTCTGTGGCTATGGGACAGACCGTTACCTGCTTGTCCCCTTCTCGGCTGTGATATTGTTTTATCATATTGACATGACACAGCCTTTGCTTTTTCCTGTGGATTGGGGTGCCAGTTAGGTAGTTTACCTCCTCAAGCTTCTTTGCTACTCTGAGCTGGGCTTTAAGATGATCAATTAGTATTGGTAGGAGTATGAGCATGTAGTCTCCTGGCTGAAAGGTTCAGGCACTGGTGTGTTTGTCTGCCTGCTTACTCATAGCTGTTTAGCAGATATTTAGGTGTTCTCGAGCCACTTCACAGGCTCTTGTGCATCGCTTGTAGAACACAGTAACATGGAGATTTACTCCTCCTGTTCTTAAAAAAAACTGTCTGCTTGATTAGTTTCTGAGGCCCTTTCACTCAGTGTCCATAAACCAGTTCAAATGGAGTAAAACCGGTAGACTAATAATGGAGTCTCTGGTCACGAACAGAAGAGAACTTAGCCCTTTATCCCAGTCTTCTGCCCTGATCACTGTTGTTAGGGTCTAGTGGTACCATTCTAGCGTTCCCTGTGACTGTAGGTGATAAGCTGAGGTCTTTAGCTGGGTCACAACCAGGTTACTCAGGACCTCTTGGAGTATTCGGGGCATGGAATTGAGCCCTGATCCGACCGGATCTGGGAGGGCATTCCATATTGGGTAAAGAATTGTGTTAATTCCACCACTATATTGGCGGATATGCTTCTCAGAGGAATGGCCTCTGGGAAGGGGATAACCACTTTCATGATAGTAAGAATAGACTAGTAGTCCCCTTTTATTTTGGGCAGGATTCCCACACAGTTCACCTCACTGAATGGCTCCCCAAAAGCTGGCATGAGAATCATAGGTGCAGTTTTATTGTGGGTTGGGGTTTCCCCACACCTGGCAAGTTCTGCAAAACCTTGCTACATCCTTGTGACAGTGTGGGCAGTAAAAGTGCTGGCTGATGGGGCCTTGTGTTTTTCATATACCGACATGCCCAGCTGTTGGAATTTCATTGCTAGCCTTAATATTTCCCCATTGGATTTCAGCGGCACCATTACTTGGTGGATCGCTGTCCCCTCCTTGTTTGCAGGCCTGTGAGGTGGGGCCTCAGTGTCAGTTTGGGCAGTCTGAGCTAACTTTTTAACAATGGATTAGCTTGTTGAGCAATCTACTTATTACCTACTTAAGGCCCTCTAGACTCCTCTAGACAGTAGGGTCATCTATCTGCAGTGCCATTTCAGTCTCCTCTGACGGAGTTTGTCTGGCCAGAGACCAGGTTATCTCAGTCAGGGAAAATGCCAGGCATTTTCTCCTGCAACTGTCTGCCTTGCTGACCTCCAGCGGCTTCTCTGAGACTACTGGGGATGCTATTACTTTTGATCCTGCCAGGTCATTGCAGAGGAGCAGGTCGATCCTGTCCACAGGCAAACTGTGGACAACTCTCATGGTCACTGGTCCTGACATAAGGTTGCACTCCAGATGCACCCAATATAAGGGGAGGGGCATGTACTCTTCATCAATCCCCTTTACCCACACCTTGGCAAGGTCATGCTTTTCCCAGCAGTGGAGTTTGGCTGGCCCTTGTATCCCTCGGACTCAATATAGGCTTATTTGCGTTGTTCTGGGGAATTAGGGCCACTCTTCTTTTTGATACAAAATCTTTGCAGCTCTCGGGGATAATTTTTAAACTCACCTGCATTCATAGTAATGCATGTACAGGGTTTTGCTGCCACAGTCAGAGCCATAACCTGGTCTGCTATGCTCCCTGTCTGATTCCCATTTTTTGCATGGGGTTTGTGTGCCCAATCATATCCCATAACATCCAGCAAGCAGCACAGCTATATTGCCTTGTGGCGGTTAAAACACACAGGCTTCTTGGCCTCATTCTTCTTTTCAGTACCATCCTTTGTGGGCTGAAGAGGGCCCCCTGTGTTTCCAGCTGTCCCTTCTCTCCCATAGTTGCTCAGTTCCGTATCAGTCACCCACCTTCTATCCTTCTCAGTTGATTGGGGGTGACTAGGGAAGGGTTTCCTTTGGGATAAGTGTTTGTGGATCAGTTCATAATGATAGGCCAGAGTTTCTGCCTGCCTGGACCCTGTTACTGTCCATTCCTTTGTGCTCTTATTCGGAAAGGTGTGGAGTTTTTGAACTCCTCGAGGAGAATTATTTCACAAAGGTTTCGTAGATGGCCTCAGTTTTAAGTGCCCATACACACTGGTCAGAAGCGAGCTGCTTAAGCCTTTCAAATTCCAGATATGTCTGGTTTGCTACACTGTTTCCTGAGGGTACAGTAGGCCTCAGGCACTAACTGGCACACACTTAAAATAGCCCTTTTTGCTGCCTCATAGCCTGTGGCACTTTCCCTGTGAACGTTTCTGTCAGCAGCAGGGATCAGTGTCGGGCTGGCCACTTAACTGCTGCATTACCCATTCAAAAGATTAAAAGAAGGCGTCCACCTTTGCTTCATCAAACTTAGAGATTACATGGGCAAACCTGATGCACTGTAGGAGAAACAGCATGGAGAGACAGCCTAATCTTAATGGTATAATATTGAGGGGATACAAGAGCAGACGTTCGGTGGGGTGCATATTCATAAATTCATGAAGATGGCAGAGCAAGTGGATAAACAGTTGAACTGTTTGGGTTACTTGGCTTTGCATAAAAGGGCTTGGAATACATTTACAAATCTCTGGTTAAGCCCCAGCTGGAGTATTGTGTCCAATTCTGGCCACAGCACTTCAGGAAAGATTGCAGGATCTTGGAGAGGATGCAGATGGTTCACTCGGATGATATCAAGGATAATAGACTTCAGTTCTTCAGGTGCCATGTTATACAATGTCGGTGATCATGGCTCTCTAACTTTCACTTGAGAGCAGTCAACATCTTGGTGTGGTTCTCAAATCTTGTGTCTTCTCTGCTTCTTAACCTGTTGATGTATCTCTTCCTTTGTCTCCCTCTTGTTCTACTATTCTACTAGCTCAGCTTTACCAGTCACTATCAAATGTCCTAGTTTTTTTCCCCCAGGTACATGCCCAAGGAATTATAGTTGTTTCTTGGTCGTCATCAAAAGTTCTTCTTGTATGTCTGCTTTCCTCAAAACTTCCTCGTGAATTGTGTGTGTTATCCAACTAATCTTCATCGTATGCCTCAGAAACCTTTTATCTTCCATTGGCTTGTTTACATTACAACCTTCAGACCCATATAATAGTACTGAACATATGTAGCATTTTAATAATCGCATTCTGTTTTCCATAGAGATGTTATTTCTAAAGAGGTCTGACATTTTTGTGACAGTTGTTTTGCTAGTGTTAATCACTGCCTGATGTGTTGATCACTTTTCCCATCAAATGTTATTGGGCTACCCAGATGAAAATATGATCCTACTAGTTTTATTTCTTTCAATTTCACTATTATTTTGCATCTAAGTGTAATCCTTTTCTTTGATATTTCCATACATACTGTTTTGCTGCTGTTTAATGATGATCCATATCTGCAACTGTTTGTTATGATTGTGTCTAAGAATCTTTGTAGACTTTGCTCTATCTGTCATAAATACTGTGTCATTTGCATATGTCAGATTATTCATTTAACTATTTGGAGAAGACAGGATTGTTCTCCTTAGAGCAGAGAATGTAATGCAAAGATTTAGTAGAGGTGTTCAAATTACTTCATGATTTTTGGATACAGCAAGCTGGGAGAAAGTTTCTTCTGGGTCAGTGGGCCAGTAGCTAGGGGCCATAGATTTAAGGTAATTGATAAAGGAACAAGAAAGAAACTAAGAAGAAATTTCTCCACACAGTGGGTTGTTAAAATCTGGAATGTGACAGGCTGGTGGAATGGACTCCTGTAGGGATTTTTGAAAGGCATCTGGCCTTGTATTTGAAGAGGACTAATTTATAAGGTTTTGGGAGAAAAAGCTGGGGTGTAAGTTTAAATCGGAATACTCTTTGAAAGAGCCGGTACAGGCACGACAGGTGGAATGGCCTCCTTGTGCTTTGGATTCCATGAGAATTTCATGGCTCAGTGAGTTGCCCTGAAGTCACTGCCCGCCAGCGTGGGGCTAAGTTTGCATGGCTGTGGGGAATGAGCAGGTAGCGAAGTGGAGTTAATTGCCAGCATAGGCACAATAGTTCAAATAATCTCCTGCACTGTATCATTCTATGACTTTTTCAACATTGTATTTTGACACAGGAATAATTGCAATTAAAAGACATAAATGGGAAAGCAACTAAAATAAATCTGTTAATTCCACAATAGTGAATCGGGGAATACAAAGGGAAGACATATGCACCATGATCCTGCTGGAAAAGGATTCGACTAAACAAGATAAGCCAATAGAAGTAGATCACCAAGGTGTGTTCGATGAAAAAACTGTGGTTGTGCGAATTCTCTGGGGAGAGCAGTGGTCCACGGCCAAAGTTCAGAAGGGACCCAGATACCAGAACGCAATGGAGAAAGTCATTCGGAGCATCAGGGTGAGAGAACACAATTGAAGGTAAGTATCATGAAATCTAAGGCAAGTGACTACAGGCGTGCACAGGAGCCATTGATACAGTGTTTTATGTAATGTGTAACATTTCTGATGGAGCTGAAAATCATATGAATGTACAGAATTGTAGAAAGGGACTGCTAAGTCAGCCAGATGCCATAAGATTTATTTTGCTTACCAAAAACTACTTAAACCCATTAGGCATTCATCATATTTATGGTCTGTGTTTCTGGTTTCATCCATTAATGGAAACATTTCTGTCGACTCCATCAAAACCTTTCATAATCTTAAAGACCCTAATTGGGCCCTGTCTTAGTTTTCTTCCTAAAGGAAACCATCCCAAGCATTTTCCTGCAGATATAATGTCTCTGTTTTGATTTCATTCCAATAAAGTATTATTGCATCTTCTCCAATGCCTCTATATCCTATTCATAATATTGAGATCTCTCTGTTCACAATACAAGTGTGGTCTAACCAAGGTTCTATACAATATTAAGATAATTTCTCTGCTTTTCAATTCCATCCCTCTAGAAATGAATCCAGAGCTTTGTTTGCCTTTTAATGGCCTTATTAACCTGCATCACTATTTTTAATAATGTGATGGCCATACCAAGCCTGAGTTTTATTCTCCTAATCACTTCTCAACTAGGAATTTCATACCATTTCGTTTCTCCTACAGTGCTTCAAGTTAGCCCACATTTGCAGCTTCCTCTGCTTTTACACGGCTGCATACATGCATACGAACATATGAATCAATTCTCTGAGTAAAAATTTCTCCTCGCTTTTGTCTTTAATGGTGACCCCTTATTTTTAAACAATGACTCCTAGTTCTAGATTCTCCCTTAGGAGGAAAATATCCTCTCCACATCCATCCCTCTGGATCTTATATGTTATCTGCAACGTTGTTACACTCGGCCATCACTTCTTCAAGGGCAAATGTCTCCACGTGCACAGCTTAATGAGCTCTTCTGTGTTTCACATTGTAGGGGAGGCCTGGCAGGAAGAGGCCAATCATAATATGGACCAGTCACCCACTGGGAATCTGCCTGTGCAACAGCTTGAAATGCTGCTTCTTGCTCATCAATTCTGTCCTATCATGTTGTAATTAACAAGAATTCAACACAACTGCTCCGGTCTGAGGAAATGCTTGTACTCAATTAAGGCAAGACCGATTGAACTGCAAGCTACTTCCAAGTAAGATGCCCATTGGGAACCAAGAGCATTACCAAATTAGCTGTTGCTTAACAGAATTATTGCACTGAAGATACCTTGCATTCTATTTTCACCTGTGCCACCTTTTGAAGCATCGTGTATTCCAAAGAACTGCCATAGGCACCATTGGACTGAGTGATTCTTTTTAATATTCATCTGTTGTGATGTTGGAATTATTTCAATAAAAACACATAAAAGGGAAAGTGACTAAAATGAGTCTCTTAATTCCACAAGCGTGATTTCTATCCTGTTGTCCTTGGATTGCTAACCAACAGGACCCAGTTCTGCAGCATAGACATTTGGTCTTGACTCTTAAGACAATAGATTGAGCATCTGTATTTCTGATGAACCAGGTAAACTTAAAAGATCTCATGGCCTGCATTTCGAAGAGCAGAGGAGTTTTCCCAGTGTTTTATTCATTCATGGGATGTGGGTGTTGCTGGGCATTTATTGCCCATCACTAATTGCCCTTATTCATTGAAGAGCCAACCACAGGTATGGACAGCAGATTTCCTTTCCTAAAGGGCATTAGATGGGTTTTTATGACAATCAGCAATGGTCATCATCAGACTTTTAATTCTAGACTTTTATTGAATTCAAATCTCACCATCTGCTGTGGTGGGATTCGAACCCTAGTCCCCAGAGCATTACCCTGGGTCTCTGGAATACTAGTCCAATGACAATATCACTATGCCACCACATAGTGACCAATACCTATCCCCAGCTAGCACCATTTAAACAGAATTATTGGGTGATTTAGCTCATTGCTGTTCATCGAAGCCTGTTGTGCAGAAACTGACTGCCACATTTCCTACATTACAAACAGTGACTACACTGAAGAAGTACTACCATGTGGCTGTATAGTCTTTACATTTAATCTTATCAATGCTTCCTGCTTCTTGACTCCATAACTACTGGAAACAGTTTGTTTCTACCTTCCCTCATCTTTTATGTCTTTGGATTTCTTCATTCGTGTACTTGGATCTGAGCAAAGTCTAAAGCCTCAGCCACCTCCCTATAATGTGGAGCCCATTACTGTACACTGTACTAAAATGGAGGTTGCAACATTTGCTATTGGTTTAACATTATCTCTTGGCTTTAGATTTCATAGTACTGGGATACACAATGAGAAATTAAATGTGAACATACCATGCAATCCACCCAAGGATGCGGAGGAAAGCACACATGGAAATATTAGAGGTGTTGGTCACGATCTTCCTCTCCTTCTTAGTGTTGTTAGAGGACTGGAGGATGGCAAATGTTATACTTTTGTTCATAAAAGAAAATAAGAAATATGGGCAGGAGTAGACCACATGGTTTATTGAGCCTGCTCTACCATTCAATGTGATCATGGCTGATCTGATTTTAACCTCAACTCCACATTTCCACCTACCCCCAGTAACCTTTTCATCCCCTTGCTTATCAAGAATCTATCTACCTCTGCCTTAAAAATATTCAAAGACTCTGCTCCCACTGTCTTTCGAGGAAGAGAGTTCCAAAGACTCATGACGCTCTGAGAGAAAAAAAATTCTCCTCATTTCTGTCATAAGTGGGTGACCCCTTATTTTTAAACAGTGACCCCAAGCTCTAGATTCTCCCACAGAGGAACCATCCTTTCCACATCCCCCTGTCAAGACCCCTCAGAATCTTATATTCTTCTAAGACTTCCTTTATAAAAGATTACAGCATTTTACCAACAACTGATGTTAGTCTAACTGACCTGTAGTTCTCTGCTTTCTCTCTCTCTCCTTTCCTGAAAGTGTTGTAACATTTGCCAACTTCCAAACTAGTGGGACCATTCCTAAATCTGAGGAATTTTGGAAAATCATTGCTCACACATCCACTAGCTCTGCAGCTATCCGTTTTAGAACCCATGGGTGAATACCATCAGGTCCTGGGGATTTGTTGGATTTTAGTTCCTTAAGTTTCTCTCTACTGAGATTAATTTTCCCGATTTCCTCACCCTCTTTTAGCACCTAGGTTATCATCTATTTCTAGTATGGAACTTGTGTCTTCTACTGTGAAGACAGACACAAGATATTTGTTCAATGCCTCCGCCATTTCCTTGTTCCCCATGATAATTCATCTTGTCTCTGCTTCTGAGTGACCAATGTGTACTTTAGCTACTCTCTTCCCTTTTATGTACTTTAAAAGCTCTTACAATCTGTTTTTATATTCCTGGCTATTTTACTCTCATATTCTATATTTTCCTTTTTTATAAACGTTTTGGTAGCCCTTTGCTGATTTCTAATTCAACCCCAATCCCCCGGCTTGCTACTGATTTTTGCAACATTGTAAACATCATCTTTTAATCTAACCATATCCTTCACACCCTGAGTGAGCCACGAAAGGGTCGTCCTTATTGAGTTTCTGTTCTTCAATGCAATGGGCAGAATTTTACAGCAGCGGGATTTTACGTTCCCGCTGAACTCAATGGGGTTTATAATGGCTCGCTGCATTTTATGGCCCCGTTCCCCCAAACGGGGCCCTAAAATTCTGCCCAATGTATTTTTGTTGAAGGTTTTGAATTGTTTTTTTATATCTTTCCCGTGGTTCATTTACCCCCGTAACTTTTAGTCTATTCACACAATTAACCTTAGCCAGTTCTCCCCTCATATCTATGTAATTTGCTTTAAGCTTGATCTTTATTTGCTATTGGACTATGTCGCTTTCGAACTTTATGGTTATGGCATTACTAATTATCCCTGCTTCATTACACAATACTATCCCAAATTATTTCAACTACGTACTGCTCCAATGAAAGGTCAGGAAAACATTCTACAACTCATCTTCTAGACCACTATTGCCTACTTGATTGTCCCAGCCTATATAAGATTAAAGTTCCCCACAATTATTACATTTCCTTTGTGACAAACTCTGATTTCTTGTTAAATGCTCTGCCCAACAGGATAACTACTGTTAGGAGGCCTATAAACTACTCCAATCAGTGTTTTCTCTTGTTACTTTTAATTTCTACCCACATTGATTGTACTTCATGATCTTCAAAGACCAGGTTCTTTCTCACTAATGTCCATATGTCATCCTCTACTATGAGGGCTACCCCATCTCCTCTGCCTTTTTGCCTGTCTTTCTGAAATATTGTGTACCTTGGAATATATATTTCCCACCCTTGATCACCTTGAAACCATGTCTCTGGAATGGCAATTTAACCTAAATTATTTACCTTTATTTGTGCCACTAATTCATCTATCTTCTTGCAAATGCTTCATGCAATCAGATAAACTTTAATTTCATTTTTTACTTCTATTCCCTGTAATGACCTTATTCACCGATGTACAATTTTTGTTAAACTTTGTCCTTTCCTGTCCCACTCTGCTTGTCTTTACCCACATCACTATACTGTTTCAATACCTCAACCTTTTCTTTGGATTTCTAATCTCCCTTTACCCAAACCCTCCCCCCTCACCCCCACCCCTTTTAGGGCCGTGGACAGAGTTTTAAACTAAGAGGAGAAAGCAATTCTAACGGTGTAAAGATTTTAGGAACAATAATCTGGAAGAAAATTAATATCCATATGGACAAGCATGGACTAGTATAGGAAAGCCTATGCGGATTTAATTAGAGGAAATCGTATTTGATTGAGATTTTCACGAGGTAAGATAGAGAATGCATGTGGTCCAGACAGTTGAAGTTGTACACGTGGACTTTCAAAAGCATTTGATAAAGTGTCAAATATTTGGCTTGTTAGCAGAATTGAAGTTAATAATATGAAAGGGCAATAACAACATTGATACAAAATGTTGAACTGAAATTGTGTTTTAGACGGGAAAGATATTTATTGTGGTACTTCCCTAAGATTCAGTACGATGATGACTGCGGTTCTTCAAACACTTGGAATTAGAGCTACACAGCACAATTTTGAAACTTGCATATGAAGTAAAACTTGGAAGCGTGGTAAACGGTGAGGAAACTAGCACTTTTGTGTCTTGTACATGGCCAGTAGGCTTTGGGGAGATAGGAGATGAGTTTCTTGCTGTGAAATTCCCAGCCTCGAGCCACAGTATTTATGTTTTTGGTTCAATTCAGTTTCTGGTCAATTGTAACCCCCAGCATTTTGATGGTGGGGGAATTAGACAATGGGAATGCATTGAATGTGAAAGGGAGATGGTTAGATTCTCTCTTGTTGGATATGGTCATTGTGTGGCACTTGTGTGACACAAATATTACAAGACACTTATCAGTCCAAGCATAGATATTGTCCAAATTTTGCTTGATTTGGACATGGACCCCTTCAATATTTGAGGATTCGTGAATGTATGAATACCGTGTAATCATCAGCAAACATCCCCGCTTCAGAGGATTCATTTTTATTTCACATTCAAAAACCCAGGGGAGGAGTGTCAGCAACGTTCCACTCCACAGACACAATCGGGGGGGGGATGGAAAAAAATGACTTTTACAGTACAAGAACCACAGAAATGAATATTAGTTCAAGTATTTTCCAGAGTATCAAATTAGAGTCCAATGAGGAATCCTTTCATGTAGGAGTTCGAGCGTAGCTGGCTGAAGAGCAGGATTGTAGTATTCGCTTTTCAGTTAGTGCTGACTGCAAAATTAAATAGGTATGCAGAGACAGGGTCAGTTCTGGTGTTGGGGGGTGGTTGTTTATCTGTGTCTGGAACTGGCTCTGATTTCAAGACTGATAATGTCATATGTTGCTGAAAGGGTTACCATCCATATTGAGGGTCTGGTGTTGGGAAGCTATTGTCTAGGCAGACCCACTGACTTTGTTAGCAAGCTAAGCTTATCAGATGCAAATGACGTTCCTTTGGTTCGCTTTTGAAATCAGCCTAGTCAGTCCCAGGCATATGAGTCTATTAGCAGCTCCGTATGGGTCTGTACAATGAGGTGTACAATGAGATTCCAGAAGATGAGAAAATAATTGTTTTGTTCTTGTAACTCCTGCGGGGTGCTCCCAGACAAAGAGCTAATCCTGTGGTCATGTGACTTGTAGCAGCCATTACTTTTGAGTTCAGCATAAAGTCCATTTTTAAAAAATAGCAATCAGGATAAAATTTTGAACATACCATGCTGGAGTTCTTCTCATGTCGTAGGAAGCCAATAAGCTTTTGAGCCATGTATTCATCTCTTTTTTTAATTATATTATTTTATGGGATGTTTGCATCACTGGCATGGCCAACATTTGTTGCCCATCCATAATTGCCCTTGGACTGAGTGACTTGCTAGTCCTGGGAGCTGAACAGAGGCAGTTGGGAACAGCATGTAGAGAGCCTGAAATCAGAGTGTGGCCTTTCCTACCTGGGAGCTGAACAGAGGCAGTTGGGAACAGCGTGTAGAGAGCCTGAAATCAGAGTGTGGCCTTTCCTACCTGGGAGCTGAACAGAGGCAGTTGGGAACAGCGTGTAGAGAGCCTGAAATCAGAGTGTGGCCTTTCCTACCTGGGAGCTGAACAGAGGCAGTCGGGAACAGCATGTAGAGAGCCTGAAATCAGAGTGTGGCCTTTCCTACCTGGGAGCTGAACAGAGGCAGTTGGGAACAGCGTGTAGAGAGCCTGAAACCAGAGTGTGGCCTTTCCTACCTGGGAGCTGAACAGAGGCAGTTGGGAGCAACATCTCAGCTGCTGAAGAAACTGAGCAAAAATAAACCAACTGTGACATCACAGGAAACTAGTAAACTGATTGGCCGGTAA
Organism: Isurus oxyrinchus; assembly: GCA_026770705.1. NCBI lineage: Eukaryota > Metazoa > Chordata > Chondrichthyes > Lamniformes > Lamnidae > Isurus > Isurus oxyrinchus. The sequence goes on from JANJGN010000034.1 coordinate 14,340,054, forward strand.
GTGTTTGGCGTAAAGATAGTATGTTAATTGCCAGCTTAGGACACATGAGCTAAGGTGGACCTATAAAAAAAATCTTAAAATAAAATTTAAAAACCCATAAAATATAAAAGTTAAATTAAATATTAAAAGAAAATAATTAAAATATATACCCAAAACACATACCAGTGCCATTAGTCATATAACCTTCAGTTTTATTTGTGGGTGGTACTAGTACTTAGTAAGCACAGTAAATTGCAGTATAGATAGGAATTATTCTAAAGTAACAAAATTAACTAAATGACACACACAACAATATGGGATCTTTTGGATGCCATAGCGATCCATTTCAGCTGCAGAAAAGTGTAAGCAGCTAGAGGAATTCCGGATCACGATTATTGATCGGGAAGCTGAACTGCAGACACTGCGTAACATGAAGGAGGGGGGAAAACACCTGGTCACTTTGTTCCAGAAGACGATCACACCTCTTGGAATGGGGCATGTGTTTTGGTCAGCAGTCAAGGACAGGAGGATGTGATTGTGAGTGAGGCAGGTAAAGGGACTGAGCAGACAGGAGCGGAGGAGCCTCAGACTTTGCTATTTGAAATGTTCAAAACTTGTATGGAAGAAGGCGAGATCTGTAAGATGGATGAGCAGGCTGGCTGTGGCACCATGGTACAGGAAGCTGTTCAAGCGGGGGGAACAAATAATGTTGTGGTAGTAGGGGACAGTATAGTGGGGGGATTGACACTGTTCCCTGTGGCAAAGAGTGAGAGTCCAGACAGCTTTGTTGCCTGCCCAGTCCCAGGGTTTAGGACATCTGCTCAGGGCTGGAGAGGAACTTGGAGTGGGAGGGTGACAAGTCAGTCATCGTGGTCCATGCAGGTACCAATGACAGAGGTAGATCTAGGAAAGAGGTTCTGCATAGCCAGTATGAGGAGCTAGGCATCAAATTGAAGTAGAACCTCAAAGGAATAATCTCTGGATTATTACCTGAGCCATGTGCAAATTGACAAAGGGCAAATAAAATTGGAGAGATGAATGTGTGGCTCAAAGACTGGTGTGGGAGATGTGGGATCCAGTTCATGGAGCACTGGCATCAGCACTGGGGAAAGTGGGGGCTGTACCTTTGGGATTGCCTACATCTGAACCGTGCAGGGACTGTGTTCTAGTGAGCTGCGAAACTAGAGAGGCAGGGGGGAGGGGGCGGCGGGGGGGGTGGGGGGGAGAGGGCAGCGGTGAGGGATCAAGCTTGGATAGATGTTGCAAATCATGAGATACAGTCAAAACAAGAGAGAAATAATATGGGAAATTTGTGTCAAAGAATGGTAGAAAGGGAAAGGGAGCAAAAAAACCAAAGAATGCACCAGTCAAGACTAGATGTTACAAAGATGACAAAAAGGCAAAACTAAAGGCTCTGTATGATACCGTAATATGACAGGAGCTTCGTCCCAGATCGTAAGTGCTGAATGTAAGGTTGGAACGCCAACACATGGCGTTTACCGGGTCTTGCAGAGGTCTGATTCTAATCCCATGTTCTGTGTAGTTCCACCCATTGGCAGGTGGAGAGCGATGGAACCAACCCCTAAACCTATTGCGCTGTGGTGTTACAATATTAAAAGTTCAAACGTCAGCGTACTCAGTGTCATTTAGAGGAACAGCATGCCAATGACCCGTCTCACCCCGATGTTGGGGAGTCTGGGTGCATATCCAACAGGCACCCTGTCCTACCTGTCTAGCGTAGGTGCGGCATAGAGATAAAAAGGTGTTTGGGTGAGGGTCCCTTGGGTATACCCCACGGAATATAACAAGGAGCAGTATCCAATACATAATACAAGTTAGATCACTTGGTAACAGCTGGTATATTATCGCCGGACAATATTTTTTTACAGTGGGTGGCGTGGACCCAGTCTTCCTTCCCTTTAACCTTCAAAGCCATCCGAGTTGTTAGCAGCACTAGGTAGGGTCCTTTCCACCTAGGAGAAAGAGAGTCTTTATTTAGATTTTTTACGTACACTTGATCACCTGGCTGGAAGGCGTATATAGGAGTATCTCCTACGGTCACCTGAGCCTGCCTTACCCTCTCATGCAATTTAGCTGCAGTTTTGCATAGTGCTTGGGCATCAGCCAAGGTCTGCTCATCATTCCATATTAAGGCCAATTTTTCGGCACATACAGGAGGCTGGGCTCTGGTAGTCATAGGACGTCCCATAAGAGCTTCATGGGGTGTTATTCCAGTGGCTCTATTTTTTCTATTTCACATAGCATAAAGCACTACTGGGAGTGCTTCTGGCCACGAGAGGTTATTATCCTGACAAACTTTAGATAGGGCGTTTTTTAATTCCCCATTTACCCTTTCTACCATCCCTGAGGACTGTGGCTGGTAGGGAAAATGCAATTTCCACTGAAATCCCATAACCTGCACTAAGTCTTTTACTATCTTTCTGGTGAATTGAGTCCCTCAGTCACTATTTATTCCCATAGGTATTCCGTATCTAAGTATTATTTCTTTCCACAATATTTTCACTACCGTTCGAGCATCATCTTTTCATGTGGGGTAAGCTTCTACCCATCGGGTGAACATGTCTACTATCACTAACATATACTTATATCCCAAGGCCGGGGGCATATGTACAAAATCAATTTGTAAATTTTCAAAGGGCATGTTGGGCATCGGGAGGTGATCATACTTGGCTGCTGGCCCTTTGTTATTCTGCTGGCAAATCGAACAAGAGCGAGTGATTTTTTGTATGGTTGGGGTTATGCTCGGTGCAAACCATTGTTGGTTAATCGCATGTTGTATCCCTTCTTTGCCCATGTGTGCCTTGTGCATGCACTAGGCGGCACAGGGGCAAAAACAGACTTTGGGGACAGACCACCCACCCATCCGGATGAAACCAAAAACCTTCCTTAAAACTGCATTGCGCCCACTCCCATGTCCACTTCTCCTGTAGGGCAGAATTTTGTTGCGCTGCCTGTAATTCAAAAGACCCTAAAGCAGGGATGGGAGAGTAACCTGAGGTGCGAAGAGCTTGCAGGAAAGGCATTTGTGCAGCAGCTACTTCTTTGGCTGCCTGATCTGCCCGGGCATTCCCTTGGGAAACATTATCAGTCAAATTAGTATGTCCTTCACATTTAACAATTGCCAGGTGCATGGGCAACTGAATTGCTGCAAGGAGGTTTAATACAAGTTGGGAATGTTTGATGGACTTTCCTGCTGATGTAATGAAACCCCGATTTTTCCATATTTGGCCGAAATCATGGATGACGCCAAAGGCAGAGCGGGAATCGGTATAGATGTTGGCCGCCCGATTCTCAGCCAGGATAAGGCAAAGAGTTCTGCTGCCGGTGCCGAAGTGCCAGGAGGTAGTGCATAGGCTTCCACAGTGCAGTGCGGATCCACTTTGGCATAATCGGCGAGGAGTAAATAGTCTCTTGGTCGATGAGAAGAGCCGTCGGTGAAAAAGATGACATCCGGATCAAACAGGGGGTCCGTCCGCAGATCCTCCCTGGGGGAAGTGGTTCATTCGACCACTGTGAGGCAGTCATGCTCCACATCAGTTGTGGGCTCCGGCACAAAGGTGGCAGGATTAATCGCAGGCGATCGGTGGTAAGTGTAATTGGGGTGTGATAGCAAAATTACTTCGTATCCCGTTCGTCGTGAGGCGGTAAAATGTTGTGTAGCAGCGGAGTTTAAATGTAGCATAACAGCGTGGGGTACTCGCACTTCACAAGGGTGGTCAAGGGCCAACGGCAAAGACTTTTCGACCCTGGCAGCGGTAGCTGCTGCGGCACGGAGACAAGCAGGCATTCCCGGTACTACAGCAGGGAGAGCTGTAGAGTAGTAAGCAACCGGTCTTCTTCCTCCTCCATGGTCCTGGGTAACACTCCTGTGGCGATCTCTTCCTTTTCACAGATGTGCAACTGAAAAGGGCGCTCATAGTTGGGTAGCCCCAAAGCCGGGGCCGTTGTTACAGCTGTCTTGAGGGCTCGGAATGCCGACTCCTGTTCCGGAGTCCATTGAATGAGTGCGGGTGCTTCTTTCAGAGTAGCAGCACAGAGGACAGCATCATGCAGGCGATAATCGGGTATCCATTGTCGACAATAGCCAACCATGCCTAAAAAAGAAAGGACCTCCTTCTTTGTCTTAGGAGGGGGTATTCGTAGGATAGCCTGTACTCGATCAGGTCCTATTTGCCGAGTTCCGGCCTTCAAGTTGAATCCCAGGTACTGGACTTGCGACTGGCAGAACTGTAGTTTAGATCTCGATACCCTATGGCCTCTTGTAGCTAAGAATTGGAGCAAAGTCACTGAGTCCTTTACACAGTCCACCAGGGTAGGTGAGGCCACTAAAAGGTCATCGGCATACTGTATTAATGTAGAGTTTCCGTTCGGACAGCATTCGTCCAGATCATGTTTCACAGCGGCTGCATATGTATCACCTGTAACAGGCTCTTCAGAGTTCAAACAGGAGCCAAAAACAGCAGCTTATCGATTTCCCGCCACAAGCGGCCCATCTTTGCCACATAAGGGTTACCCTCAAGTTGCCAGCAGTATCAGGTTGGTTCGGGCTTAGCTTCGGGGGTAAGGAGTAGGGACGCTAACTGGGGCGAGGGTACCTCCGTATACATGCCCAGTAAATAGTGGCTCCTAATTTGCACAGGGTCTGGCATCCTAGCAGAGGTAAGGGAGTGGTTGCTGATACTATCAGTGTCTCCTCTATACAGTTGTCTTTCAATGACAGAGCAACCCGTTTCGATAGGGGCTCTGATAAGGGAACACCAGCCACTCCCACGGTTACTACCCTGTTCTGGCTAAGGGGTAATCCCAGGGAGGGGGGTAGAGAGGACAGGGTAGCGCCAGTATCCACCAAGGCTCGTAAATGAGTATCTCCTATTCTAAGGGTTACCATAGGTAGTGCTTCGAGTCTTGGGAAAGTGATATAACTGTTCCCTGTACCATAACCTCCCCTGGCCCCCGCTAACCCTGCGAAAAAGGAGGGAACTTACTTACTATTATAAGTGAAGGAGGGAACCGCGGCTATCTGCTGCCCGTGTGACATAGCAGGCTCCTTGTGGGGAGTAGATTGGCAGTCCCTGGCCCAGTGCCCTTTCTTCCTGCACTTACGGCAAATGTCTTGGGATTTGTCCCGTCTCGGACCCTTAGCCTGTCCCTTACGTTTGCCCTGTTCCTGATGATAGAATTGGGTCTTTGTTATTTGGGGTCCTCCCGGGGGCTGACGAACAGTCCCTCACGGTTCATATTGGCCAAAGTAGTGGTAATTTCGGACCAGCGCATAGTTTGCCAATTCAGATTTCGCATCTTAAAAGCCTGGGCTTGTTGGGGCAGCGTACAGTTCAGCAGCGTCTGAATGGCCAAGGGCCAGTTGCCCTCCAAGGGGACACCTGCATACTCTTCCCAGGTATTTCAGAATCTGGCAATAAAATCAGGGCCGCCTTCATCTTTCCTCTGCAAACACCGAGTTACTTCCCTCAGGTCCCCATGTCTCTGTGCTGCCCCCATAATGGCAATCCGGCCTCTTCCTTGTAACCAATGTCCTAAACTTTCATTGCCAGTTTCCGCTTGTTCATCATCTTTTCGCCAATCCCCCATTTTCCCCAGGCGGCACCGGGATGGTTTCCTTCAGTCTGGCCCAGGAGCTACCATAACAAATTTTAATAAGGCTTGCAAGTCTCCCGGAAGGGGTCGATAAATTGCACACATTTGCTCCAACCAATTGAGGAAGGCTGCGGGACGCTTAATGGGGTTGGGCGCCTCGGCTACCATGGTGCCAGCCTCAGATGGCGTCCATGGTTTAAGTATGGCCATGTCTCCGATCATTATTTCAGGGGCCTGAAGTGCATGAGAGGTGGAGTCAGCTGCTATCTTTTTAGACTGACTTCACGTGGTGGCTCCACTTTGCCACGTCGCTTCCTTAGTTCCACTATCAGATTCCCTGGATCGGGAAGGGTGATCGCGCTGTCCGTCAGTCGGGACGGGATTTGATGGTCCCAGACCCGCTTCCGCCTCTGCTCCAGCTCCTGCATCCGGTCTCGCCACTCTGTTAGACTATCTCCAAGCCGCTACCATCTCTTTTAGTTCAACTGTCAGGGTATCAGGGAGCGGAGGCCGACAAGGGCTGCCAGAAGCGGGCGACATGAGTCTAGGGTACTGGTAATAAGGCCCCAGTAGACCGAAGTTAATGGGATAAGGCGGAGGGGCAGAGGGTTTTTCATTATCAGGAACCAAACCCTCCCATGTATTCTTTTGTTTGGGGGGGTTGATGGTGCCTGGCCGCCTCCATCCATTTTTCAAAACAACCCATCATGTAATCAAAATCCCAAGTAGGATCTCCGGCCCCATTAGCCACTCCATCCCACCAGGCCTGGATGAGGGGTATTTTAAAACTCCCACCATACAGCCATTCCCCTTGCGTCCAGCCATATAAGTCACTGCTAAAAGGCGCTGCATACCGGTCATCACCCCTCTCTTTTAGAACAATCTCTGCTGGCAACCCCGGAGGGACCAGCGGGTTTCCTACCTTTTGTCGAGCCCTGGTTACCATTTTCATATGTTTTTCCGTTTTCTTGCCCAGCCTCAAAGCTCCTGATTCGGTTTGTATTTGGAACCCCAGATGCCGCTCTGCTGCTAAGATTCCCATTATATTTAGAAAGGAAACACAATTAAACAGCACAGCGTGTTTCCTAGCCTATGCGCTCACCGGTGTTTAGATTTCCTTAACAAGTCCTCCGATTCTTTGGGTCTCTTAAGTCTCTTTGGTCGGTAGCTACCCTTTTACTCGCTGTCCCCCTTTCAGCTGGACTCTAATTCACTGCAATCCCCCTCTCAGCTAGGATGCAGTTCGTACTCTCCCTAACTTAGGAGAGTTATTCCTCCCTTTCTCCGCGAGGGTTCTTTTTCGGAGATCCGACGGTCCAGGTTTTCAATTACCTCTCCAACTTAAGAGGCTACTGGACTTCAGTCAGATCCCACCTTCATCGCCAATTTGTCATGGAAAACAGAGTGAACACTCAGACCCAGGAGGGTTGTCTTGGAAGTCTTTTATTAAATCGTGATATCAAGGAGAGCCCAGTCGCATACAATGGAGCGATCCGGCACTCTGAGAAGCATTAGAGTACGCACATAGTTATAGCAAAAAGTACGTGACAGAGATTAGACAGTTTCAATGGTTAGAGATTAGGCAGTTTCAATGGTTAGAGATTAGGCACTTTCAATGATTAGAGATGAGGCACTTTCAATGGTTGCTTAACCCTATCCCCATTATTAACATGGTATGGTGACATATCTTGGGCACGCACACAATAGTTCTTTCTTGGTTTACAACCATATCTGACATATGGCACTCATTAGTCTGGGAAGATAGCTGATAGCACGCGTAGTCTATTAGTTTATGTGCTGGTTGCATGACTGTTCAAGGACACACTGTAGTAATTTCATTATACATGTATTTTATTCCACAATATTTTTTGATTTCTAGCTCTACACACTAGAACTGCTTGTTGGGATCTTTTATTTCTCCTTTGAAATCTTCTGGTTGAAATGCTGTATTTCTAATTTCCTGGTCTTTAAAATTATTGGAAGATTGTTCCAGCTTTCTTCCTTTAAACTGTGCTTTAGATCCGCAGAATTGTTTAATATGTCCAGTCTTGCCATTGAGAAAGCATTCAGCTTCCCCTGCTAGGCATTCTTTGCGGTGATGCTGCTTTTTGAATGTTCCTCACCTGGAACATTTTAGAATAGTTGAAAGGGTTCATCCTGCCCCTTCGGCTGTTTTGACTGGTTTTTGGTGGGTGTGTGGGTCTCCCAACTTTGGGCCTACATAGTGAATCAACCCCTCCTGAGCCTTTATGGTGCCCCAAAGTACACCCCAATTCTGCTTTTGGAGCTCCAGCAGCCTTGCAAACTGTTCAGCCTTCTCTGATGTTCAATGCTCCTTGATTTGCAAGAAGCCTGATACCAACTCATCGAGCATGCCGACTACAATGCATTCACAAATTCACTTGCTTTAAAGCTCTGTTGCCGCAACAACTGGCCAATATATACAAGTCATTAATAAATGAATCGATGGATTTACCTGGCCTCTGGCTCCTTTGGTTGATTCTCGCCCATTCGATTAACATATTTTCTTGATGCTATAATAATTATTAAAGGCTTTCTGAACCTCTACGTAGGCTATTGAGGTCTCCTCGACTCCTTGTCTTTCCAGGACATCATCAGCTATGTCCCCAACCGCATGCCAAATGGTACTGACCTAGTGTTTTTGCGCCTTCTCTTGCAAGCCTGAAGCTGGTTGGCACCTTTCAAACTGGCGCTTCCAGAACTGCCACCATTGTCCTTCCTACAGACTCCCAATGCATTTGAAGGGCTGTGGAAGGCATAGAGGCTGATCAAATGTTGCAGAGAGATGTTCATGTACTGTCCCCTACCAAGATACATCTTGGGTACAGACTGTACCCAACTAGCCTGTGCTTGCAAAACTCAAAACAGTGTCCAACATTAGACATGACTCTGCGATTGGAAAGCATTTGCTAAATCCTCAGTGTGATGAGAATTATGCTAACGACCAATTAAAGATTGTCAGTTGGGCTGGCAGTGTGGTGCATTTGCATGTACTGGAACATATATTAATACACAGGGCCCTGTTCTTTGCAGATAGAAGGAACATGTACACACATTGCACCTGTTTCAGCTAAACAGAATAAGTGACAGCCATTCACTGACTCATTCCTCAGGGCAATGCCTTGACCAGTGTCAAGCTGCCTGGTTTAAATTTCAAACAATGCTTGACAGTTACCTGTCAGTCACCATCACTGATGCATTCTCCATGGAAATGCCTCTACCAATCAACACTCTTTTCACATGCAGTATAAATTGTTGTTTTCCCTTAGATTGGTATTCTTGTGAAGTGTCCTGGTGAGTGCAAGACAAAAAGCTTAGACATGTCTCAGTTTCCAGCAATACTCAAGTTACGTCTCATTTTTGTTCTTCTACTTTGCAAAGTTGAGCTGTTTCTAGGTCTTCACCGATGGATTACCAATCTGGTCAGTTGTCTTAAACTGCAGTCTCCAGCAGTGCCGTGATGGTTTGGCTTGTTGTCCTTTACTTTGTGTTGTCTTATAGCTGGATGTGATGCCCCTTACTCTACAGCTTGAACATAGTATGTATTAAGTTTTTCTTAAAACTATTTATCTACAGTTTTTTATAACCAATGCCTCATGGCAGGTACATTTATTCTCTTTACAAAGACTGTTCTGTGCCTCACTCTCGGTCATCTGGCCCTGATGTCATGCTTACATCATCATTAATGTCATTGTCTAATTAACATAACCATTAACCCCTTTACACTACAGTATATAATTGACAAATTAATTTCGACATAGATAAGTGAGAGATAAGTGAAGTGATTGTAATTTTCAAAATATTAAGAGAAAAAAGATTTCTGATGGTTGGAAAGTCCAAGTCTAAGGGATCTCTTCAGGAAGGAATTGGTTTACACCCAAGCACGACACACACAGGGTGGTAGAAGTTTGGAGCTCTTTTATGAATTGCAATTGATGCTACATTAGTTCATTTTAAGTTTGTGATGGATAGATTTTTGTTATCCAAAAGTATTCAGACATATGGACAAACACAGGTACATAGGTCAGAGACCAATCATGATCTCATTGAATGGCAGAGCAGGATCGAGGCACTGAAATGGCCTGTTTCAATGTCAGGGTATGATGAGAAGGAAAAGAGGCTTTTAGCAGGTACAAGGGGAGCAAATCAGCGGAGGCGTTAGTGGAGTACAGGAAGTGCAGGGTGGATCTTAAGAAAGCAATTAGGAGGGCAAAGCGGGGATATAAGAAAGCTTTGGCTGGTAAAAGTAGGGAAAATCCCAAGATATTCTGTAAGTATATCAATGGGAAGAGGATAACCAGGGAAAGAGTAGGGCCCATTAGGAACCAAGGGGGCAATCTATGGGTGGAGCCAGAGGACATCGATATAGTGTTGAATGAATACTTCGCATCCATTCACCCAAGAGAATGAGGATGAAGGTAGAGAGACTTGAGCAAATTGATATATGGAGTGACAAGGTATTGGAGGTGTTGGCAGGCTTAAAATTGGACAAATCTCCAAGTCCTGATTATTTGTGTCCCAGACTGCTGAGGGAGGCAAAGGAGGAGATCACAGGGGCTCTGACCCAAATTTCTAATTCCCTTCTGACCACAGGGGAGCTGCCAGAGGACTGGAGAACAGCTAATGTGGTTCCGCTATTTAAGAAGGGTTGTAGAGATAAGCCAGGGAACGACAGACCAGTGAGTCTCTTGTCAGTGGCAGGGAAACTATTGGAGAAAATTCTGAAGGAGAGAATCTATCTCCACTTGGAGAGGCAAGGTTAGATCAGGGATAGTCAGCATGGCTTTGTCAGAGGGAGGTCATGCTTAACAAATTTGATTGAATTTTTTGAGGAGGTGACCAGGTGTGTAGATGAGGATGTTGCAGTTTATTTCATTTATGTGGATTTCAGCAAAGTTTTTGACAAGGTCCCACATGGGAGACTTATAAAGAAGGCAAATGCACATGGGATACAGGGTAATTTGATAAGATGGATTCAGAATTGGCTCAGTTGAATAGACAGAGGGTGATGACAGAAGGATGCTTTAGTGACTGGAAGCCAGTGTCCAGTGGCGTACCACAGGGATCTGTGCTGGGTCCCCTATTATTTGTCATTTATATAAACGAGATAGATGACTATATGGGGGGTAGGATTAGTAAGTTTGCACAAAGATTGGCTGGGTGATTAACAGTGAGGTTGAGTGTCTTGGACTGCAGGATGATATAGACGGGATGGTCAAATGGGCAGATAAGTGGTAGATGGAATTTAACCCTGAAAAGTGTGAGGTGATACACTTTGGAAGGAGTAATTTGACAAGGAAGTATTCAATGAACGGCATGACACTAGGAAGTTCTGAGGAACAAAGTGACCTTGGTGTGTGTGTCCATAGATCTCTGAAGGCGGAGGGGCAAGTTAGTGGGGTGGTGAAAAAGGCATATGGGACACTTGCCTTTATCAATGGAGGCATAGATTACAAAAGTAGGCAGATCATGTTGGAGTTATATAGAACCTTGGTGAGGCCACAGCTGGAGTACTGTGTGCAGTTCTGGTTGCCACATTATAGGAAGGATGTGATTGCACTGAAGGGGGTGCAGAGGAGATTGACCAGGATGTTGCCTGGGATGAAACATTTAAGTTATGAAGAGAGGTTGGATAGACTTGGGTTGTTTTTGTTGGAATAGAGAAGACTGAGGGGTTACCTGATCGAGGTGTACAAGATTATGAGGGGCATGGACAGGGTGGATAGGGAGCAGCTGTTCTCCTTAGTTGAAGGGTCAGTCACAAGGGGATACAAGTTCAAGGTGAGGGCAGGAGGTTTAGGGGGGATGTGAGGAAAAGCTTTTTTACCCAGAAGTTGGTGATGGTCTGGAATGCACTGCCTGGGAGGGTGGTGGAGGCAGGTTGCCTCACATCCTTTAAAAAGTACCTGGATGAGCACTTGGCACGTCATAACATTCAAGGCTATGGGCTAAGTGGTGATAAATGGGATTAGGTAGGTAGGTCTGGTGTTTCTCATGTGTCAGTGCAGACTCGATGGGCCGAAGGGCCTCTTCTGCACTCTGTGATTCTGTGAATTACCAACTTCTGTCTATCCTGTGAATTCCTTTTATATTCTTAAATATCTGAGGTCACACCTCAGACTTTCCTCTAGAAATAAAATTTCTCAGACTGTTCAGTCTTTCCTGAGGTATAACCTTTGCTTTGTTATCCTTGTAAATCTTATTACACCCTCTGTAATGCTGCTATCATTTTTATAAAATGGCGATCAGACAGGTCGCAGTGTATGGAATCTTGGTTAGATCACATGTATGAGGTTAAGATGTACTAACTGTACTCCGACCAGTGAGCTGTTAGCGCGGGCAATCTGGGAGCGGGGTGGGGAGTGGAACTTTTTGACAAGAGATTGAGTCAAATGTTCAAACACTTGTAAATGTCTCTGTAATAAAGTTTTACTGTTTCTACACGAAACCTGTCTGCTCTGTTGAGTTATCACATTTGGTGATGAGGATGAGATCAGCTTCGTCTCTGCACCTCACTCTGTTACTGTGAGTAAATCAGTGTAAAGAAAGAAAACTACTCACCAGTCATGCCACTGTTTGCCAGAATCGATATTCATGATGCGAATGAGGATGATTAGAGCCAGTACGTTGAGTGCCTCGGATTTTATTTCGTAGCAAATGAGATAACTGCAGAAGAAAAGCAGAAAACGATCCTCTCCAGTGTACGTGGCAGTAAAACGTTAAACCTGATCTGTAACCTGATGGCCCCGAGCACGCTCAGTTCCAAGTCATATAGTGAATAAGTGAAAACACACTTCCAGCCGAAGCCATCCATTTTAATGCAGCGTTTTAAATTTGATTCAAAAATTCAACCCCTGGAAGAGTCCACTGCAACCTATATAGCGAACTTCAAGCAGTTCACAGAATACAGCAACTTCAGGGACACATTAAGTGATGTGCTGTGGGACCAATTGGTTTGTGGACTCGAGGATAACGGCATTCAGTGCAGCTTGCTTGCTGAAGTCGACAATGACTTTAAGCATGCCCTAGAAATCTCCCTCACCATGGAAACTGCTGCGAAAAGCTCGCAGGCTTTGCAGCACATGGGTGATGGTGCTTTACTTCATGTTGGATGGGAACCCACCACTGAGATGGCACAAATGCCAGACCTTCAGAATTAAAACACGATTTAATGTCCACTGTGAGAACCATTAAGAAACCTACCAGAAACGCTTCACCAGCGAGTTCATGACAAAATTGCTATAGATATAAGGGTGACCACGAAGCAGATACTTGTAAGTTCAGAGAAGCAGAGCGTCATTACTGTTAAAAGAAGGGACACATGATTAGGTAATGCCAGACCAAGTTGCAGCAGCCTGCAAAACAGCAAACAAACATGATCGAATTAGCCAGTAGAGCAGAGGCTGAAGCTGCTGCTACTGATGTTTACTCCTTGTATAATGTAACTGCAGTGAACACTGAGCCTATCACGGTGATAAGTTAATGAGAAGTGTTATGATCCCAGCTGAGGTTACCCCTGGACAAGCCTGATCCCAGAGTGGAGCCCAGCTTGGTAGATCCTAACTTTTATTTGTTTGTTTAGATAGGTGGAGAGTGGCTGCTAAACAGAGTCACATGAGTCAACTAATGAACTTTTAACAAAAGAATAAGATATTTATTAAACAAGAAAAGATGAACTGTATTACAATACTCTTTCAGCCGCTACTATACCTTTACAGATATATATAGATTTGTAAGGATAGCACAAGTTACAAAAGCTATCTTATACTCTAATGTCCACAGCAAGTAAACAGTCCATGTACAAATAGGCACCATGTGGTCAGGCACAACACACTCTGAAACCAAGTGACAGATGCCACCTCAGCTAGATGCTATGGATCTCTCCTCAACTCTCCCCAGACGCTTGACACACCGTGAGCCAACCAGTCTCACTGAATTCTGTCCTTCACCTGAGCGTCTTCAGTCACCACTCTCCAAGAACTCACCTTGGAATCTTCTCCCAAACCGATGCTTTCCCTCAGACATCTTTAGCAAATGTTCACCTCCAGGGTATTGGACTCTGCTTCTGATGTTCCTCTTCCCTAGGTTACCACATGCATTCAAGCTGTCTTCCACGCATTCCCTCTCACCACTCAGCCGCCAACAGTACCACCACTTCACATGCCCAAAGCAAAGATTTACAGACTTTCAGCTGTCTCTTTGGACCTTCTTGCCTCTTGCAAGCTGTTCTCACTTTAACTCTGCTTTCTGTAGCTTGAAACTTTATACTTGAAGCTTGGAGCGTTTCTCTGCCCCTCACTCTTAACTTCACTTAACAGGACCTTTACCAGGTTCCTGTCCTTCCTTTGACTAGAAGGGATTTCTTGGGACTTACCCCTGTTTCCATCTCACTCCTTTGGCCTTGGGACCTTTTGGTTCTTGTGGGAAATCTGCAGCTTCTTCTCTCAATGCCTAGTCTCTATGGGGTCCTGGCTTCAAACTGAACTTAAAACTGTTCTTTCGCTAGTTTTTTGGTGTGTGTCTGTGGGAGAGAGTTGCCTGTCTGGACCTCTGGTGCTAGGCAACAGCCCAATGTGTCTGCCTTGTTTGTTTACCTTATCTGCAACAGTCGTAAAAGCCTCATTAGAAATGCAAGCACCTTTTTAAAGTGAAACTTAAACTCAATTTGACCTTTCTTAGCATACAGGTACAGAAATACAAATCAGACTTAAATTTTAAAGCTAAAACTCATTCCTAACACCCACAAATACAAACATAACTTACTTAAACTATCTCTCTTTCCTTAAAGAAGCCACTGAGAATGGAAGTGGACACTGGTGCCTCAACTACGGTGCTAGGAGAACACACTTTCAGGTACCTTAATGAAGAAAGACAGCCAATAAACCTGGAGTGGACAACCGCTAAATTAACATACATGGAGGATCTATTCAAGTAAAGGACATCATCACTGTCCAGGTCTCCTACGAGCAACAGACAGCCCAAATGAAGGCTGAGAGGAGACTTGATAGAGGTATTCAAAATCCTGAGGGGTACGGACAGGGTAAATAGTGAGAAACTGTTCCCACTCAAGAGAGCATGAAGAACTAGAGGGCACAGATTCAAAATAATTGGCAAAAGGAGTAAATGTGATGTGAGGAAAGATGTTTTCACCCAGAGGGTGCTTGGAGTCTGAAACCAACTTCCTGAGAGGGTAGTGGAGGCTGGTTCAATTGAGATATTTAAAAGGGAATTGGATTGCTATCTGAAAAGAAAGAATGTACAAGGTTACGGGGATAAGGCAGGTGAGTGGGACGAGGCAGAACGCTGTTTCAGAGAGCCAGTGCAGACTTTATGGGCTGAATGGCCTCCTTCTACACTATAATGATTCCCTCAGCTCACCAAACTCTCACACTCCATTGAGGTCACAATCCAGTGCAAGGTCACAGTGAGAAATATTCAACAGGTTAGACAGCATCTGCAGAGAGAAAAACAGGGTTAATGTTTCAGGTCTGTGACCTTTCATCACCTGGAGAACTGTGCACAGTTTTGGTCTCCTTACTTAAACAGGAATATACTTGCATTTGAAGCAGTTCAGAAAAGATTCACCAGGTAGATTCCACATTCTTACCAGTGATGGACATGTCCCAACTCATGTGACAGTGTCACATGAGGAGACATGTCAGGGAAATTTTATTTTTCTGCAGTTACCATTTTTAAATTTGGCCACGCGTGTGAAAGAGCGCACTCTCGACTGAGGGAACAAGCCCCTGGCCCGCACAAGGAGCACATAGCGCTTAATTGGTCCGCCCACATAAAATGGCGGCGTGCCCCCAATTGGGGGCGCTGATCAGAGGCGTGCCCGCTCCTGAGCTTCCCCAGCAATGGGGGGGGAAAATTCTGCCCATTGAGTTATACAGCAAAGAAACAGGCCCTTCAGCCCATCGTGTCCAGCCATCAAGCACCTACCTATTCTAATCCTATTTTCCAGCACTTGGCCCGTAGCCCTGTGCACTATGGTGTTTCAAGTGCTCATCTAAATATTTCTTAAATGTTGTGAGAGTTCCTGCCTCTACCATCTCCTCAGGCAGTGTGTTCCAGATTCCTACCACCCTCTGGGTGAAAAAATTTTCTTCAAATCCCCTCTAAACCTCCTGACCCTTACCTTAGATCTATGCCCCCTGGTTATTGACACCTGTGCTAACAGGGAAAGTTTCTTTTATAACCCTGTTCATTTTCTGCACCTCTATCAGGTGCCCAATCAGCCTTCTCTGCTCTAAAGAAAACAACCTGAGCCGATCCAGACTCTCTTCATAGCTGAAACACCCCAGTCCAGGCAACATCCTGATGAATCTCCTCTGCATCCTATCCAGTGCCATCACATCCTTCCTATGGTGTGGCAACCAGCACTGCACATAGCACTCCAGCTGTGGCCTGTCTAGTGTTTTACACAGCTCCAACATAGCCTTCCTGCTCTTATATTCTATGCCTCGGCTAATAAAGGCAAGTATCCCATATGCTTTCTTAACCCCTTATCTACCTGTGCTGCTGCCTCCAGGGATCTATGAACATGTACACCAAGGTTCCTCTGATCCTCTGTACTTCCTAGGGTCCTACCATTCATTGTGTATTCCCTTGCCTTGTTAGTCCTAAAATGCATCATCTCACTTCTCAGGATTAAATTCCATTTGCCACTGCTCTGCCTATCTTACCAGCCTAACTATATCGTCCTGTAATCTAAGGTTTTCCTCCTCACTATTTATGACACCTCTAATTTTCATGTCATCTGCGAACTTACTGATCATACCTACTATATTCACATCTAAAATTTAATGTACACTACAAACAGCAAGGGTCCCAGCACCGATCCCTGTGGTGCACCACTTGTCACAGGCTTCCAATCGCAAAAATAACCTTCGACCATTACTCACTGCCTCCTGCCACTAAGCCAATTTTGGACCCAATTTGTCAAATTGCCCTGGATCCCATGGGCTCTTAACTTCTTGACCATTCTCCCATGTGGGACCTTGTCCAAAGCCTTACTGAAGTCCATGTAGACTACATCAACTACACTCCCTCATTTATACAACTAGTCACCTCCTTAAAAATTTCAATTCAATTTGTGAGACAGGATCTCCCCGACAAAGTCATCCTAACTATCCTGAGTAATCCCTGCCTCTCCAAGTGGAGATTAATCCTGTCCCTCACAATTTTTCCCATAGTCTCCCGACCACTGATGTTAGACTCATTGGCCTGTAATTACCTGGTTTATCCCTACTACCCTTCTTGAATAATGGTGCCACATTCGCTGTACTCCAATCCTCTGGCAGCTCTCCTGTGGCCAGAGAGGATTTGAAAATTAGTGTCAGAACCCCTGGAATCTGCTCCCTTGCCTCACATAGTAGCCTGGGATACATCTCATCTGGGCCTGGGGATTTAACCACTTTTAAACCTGCTAATACCTCCTTCCTTTTAATACTAATTTGTTCAAGTACATCACAGTCCCCCCTCCATGATTTGTACACCTACATCGTCCTTCTCCATAGTGAACACTGATGAAAAGTAATCATTCAAAACCTGACTTACTTTCTCCGGCTCCATGCACAGATTGCCACTTTGGTCCCTAATGGGCCCTACACTTTCCCTGGTTATCCTCTTGCCGTTAATATATTTATAAAATGCCTTGGGATTTTCCTTTATCTTGCCTGCCAGTGTTTTTTCATGCCCCCTCCTCGCTCTCCTAATCACATTTTTAAGTACCCCCCTTAACTTTCTATACTCCTCTAGGGCTTCTGCTGTTTTCAGCCCCCTGCATCTACCATAAGCTTCCTTTTTTCCCCTTATCCAATCCTCTATACCCCTTGACATCCAGGGCTCCCTTGACTTGTTGGTCCTAGCCTTCACCTTTACGGGAACATGTTGGCCCTGAACTCTCACTACTTCCTTTTCAAATGACTCCCACTGGTCTGATGTAGACTTTCCTACAAATAGTTGCTCCCAGATCCTGACTTATCGTATTGAAATCGGCCTTCCCCAATTCAGGACCTTTATTTCCAGTCCATCTTTGTCCTTTTCCATAACTACCTTAAATCTTAGAGTTATGGTCACTATCCCTGAAATGCTCTCCCACTGAAACTTCTAACACTTGCCTGGCTTCATTCCCCAAGATTAGGTCCAGTACTGCCCCTTCTCTTGTAGGACTTTCTACGTGCTAGATTAAAGAGCCCTGCCCGATGCACTTTAAGAATTCTGCCCCCTCTAAGCCTTTCACTCTAAGACTGTCCCAGTTCATATTGGGAAAATTGAAATCCCCTACTATTATTCCGCCTGACTGTTTGGAGGCCTATGGTACACTCCCAGCAAAGTGATTGCCCCTTTTTAAGTTCTACCCATATGGCCTAATTTGAGGAATCTTCTAAGATACCATCCCTCCTTACTGCAGTAATTGACTCCTTGATCAATAGGGCAATTCCACCTCCTCTTTTACATCCCCCACCCACTGTCACACTTGAGGATTCTATACCCTGGAATATTGAGCTGCCAGTCCTGCCCTTCCCTCAACCATGTCTCTGTGATAGCAACAATATCATATTCCCATGTGTTAATCAATGCCCTCGATTCATCTGACTTACTTGTAAGACTCCTTGCATTAAAATAGATGCAATCCAGCCTTGCATTATTTCCCTTGTGCCTTAACAGGTCTATATTTGCTCTGCCTTCCAGAATGACTTTGTTTCTCTTCTATATTTGGCTGTGCATCACCCCCTACTGTACTTCCACTCTGTATCCCACCCCCCTGCCAAATTAGTTTAACCCCCCCCCACCCCAAACAGCACTAGCAAACCTCCCTACAAGGATGTTGGTCCTGTTCTGGTTCGACTTGTACAGGCTCCACCTTTGCCAGAAACCAACCCAGTGATCCAGGAATTAAAGCCCTCCCTCCTGCAACATCTCTTCAGCCTTGCATTCATCCTCTCTATCCTCCTATTCCTATATTCACTAGCACATGGCACAAGGAAGTAATCCAGAGATAACAATCTTTGAGTTCCTGCTCTTTCATCTGCTACCTAGCTCCCTGTCCTGGATGATTCTTGAGTGTTGTTGGAGCTGCACCCATCCCGGCAAGTGGAGAGTATTCCCTCACATTCCTGACTTGTGCCTTGTAGATGGTGGACAGGCTTTATGGAGTCAGGAGGTGAGTTATTCGCTGCAGGGTTCCTAGCCTCTGACCTGCTCTTGTAGCCACAGTATTTTTATGGCTGGTCTAGTTCAGTTTCCCCAGGATGTTAGTAATGGGGGATTCAGAGATGCTGATGCCATTGAATGTCAAGGAGAGATGTTTAGATTCTCTCTTGTTGGAGATGGGCATTGCCTGGCACTTGTGTGGTGCTGATGTTACTTGCCACTTAGTAGCCCAAAGCTGAATGTTGTTCAGGTCTTGCTACATTTGGACATGGACTGCTTCAGACTGGTGTCCACCAGCTCCCACATACTACAGTTGCAACACACCTGCCCTGCTGTCCTTATTGTGTTTTAATGAACTATTTAATGAATTATTTTCTTACTTAAAATTCAATTAGTCTCACGTGTGTATATTCTTACTATTTCAATGAATGTTCTACTTATTGCCAATTGAAATTCCCTGTATAGGAGAAAACAGAGAAATACCAATCAATTACCTGTTTCCTTGTGATTTCACTCCTCAAACTTTCTTTCTGAATGTGGGCTCTGCTGATGGAGAAACGGTTTTAAACTCTCCTCTCTCTCTCTCTCTTTAAAACACAATAAGGACAGCAGGGCAGGTGTGTTGCAACTGTAGTATGTGGGGGCTGGTGATCCACAGAACCACCTCTGCTGTAAGTGTCAGCAGAGTGAGGAAATTAGGCTCAGTTATTGAGCTGGAGGATGAGCTGCAGCCACTCCAGTGCATCAGAGAGGGGGAAAGCTACCTGGACACTTTATTCCAAGAGACAGTTACATTCTTTAGGATAGTGTCTCCTAGTTTGGTCAGGGATGGGAGGATGTGACTGTGAGTGAGGCAGATAAGGGGATTGTGAAGGTGGATGTGGGGGAGTCTCAGCCCTTGCAATTGTCCAACAGGTTTGAGATTCTTGTAGCTTGTATGAATGACAGAGGGGTGCTGCAGGGTGGATGAGCAAACTGACCATGGCACCAGGGTGCAGGGTGTGGTATTAAGGGTATTAGACATAACAAGGGTCATTGTGGGACCGGAGAAAGTACTGCCCACTGTATGATGTTGAGAATCACATGACATAGACATGAAGACACAGTTGTATGGGAGAACTTTGGTAGAAATCAGCATGAAGCTAACTTCTAGTTGGGGCTATACTGTCTTTGGAGACTACCTCCTCAGCCCTCACCATCTTGAGGCTACTCTCACCGCAACTTGTGCCCCCACCCACACACACAAACACACTCTGGGATACCCCCTTTCCCCAGTACATTCCTTGCTCTTCAGCCTCTTCCCTCGCCTGAGGCCACTTCCCCCCTTCACCAAGCAAGCCCTTGCCCTGCAGCCATTGAAAAGCCACCCACATATGGCTGATCTGGTAGGTAGAGAACTGCCCATGAGTCCCTCCCCCTCCTTAAAGTGATGAGCTGCTGTCTGCATAGGGTGGCACTGAAGACTGAGAGTGCTGACCGAAGCAGGGTAGGCAAACAAACCTCAAAGTCCCATGGGAAGTGCAGCTCACCAGGTGCATGGTGCTTATGTGCTGTTGTGAAACGTGCTGGTGTGCAATCACGCTGACGTGCTCGGACGATCCAGCGTGGGGGATGATTCTGGTGAGCTGGGCTTATAATGATAAGCAGGTGTATTACAATGAAATTCCCGACAGTCGATGGCGGGAAACACAGCCCGTCATTGAAGGGCACAGCAGACGATCACAAACTGGTTTAACAACGTCCTGAAACTGATTTTTGGCCTTCTTGCCATATTATCCTCTCATGCCGCAAAACATGCCCGACGCCAACGAGCACGGAAAATTCCGTCCTTAGTCTTAAACAGGATTACAGTTTACAAAAACAGAATTACCTGGAAAAACTCAGCAGGTCTGGCAGCATCGGCGGAGAAGAAAAGAGTTGACGTTTCGAGTCTTCATGACCCTTCGACAGAACTTGATTTCGAGTCCAGGAAAGAGTTGAAATATAAGCTGGTTTAAGGTGTGTGTGTGGGGGGGGGAGGAGAGAGAGAGAGAGACAGAGGTGCTTGTGTAGACAAACAAGCAGTGATAGGATTACAGTTTGTTTGTTTCAAAACTACCACTGTAAGTTACCTCAGTAAAATAGTAAAGTTACTAACTAAACACATACAAACATCAAATGCAAATAAGGATAAAAGAAACTTATAAGGATGAAATTCAGTTCAGTCCTTTAAGATATCACTGCAGGTCTACATCCTGTAGGTGAAGTGTTGGTTGTCTGGAGGTAAGAGTTACAGTTAAAGAGCGTTCAGCATCTGTGATGGCTTTTGTAGTTGGATAGTCAAAAGTTGCCTTTAGAAGTGGGCTCAGGATGGTTGAGCAGCTTTTGGAAGTGAATCAAGATTCCTTTTCTTTACTGCTTCTGTTGGTACAACACCTGATGAATGTGTGGATTCCTGTTCGGCAGAACAGTGATGATTTCTGGATAACTTCCTTTGTGACTCCCAGTGGAAGGGAGACACCCGGCTCTCACATGCAGTTCACAGTTAGTTCAGCTGACAGCTGTTGGCCAGAATTGTCTTCTTTTTTCTCCTCACAAAATGACTTTTGCCAGCCTGTCTCATCACAACCAAAGTAAAATGGCTGCAATATAAATTTCAAATGATCCATTGCTCACCAAGAAAGGAAGTTAACAATGCTGGAGTCCCTTTGAAGTATCTTCCGGTCTCCTGTCCTCTCAGAAGCCAAGGAGTTTTCACACTTCTCGAACATGCAACGGACAATTCTGGAGAAGTCTTTTGCATTTTAATGATTCTTCGTAGCCAGGTCTAGAGATAACAGAGTCTGAGAAGCTCTGTGGAAATAGCTGTTTGTTCTGGCTGAACTTTTGTTTAAAGCCTTTGTCTCCCAGGTCAAGTGCTGTTAATTAATACTCAATTCGAATAACTTGAAGCAAAAATATACTTTTCATGGGTTATTTTTTAACAGCTACAATATCAGAATTATGCGTTTGTGACAATACATTACATTACATACCTACCACCTCTAAAATGAATGTCGATTTCTAAAACACAATTTAGAGGATAATGGATGTTCATGTTGAGTTTTAAACGAGATTGAGTCAGTCACTACGATACAGAAATAGGATTTGTTACACGGTTCTGTATAAAATTAAGTTTGCTCATCACTACTTTGCTTTGATGAACAAATCTATGTTTCTGACCATATTTTTCAATCTGTACAAAGCAAGAATACATTTTGTCTGCTCCATCTTTTCTGATTTCCACTGATTTGAAATGGCAACATGCTGCGCTTCTCCATTCTGATTTTTTCTGACAACTTTGCAAACGAAGAGAAAAAGGAGAGAGGCAGGATTTAATATAGTGATTATAAACTAGTCTAGGTCATTATATGTTCTATCTCATAAATATGAACCAACATTCACTAAAAAGAACAGATTTTGTGGCCATTTATCGCATTCTGATTTGTGGGAGTTGCTGTGCATAAATTGGCTTCCAACTTTCTTTTGCAGTAATCTCCAGCTGTGTTGTTTGGTTCAGGTGCACTTCAGTCAGGTCAGGACGTTGTTCCTTTAGTGTTTCAAATTCTGGGATCCTTCATCAGCTGCTTCGGTTCTGGGTTTGTTCATTAGCTGCCACCACATTGTAAGGGATTGTTCAGTAGGTCTCATGAAAATGCTCTGAGGCTGTAAAGTTGAACATTAACTGTTTATTGGTAACACACAACCACAGATATATAAGTATATATAATACATATGTACAAGTTATGGCCCAGACTTGGAGCTAATTCCTACTTGAATCTCTCCAAACAACTCTGTCCCCTGTCCACTGTCAAGTGTCTCTCTACATCATACTGTGAGCAGTACTGTTTGCAAGTCCCACAATTTAACCCTTGCTATGCTGAACATCCTGATGCCACAAATCCCACCACGTTCGGGTGGAAAATTAGGATTCAGTTTTAAAAATTTATTAATAAAAATATTGTTTCACTAAAAGTGACAATAAGAGTCGGGCTGTCCAACCCAGCTGATTCACTCATGTCCTTTACTGAAAGAAATCTATCTGATCTGGGCCTATACGTGACTTCAATCCCAGACCAACTTTGAACTGCCCTCTGAAGTGGCCTAGTAAATCCTTGAGTTGAATCAGGGTGACAAAAGATGGACCATAAATTCAGGCCTTGCCAACAATGCCCACATTCTGAGAATTTTTTTAAATTAAAAACCTCATGGCGGAGACACCTCGGCTGTGAGCGAGTTCTCATAGACTCCAGCTGGGGCACTGTTTGCCCATTTTCTAACTGCATCCAGAGCTGAGAGGAATGTATTAATGGTGGTTGATGTGCCAGCTTCCACCAAGCCGAACAGTAAGATGTTTATACCATCCACACATCCTCTGGGAAGGTTTTACCCGCACAAGTGGTTCCTCAGAGATTGCAGGTTACTGGCTGCCGAGGAACAGGAAGGGAGGAAAGAATTTAGATCTCATAGTGAAATTGTTTAAATAAAGTAAACATTTATATATCATTGTGTCTGGTCTAGAAACACTGATCAAGATGACATATCTTTGGATGAAATTTGGACGGTGAAAAAGATGCAAGAAAATTGATCGCGTTAAATTATATTTTTAAATACAAGAGTGGGATTGCAGTAACAGTGCAAAGTTACAAATTTACAGCCTCCCATGTCTGAATTCACAACGCAGTAACAAGCCCAAAGAGAAACTAACTAGATTTGGAAATCCCCGAGTCTGTTTCTTGCTTCCACCTTCAGGTTGGGTGTGGTAGTTGAACAAAAACAACATGGTAAGCAGAGACGGAAGCAGGCATGCAGTTTGGGGTTAATTCTTGTGTCTGTGTTATCATTTCTCAGGATCTTTATCCCGATCTCAAACATTAACTCTAAAAATGTCATTCCTTTTTACAACAAACGCTCCCTCCAGTGGTAACTGAAAAGGCTGGGATTTTCCCCTGGATTTGAACATAAGTGCAGGCAGAGATTGAAAATTATTGAGCAGAGCTCCTCAACTCCCCCCACTCACCCCTGTCACTCCCAGGACCCCTGACTCAAAGGTGATAGAGAGCATTACTAACTGACCCATATGTAAACATATTCAGAAGGACATGGGAATGATAGCAATAGGTTATCCAGTCTATATCAATTACACCCTAGAATCATAGAATCTTACCGCACTGAAGGAGACTATTCAGCCCATATCTGTGCTGGCTTTTTGAAAGAGCTGTCCAATTAATCCCACACACCAGCCAGTAATCCTGTAAATGAGTCCTCTTTAAGTACATGTCCTGATCAATATCCTTGCAGGAAGGTTTGCTAGTGTTGTTGAGGAGGATTTAAACTAATTTGAGGGTGGGAGTCTGACTGGAGTTTCAGAAGGGAGAGAAGCAAAGCTGGGAATGGAAGGCAGAAAATTAAAGAATATGGGAAGCAGAGGAATTAAAGGCTAGAAAATAGACAATAAAAACGCTGTTCAGTGACAACTGGTAGGTATATACTTCAGTAAAAGGAGTTGAGTGAATAAGGCAGATGAACTAAGGGCACAGATGACATTTGGATTTATGAGATCATAGCCATTACTGAAATATGGCTTAAAGAAAGGAATGAATGGTAACTCAACATTCCTGGTTAAAGGAATAAAAACAGAAAATGCTGGAAATACAGGACCAATAACATTTCTCACTTTGCCCGGTTCTGATGAAAGGCCATTGACCTGAAACGCTAAGATTATTCCCAGCATTCTATAATCGGATAAATTCAATAGAAAAGGTGGCAAAGGACACAGAATTCTTAAACTGCATTCAGGGCAACTCTTTTAGCCAGTATGTAGAAAGCTCACAACAGAAGGGGTAGTTGTGTACTTTGTTTTGGGGAATAAATCTGATCAGGTGGAAGGTGTATAGATGTAGTAGTGATCATAGTTTGGTTGGATTCAGAGTTGTTATGAAAAGGATAAAGATGGACCAAGGGTAAACGTTCTCAACTGAGAAAAGGACAAATTTCCTAAAACAATCAGTCTTGGGATGTCATTGTCGTTGGCTAGGCCAGCATTTATTGCCCATCCCTACTTGCCCCTTGAGAAGGTGGTGGTTAGCTGCCTTCTTGAACTGCTGCAGTCCATATGGTGGAGGTACACCCACAGTGCTGTTAGGGAAGGAGATCCAGTGACAGTGAAGGAATGGCGATCTATTCCCAAGTCAGGATGGTGTGTGGCTTGAAGGGGAAATTACAGGTCATGGTGTTCCCATCAATCTGCTGCTCTTGTACTTCTAGATGGTAGTGATTTGGAAGGTGCTGTCAAAGGAGCCTTGGTGAGTTGCTGTAGTGCTCCTTGTAGATGGTACACACTGCTACCACTGTGCTTGGGATGTGGAGGGACTGAATGGTTAAAGTGGTAGATCAGATACCAATCAAACAGGCTGCTTCGTCCTGGATCATGTGGAGTTTCTTGAGTATTGTTGGAGCTGCACTTAACCAGACATAAGAACATACGAATTAGGAGCAGGAATAGGCCACTTGGCCCCTTCAGCCTGCTCCACCATTCAATAAGATCTTGGCTGATCTGATTGTAATGCCAACCCCACATTCCTGCCTACCCCTGATAACCTTTCACCCCCTTGTTAATCAAGAATCTATCTAGCTCTGCCTTAAAAATATTCAAAGACTCCGCTTCCATCGCCTTTTGAGGAAGAAAGTTCTAAAGACTCATGACCCTCAGAGAAAAAATTTCTCTTCATTCCTGTCTTAAATGAGCAACCCTTTATTTTTAAACAGTGACCCCTAGTTCTAGATTCTCTTCACTCTGTCAAGACCTCTCAGGATCTTAAAGGTTTCAATCAGGTCGCCTCTTACTCTTCTAAACTCCAGTGGATACAGGCCTAACCTGTCCAGCGTTTCCTCATAAGACAACATTCTACTAGCTTTCCTAATTACTTGCTATACCTGCATGCTAGACTTTTATGATTCATGCACTAGGACACCCAGGTCCCTCTGAATCTCAGAGCTCTGCAATCTCTCACCATTTAGATAATAAGCTTCTTTTTTATTCTTCCTGCCAAAATGGACAATTTCACATTTTCCCACATTATAAACCATTTGTCAGGTCTTTCCCATTCACTTAACCTGTCTACGTCACTTTGTAGCCTCCTTATGTCCTCTTTACAATTTACCTTCCTATCTATTTTTGTGCCATCAGCAAGGTTAGCAACCATTATTCGGTCCCTTCATCCAAGTCATTGATATAAATTCTAAGAAATGGTGGCCCCAGCACTGATCCATGTGACACACCACTCATCACATCCTGCCAACCAGGAAAAAGCCCTTTATTCCAGCTCTCTGCTTCCTGTCTTCTATCCATGCCAACATGTTACACCCTATACCATGAGTTTTTATCTTCCACAATAACCTTTGATGTGGGACTTTATCAAATGCCTTCTGGCAATCTAAGTACAGTACATCCACAGGTTCTCCTTTATCCACAGCACATGTGACTCCTTCAAAGAACTCCAATAAATTGGTTAAACGTGGTTTCCCTTTCACAAAACCATGTTGACTCTGCCCAATTGTCTTGAATTTTTCTAAGTGCCCTGCTATAACATCTTTAAAAATAGTTTCCAATATTTTCCCTATGGCAGATGTTAGGCTAACTGGGCTGTAAATTCCTGCTTGCTGTCTCCCTCCCTTTTTGAACAATGGAGTTAGATTTGCTATTTTCCAATCTAATGGAACCTTCCCTGAGTCTAGGGAATTTTGGAAAATTAAACCAATGCATCAACTATCTCACTAGCCACTTCTTTCAAGACTTTAGGATGAAGTCCATCTAGACCTGGGGATTTGTCAGCCTACAGCCCCAACAATTTGCTCAATACCACTTCCTTGGTGACTGTAATTTCCCCCGACTTTCTCCCCTTCCTGATTTACATCTATTTCCGGCGTGTTACTTGTGTCCTCTGTATTAAAGACCAAAGCAAAAAAACCTGCTTAATTCATCCATCGTCTCCCTACTTTCTAGTATCAATTCCTCAGATGCACTTTCTATAGGACCAACACTTATTTTGTTAACTCTTCTTTTATTTAAATTTCCATAGAAACTCTTCCTATCCATGTTTATATTACTAGCTAGCTTTCTCTTGTACTCAATTTTTTCTACTTTTATTAATCTTATTGTCATTCTTTGCTGTTTTTTTATATTCTTTTCAATCTTCTGACCTGCCACCTGTAATTGAGTAATTATATGCTTTTTCTTTAAGTTTGATACTATCTTTAACTTTTTTAGTTAACCACGGATGTTGGGCCCTCCCCTTGGAATTTTCTTTCTCCTTGGAATGTACATGTTCTGTGTATTCTGAAACGTCCCTTTAAATGTCTGCTGATGAGCCCCTATTGACCTAGCCCTTAACCTCATTTGCCAGTTCACTTTGGCTAATTCTGCTTTCATGTCCTCATAAATGCCCTTATTTAAGTTTGAAATACTAGTCTTGAATGCACTCATTGCTCCTTGAAAATGAATCCAAAATTCAAACATATCATCACTGCTACCTAGGGGTGTCTTCACTATGAGGTTATCAATTAATCCTATCTCGTTGCTCAATACCAGATCTACCACAGCCTGCTCTCTGGTTGGCTCCAGAATGTGCTGTTCAAAGAAATTATCCCAAATACATTCTACGAATTCCTTGTCTAGGCAACCTTTCACCTATCTGATTTTTCCAGTCTATATGTAGAGTAAAATCACCCATGATTATCACCGTACCTTTCTGACAAGTTCCCATTATTTCTTCCTTTATACTGTGTCCTACCATGTGCTTACTGTTAGGGGGCCTGTACACCACTTCCACAAGTGACTTCTTGCCTTATCGTTTCTCATCTCTACCCAAACCACTTCTACATCCTGGTTTCCTGAACTTTGGTCAACCCTCTCTATTGTGTTAATACCATCATTAATTAACAGAGCCACCCCTCCACCTTTTCCTAACTTCCTGTCCTTCCTAATTGTCACGTATCCTTCAATATTCATGTCCCAATCTATGGCATCCTGTAGTCATGTCTCTGCGATGGCTATCAGATCCTACTTATTTATTTCTATTTGTGCTATTAGTTCATCTGTTATATTATGAATGCTACATGTGTTTAGATACAGAGCCTTTAGTTTTGTCCTTTTATCATTTTTGTAGCACCTAGCCTTATCTGCTGATTCATTCTTAGATTTGTACTGTCTGTCCTTTCCTGTCATGGTCTGTTTATCATTTCCCATATTAATATCTACCTCTCTTGGCTTGTTTCTGCTCTTTGGTTTACCACATCATCCCAGATTTGATCCCTTGCCCTCACTCTTCAGTTTAAAACCCTCTCTACTTCCCTCGTTATGCGTCTCATGATGGCACCAGCCCCAGCACAGTTGAGATGTAGACCACCCCAATGGTACAGAGCCCACTTTCCCCAATACTGGTGCCAGGGCCCCATGAACTGGAACCCATTTCTCCCACACCAGTCTTTGTGAGCCACTCGTTAATTTCTCTAATCTTATTTGTCCTATGGCTAATTTGTACATGGTTCAAGTAATAATCCAGAAATTATTACCTTTGTGGTTCTGCTTCTTAGTTTGGTGCCGAGCTTCTCACACTGACTATGCAGAGCCACCTTTTTCATCCTGCCTATGATGTTGGTATCTACATGGACCATGACCATTGGATCCTCCCCTCTCACTGCAAATTCCTCTCCAATCTTGAACAAATGTCCAGAACCCTGGCACCGGGCAGACAACTTAGCCATCTGAACTCTCATTCCTTGCTACAGAGAAGAGTGTCGATCCCCTCACTATTACTGTCCCCTACTACCACTACATTCCTTTGTGCTCCCGCGACTTGGATGGCTTTCTGTACCACAGTGCCATGGTCAGCCAACTCAGCCACCCTGCAGCCCCCACTCTCATCCAAGCAAGCTGAAAGAACCCCAAACCTGTTGGACAATTGCAGAGACTGACACTCCTGCCCTCTGTATCCCCTTACCTGCCTCAGCTGCAGTCACACCTTCCTGTCCCTGACCACCTTCCAAATCAGAAGATCCTATCCTAATGGTTGTGACCATCTCCTGGTACAAAGTGTCCAGGTAACTATCCCCCTTGTTGATGCGTCACAGTATCTGCAACTCAGCCTCCAGCTTAATGACTCTGAGCCGAAGCTCCTCAAGATGGTGGTTACTGTCTCCACGTCCTCTGATGCACGTACCAGGAGCCTCTGCTCCTCCGCCCACTTTAGGATTGTATCCTTTATGTTTTATTGCCTTTCCTTTCTTCCTACCGAAAGTTAACACGTTATACTTCTCTGCATTAAATTGTAACTGCCAAGTGTTCCTCTGGCCTGACTGTATCCTGAGTTTATTGCTATCCTCCTCATATTCCAAGTTATGTGTCATCTGTATATTTTGAAATTGTGCCCTGCACATCCAAGACTAGTTTATTAAGAAAAGCGGTGCTAATACTGATCTCTGGGATCCCTGAGCAAACCCACCATATACCTTCCTGAGTCTGGAAAACAAAGGTTCACCACTACTCCCTGTTCCCTGTCACTTACTACTGTCCCTTTCATTCCATGGGCTTTAACTTTGCTGACAAGTCTGTTATGTGGCACTTTATCAAACACATTTTGGAAGTACATGCACACCACCTCAGCCACATTACTTTCATCAACTCTCTTTCTCTGTTGCCTCATCAAAAAATTCAAATTAATTAAAACAAGATTGCCTTCACAAGTGCTGGCTTTCCTTTATTGATCCACATTTGTCCAAGCGACTGTTAATTTTGTCTTTGATTATTATTTCTAAAAGCGTTTCCACCATGAGATTTGACTGACTGGGTTTATCATTACACTCTTTTTTTGAACAAGGGTGCAACATTGCAATTCTCCAGTCATTTGGCATTTATGTATATGTCTTTCAATTTATAGTCGCTGCTCATAATGTGGTCTCTTCTAGACTGGGGAGACCAATGCAGATTGGATGACTGCTTTGTGGAACACCTCCACTCAGTCCCCAATCTTCTAGTCACTTGCTATCTCAATTTTCCACCTTGCTGTCACGCTCACATTTCTGCCTTCAGCCTACTGCAGTGTTCCAGTAAAGCTTAAGGAACAGCACTTCATCTTCTGATCAGGCACTTTACAGCCTTCTGGACTCAACGTTGAATTCAACAATTTCAGACCATGAATTCTGTCCCCGTTTTGTCTGTTTTCTTTTTGTGCCAAATGCCGGTGTTACTCCTGTTTTTCATGCTTTTACTTTTGAACAGAGCTGTTCGTTATTCTGCTATTGACACCTACTCTGGACCAAGGCTTTGCTTCTTTACCATAACCATTCACTTTGTCTTTTCTTCCCTATCATCTTTATGGTTTAATCTCTCCCATCCTCTACCCTATCCCAGGAGGGGAGGAGATGGTGGGAGGGGGAGGAGGGGGGAGAAGGAGAGATGGAGGGAGGGAGGAGGAGAGGAGGGGGGAGGAAGAGGGAGAGGAATGGGGGTGGAGACAGAGGGGGAGGAACCGGTGGCCGAGGACCCTGGGAGTGTCAGGGAAGACCCTCGGGGGAGAGGGGTAGGGAGGAACGTAGTAAGTGAAATTTGGGGAGGAATGCAGGGTGGAGGAATTGGGGGGAATGAGGGGAGGGGTGTGGAGGAACGTGGTGGGGTAGAGGACGTGTGGGGGTTGGGTGTGGAGGGCGTGGGGACGAGGAACATTGGGAGTGAGTAGCATGGCGGGAGGAATGTGGCGGGGAGGAGCTGGGAGGAACATTGGGGGTGGCCAGAGGGGCGGGGAGGTATGTGGAGGAGGAGGGATGGGGAGGAACGCAGGGGGGGCACTTGCATAGATCAAGAGGTTCTCGCATACACACGCACCCACTCCTGGGAGTCCCCACATCCCCTGTACAGCACATGCCTGAGACCACCCCTTACCCCTGCCCCCCTTTCCCCTGCCCCCCTTTCCCCTGCCCCCTCCCTCTTTCCCACCACCCAGCCCCGCTTTCCCCCCACCCAGCCCCCCGTTTCCCTCTGCCAGCCCCCCGTTTCCCCCCACCCATCCCCCCTTTCCCACCGCCCAGCCCCCCTTCCCCCCTCTGATGGCCGTTAGTCTGTGGAATTCTCTTCACCAGAGAGCAGAGGCAGCTGGGTCATTGAATATATATAAGGCTGAGTTAGATTCTTGATTGACAAGACAATCAAAGGATACAGACAAAGTAAAGTTGAGACCATAATTCCATCAACCATGATTTTATCAAATGGCGGAAGCAGACTCGAGGGGCTGAATGGCCTACTCCTGTGCCTAATCTGTCTGTACATATATATCGGAGATGGAGCAGAGGAGCCAGGGTGAAGGGCGGGGAGGTTGGGAGTGTAGCAGGAGAGATGGGTGAAGTGGGACCTGAATGTGTAGAGGATGAGAGGGGCAGGGAACATGATGGGGTAGGGGGGAGGTGAGGGGAAGGCTAATGATGAGGGAGGTGAGGTAGAAGGCAGGAGCAGTGGAAGACTAACGGGGGAGGGTGAAGCAGAATGAGAAGGTGAAGGAGGTGAGTGAGAAGTGAACAGGAAGCAGTGGGGGTGGTTGGGGAAGAGGAGAAGGAAATTGGGGGAAGGGGCGGGAAGGCAATAGGGTGTCTGAAGGGACATTGAGAGGGGCAGGAAGGTGTGGTTGGGGGTGGGGGGGGGGGGGGTGGTGCTAGGGATTTGGACAGGGTAAGATTCTATATCACAGGATTAATGGCCTGTTGCTGTTGCTCTGTTCCTAGAGCTTTCCTGTTGTTGTAAGTTTATTGATCCTTTTCTTTGTCTTGGAGAATCAGATTACTGCTGACATGAACTAAAATGATGACTGATTCAGCACGAGTTCTGTTGTCTTCCAGTGGAATGTTATGGACAAGGAAGAGTACAAGAGGATATTCTGATGGACACTCCTGCATGTGGAGCAGATCCCAGGATTCCATGTGTCCTCGAAACGTCAACTCTTTTCTTCTCCGCCGATGCTGCCAGACCTGCTGAGTTTTTCCAGGTAATTCTGTTTTTGTTTTGGATTTCCAGCATCTGCAGTTTTTTTGTTTTTATTTCCATGTGTCCTGTTCGTTCACAATGTTTCTCGTGAAACTGAGGATCTCCGCAATGCTCAAAAATGGGTTCAAAGTAATATTTTCTTATTCTGAATCAATTTCCCTCTCTTCTTGTACCTTTTCATTCTGTAAATTTCCTCTTTAATAAATAGTCAACGTGCTTGAGGCTGACACTCCCAAAACAGTACTGAGAGAGTGCTGCACTGTTGGATGTGTAGGATGAGATGTTCAGTACCCAGTTCTGCCCAATTTTTTGAGCCAGGTCTCCATTAATGCCACAGCATCATTCGCCCACATGGTTATCTGCATCTGCAGCTCACCGATCTTGGTTAATACACTCTGTGCATTCATATATGTGCTCTGTCAACCTACTTTAGTCCTATTGCCTTTCCTTTCGTTATGAAACAAAAAACAGGAGCAGGAGTGTACCATTCAGCCCATTGAACTTGCTCCCCCATTCAATGTGAACATGGTGCTTCATGGGCTTTGACTTCATTTTACTGCCTGGGGGAGAGATGAGTGAGAGAGGTGGCCAGGGGAGCGAGAGAGGGGGCAGAGGAGCGAGAGAGGGGGCGGAGGAGTGAGAGAGGGGGCGGGGGAGCGAGAGAGGGGGTGGGGGAGCAAGAGAGAGGGTGGGGGAGCAAGAGAGGGGGCGGGGGAGAGAGAGGGGGCGGGGGAGTGAGAAAGCAGAGCGGAGAGAGGGATGGGGGAATGGAGAGAGGGAGGAGGGGAGCAGAGAGAGAGGAGGGAGGAATGGGGGGACAGAGACCGAGCGCGCGCCAAGGGGGCAGGAGGGAGTGAGCAAGCGCCGGGTGTGTGGGGGGACAGAAGGAGCCGGCGGGCGTGGAGAGAGCAAGGGGGATGGGGGGCCGAGAGGGACGGGCAGGGGCGGTGCAGAGGCTGAGGGTTACTGGGTGAAAGAGACAAGGGGTGGGGTAAGCGAGGAGGGGAAAGAAAGTGAGAGAGAGAGAGAGACGCTGGAAGGGAAAGGGAGGGGAAGAAAACTGCTGTGGGGGCGTGGTGGTCATGTGAGGTACTGGAATGAAATTGCTCTTGGCGGGGTTGATGTGCGGCCTGTGGAGAGAAAACCGCTCTGGACTGATCAGGGGGCAATAGCTGGTGGGCTGGTGTGTTGGACAAAACTTCTGTTGGGTGGGGTTGGGGGCAGGGCTGTGCTGCATTTATTATATTTTATGAAGAAATACATAAAACCAGCTTATTGAAATATATGTCAAAACAGAATCTGCTTTTTCTAAAGTTAGTTCAGTTTTAGGATGTTTCAAGCTACTGAAATTCAGAAACAGTATGGAAAATAAACTGATCGTTTTGGGGTCTGAACGCAAAGTGATGTTGCTAATCACAAACGTGTAAGCGCTGTGATTTGGGGCAATTGATGGCAATGATCTCAGTTATGATATTTGCAATGTTAAATTATATCTAATTGATTGTTTTTCAGCGTGATTGATGTCAAATGAGTACAACTGAATGCTGGGTGTGTGATTTCATCCAAACCCCATACAATTGTCACAGGATTATACCTGTGCTCTTTGTAATTAAAGCCAACATGTCATTTGCCTTCTTAATTGCTTGCTGCACCTGCATGCTAACTTTCTGCATTCCTCATACAAGCACACCCAAGTCTCTTTGAACATGAACATCTACAGTTCACTTTTGCTAGCTCTGCTTTCATGGCCTCATAATTGCCCTTATTTAAGTTTAAAATACTAGACATAGACCTACTCTTCTCTCCCTCAAACTGAATGTAAAATGCAATCATATTATGATCACTGCTACCTAGGGGGTACCTTCACTATGAGGTTATTAATTAATCATATGTCCTTGGACAATACCAGATCTAGTATAGCTTGCTCTCTGGTTGGTGCCAGAACTTGCTGTTCTGAGAAACTATCATGAAAAAACTCTATTAATTCTCCATGTCGGCTACCTTTACCCATCTGATTTTTCTAGTCTTTATGATAATCGCCATACCTTAATACAAGCTCCCATTATTTCTTCTTTGATATCCTGTCCTACCATGTCTTTACTGTTAGGGAGCCTTGTACACCACTCCCACAAGTGACTTCTTGCTTTTATCATTCCTCATTTCTACCCAAACCACTTCTATATCCTGGCTTTCTGAACGTAGGTTATCCCTCTCTCTCATGCTAATATCCTATTTAATTAACAGAACCACCTCTCCACCATTTCTTAGCTTCTTGGCTTTCCTTAATGTCACATTCCCTTCAATATTCCGGTCCCATTCTATGTCACCCTCAGCCATAACTCTGCCATGACTATCAGATCGTACTTTGTTTAGTTCTATTTGCGCTATCAGGTCATCTGTCTTGTTTTGAATGCTGCATGTATTCAGATACAGAGCCTTAAATTTTGTCCTTTTAATATTTTTGTAACCTATAACCTTCTCTGCTGATTTACTCTTAGATTTGTACACTCTGCCCCTTCCTGTCATGGTCTGCTTATCATTTCCCACATTAATCCCTCCTCTCTTGCCTTGTCCCTACTCTTTGGTACATGACATCTTCCCAAATTTGATCCCTTGCCACCAGTATTTAATTTAAAAGCCTCTTTAATTCCCGAGTTATGCGGCTCGCAAGAACACTGGTCCCAGAACGGTTCAGGTATAGAACGTTCCAGCACGGTTCAGGTGTAGACCGTCCCAGCACGGTTCAGGTGTAGACCGTCCCAACAATGTTCAGGTGTAGACCGTCCCAGCATGGTTCAGGTGTAGACCGTCCCAGTACGGTTCAGGTGTAGACCGTCCCAGCACGGTTCAGGTGTAGACCGTCCCAGCACGGTTCAGGTGTAGACCATCCCAGCACGGTTCAGGTGTAGACCGTCCCAGCACGGTTCAGGTGTAGACCGTCCCAGCACGGTTCAGGTGTAGACCGTCCCAGCACGGTTCAGGTGTAGACCGTCCCAGCACGGTTCAGGTGTAGACTGTCCCAGCACGGTTCAGGTGCAGACTGTCCCAGCAAGGTTCAGATGTAGACTGTCTCAGCACGGTTCAGGTAGGTGTAGACCGTGCCAGCACGGTTCAGGTGTAGACCGTCCCAGCACGGTTCAGGTGTAGACCGTCCCAGCACGGTTCAGGTGTAGACCGTCCCAGCACGGTTCAGGTGTAGACCGTCCCAGTACGGTTCAGGCGTAGACCATCCCAGCACAGTTCAGGTGTAGACCGTCCCAGCACGGTTCAGGTGTAGACCGTCCCAGTGGTGCAGCCACCACTTTCCCCAGTTCTGGCACCAATGCCCCACAACCCGTAACCCACTTCTCCCACATCAATGTTTAAACCACACACTCATCTCTAAATTTGCCCCTTGCCAATTTGCATGTGGTTCAGGTAACAATGTAGAAGTTATTACCTTTGAGATTCTGCTTAATTTGGGGCCTAGCTCGTTATACCGACTATGCGGAACCTCCTCCCTCGTCCAGCCTGTCGTTGGTACCAACATGGACCATGCCGACTGGATCCTCTCCCCTCCCACTGCAAGTTCCTCTCTAGCCCTGAGCTGATGTCCCGAATCCTGGCACCGGGCAGGCAACACAGCCTTCTAGACTCTTGCTCTTTGTTGCAGGGAACAGTGTCAATTTTCCTCACTATACTGTCCCCTACTATTACTACATTGCTATTAATACCCCCTGCTGAACAGCTTCCTGTACTATGGTGCCATGACCAATCTGCTCATCCACATTGCAGACATTGCTTTTGTCTACACAAGTTAGCAAGAACCTCAAACTTGTTTGACAGTTGTTGCTCCTCCATTCCTGTCTGCTCGTTCTCTTTACCTGTCTCACTCACGGTCACATCCACATGTCCTTCATTGCTGTCCAAAACAGATGTCCCTATTTTAAGGGGTGTAACCATCTTCTGGAACAAAGTGTCTAGGTATTTGTCCCCCTCCCTTATGTTACGCAGTGTCTGTAGTTGAGCTTCCAGATCAATAATCCTGATCCGGAATTCCTCTGGATGCTTACATTTTCTGCAGATGTGTTTGTGCTGGATCACCTTGGCATCCAAAAGCTCCCAAATTCCACAGCTGCAACATAACATCTGTCCTGCCAATGTTACTTATGTTATTTAGTTAATGTAAGTTAATTACTTTATTAACTTAGAATAATTCCTATGTATGCTGCAATTAACTGTGTTCATTAAATTCTAGTACCACTTACAACTAAAAGTTTAATGTTTCTTAATTACACAGGTATCCATTTTAGGTATTTATTATTTATTCTAAAGTTTTAATCTCTGTAATAGTGACCATGAAAGCATTGCCCTTGATGTAAAAACCACCTGGTTCACTAATATCATTACCTGCCGTCCTTACCTGGTCTGGCCTACGTGTGACTTCGGACTTCATGTGTGTCTGCCTTCCTCAAAATATCTCATCAGCTAATCCTCATCATATGTCTCAGAATCTTCCTCTGTCTTGCTTAGAGGGAGTATGGTTATCACAGTTGGCTTGATGGCTAGTGTGTGGTTCAGAATAAGGCCTACAGCACAGATTTGATTCCCGTTCCAGCTGAGGTAGACTTGGGACCTGGCTCCTCCCCAGCAAACTACCAGTGCCAGAACTGCCAAGAACAAAGGCTGAGGATGAAGCACCAACAGGTACTGAGCCAAGGAATGCTTCTGGGCAGAGCAAACAAGGAATGTCTTGCTGAGATTCCAACTTTCACATCCATATAGTAATGTTGACAAGATGTAGCATTTTAGCATTCTACTTTCCAAAGAGATGTTTTGTTTATAAAGAGTTCTGACATTTTTGTGATGGTTGTTTTGCAAGTGTCATGCACTTCCTGATGTCTTGATCACTTTTCCCATCAGATGTTATGAGGATACCCAGATAAGAAAATCATTCTACTTGTTTATTTCGTTTGATTCTACTGTTATTTTGCATCTACGTGTAATCCTTCCAATGCATATTGTTTTGTTGCAGTTTAATGATCTCTATCTGTTACTGTTTATGATTGTGTCTAGGAGATTGCTCTATAATCCGGGTATCTCAGATTATTCATTTAGTTATTTGCAGAGACTGGAGAAGCTAGGATTGTTCTCCTTAGAGCAGAGAAGATTAGGTGAAGATTTAGCAGAGGTATGCAAAATCATGAAGGATTTTGATAGAGCTAGCTGGGAGAAACAGTTTGTTCTGGGTCAGTTGGTCAGTAACTAGGGGCCATCAGTTTAAAATAATTGGTAAAAGAACAAGAAGGAAAATGAGAAGAAATTAGTTCACTTAGTGAGTTGTTAAAATCTGGAATATGCAAGGCTGCTGGAATCAGCTTCCATAGGAACTATGAAAAGGCAGCTGGCCATGGATTTGAAGAGGACTAATTTGCAGGGTTTCTAGGGCTCTGGGACATGGCATTGGGCTGGCTGTCTGCACCTGGCATTGGGGCT
Source organism: Isurus oxyrinchus (assembly GCA_026770705.1). Lineage (NCBI taxonomy): Eukaryota > Metazoa > Chordata > Chondrichthyes > Lamniformes > Lamnidae > Isurus > Isurus oxyrinchus. The sequence continues at coordinate 14,377,354 of JANJGN010000034.1, forward strand.
GATGTTCACGAGGTCACTCCAGAGGGCAGTAATGTTGGTGTGGGACCGGTCGTTCATGAAGACCATCTGTTTCTGCCAGTCTTCAGTCACTCAATCTCTGACTGTGGGAAGGGGACAGTGATGTTTCACTGGGACGACTGTGGGAAGGGGACAGTGAAGTTTCACTGGGACGACAGTGGGAAGGGACAGTGATGTTTCACTGGGACGACTGTGGGAAGGGGACAGTGACGTTTCACTGGGATGACTGTGGGAAGGGGACAGTGAAGTTTCACTGGGACGACTGTGGGAAGGGACAGTGATGTTTCACTGGGACGACTGTGGGAAGGGGACAGTGACGTTTCACTGGGATGACTGTGGGAAGGGGACAATGAAGTTTCACTGGGATGACTGAGCGAAGGGGACAGTGAAATTTCACTGGGACGACTGTGGGAAGTGGACAGTGAAGTTTCACTGGGATGACTGTGGGACATAAAGGCAAAAGACTGCGGATGCTGGAAATCTGAAACAAAAACAAAAAATGCTGGAAAAACTCAGCAGGTCTGACAGCATCTGTGGAGAGAAAGTCAGAGTTAACGTTTCAAGTGCATATGACTCTTCTTCAGTGTTAGAGAAGAGTCTGCTCCTTCCGCTCCCATTCTTCAGCTCTGAAGAGGTCATGTGAACTCAAAACGTTAACTCTGTCTTTTTCTCCACAGATGCTGTCAGACCTGCTGAGTTTTTCCAGCATTTTTTGTTTTTGTTTCCGATTTCCAGCATCCACAGTATATTTTGCCTTTATATTTGAAAGAATTGGGATTTATTTCACTGGAACATGATTGATCTAAAGGAGGTTTTGAAGATGATGAACAGTCCTGAGAGGGTAGGAAGTGACAGGCTGGTCCTTCTGGTTGGCAGATTGAAGCAAGAGGGCAGAATCTGAAGATTCAAAATGACGACACAAATGAGAACATTTCTCTCCACTTCTGGAACAATGAATTACACAGAATGTACAGCAGAAACAGCCCATACGGCACAACAAATCAATGCTAGTGTTTATGCTCCACACGAGCCACCTCCATTTTCTCACCCCATGATCCTATCCTTCTATCCCTTTCTCAATGTGTTTCTCTAACTTGCCCTGAAATACATCTATACTATTTACCTCAACCTCTTTCTCTGGTAATGTGATGCACATTCTAATCATTGTTTGGGTGAAGAGGTTTCTTCTGAATTCCCAAAAATGTTTATTGGTGAGTGTCTTGTTTATACTTTACCAGATGTGGCAACTGAGGTAGAGAATATAACCTAATTGAAAAGGGATTTTGTATATAACATTCAACAGCTCTGAGAAGGATGTGGGATGGGGTAGGTGGGATTGAGCTTGATTGGACATGGGCTTGATGGCTGAAGTTCTTCCTCGTGCTATAATCAGCAGACCCCCCTCCCCCCGACCCCCCACCATAGCTTTTGCTTCTGCAGTCAGTACTAGGTCTGTATTGTTGATCAATACTGGTGGCTGCCAGTCTCTTGGCTCAGTCTGTCTCTCTCCACCCCACCCCCTTTTTCTCCCCCCACCTCCTTAACCTTCCCCCCACCCCGTTTTACTCTCTCCACCCCACCACCATCCCCTTTTTCTCTCTTCCACGCCCACCTTCTTTTTCTCCCTCCCCCATCTCCTATTTCTTCCCTCCCCCACTCCCTTTTTCTTTCTCCACCCCACCCCCACCTCCTCTTTCTCTCTCCACCCCACCCCACCCACATTTTCTCTCTCCATCCCACCCCCACCGCACCCGCTTTTTCTTCCACTCACCCCTACCCCCTTTACCTTTCCCACCCTCTTTTTCTCTCTCCCCCACCTCTTTTCTTCCCCCCTCCCCTATCCGCTTTTCTTCCCCAGCCCCCTTTTCTCCCCCCAACCCACTTTTCTCCCCTCCACCACATCCGCCCCGCTCCCTTTTCTCTGCCCCTGCGCCCAGCCACACCCCTTCCCTTTTCTCTGCCACCGCCCCCACCCACACCCCTCCCTTTTCTCTGTCCCCGCTCCCACCCACCCCCACCCCCTCCCTTTTCTCTGCCCCCGCCCCCACCCACCCACACCCCTCCCTTTTCTCTGCCCCCGCTCCCACCCACCCACATCCCTCCCTTTTCTCTGCCCCCGCCCCCACCCACCCACACCCCTCCCTTTTCTCTGCCCCTGCTCCCACCCACCCACACCCCTCCCTTTTCTCTGCCACCGCCCCCACCCACACCCCTCCCTTTTCTCTGTCCCCGCCCCCACCCACCCCCTCCCTTTTCTCTGTCCCCGCCCCCACCCACCCACACCCCTCCCTTTTCTCTGCCCCCGCTCCCACCCACCCACACCCCTCCGTTTTCTCTGCCCCCGCCCCCACCCACCCACACCCCTCCCTTTTCTCTGTCCCCGCCCCCACCCACCCCCTCCCTTTTCTCTGTCCCCGCCCCCACCCACCCACACCCCTCCCTTTTCTCTGCCCCCGCTCCCACCCACCCACACCCCTCCGTTTTCTCTGCCCCCGCCCCCACCCACCCACACCCCTCCCTTTTCTCTGTTCCCGCCCCCAACCACCCCCTCCCTTTTCTCTGCCCCCGCCCCCAACCACCCCCTCCCTTTTCTCCTCCCTCACTCCCCCTCCACCACCCACCCGTCAGGAAGGGGACGACCTGGTGTTGAAAACCCCTATTGCGGCCGGGGGATAAAATGACATTTTTCACACCTACTAACGCACTCAGTGCAATTCAGGGACTATTCCACCCAGTATCTTTGAAAAAACACAAATTCTTCCTGAAGGCTTGTACTCCTTGAAGATGAACTATTTTTCACGACTAAAGCTTACTGACAGTAATGACTTCATAGGACCTTGGTTCTGAACAAATCTTTGTCACCTTGGCTGGTTGGCACCCATCGTCTGTGGGATCCTGGTTGAAAAACTTACTGTCCCCACACTAAAATTGGCAATTCTGTACCATTTTTTTTTAGCATGTTAGTCATTGTCTCTTCCACTAAGAGAGTGGAATGGGTAAGAGTAGATAAATTGGTATGCACTGTTCTGCCAAACTTGAGCCCTGCCAGTGATTAAATAGTTGCACTTAAAGGTAACACTCTCAGATGTAACATTGCGATGTGTAGATCTTGCTTTGTCTGTTTACATTTCAGAATGAGGGATCTCATTCTATAAATCATTTGTTCAGCTAGACTGTTAGATTGAAATGAATGAGAAGAAGTAGTGTGATCGATATTCCACTTCACACACATATCCTGAAATAGCTTGCCAATAAATTGTGGACCATTATCCATAATGATCTCTCGAGGTCTACCAAATAAACTGAAAATACCACTAAGTGTGTGCCATAACTATATTTGAAATATTGTACAATTATTGAATAATGGGGTACTTGGTAAAGTGTTCGATGAGGCTAATGAAGTCAATGCCATGAACATGAAAGAGGTTAAATGTGATTTTGGACGATGGATGGATAAGAACTTCATTTGGAATCAATGGTTCTTTGTACTGACTTGACATGTGCTTGTGACATGCTTTGTACTTCTTGATGATGACTTCAGTGTCATTGTTCATACCCAGCCAATAGACTGTTTCTCTTGGGAATCTTCTCCCCCAATCTATGTCCATGGTTGAGTGATGAAGTTGATGAATAATATCAGGTTGCAAGGATTCCAGTATGATGACCTGTCTGTCTTTAAAAATGACTCCGCAGGAAATGCCTAGCTCATCCCAGTAAGGCCAAAATGATCTCATGTCTTCATGGACATGCTGAATCGATTCAGGCCATCCTTCAGTGATGGTTTTCCATGTTTCTGTAGTGTTGAATCTTTCGCCTTTTCTTCTTGTTGCTGCTGGCATTTGAGTAGTAGAAAATGTATCTGATCAATCGACAGACTTGCATTCTCCTGCAAGTGTAATGTTGCAGCTCCCTTGAAACTGCCAATTTTGTCAAAACATTCAGGACATTTTGATCTTAGGTCATGAACTGAGGCAAAAGAAGTAGTTTATTAAGTTGATCTGCCATATGACGTCTGACTGATTCCATGAATTGTAACGAATGCGAGGTCACAGCATGCTGGCAGACCTGCAATTGCTGGCTGTTTAGTCTCCATGATGTAGAATATCTGTGATATCTAGGAGGATTGATTATACTTGCCCTCCAGGACTATGGATCCTGTACATGGAATTATTGAAATACTGTACGCTGAAAGTTGCACAGCAGTAGGTTTCACCATGGTCTTCCATGGCTGTGGATACATGTCTTTTATAATCCGCATCGGTAGCATCTTGGCACTTGCCCCTGTGTCAATCTTGGCCAATAACAATTAGTTACCAACTTTCTCAGGGCAGATAATTTGAATCTTGTCAAACATTTCAGACGGTCTGATAGCATCTATGTTTACCATGAGATTGACGGCCTGAAACATGAGTTCACCACTCTTCCTCTCATCATGCACAGCATCCTCATTTTCTGGTTTGTCAATCACCTCATACATATGTATCTGACGGGATACTGGGTGGTCATTCTCATTGCTTGAAGGTCTGTTTTGATCAGTGCATGGCTCTTAGTAGCTGCATCAGCCTTTGCTCTGGCGTACTGCCTCTGCCAACGGCCCTTTCTGTCCCATGCCTTGCAGAATCCTTGGTGCATGCAGAAGGCCACACCTTCCACATGTCTTGCTAGGTTTGGGTGTTCTAGAGAGTGCATCAACAACTGGGGTTGTAATTAGGACCTGTAAGCTTCGTTGACCTGTGAGGATCACTTTGTACTGATGTTCATCCTTGAGCAGATCTTCAATGCTATACATTTTGGATTTGTCTAGCAGATCTTTCTGGAACATTTCCATGGGAGTACATGCGATCATGAACTCAACAATTCCATCTGTTACTTCTGTGTTTGAAAAATCACAGTACATATCCTTTCCTCTGCATGTGCTGACGAAATGGTCTATGGATTCTGTAGGCTGTTGTCAAAATGAGTGAACTTCAGTCAATGAATACGAAAGTTTAACTTGAATCTGAACCGATGAAGTCCATATCCTTTGGGGATCCTATAGCTCTTCTGCTGTTAATCCTGATGTGTTCAGACTGTGTAGACCTCCATTCCCAATTGTTAGGTGAGTTTTTATGGCTTGCTTGCCTGGTTCAGACACACCTGAATCAAGAATCCGTAGCTCTGTGCACTGTTTTGAATTCGGATGGTAGTTCAGTGCATCCCAATTCACACTTGAGTTTTGTGGTCATTCTAATAATATCCCTTTGATCTTCATTCTCCCATAATACTTGGGATGAGTGTCGCTGTAGCCGCTTTTTCACGCTTTTCTGAAGCTCTGACCATTATATTCACAACATTCTCCAGCCTGATTTTTAACGTGTTTTTTTCTGTTAGTCTCTCCCTCACTCACTCTCGCTCTGGCCCACACCCTGGTCACTCGTCTTTCCCTGCTGAGCTAACCTGGTGCTGGTCCTCTTCACATGCTTTCCCACTCACTGAACAGACAGGCAGTGTGCTGCAGTCACACCACGAGAGATCCGTCTGCTTACCAGCTCTTTAATTGAGCACTATCTCTCTGTGTCTTACAAGCTTTTCTACACAGTCACCACACTGCGTTTGCAACACGCTCCAGCGCTGGGACTTCGTAGCAGTCTGACCAAAACATCGGGGTTGTCTCATGCCAGATAGCACAATCTAAGTCTGTTCACCATGTCGTACCTGTGCTGAATCTTGTTTCCAGGCTGTTTCACCACTGCTGAACACCATGTTGTGTTCTTATAATAACATAAAGGCACCAATCACTCATAAGGGATTGGGGAAACACATTGTGGGTTCATTTCTCAAGAATAGGCACAAGAGAACAGATATACATGGGTAGGAAGCTTGAAGACATCTAAGCTGTGCTGTCTTCTGCTCACAGGCAAAACTGGATTGCATGGCACACTTCCATTCTAGTGCTGCCATGTTGCTATCACTTAAAGGCATATTACAACACTGACTACCAAGAGAGTGGTTGAAGGGAAGAGTACTGATGTATTTAAGGGAGAGTAATACAAGCTGAAGAGGGAGAAATGAACAGAAGGTTATAATGGTAGATTTCTATGAGGAAAGATGGAAGGAGGCTCAACTGAAGCATAAACACCACCAATGGAGTGGTTGGGCTGAATGGCCTGTTTCAGTTTTACATTTCCTATGTAATCCTATGTAATGAGAGAAACATAAGAGAAGAAATGTCCTGAGTAGTATCAATAAAATATAAACAACCAAAGTGGTGAGGGAGACATCTGAGTGAAGCATCACATGAGTTTTCTTTTTGTACCCCATCAAATTCTTGCTGGAAGAGGTTCCTATATTTCTCAAGACAGTATTCTATGGGACAGAAAGACTTGCTAAGGATTCAGTCCATGTCCAGGACCCTGCACACATGCAAAGATACACAGGGGAATTCCATTCATGATCTGAGGAAGTGGGAAGTCTTAAGGACATCAGCTGATAAAGAAGGAGCAAAGGTTAAACTGTTGGATTGGTCTTGTGGGAGAAACATGACAAAATTGTTCTGTCCAGGACTCAAAATCAACCCAATTTTCCCAAAGGGACAAACAGAAGGTCCAGAAAATGAATTTATGCCAGGGAATTTTGAGATGAATATAAGTAGTTGAATCATAACTGGAGAAGAAACAGTGGAAGATAGAACGTTGGAAGTAATGTCAGGGTCTTTGAGAGGGTCAGAAGAGGTTGAGCAGGACATTATCAGAGGTGGGAGACTTTAGTTACACAGAGAAACTGGAGAAGCTGGGGTGTAATGAGGGGTTTTGATAGAGCAGGGAGGGAGACATTGGGCAGAATCTTCCCTTCCTGCCATAGGTTCCGTGGCAAGATGCAAAAGTGAGAGTAATTCCTGCTGCAGAGCATAAGAACATAAGAAATAGGAACAGGAGACCATTCGGCCCCTCGATCATGCTGCACCTTTCATTGAGATCTTGGCTGATCTTCTAGTGTTTTGATTTCCACATTCCCATCTAGCCCTGATAACCTTTGATTTCCTTGCCTAACAAGAATCTGTCTATATCCACCTTAAAAATATTCCATGACACCACCTCCACCACCTCCTGAGGCAGAGAGTTCCAAAGTCACATAACCATCTGAGAGAAAAAAATTCTCCTCATCTCTGTCCTAAAAGGACGATCTCTAATTTTGAGGGGTGATTTGATTGAAATATACAAGATCCTGAATGGCCTTAACAAGGTGGATGTCAAAAGGATGTTTCCCCTTGTGGTTGAGTCCCGAACTAGGGGGCACTATTTTACTCTTCTAAACTCCAGTTGAAACAAGCCCAGTCTAGTCCAACCTTTCCTCATAAGACAACCCACTCATTCCAGGTATCAGTCTAGCAAACCTCCTTTGAACCGTGTCCAATGCATTTACATTCTTTCTTAATTAGGAGACCAAAACTGCTCACAGTATTCGAGATGCGGTCTCACCAATGCCCTGTATAACTGAAGCATAACATCCTTACTTTTATGTTCAATCCCTCTCGTAATAAAGGAGAACATTCCACTAGCTTTCTTAATTACTTGCTGTACCTGCATACTAGCTATTTGTGACCCATGTACTAGAACACGTAGAACCCTCTGCACCTCAGAATTCTGCTGCCTTCTCCATTTAAGAAATACTCTGCTTTTTTGTTCTTCCTGCCAAAGTGAACAACTTCACATTTTCCCACATTAAACTCCATTTGCCAGACCTATCTATATCCATCTGTAACCTCCTCATGTTCTCATCATGACTTTGAGAGGGTCAGAAGAGGTTCAGCTGACTTCTTCACACAGTTGCACACTGCGTGCCTCATTAGTTAAACATTCGGCGGGATGGGCAGGAAGTTGGGCCCCCTGCTGTCATTTCCAGGTGTCATATTTAAAAGGCACCTGGGCAGGATTTCATTAATGGCCAGAAGGAAAGAGTGAGCAGGAGAAGGCAGTAATCCCACTCCAGCGACGCAACCCTGGACTATCTCTTGGATACAGTGTGGGACAGGCACTCCTCTTCCCTGGGGATAGCCACAGGAGGTCATTCGAGCTGAGCGCTGTGGCCTGGGAAGAGGTCACCAGGGTGATCAATGCTCACAGAGAATAACCCAGCAGTGCTAGAAAATGGTCAATGATTTAATCTGTGCTGCTAGAGTAAGTGAACCTTCTACCTTTCCAACCCAACCCACCACTTATTGTCCCATGGGATCTGGGCATCACTGGCACAGCCAGCATTTCTCTTGCCCATCTCTAAATGCCTTTGAGAAGGTGGTGGGCTGCTGCCTGACTGAACCCCTGCAGTCCATGTGCTGTGTTATTCATGAGGGAACTGCAAGGTTCAAGCAGACTTAGTGAAGGTACAGCTGCGGGGTGCCATGCATGGCAAATTACAGGCGCTGCTGTTCTCATGTATCTGCTGCCCTTGTCCTCTAGCTGGAAGAGCTCATAGGGTTGGAGGGTGCTGTTCAAGGAGCCTTGGTGACTTGCTGCAGTGCCTCTTGTACATGGTACACACTGCTGTCACTGTGTACAGGTGGTGCAGGGACTGAACGTTGAGGGTGCTGGATGTGGTGCCAGTAAAGTAGCCTGCTTTGTCCTGGATGGTTTCCAGCTTCCTGAGTGTTCTTGGAGCCACACATATCCAGGCAAGAGGGGACAATTCCATTTCATTCCTCACATGTGCCGTGCACATGGTGGTTGGGTTTCAGGGAGTCACGAGGTCAGTTATCAGCTACAGAATTAGCAGCCTGAAACCTGCTTTTTCATCGTACGTGCTCACAATCCATCTATATGCAGGAGAAGACAGCCCACAACAGGGGAAGAGAGAGAAGACAGGAGGGGCGTTTCCTGAGCTCAGGGCTCCTCACACAACTTGAACAGTAGGCTGCTAAGCTGGCAGGGAAGGACCATGACCGTGCCTGTGCCGTTAGCAAGGTCAGTGTCCCCCAACCATCTCGTGGGGAAGCATGCATAATCCAGACAACCTCAGAAAATCCACGCAATTGATGAGTACCAAGTTTGAAGCAGCTAAGCAGTCACTCACTTTCTCCTCCATTCTAGGTGCCAGTGGAAGACGGTGAGGCCAGACCTGGCACCAGAAGTCTACTCCAGCCTGCAGGAGATCTTGGAAGAGAATGAGAATGACTTCTCACCTCTACAATCATCATACCATTTGCCTGCACCCCCGCCAGCCCAGAGACACACATCTCGGTGGGTCATATATCCAGTTTAGGCTCAGGCTCACACTCTGCTCACCTTAGAGACACATGTCCATAGCGGGAGGGGTCAGTGACAGCCAAGGCCTCAGACACTCGGAGGACTGCTGGGGAAAAGGCCCCTGTTAAGTCTGAGACAGATGATGAGCCTCTGGAAGGGGCCATGGAGAGGAAGCTGGAGTATCAGCAAGATGCAGGGGAAACATCAGGAAGAGCTGCCAGAGACCCTCAATAGAGTGGCACAAGAGATGGAGGAGTCCATGTACATGCTCTCTGATGTAGTGGCTCTGACCTGTGAGCACATCTAAGTCTCTTTGGGGAAGATGGCAGATGCCATAGAGAACCTGGTCCAGCAGAAGGCCCAATTTCTGCCAAAGATGCGCTCGGACCTGCACTCTGTCCCTGTAGACATAGGTGATCTTTCGCAGTGGCTACATGAGAGGAGGGGGAGGGGGCAGGGCACCTCGATCTCTCTCCAGGTGCCCCTTCTCCTCAAGGAGTCAGGGTGGGGCCCTTGGGCACCCAAAGGGAGGTGGAGCATCACACAGACAGCCCAGGGGCATCCACCTAGAGATCTCCAAGGGTGTCCAGCCATTCCCAATCCCCCCCTCCTGTGACCCCATCAGCTCCAGCTGCTCAGGTCGAGGAAGATGCCCCTGTCCCTGAGCAGGAGACCCAAATCAGGCTGGAGCTCTCCTCACCAAGGTCATCACAGACAACAGGGCACTGTAGTCAGCAGGCTGCCTCCACCTCTGCTGTGGATGTCAGGGCTGCACTTAGACGTAGCGGTCGAGTAAGGAAAATTAAAAAGTATTGAATGAGCACAGGCAGCATGGCTGTTCAATTAATGTAAATAGTTTTTACATTTTCAATTATGTTATTTTGCACCAATTGGAAGTCTGGTGGATTCATTCTTGCTGCTAGTTTTAATGGTTGTGCACACTGCACCCCTTCCAGGGCTGGACCAAGGATGGGTCTTCCTCCCCCTAATGCATGGCTGCTCATGGAGACATTGCTCTTTGACAAGAGCGATGAATGTCATATGCGAGAAGCTTCCCACTCACAAAATAATCAGCTGGTGTCCACAATCCTCAAGGCTCTGGGAATAGACCTTGTCACAATGGAAAGACTAACCACATGAGCCTGTGTCAGGCAGGTACATACCCCTTCCACCCATCACCTCCCCACTTTGTCTCCTCTGGACCTCCCCTCTTGTGTCTTCTGTGCACACCAAACCCGCAGCCAGCTCTAGTGGTGCAGACAGCATGGAGACTGAGGTAAGTGCTTTAACATTCTCCCTCGCCACGAGGGTCCAGTTGGGTTATTGAATGGCGCAGTTTCCCACTGGTGGGGTGGAAGATGTGGTGGGGGTGCACAATTCAGGTCTGTTGGATTTTAATGAGCATGCATGAGATGCAAAGTGGGTTCCTGCCGAGCTTCAGTGGGAGACTCGACCCACCATCAGCCGGCCATGAACGTCAGGGGAGGGTGATCCCGACCTGGTTTCCTGATGTCGGGAAACCAAGTTTTCATTCCCCACCATATTTTCCACCCTCGTCTGCCACGAATCTCACTGATGTCGGGAAGGGAAGATTCCATCCATTGTTTCCTGACAGCCGGATCCTTAACCAGAGATCATAGATTTACAATAATCAGGAAACAAAACTATCTGGGAAATGAGGAGCCATTCTTAACATGGTTGTGGGAGGTGGGTGGTTAGGGTCTGGAACACACTGCCTGAAATAATGGTGGAACCAGAATTCATTGGTACTTTCAAAAGGCAAATGGACATGTACTTGAAGAGAACTAATTTGCCAGGTTACAAGGGAGTGTGTGTGTCTAAATTAGGCCACTCATTCAAAGAGCCAGAACAGACATGATGGGCTAAATGGTCTCCTTCTGTGTTGTAAGATTCCATAATTGTCCTGGTGAAAATGAAAAAGCATATTGAATGACCTATTCCAAAGATTTCTTAATAAATATAATTGCTATGGAATCACCTTTAAGGTAGGGATCCTGGGAGTGGTAGGGCAGAGTGGGGAGTTGAAGAGCCCATTCCCACCTCTGCCCACTCTGTGCCCAACTCCAGTGAAAAATCCCACCCTTTGAGCAGGGGAGGAAGGATTTGTTATAAAAGAGAACGACATGTTTTAGCAGTTGCCTCTCTTGTTCAAAGTGTTTGTGCAGTGACCAATCCTAACACAGGAAAACAGAAAGTGAAACTAAGAAATCGGCTTGAAATGTGACAACCGGACACAGTCGCAGTTTAGAATTGCGTTGTGAATTCAGACATGGGAGGCTGTAAGTTAGCAACTTTACACTGTTACTGTGACTCCATTTTCATATTTAAAGGTATTTAATACATTCAATTCTCATTTCAGTATTTTCTCCTCTCTCCTCTGACTCCGCTTCCTCGGTTAACCCCGCTTACTCGGAGGAGGGTGACGTTCATCGTCTCATTATCGATGCAAGGTAAGTTGCTTTGATCACGAAACATTTCCAGGCCGGTCACAACCTCACGTAAATTATTATTTTTTTGAAAACAATTTCACCTCGAGATCTTACTCTTTTCTCCCGTCCTGTTTTTTTCTCTCTGCAAGGTCCCTGGTATTTTTTCGGAGCAAGTTGCGGCACTACAACCCTCCCAAAGGGTGTGGGGACTCTATGAACATCTTACTCTTCGGCTTGGTGGGGGCTGGTAAATCAGCCACCATTAATACAATCCTCTCAGCTCTGGATCCAGAATATGAAACGATAACCAGTGTCCCAACTGGACAGAATCCCAAGTCTCTCACGGCCGAGGTAATCAATCTAGTTCTGTCGAAGCGTCATGAGGATTCGAAATGTCAACTCTTTTCTTCTCCGCCGATGCTGGCAGACCTGCTGAGTTTTTCCAGGTAATTCTGTTTTTGTTTTTGTAATCAATCTCTCGTTCGGTTTTTTTTCCACAATCAAGGTATCGCTATTAACATCACTGACAAGGCTGCTATTAATTGACCATCTCTTCCTATAGTTGCCTCGATAAGGTGGGGGTTGACCTTCTTGATCCATTGGCAGCAGGCGTGATACGGTTAAATGGCGTGCTAGACCATTTCAGAAGGCAGTTAAGGATTAACAACGTCAGTGTGGGACCAGAATCACATAGACTCAGAGTGAGGACAAGAGCTTCCTTTCTCTAAAGGGCATTTGTGAATCGGTTGTGTTTTAATGACAGTTTCACATAATGTCATCTTATTATTTCCAGTTTGCATTTCAGCTTAATTGGCCATGGTGGGATTTGAACTAGTGTGTTCTGAATTATTAATCCAGTAATATAACCACTAAATTACCATATCCCTAAATCTACTTATGTTTTTTTAACTCCTGAACAGCTCAGATCCTACACGCCATCTTTTGCTGAGTCACTAAAGCTTTGGGACACAGCCGGTTGGAACACAATGAATGATGCAGTTAAGGCAAAGAAAATTTTAAAGATGATCCTGGAAGGAAGGGTGCCAGAAAAAACCAATGTGAGTTTCCTCAACTATTTTACACATTTAAGGTGCATCATTTTTCAGGTTCTCATTAAACTCACAAAACCACTCGGAGTGTAAAAGGAACAATATTTGCATGAAATTTATTTTCCTATACTTCAGCTGTGAGCCCAGGGGTGGTACTCTCACCTCTTAGAGTTCCCACTGTACGGACTCGAGCACATCATCTAGGCTGATGTTCCCAGTGCAGTACTGAGGGATTGCTGCCTTGTTGGGAGGCTGTCTTTCAGATGAGACACCAGTGACTCAGTCTGTCCTCTCAGGTAGTTGTAAAGTAAACCACAGGGGCAGAAGATGGACAGAGTGTACAGGTACGGAGCAGCATAAATAAAAACACAGGAATAATGCTCAAGAGCAAAGTAACAAGGAAACACAGAGAGAAGTCCTAGTTATACCCCGCGGCAGAGTAACTGAGAAAAAGCCAAAAGAAACACAGGAACAGAGTAACTGAGAAATAGAAGAATGTTCAAGAGTAACACATGAGAGCAGAGGGACTAAGAACATATAGAAATGGCTGCAGCAGCAGCATACATGTATAGGGTGAAATGTTGATGACCAACACAGAGCAATAGAAAGATGAAGAAAAATCCAGTAGTAACACAGAAACAGAGTAACCAAAACACTGAGAAAAACCCAACATGAGAACAGAGTAAATGGGAATCATAGAGAAACATCAAGTGTAACACAAAATAACAGTCATCAAGAAACAAAGTGAAAAATCCAAGAGCAACTTACAGGGTGCAGAGTAATAAAGAAACAGTGAAAAGTCCAAGAATTGCACACACAATAATAAAGAAACAGAGAAAAAAGCCCAAGGCTACAAAATTGGGCTTTCTAATGTCACTGGTTCAGCACAATGGGGTTGCAGAAAATGGCAGCTGATCCACCTCTGGTCACTTACCGAGTGGCACACCAAGCTTGGAAAGGCACTAGTGTGAGTGTATCATACCAGAAGCATGTAGGGGGGGGAGGTTGTGACATCAGTCAGCACCTAATGCTGACCTGCCCTGCCATTTGGGGCCTCACAGTTCCTGTTAATGTTTTGTGTTGAACACTTTCAAATGAACACGCACCCAACTTCACAAGGGACTCACCCACCAACCACCATCTACCCACCACACACACCCTCCCCCCCTCCACCCGCCAACCCTCTCCACCACCGCCCCCCTCCACCTGCCTGGCCCCGGCCCCAACCAGTGCTATTTAAAGGAATCAGAATGGGACTTACAGGTGATGTTTTTTTGACTTTGTTTTGCTGCTGTAGAGTTAGTGTGTTCAGTATTGTTAGAGCAGCTCTCAGAAGAGAACTGGAGTTTTCCATGGAGTTCAGTGCTGTTTGATGGCCTGTGAGCAGAATGCCTCGTATCACACATAGGGGTCACAGAGAGTCTCGCTTAGGCTCCAGCACAACAGGGACAAGGAGCACAGGTAGCAGAGAGGGGAAGATTGTGCAGAGTGAGGAGGAAGGGGAGCTCTCAATCAAAAGTCTCATCCACCCAAGGTATTCAGGGAACATTTATCTTACCTTCACTTTAACCTGGTGCAGTGTCTGAGGTGGTTACAATTCACTGACCAGGTGATCATTGCATTATGTCACCTCCTCTACCTGAACCTGGTTCCAGTGGATGGCTCTGCCAGTGCCCAGGTAGGTCACCATCGCCCTCAATTTCTACACCTCATGATCCTTCCAGGCTGGAGCCAGTGCCATCACCAATATCTCACCCTTTGCAGTGCATCGCCATGTGAAGTAGGGCACAGAGGCTCAGGACACCGGGAGAAGAGATCTCATTGTCTTGTAGCAGGAGGAGCAAGCATGTGACCTTTCCAGGGTAGCAGGGTTCCCATTGGTGCAGGGAGCCATCAAGTACACACTCATGGCTGTGCAGCTTTTGCATTTCAATGAATTGATGTACTGAAGTGGTAAAGAGTACTGGTCCCTTAATTTGAGCTGCTGTGTGACCATGCACAGAGCATTATATTGGTGAATTGCTGCTCTCCTGGCAGCAGCCATGATGCTTTTATCCTGCATTAGTCAGCCATTTCCTCTATCGTCAAAGCACCATGATCAGCCAGAAGGTGGCAGCACTTGGTGATGAGGGTTACTCACTCTACACGGGCCTCATGACTTCCCTCCACCACCCAAACATAGATGGACAACATGTTTACAATGACAGCTATGTTGTCACCAGGAGCATTGTGGGCAAAAGCCCATCAATGCTCTGAACAACTGTTGGACTCCCTGGACTGCTTGAGTGGAGCCCGCGAATAGTCACCAGAGTGTGTCACTAAATTTGTGATGATTTGCTGTATGTGACACAACTTGATTCTTATGAGGGAGCAGTCTATGCCACCAGACTTTTGACTAGCACCTCAGAAGGAGGAAGAGGAGGAGTAAGGGAGGAGGGATCTGGGTTACCATCGCTCTGGAATGGCTAACCTTGAGTGGCTAATCAGACTCCAGTTCTCCAAGAAGCATCCCTACATCACCATTACTTCATAATTCCCATCTTTCCATCCATCTGCTATGGATCATCAGAGGGTCCTTGTGACTAAAATCCTGAAATAAAACACACCACGAAAAACCCATTCCATACCAACTTTATTCAACAACACTTCCATTAATACATACAGTGCTCAACTAGTTATCCTTATGTTTTCTCTTAATATCTATCTTGTGCATTTATACTTTCTGATAATCATGAACTACCACGGGCCAGCAGTTAAGCCTCACTATGCAGGTGCCTTTGCCTGGTTTAGTGTCCCTGTGCAGTGCTAACTAGTAGCTGCAGTATGTCTGGTGGAAGGTGGCTGACTTTCAATGTGGTAGTTTGCAGATGGTCTTGCAGGATGTCCTTGAACAACTCTGGGCCTTGAGGGCTTGGCTTAGGACTGCACCATCTCGACATAGGCGGCAACCGTCTAGACTTGATGGGTGACAGGCAGCAGCAAGAACAGTGGTAGCATGGCAGAGGTGGGAGGATGAATGCTGCCATCTTTTGAGAGGACAGCAGGCGTGTGTACCACGGAGCTACTGCCACTCCCAAGGAGTGATGCCACATTAATAGCAGTAATCAGCTGGAGCACAGTTTGTCGGATTGCTGTGAGACCTTGCAACCCCCTTTGAGCACTGGGATCTACAGCCATGACGGCAGCAGGCTGGGTTTACCTGGCAAGAAGTAAAGATCTCATCACTTCAGTCTGAGCTTCCAGTGCAATACTGAGATGATGGATGAATTCTGTTTGTGCTGCCATGGAAACTGAGATGTTGGCCACCAGACGCCACAGCATGGCTGGGTCCACAAGTTCTCCTGGATTGGCCACCATTTCCACCCTAGAAAAGATGGGCTGTGAACTCTGCTGGAAGGCCTGTGCCAAGGTTCGAGATAGACTCTTCTAAGCACCATGTCAGTATTAAAAGGCAGGGCTGCCAATGCACCAAGCATTTTGGAGTGCATGTCCCTCAGCCTTTTCCTGAATGCCATCCATTGAAATCCTCACCTGAATCCTGTGCAGCAGAACTAATCCGCAACATGACTTTCCAGAGAGCTGGCACATTCCATCCTTTCCCCTGGCCTGGCTGCAGCCTCCTCATGCCCAGTGACTCAATACATGTAGATCTCGCCTCTATACTATGCTTTAAAGTATCTACAGTGCCAGTATGTAAACCGTTGGTTGTGAATGTCACATCAAATGACCATGTATCTTCATCAGAGATATCTTGCTTATCCCCTGCAGAGTGAGGTTGAACTGGCTGGTCAGGTGGCAGTTCTTGACTATCTGAAAGTATAAATGCAGAAGGGGAGGGTTGAGGTGAGCGGAAAGGAGGGTGAATAGAAAAGCAAGAGGTCCATGATCATAACCATCTACAGCTTTCACTTTATAGTTGGATGAGGGTGAAATGGAGTTTGAGAAGGTGCATAAGGCAGGAACATATTGTCATCCTAGATGTTCTTGACAAGATCAGTTGCAATAACCTCAGGCATTGCAGCCCAATAACTCTCAGTATCATCTCCTACAAGGAGCTCAGGAGATACATGGAGCCCTGTTCCTTGCTGCTTTTGTTGCTGCCTCCTATAATGTGGGACTTGTCCTGCAAGGGAGCACAAAGTGTGTCAAGAGTGTGAAGGTGGTATGCTCGTCATAGCTGAACAGTTGGAAGTAGTTGGAAGCTGTGAGATGTGGGTGTAAAGTTACTGCTGTGCTGTGCTGTGAGTGTAAGGAGCAGATGGATGTAACGGCATGTCCAGAATCACACAGTGCAGAAGAGGCCCTTCGGCCCATCGAGTCTGGGCCGACACATGAGAAACACCCGACCTAACTACCTAATCCCATTTACCAGCACTTGGCCCGTAGCCTTGAATGTTATGACGTGCCAAGTGCTCATCAGGCTACTTTTTAAAGGATGTGAGGCAACCCACCTCCACCACCCTCCCAGGCAGTGCATTCCAGACCGTAACCACCCTCTGGGCAAAAAAGAGTTTCCTCACATCCCCCCTAAACCTCCTGCCCCTCACCTTGAACTTGTGTCCCCTCGTGACTAACCCTTTGGCTAAAGGGAACAGCTGCTCCCTATCCACCCTGACCATGCCCCTCAAAATCTTGTACACCTCGATCAGGTCGCCCCACTGTCTTCTCTTTTCCAACGAAAACAACCGAAGTCCATTCAACCTCTCTTCATAGCTTAAATGTTTCATCCCAGGTAACATCCTTGTGTATCTCCTCTGCACCCCCTCCAGTGCAAAAACATCCTTCCTATAATGTGGGTGACCAGAACTGCACACAGTACTCCAGCTGTAGCCTCACCAAGGTTCTATGACCTCCCTACTTTTGTAAGTTATGCCTCGATTGATAAAGGCAAGTGTCCCATATGCCTTTTTCACCACCCCACTAACATGCCCCTCTATCTTCAGAGGTCTATGGACACACACGCTAAGGTCTCTTTGTTCCTCAGAACTTCCTAGTGCCATGCCGTTCATTGAATACTTCCTTGTCAAATTACTCCTTCCGAAGTGTATCACCTCCCACTTTTCAGGGTTAAATTCCATCTGCCACTTATCTGCCCATTTGACCATCCTGTCCATATCTTCCTGCAGCCTAAGACACTCAACCTCACTATCAACCGACCGGCCAATCTTTGTGTCATCCACAAACTTACTAATCCTAGCCCCACACATAGTCATCTATGTTGTTTATATAAATGACAAATAATAGGGGACGCAGCACAGATCCCTGTGCACAGCATAGACCACTGGACACTGGCTTCCAGTCACTAAAGCATCCTTCTGTCATCACCCTCTGTTTCCTACATCTAAGGCAATTTTGAATCCACCTTATCAAATTACCCTGTATCCCATGTGCATTTGCCGCCTTTATAAGTCTTCCATGTGGGACCTTGTCAAAGGCTTTGCTGAAATCCATAAAAACTACATCAACTGCACTACCCTCATCTACACACCTGGTCACCTCCTCAAAAAATTCAATCAAATTTGTTAGGCATGACCTCCCTCTGACAAAGCCATGCTGACTATCCCTGATCAAACCTTCCCTCTCCAAGTGGACATAGATTCTCTCCTTCAGAATGTTCTCCAGTAGTTTCCCTACCACTAACGTGAGACTCACTGGCCTGTCGTTCCCTGGCTTATCTCTACAATCCTTCTTAAATAGCGGAACCACATTAGCTGTGCTGCAGTCCTCTGGCACCTCCCCCGTGGCCAGAGAGGAATTAAAAATTTGGGTCAGAGCCCCTGTGATCTCTTCCCTTGCCTCCCTCAGCAGTCTGGGACACAAATCATCCAGACCTGGAGATTTCTCCACTTTTAAGCCTGCCAACACCTCCAATACCTTGTCACTCCCTATATCAACTTGCTTGAGAACCATGTTGTGGTCGCTATCACTAAAATGCTCGCCACCACCTCAGCCACCTGTCCGGCTTCATTCCCCAGAATTAAGTACAGCACTGCACCGTCCCTTATTGGACCCTCTACATAATTGACCTAAAAAGTTCTCCTGTACACATTTCAAGAAATCCCTTCCATCCAAGCCCTTAACACTATGTCTATTCCAATTAATGTTAGGAAAGTTGAAATCACCTAATATAATTAACCTATTGATAAAAACAAAAAACTGCGGATGCTGGAAATCCAAAACAAAGACAGAATTACCTGGAAAAACTCAGCAGGTCTGGCAGCATCGGCGGAGAAGAAAAGATTTGATGTTTCGAGTCCTCATGACCCTTCAACATAATTCAATATAATTAACCTATTGTTGCTGTTTTTACACATCTCCACAAATTGTGTACATATTTGCTCCTCAATTTCCCACTATCTGGGGGTCTATAATAAACACCTAACAATGTGGCTGCCCCTTTTTTATTCCTAAACTCTACCCACAAAGCTTCATTCGATGCCCCCTCCAAGATATCATCTCTCCTTACTGCAGTAACTGACTCCTTAACTAATAATGCAATGCCTCCTCCTCTTTTACCCCCTCCCCTGCCTCACCGGACGATTCTATATCCCGGAATGTTGAGTTGCCAATCCTGCCCTTCCCACAACCACGTCTCTGTGATTGCTAATATATCACAATTCCACATGTCAATCCTCACCCTTAACTCATCCGTTTTACCTGTAATACTCCTGGCATTAAAGTAGAGGCCATCCAGCCTTGCCTTACTCCCTTGAAGCTTAATGCAGCTGTACTCCCTCTGACTTGATTGTTTTACTGTATTATGATGTGTCCCTATTCTGATAACATTCCGTGTCCTCTCCCCCTGCCGAATGAGTTTAAACTCCTCCCAACAGCACTAACAAACCCACCCGCAAGGATGTTTATCTTGCTCTGGTTCAGATGTAGACCGTCCCACTTGTACAGGTCCCACCTTCACCAGAAATGGTCCCAGTGATCCAGGAATCTAAAACCCTCCCTCCTGCACCAATTCTTAAGCTACATATTCATCTGCGCTATTCTCCTATTTCTGAGGTCGCTGGCAAGTGGCACTGGGAGTAATCCAGAGATTACAACCCGAGAGGTCTTGCTTTTTAGTCTACTGCCAAACTCCCTGAATTCTTGATGCAAGACCTCTTCCCTCTTTCTACCTATGTCATTGGTACCAACATGTACTATGACCTCTGCCTTATCACCCTCCCCTTCAGGTTGCCCTGCAGCTGTTCAGTGACATCCCGGACCCTGGCACCAGGGACGCAACATACCATCCTGGAGTCACGTTGACAGCCATAGTAGCGCCTATCTGTTCCCCTGACTATAGAATCCCCTCCCCTTCCTCCCCTCCTCTACAGATAGGCTCCTTGTGGTGCCAGAAACTTGGCTTTGTCCACATTCCCTCGAGGAACCAGCGCCCTCATCAGCCTCCAAAACGGAATACTGATTTGCAAGTGGGACCCCAGGGGACCCCTGAACTACCTGCTTGTTTCTCTTGGACCGCCCACGCTCAGTTCAATTCCCACTGTGCACCAAATTGCCAATATCCACTCTGGCTGTGTCTCACTCAGGATGAGCTCTCTCTCCTGTTCGTGTGCAAGCACGTGAATGTTGGAGATTGCTGACACATGAACGATGGGGCTGTGTATGGGTGTGGTGCATTGAGCAGTTTGCAGGGTTAGTGTGGTGGATCGGAGATGATATTTGATATAGCATTTGAAGGTGTATTAAATGACCTTGACCGTTTGTGTAAGATCACTGAACTTTATTTGTGGCACTGCAGCCAGGTCCTCGGGATCATAGTCCTGAATTGACCTGTTATTCCCTTCACAATGTGTGCTTTGAGGGTCTCCTGGCCCCTTACAGAAACATCATGCCTCTCCTCCTTTCTGCCTACTGCACCAAGGCCTCCAGTGCACCATCAGTGAACCTGGGAGTCCTTTCTCTGACCAGCTGTTCCATAGTTACACTTTGTTCCTTGTGAAAATCACATTTGGACACCACCAGCAGCTGCAGCCAGAATGTAATTCCCTTTTAAGATCTCCAGGCTGCCTCTAAGCAGTGCAAGCTAACTTCAACTTGTGCTAGCCACGTATGCACCCAACAGTCACTTGATGAGTGTGCAACCAATCAACAGTGAAATTAGTGCTGGGCTGCATGCCAGAATGATGAGAAGGCCATTCGAGGTTTGATGCTGTCTGCATTTCCTCAAACGGGTGTGGCGTTATCCAGCATTATCCAATTTTTGGGTCTTGGAGTAACAGAGGGACCAGGTAAAATAGGGAGAAATCCAAGATTTACAAGCAGGGTCAGAGAAAGGTAGAGAAAAGTGCAGAGTAACATGTAGAGACAGAGTAACCTAGAAACAGAAATCGTCCAAGAGGAACAGAGTAATCGAGAAACTCTTAGAAACATGCAAGACTAACACAGCGGGACAATGTAACATAGAGAAAGGTTGAAAAAAGTAAGAACGCCAAAGAGTAACACATGGCGACAAAGTGATTGACATCATGTGGCAAAGGTGCAGAGTAACACAAATAGACAATAACATATGGAATAATCCAACAATAAAACAGAGAAAAGAAACATTGAGATAAGCCCAAGGCAGAGACAGAGTAAATAAGAAACAGGGTATAGTCCAAGAGTAACAAACAGGGACAGTGTAATACATGGAAAGGTTGAAGAATAACACACGGGGACAGAAACATAGAGAAAGCCCAAGAGTAACAGACAAGGACAGAGTAATTGACAAACATTGAAAAAAGCCCCATAGCAAATATTAGCATTTTTTTCCTATGCTATATTCACAATGAAATGTTGTTATTCTGGAACAAACAATCTTCACGTGACTCAGGCTTAAGTGATTTTGAACAACCATTGACTCTTAACTGTGTTGTCCTAATATAACTTTCTTCAGTATTACATAAGAAGGCAAGCGATTAATACAACCGGTTTCCAACATAAAATTCCAGCAGATTAAATTTGCCGTTTTGTGGCTATTGCTCCGGCCAAAGGACATCGGACTATCCATGAGTACTGTAAAATTTGGAGGAAACAGAGAGGGGGGAGAGGAGACGGGGAGGCTAAAGAGAGGTGGAAAAGGGAGGGGGAGAGGAGGAAGTAATCTGCTGCAATCTGGCAGGGTGGAATGGAGGGGGGTTCAGCAGGGAGGGTGGGAGGTGGTGAAAGAAAATTGCTCTGCAGGGGGGAGTGGGGAAGAAAACTGCTGCAACCTGAGGGGTGGGTGTTGCAGGGGCGGGGGATGTGGAGGTGGTGAGGGAGAGGAGGAGAGGGGCCGGGGTGCTGCGCTAGTTGTAGGTTATGAAAAAAGACAGAACACTAGCTTATCAAAATATATGTTAAAACAGAGCATGCTTTTTCTGAAGTTAGCTCAGTTTTAGGAGGTTTGAAGATACAGAAATCCAGAAATAGAAAGAACAAACTCTGATTATTTCTGGTGTCAGAATGTTTAAGGTAAGTAATTTTACTTATCACAATTATTTGAACACTGTGGTTTTGGGCAATATTTTTAACTCCGTCATGGGATGTGGGCGTCACTGGCTAGGCCAGCATTTATTGCCCATGCCTAATTGCCCTTGAGAAAGTGATGGTGAGCTGCCTTCTTGAACGCTGCAGTCCCTGAGGTGTAGGTACACCCACAGTGCTGTTAGGGAGGGAATTCCAGGATTTTGACCCAGCAACAGTGAAGGAATGACAATATATTTCCAAGTCAGGATGGTAAGTGGCTTGGAGGGGAACTTCCAGGTGGTGGTGTTCCCATGTATCTGCTACCCTTGTCCTTCTAGTTGGCAGTGGTCGTGGGTTTGGAAAGTGTTGTCTAAGGAGCCTGGTAGAGTTCCTCCAGTGCATCTTGTAGTTGGTACACATTGCTGCCACTGTGCATCGGTGATAGAGAGAGAGAATGTTTGTGGATGGGTTGCCAATCAAGCGGGCTGCTGTCCTGGATAGTGCCAAGCTTCTTGAATGTTGGAGCTGCATTCATCCAGGCAAATGGAGAGTGCTCAATCACACTCCTGACTTGTGCCTCATGGATGGTGGACTGGCTTTGGGGAGTCAGGAGGTGAGTTACTTGCTGCAGGATTCCTAGCCTCTGTCCTGCTCTTGAAGCAGCAGTATTTATGTGGCTAGTCCAATTCAGTTTCTGGTCAATAGGACCCCCCAGGATGTTGATAGAGGGGGGAATTCAGCAATGGTAATGCCATTGAATGTCAAGGGATGATGGTTAGATTCTGTCCTGTTGGAGATAATCATTGCCTGGCACTTATGTGTTGCGAGTGTTATTTGCTCAAGCCTTGCTGCATTTGAACATGGACTGCTTCAGGATCTGAGGAGCTGCTAATGATGCTGAATATTGTGCAATCATCAGCGAACATCCCCACATCCATATGATGGAAGGAAGGTCATTGATAAAGCAGCTGAGGATGGTTGGGCCTAGGACACTACCCTGAGCAATTCCGGCAGTGATGTCCTGGAGCTGAGTTGACTGACCTCCAACAACCACCACCATCTTCCTTTGTGCTAGGTATGACTGCAACCAGCAGAGAGTTTCCCCCCAATTCCCATTGACTCCAGTTTTGCTACGGCTCCTTGATGCCACACTCGGTCAAATGCTGCCTCAATGTCAAGGGTAATCATTCTCACCTCCCTTCTGGAGTTCAGCTCTTTTGTCCATGTTTGAACTAAGGCTGTAATGAGGTCAGGAGCTGAGTAGCCCTGGCGGAACCCAAACTGAGCATCAGTGAGCAGGTTATTGCTAAGCCACTGCTGCTTGATAGCACTGTTGCTGACCCCTTCCATCACTTTACTGATCATCAAACGTAGACGGATGAGGCAGTAATTGACCGGGTTGGATTTGTCCAGCTTTTTGTGGACAGGACATATCTGGGCAACTTTCCAGATAGCTGGATAGATACCTGTGTTGTAGCTGCACTGGAACAGTTTGGCTAGGGATGTGGCAAGTTCAGGAGCACAAGTCTTCAGTGATATTGCAGGAATATTGTCCCCGCCCATAGCCTTTGAACTATCCATTGCCTTCAGCCGTATCTTGATATCACGTGGAGTGAATCGAATTGGCTGAAGACTGGCATCAACGATGCTGGGTACCTCCAGAGGTCAAGCTAGTTCACATTTGATGACAATGATGTCACTTACGCTAC
The DNA here is from genome assembly GCA_026770705.1 of Isurus oxyrinchus. Classification (NCBI taxonomy): domain Eukaryota; kingdom Metazoa; phylum Chordata; class Chondrichthyes; order Lamniformes; family Lamnidae; genus Isurus; species Isurus oxyrinchus. The sequence continues at coordinate 14,401,236 of JANJGN010000034.1, forward strand.
TTGCAATGTTAAATGACAGGTAAATGATTGGTTTTGAGCACAATTGATGTCAAATGAGTGCAAAGAAATGCTGTTGAGTGCAAATGATGTCAAAATTTTCAGGTAAGGAAGTCTCACAGAGTGGTGTGTGTAATGCTGGACACTAGCATGAACATTCAATAAAGATTGAACAAAAAAACACAACATTGTTTCTTCCAGAATAAAGGAAATGCCCCTGACTCCCCTGTGACATCAATGCACGTCAACAATGAGGTGCGCCAGTACATTTAGTTCTCTGACTAAGCTAATCTCAACAAATAATGATGGTGTACACACGAATAAAGTGAAAGCCAATGTAAAGTAAAATATTTGTTCATCATCTTCAGTTTGCTATCCAAGGGCAGGTCTGACCCACAGCAAAATCCTGGAACTCCCTCCCTAACAGCACTGTGGACTGCAGTGGTTCACGAAGGCAGCTGACCACCACCTTCTCAACAGCTTTTAGGGATGAGCAATAAATGCTGTCCTAGCCAGTGACACCCACATCCCATGAACGAATAAAACAAATAACATTGGTAAAGAAACACAGGTTCCGATTCCACCAGCCAGAAAAGGGATGAAACCCTCGTGCTGTTTGCACCAATTTGATCCACACCAGCCATCTAGCCAACTGGCCCCACCCAAGGAGTCCAAGTTGCTCTGGCAACATACACTTTTACATGCATGTTGTAGCCTGGAGTTATGAACAGTAATGGTTCAGGCTCCAATGTTCTTTGCATCACATGGCTGACCAGGAATCTCTCCCACTCTTACCACATGCTATTGGCATGTGTTGGAAGGATTTACAAGTTGATAATCAAACTGTTTGGCTGTGTTATGAACATACCGTCCTTGAGCATCAAATCCTGGAATGGGACTCAAACCCGGAGCTTCTGACTCAGAAGCAGGACACTACCCACTTCATCACAAGGCTTCCAGAATATGAAATATTTACAAGTGAATATTAATTTGAAAAACATGCATACCACCTTTGTGCTCTCAATAAGCCTTATGTTAATGACAATGGAATTGGTCAGGAAAGTTTTGACAGTGATGCAGAACCTCTCTATTTGTCCAGGAGGCTCGCCTGTAGCATTGCCATCTGACAGTGGGTTTCACAATTAAAAACATCCCCCGCCGTAGAATCGCACGTCTCTCCCGCACAAGCCACCGGCACTTCCAATTTTAATTCTAATCTTGTGGGAAATGAGAAAAAGCAAGAGAGTGGAACTGGTGAATAATTCTGGTTACACCATCAGGAACAGAAAGCTGTTGACAGAATTACAAACCTAACCCCTCCCAACCCCTCTATTTCTCTGCACAGATGCTGCCAGACTTGCTGTGTATTTCTTGCACTTTCTGACTTTATTTCAGATTTCCAACAGCCACAGTTTCTTGTTTTTTAGTACAATGATGATCCCATGTTTAAAATCCAGCACCACCATGACTGAGACCAGACTGAAATTTGGATTACCACCAGTGGAACAGGCAGCTTGAGTGTATGATTGATTCCCCTCTCCCATTTCACTGTAGCATTGTTAGCACAGAAGTCACTATTAAACATGAAAAGGATTTAACCATCATTCTATTCACTAAAATCCCAAACATGACAATCTAATGCTGGAGATTTGGAGAAATGTGCTGATACACTGTCAGGTAGTTCATTGGACAGACTCTGATATAGAAGTAACGAATTTGCATTTACATTTGTTTTGTGAAAGACTATTGGTGCTGGCTCTTTGCTTCCTCATGACATGAAAATGACACAATCAGATATTTGCTTCTCACCACAGAAATGTTCAATTCATCCCTCAACAGAATCTCCCTGGAAAAGCAGATGTATGTATATGAGGGTACAGATACCAAGAGAGAGAACACTGGCTGAATTTATATTCAAGAGCCAAGATCCCTGAAGCCAATTTTGTATCATTCCGACAGCAACGCCTTCCGAGATCAGCTGATTTAACACACACTGGGAATTGAACTGGCTTACTTATTGATTGCCTTTAGTAACTGAAATATTAAGGTCCTGTGCACAACTCTCACTGCTTCCACCCTCTGGGATTGGCCCGAGAATGGTCTCTTCATTCACACGTTTACTCTGTTCTGGGAGTCTTTCTCAAGAGAAAAATGGCTGGTTTTCTGATATTTCTGGTTTTCAGACAGTAAATTTTGGATAACGTAGCTGTATTCAGCTGTCTTAGTTTGCACATATTCAGAACAATACTCCCCCCAAACAGAGCTGCTTATGCAGTGTCTTAATCACCTCTCACCCTATCTAATCCTTTACATGTTATACCATCCAACTTGTGACCTTGTATGTTAGGTAGGTGGGTCACCTAGCATCTAGTCTCTTATCTTGGTATGAACCATCTCTTGAGCTGGATGTTAATCCTCACTCTTTTCAAGTTTCCAAACTGTTTTTTGTTCACACGCACACACAAAAATCATTCCCCACTCTCACCCTTTCTCCATGTTTACTCTCTGCTAAAGCATTGGAGCAAGGGAAGTTTGGATATCCTAACCGTTTGAGTCACTTTAAAATATTCTAATAGTAAGACGCGGGAACAGAGTAACATGGGAACAGAGTAACCAGGAAACATAGAGTAGAGTCCCAGAGTAACCACCGAGACAGTAAAACATACAGAGAAGTTCAAAAGTTACACACAGGAATGGAGTATTCGAGAAATATTGCACAAAGTCCAAGGATTACACACAGGGACAGAGTAACCAAGAGATAAATGGATATATGAACGAAATGAAATGGCGCAAAGTACAGAGCAGGAGAGGAAGAGACAAAGTTAGAGTTTGATGGAGAAAGAGAGAGAAACCCTGACTGATATCTAAAGTTGACGCTGGGATAGGAGCAATGTGGATCTCAGTAGCACTGGTGAATGAGGGGAATGGGCTGTGATTGACCTGGGAATCCTGCCAATAATCATTTGCCTTAATGTTCAGCCATAGTAAACCTCTGTGCCATTGGTGGCTATTAGTATAACTATTTCATTTTGCTCTATTATAGTTGCACAATTTCAATCCTGATTTGGATGATGGCGAGTATCAAGTCATTCCAGAAAATGTAATTCATGTAGTCGCATTCATTGTTGACCTGAGCACGATAGACAACATCGGTGGGGATATGAAGACACAGTTTAAGGACATGCAAACCATTGTGGCACAAAAATGTAAGTCTCTTTTAATTTCTTCTGATATAATCTTTGTTATTATTCAGTTTCATGTTTAATGTTCATATTTTCAAATCTCTTTTCAGATATCTACAGCATTGTGATTGGGACCAAAATTGACCAATTAGGGATACCAGAGGAAGCCAGTAATTACATTTATCAATACAAGCCACTACAGAAAAAGGTAACTGGACTAGAGTTACTGAAATGCATTCAGTACAGGAGGCAGGATTTAGTTTGAGACCTCTCACTCTGAATGAACGCAAGCAGCCAGTCGAACATTCATGGCCTTCTCAAGGGTGGCTCAGTGGGTTGCAATCTCACCTGAGTCAAAAGGTGTGGGTACACATCCCACTTCAGTAACGTGAACTTAAATTCTAGATTGGCACTCCATGCAATACTGAGGGAATGCTGCACTTTTGGAGGTGCCATTACTTGAGTAAGAAGCTTAATTGAGGCACTATCTGCCTCTCAGGTGGACATAGAAGATCTCATGCTACTATTCTCTCCTGTGACCTTGCCAATATTTATCCCTCATTGTACACTGAAAAGTCAGGATTATGAAATGAATTACTTTATTTGCTGTTTATGCAGAAATTGGCTGTCACATATTCGTATAGACTGGTCTGTATAAAGCACTTTTCACAACTCAGGGTGTCCAAAAGCTCTTGACAACCAATAAAGTACAGCCACTGTTATAATATGGAAAACACAAGAAACAATTTGTGTGCAGCAGCTCCCATGGATAGAAGTTAGATAAATGACCAGATAGCCTGTTTTTCCATTGAGTCAGAGTTCAGATTTATGATCCAGAAATATGATCGGCATGACTAGTTTATAATTTTTATAACCTGCCTCTTTCTCACTCTCTCTCCTTTTTCTCTTAGTTTGTAAAGTTGTCAGAAGAAACTGGGATGGAGAAGCGCAGCATATTTGCCATTTCGAATGAATGGAAGGGCGATACGATAGATCAGACCAGATGTGTGCTCATTTTGCACGCATTGGAAAATATGGTCAAAAACGTAAATGAATACTTCAGAACAGCAAAATAATGAATACACCTAATCTTACATAGAACTGTGTAACAAATCCTGTTTCTCTATTATAGTGACCGACTTCGTTCACCTTAAATGGCCCAACATGAAAATCCGTTGGGCAGAATTTTGCTTCCAGTTTCCACCCCTCTATGCCCTTCACATGGTCCATCTGCAGCACTTCCCTCCCTTTCCTCTCTGTCTCCATTTCTGGTAGTAGACTGTCCACCAATATTCATTGCAAGCCCACTGACTCCCACAGCTACTTCGACTACAGCTCCTCACACACTGCTTCCTGTAAGGGCTCCATCCCATTCGCTCAGTTCCTTCACCTCTATCGCATCTGATCCGATGATGCCACGATCCAAAACAAAGCTTCTGACATGTCTTCCTTCTCCCTTAACTGAGGTTTCCCACCCACTGTGGTTGACAGGGCCCTCAACCGTGTCTGACCCATTTCCTGTGCCTCGGCCCTCGCACCTTCCTCTCCCTCCCAGAACCATGAAAGATTCCCCCTTGTCTTAAATTTTCTCCTCACCAGCCTCCGCATTCAAAGGATCATCCTCCGCCATTTCCACCAACTCCAGCATGATGCCACCACCAAACACATCTTCCCCTCATCATCTCCCCTCCCCAGTGTTCTATAGGGATCGTTCCCTCCGTGACACAATGGTTCACTCCTTCATCATCCCCAACAGCTCATCCCCCTCCTACGGCACCTTCCCATGCAACCACAGAAGATGCAACACATGCCCCATTACCCCCTCCCTCCTCACCATCCAGGGCCCAAACACTCATTTCAGGTGAAACAGCGCTTCGCTTGCACCTCCTGCAAATTGGTCTACTGCATTAACTGCTCCCAATGCGGTCTCCTCTACATTGGAGTGACCATACGCAGACCGGGTGACCGCTTTGCGGAACACCTTCGGTCTGTCTGCAAGCATGACCCAGACCTTCCTGTAGCTTGCGATTTTAACACACCATCCTGCTCTCGTGCCCACATGTCCGTCTTTGGCCTGTTACATTGTTCCAGTGAAGCCCAGAGCAAACTGGAGGAACAGCACCTCATCTTCCGACGAAGCACTTTACAGCCTTCTGGACTCAACACTGAGTTCAACAACATCAGACCATGAACTCTCTCCTTTATCTTTGCCCCCTTTTAATCTCCTATTTTCAAAATTCATTTTTATTTTTTATCCACTTATTTTTATTCATTTATTCATTGGTTTATCCCCTTTTCTTATCCCCCATCCCCTTTCTATAATACCAAGGTGCTTCACAGTCTGGTTCAGTCTCAGACAGTAACCAGGAAGAGGGATGGGATTAGTGATAAGGGAATGAAGTTTGTGGTCAGGACTGAAGACAGTAACTTTATAAATGGTGTGATTCCGACAGTTACATTAAAACCAATGCAGGCTGTAATTTCAGATCAGCCTGAGGTTCTCTTTGGGACTGTGTGAATCCAGGAAATCAAGCTATTGGCTGGGTGTTTTAGGAACGAACAATGTGTGGCTCAGTGATGAGCCTGGCCGTATGTTATAGTATTTCAGGAATGATTTCAACCATTTACCATCTCCAGAAATGATTGCACAACCTAATCAAACCTGCAAATGTGTTTCTCTCTCTGCGAGGTCTGGCTTATGCCTTCAGTGACTCCTCCATGAATCTCTTTTATTCCTGATTCAGCAGGGAGATTCTCTGTCCTTCAGCTTATTCCTTTATTTGTGTCTTATTAAAATCCATACATCTGTGTGCATGAGGTTATGCTATATTAACTTTTGATCTTATAAGTGCATTATGAACATTTATAAAATGGCATTTCTTTCTGCTGGTAAAGCCCTAAAAAAGTGTTTAAAAAAAAAACACGTACTCACAATAAAATGATGAAATACGTCCATCAGATGATCTTTCCGGTCATTTACTGCTTTCATTGAACTTTTAGGTAAAGCTTGCAGATCCTCAAAACTATGTGCTGTACCAAGATATTCCCAAGGATGTGTTATTCAGTCAGCACAGGATAAATTTCAAAGACTTTATTCAAATGAAGCTTATATGAAATGTTTTTGAAATACAGAAAGGCTACATATTTATATATGCATATGAGTGAGAAAGATATGGAATTACATTGATCACATGACAGCTGCAGTTGTTTTGTGCTCCAAAACTTTAGAGTGCGCATTAAGCTGAGAGGGACAGGATGCACCTGGAGTTTCCTCCGAATTACCATCTGTTTGGGAGCAGACTTGATGGCTCTGTCACTGATGTTGGAACAAAGGGGGATGATGCACAAATGACTTGGATGGGAGGGGAAGGAAAAGCTGAAAGAGGTTTCCAAAGTAGATTGGAGTAAGTTCTAAATGTGGTGAATTGACGATTAGGGAGATGGTGCCGGCCAATGATGCTGGGAATGACCAGCAAGTGAATGAGAATGAAGATGGAGGGTTTTGGACAAGTCAGAGTTGATGGAAGCAGCAAGGATCAAGGTGAATCTAGGGGGTTGGGTTAAGGATTGCATGAACAGCACTAGATGTATCTGTACCAGACGGACTGTAGCTGTTCAAGAAGGCAGCTCACTACCTCCAGGGTCAATGAGGAATGGGTAATAAATGCTGGCCTTGCCAACTACACCTACATCCCATGAAAAAATAAGAAAACATGTTTTGTAAGTCGGAGTGAGATAGGCATCATGACAGAAGTGGAAGTAAACAATCTTTGTAATGGAATTTAATAAAAAGTTTGAATCCCAATTCTGGATCGAATATTTTGAACCGAGGATCAGTGTTTCCTCAATGTAATGGACTGAAGGTTCTAAAGAGTAAACACACCAGCTGGTTCTCAGAGCAGGATTCTCATCCCAGTCAGAAACAGGAGAATCTGCTGAGCTCTGCGAAATTAGTTGAGGACATTCTGCATACAGCAGGATGTCACTGACTGTTCATAATCTCTTAGCACAGAAAGCAGTGAGCCCAGACACCCTGATCACAGCATGACCCTTCACTCACTGAACCCCCTCATTCCCTGACCCCTCACTTCCTCACACCTCAGTCTCTGAACCCCCCTCACTCCCTGACACCTCACTCACAACCCCCTCACTCACTGACTGCTCACCAACTAACCCCTCACTGATAGACCCCTCAGTGATTGACTCCATCACTGACTAACCCCCTCACACACTGACCCCTCAAACATGAACTCCTCAATGTCATAAAAGCAGAAAATGTTGGAAGTACACAGCACATCTGCCAGCACCTGTACTGGGTGACAAAGAGTTATCCAACCTAATCCCAAATCTTCATCCGTAACCCTGAAGCTTTCGGCATCTCAAGTGCAGATCCAAGTGTTTTTTAAATGTGATGAGGATTTCTGCCTCAACCGCCCTGTCAGGCAGCACATTCCAGACCCCACCACACTCTGGATGAAAGAATTTCTCATCAACTCCCCTTTAATCCTTCCACCAATTACTTGAAATCTCTGCCCCAGGTTATTTTTTTTCATTCATTTATGGGCTGTGGGCATCACTGGCTAGGCCAGCATTTATTGCCCAAACCTAGCTACCCTTGAGAAGGTGGTGGTGAGCTGCCTTCTTGAACCGCTGCAGTCCATATAGTGTAGGTACACCCACAGTGCTGTTAGGGAGTTCCAGGATTTTAACACAGCGACAGTGAAGAAGCGGCCGATATATTTCCACATCAGTACGATGAGTGGCTTGGAGGGGAACTTGCAAGTGATGGTGTTCTTATGTATCTGTTGCCCTTGTCCTTCTAGATGGTAGTGGTCGTGGGTTTGGTAGGTGCTGTTTAAGGAGGCTTGGTGAGTTTCTGCAGTGCATCTTGTAGATGGTACACGCTGCTGCTGTGCATCAGTAGTTCAGGGAGTGAAGATTTGTGTATAGGGTGTCAATCAAGCGGGCTGCTTTGTCCTGGATGGTGTCGAGCTTCTTAAGTGTTGTTGAAGCTGCACTCATCCAGGCAAGTGGAGAGTATTCCATCACACTCCTGACTTATGCCTTGTAGATGGTGGACTGGCTTTGGGGAGTCAGGAGGTGAGTTACTTGCTGCAGGATTCCTAGTCTCTGACCTGCTCTTGTAGTCACAGTATTTATATGGCTAGTCCAGTTCAGTTTCTGGTCAATGGCAACCCACAGGATGTTGATATTGGGGGAATTCAGTGGTGGTAATGCCACTGAATGTCAAGGGATGATGGTTAGGTTCTCTCCTGTTGGGGATGGTTATTGATTGATAGTTGTGTGGCACGAATATTACTTACTACTTGTCAGCCCAAGCCTGGATATTGTTCAGGTCTTTCTGCATTTGGACATGGACTGCTTCAGTATCTGAGGAGTTGTGAATGGTGCTGTACATTGCACAGTGAATAGCCCTACTTCTGACCTTATGATGGGAGGAAGGTCATTGATGAAGCAGCTGAAGATGGTTGGGCCGAGGACACTACCCTGAGAAACTCCTGTGATGATGTCCTAGAACTGAGGTGACTGACCTCCAACAACCACAACCACATTCCTTTGTGCTCGGTATGACTCCAACCAGCGGAGAGTTTTCCCCTGGATTCCCATTGACTCCAGCTTTTCTAGGGCTCCTTGGCTACACTCTGTCAAATGCTGCATTAATGTCAAGGGCAGTCACTCTCAACTCACCACAACTATCCCGCATCCCATGTGCCATCCACATCACCTCCCCCACCCATCCCCCCAAAACCTGCCATCTTGCTAGATCCTTTGATAAAAAGAAACGGTTTCCTTACAACATTTTAAAAATAGAGCATTTTGAATATCATCATAAACACTTTAACAAACAGTACAAGTAACATTTTCTTAATTTGTATTTTCCAAACTATAAGACCTTTGCCAATTACAAATCAACACAAATGTGACAATTAGGATTTAGAATTCAATGTGAGTCAATTCTATTCTCACTACTTGGTTAGCTGTTTCAAAGAATCAACATATGCACAATTGGCTGAATGGCTGCCTTCTGTTCTTCATCCTTGTATGAGAAATCACTGAGTAGTATAGATGTATTGGATTCCACATCACATTTGTGAATGCCATGGCAATCTATTCAATTCAAGCGGGGGCCGAAGATGACTTGATTGTTGTAACGACACCATCCACGGCAGGGCTTGAAAATCTCAGCCAAAGTCCCGCCAACTGCCATTAATTTTCCTCCTTAGCATTTTTAAACTGGCAAGCTGAGTTTCTAACTCATGACACATCTTTAGGAGAAATATCAATCTTAGCAGCAGATTCACTAATCGGCTCTTTCAAGTCACCTAGCTTTTCCTGTAAAATCTCAGTTTCAGCATCCTCAGCCGAATTATCCAAAACCACCGGAAACAGCAATACCTCATCCCCAGTCAAGTCACTTCCTAACAAAAAATCCATACCTTCAATCAGCAAATTAGGAATGACACCAATGGTAACAGGATCAGTGACTGAATCACATTTCAAAGAAACTCTATACCAGGGAATGAATAAGTGCTTACCATCAATATCCCACAACAATCCTTTTCATTCACGGAACTATCTGAAACTTTTACTGTAACAATCAGGGCAAAATCAATGTAAATTAAGCATAAGTTAACAGGCAAGTTATATTCAGTAGAAACTATAAATTACACTTTAAGTAGCTGATACAACAATGGTAAATTTCACAGATTTCTCAGCTAGCCCTCTTAGAACATATGTGGCACCATGTTCGGTCCCAAAGGCCTGAAGTTTATGCTCCCCCACTGGTGGCTTTTTAGGCAGGGGAGGGGGGTGGACAAGTGTGAAATTTTAGGGAAGGGATTCCCTCCGGGTTCCCACCCAACCCGACCACACAGCGATTTTACACTGGGGCATGCAAGGCCACAGATCGGAAGCCCGTCCTTGACCCAGTTGAGGCCCTTAACTGGCCAATTAATGGCCACTTAGGGGCTGTTTCCTGGCCAGCCTCCATGTTAGGGAAATCTCGAAACAATCAGAATTAGATCTCAGGCAGGAAGGTGGGAGGCCTCGATCAGAACTGCACCTCCATCCCTTCCAGTTTCATTCCACCTGTGTTCCACGGATATGATTATCACCAACAAGGTATTTCTGTGGAACCTCCTTCACAGAAACTGGTAGAATATAAATTCAATGAATAATGCTGGACCTTCTCAAGGGCAATTAGGGATGGGCAATAAATGCTAGCCAGCGATGCCCACATTGAAAGCTAGTCTCGGTGATGGTGACCATGAAACTATTATCAGTTGTCGTAAGAACCCATTTGGTTTACTAATGTCCCTTTAAGGAAGCAAATCTGCCACTCTTGCCTGGTCTGGCCTACATGTGAACCCATACGTACAGCAACTCTTAACAGCCCTCCGAAATGAGGTACAAAGCCAGTAAGTTGTACCAAACGGTGATAGAAAAATCAGAAAGGAATTACACTAGACTGACCACTCAGCATCGCCTAACAACTAGAAACCAGTAGTCAAAATATTTTTTTTCTTTTTTGAGGGCTCTTCTTGAGATTTTCTGGCAGATTACTTTTTTTTATTTTTGGGGGCGACTTTTTGGTTTTCAGAGGCTCATTTTTCATTTTCACTAACTCCTTTATTCGGTGATCCAGCCATGTGGTTCCATTACCTTTTGTCTTTATGTTGACTTTAATTTTTAGGGTTTCCTTCTCAGCATTTCCTTCTTTCCAGCTAAGTATTTTCTTCATTTTTGCACAAAGTAAGATTTCAATCATTAAGACAGAGAAGATACACAAACGATTCCTCAGATATATCAAGTCTGATTTCTTGATAGAATTAGTCACCACACTGTTGCAAAATAGGTTAACACCAAGACAAACTGCACAATGACCCACCAAATAAATAAAAGCGGTTAAGAATCATTATGAAAATTTAAAAGGGGATGTCAATTCATTGAGCCAATACAACATAACATCAGCTTTTAAAAAAGGTAAAAACATTAAAGATTTATTAGTCATGAGCAGAGTGAGAATAAAAACTATCCCAGATTGTGGTGAAAAACAATGTGGAACATGAAAACACTTAAAATTCTTAAAAGTGATGCAAAAATACACACAGAATACAGGGAAAACCACCTTCATAAATCAAAAGATTATATGCGAATAACACAATGTATCTGTGTATCCAATATAAACAGTGTCAGATCTTCCGTATGGAGGAAACAGCAAATACGTTAAGGACGAGACTTGCAAGACACCATAGTGCCATTAGAACAGGGAATCAGGACAAAGGTATCAATGGGCATTTCATACAACATGGGCTTCACTCCTTGGAAAATATGGGGCAAAAATAATATGAACTAGACCCCACCTTAAAGGAAAAGAGTGTTTTACAAAAGTAGCAATACCATTTACCAAAAGGTTTGATCAAGTATAAAGCATAACAGTTTTCAACCAAACCGAAAACTGAAATGCCCATAAAAATCCCCTGCCTGACAGGATTCTTAATCCCTTTGTATATAGTAGTGAACCAACTACTTTAGACTCTTATAATCATAGGTTGTAGCTTTTAGTGCCTAGTTTTCATTATGCCTGATCGAGGAAAAAGGGGTAAGAGCCCTTCACCAAGCCTACCATCTGCTGCCTGACTTGCTGAGGTGGCGTCAAACACATCCACTGCCTCATCCACGAGGAGAGCTGGGGTGGGCTGAAGTTCTTTCTGGAGAATATCAGCAGCGATTCGGTCACCTACAGAGAGCATGCCAAACACAGGCCACTGCCTTGGATGTGGTGTATGTCCTGAAATGTCAGAGAAAGATGCTGTATGGGTCAGGTGGTTAAAAAAAAAACACAGCCTTAAATAGCTAATTTACCTAGTTTATCTAAACCCAGCTGTAAAACCCAAACACAAACCCTATCCTAATTTATCTATATTATCTAACCCTAATAGCAGAAGTCATTTTTTACCTCCCTTCAAAATGGCCTCCTCTTAAAGTGGTTGGTGATGACGGCAGTGGGACAAGCCAGGATAACTGCTCCAGCTCCTTCAGTCACAGGATCTCTCTCTCCCTCCTTTGCTGCTCTTCCAGTCATAGATTCTGTCTCCTGAGGGACAGCAAGAATGGGAGAGAGGGAACCTGTGACTGGAAGAGCTGGAGCAACGAAATGGGAGAGACAGAATCTATGGTTGGAAGAGCAGTTCCTCACAGTCTCTCCCATGTATGGGGTTGACTCTTCTCTCATTTATCACCCCTCATTGATTTTGCATAGACTTTTGGGGGTTTTTGAAGGTGAATTCACCCACTGGCCCCATGTTTTATTAATCCTGCTGGAAAGGACAATAGACACATCCTGTTGTAACTGCAAAGTCCTCCTTACTAACATCTGGTGATTGTGACAAAATTGGGAGAGCTGTCTCACAGATTAGTCAAGCAACAGCCTGACATAGTCATACTCACCAAATCAAATCTTGCAGCTAATATCCCAGACACTACCATCACTATCCTTGAGTATGTCCTGTCCCACTGGCAGAGGTGGTGGCACAGTGGTATACACTGGGGTGAGAATTGACTAGAGAAACTCAATTTTGACTCAAAATCTCATGAAGTCTCATGGCATCAGGTCAAATATGGGCCTGGAAACTTCCTGCTCATTATCACCTGCTGCCTTCCCCCAGCTTATGAATCAGAACTCCTCCACGTTGAACACCACTTGGAGGAAGCAATCCCATAGCCAATGGATGAGATCAAAACTCTGTAGTCCTGCCACATCCAGTTGTGGTGGACAATTAAGCAATTAACTGGAGGAGGAGGAGCCAGCTCCACAAATATCCCCATCCTCAATGAAGGGGGGCTTCAGCACATCAGTGCAAAAGACAAGGCTGAAACATTTACAACCATCTTCAACCAGAAGTGCCGAGTGGATGATCCATTTTGGTCTCCTCCTGAGTACCCCAGCACCACAAGTACCAGTCTTCAGCCAATTTGATTCACTCCACATGATATCAATAAACTACTGAAGGCATTGGATACTGCAAAGCCATGGGCCCTGACAACATCCAGGCAATACAGTTGAAGACTAGTGGTCCAGAACTTGCTATGCCCCTAGCCAAGCTGTTCTAGTATAACTATAACACTGCTTCTACCCAGCAGTATGGAACTTTGCCCAGGCTAGGTTAGTTAGGTACTTGGCCAGTGTAGACTCGATGGGCCAAAGGGTCTTTTTCTGTGCTGTAGACCTCTGTGACTCTGAGGTATGTCCTGTCTACAAAAAACAGGAGAAATCCAATCAGCCAATTACCACCCCATTGCTTTTCTAATGATTGAGAGGAGGCCAATGGAAAGTGTTGTCAACAGTGCTGTCAAGTGGCACTTACACAACAATAACATGATCACTAATGCACAGTTTGGGTTCTGCCAGTGCCACTTGGCTCCTGAGTTCACTACAGCCATGGCCCAAACATAGACAAAAGAGCTGAACTCCCGAGGTGAGGTGAGAGTGACTGCCCTTGACATCAAGACAGCAAATGGTCGAGTGTGGCATCAAGCAACTCTAGCAAGACTGGAGTCAATGGGAATCAGAGGGAAAGCTCTCCACTGGTTGAAGTCATACCTAGCACAAAGGAAGATGGCTGTGTTTGTTAAAGGCCAATCGTCTCAGTCCTAGGACATCACTGCAGGAGTTCCTCAGGGTAGTGTCCTAGGCCCAACCATCGTCAGCTGCTTCATCAATGATTTTCCCTTCATTATAAGGTCAGAAGTGGAGATGTCTGCTGATGATTGTACAATGTTCACCATTTGCAACTCCTCAAATACAGAAGTGGTTTGTCTCCACATACAGCAAAACCTTATTAGCTTAGGCTAATAATTAGAAAGAAACATTTATGCCACACAAGTGCCAGGCAATACCATCTCCAACAAGAGAGAATCTAACCGTGTTTCCTTGACACTCCAGTGCATTACCATCACTGAATGCCCGACTATCAATATCCTGAGGTAATCATCGACCAGAAACTTAACTGGCTGCCAGACCTGCTGAGTTTTTCCAGGTAATTCTGTTTTTGTTTTGGATTTCCAGCATCCGCAGTTTTCTTTGTTTTCATCAGCCATGTAAATACTGTGGATATAAGAACAGGTCAGAGGCTAGGAATTCAGAGTGAGTAACTCACCTCCTGACTCCATAAAGCCTGTCCACCATCTACAAGGCAAAACTCTGGAATACTCTCCACTTGCCTACATGTATATAGAAACATACAAATTAGGAGCAGAAGTAGGCTAGTCAGCCCCTCAAGCCTGCTCCACCATTTGATAAGATCTGATTGTGGCCTCAACTCTACTTTCCTGTTGATCCCCTATACCCTTTGATTCCCTTGTCAATCAAGAATCTAACTCAGCCTTCAAAATATTCAATGTTCTATGGGGAAGAGAATTCAACAACTAAGGAAAAAATTCTCCCACCTTAAATGGGAGACCTCTTAGTTTAAACTGTGTCCCCTAGTTCTAGTCTCTCCTATTGGCGGAAACATCCTCCTCTCAGCATCAAACCTGTCAAGTCCCCTCGGGACCTTATAAATTTCAGTAAAATCACGTCTCATTCTTCTAAACTCCAATGGAGACAGGCCCAGCATGTTCGACCTTTCCACATAACTCTTTCATCCCTGGAATCAGTTGAGTGAACCTTCTCTGAACTACTTCTAATGCAGTTATATCCTTGCTTAAGTTTCAGGGGGCTTCATGACTAATTTATTTTATAAAAGTTTAAAAACTGGACAAAGATTATAAAATGACTGAAGCCATGGCTGTCTATGACTCAAACAAAACAATTTTTCTGACATTCAGAGAAGTTTCTCATTATTTCTGAAGAGGCACTACTGGCCCAGTGAGCTGCAAAAGACTAACTTTAATGGGAATTATACAAAGACCACTTAAGCTTCTTAAACAAGGCAAACAGAGACTCTGAGTCTGCTAGGAGAATGGACCTTGAAACCTCCTTTGAAATTCTTATTGGTTGAAACAGTAACCATCTCAAGAATCCAGACTCAGGAATATACACCGTTGTCAAAGCCAAAGTGAAGAAGTGGGAGCCACATCACATGCCGCCCCTTGACCTCTCCATCACTGCTCTCCCCCATCCCCCCATCAAGCTGGGAGAACGAGTTACCCTGTCTTACTGTGTTGCCAATGAGACTGCCATTTTTCATCTAGCAAGCAGCAGTTCAGAAAAAGGGCTCTGTCCAGGTTTGAATACCTGGCTGCCCATCTACACTGTTTCTACTGAAACTTTTGTACCAGCGCCTTCAAGACTAATTCATCTCGACATGCCTAACCCATCTCTACCGGAAAAGTGAATTATCCAGCATCCATCTTCAACCTGCTGACGCCATGTGAAAGAATGCACCGTTGGACTTTGATTCTAGACTCTGAACTCATATGAACAATAATAATTTATTCCGTGCTTTTTGCCCTGTAAACTTTTCTTTCTCTATCCCTCTTTTATTATATAAATGCACTGGGGGCTACGTTGTGACAAACCACGTTTTGAATGTGTGCAAATAAACTAATCTTCTGATTTCACCCTATCTCGCATTTACTGTGGGGTTATTAATAGAAATTGGATTACACAAAAACCGAGGAGTTGAGAAAATTACGCCACTGCCTACAAAGGGGGAAATCAAAAATCAAACACCACCTTTGTTTAGGGATGAGTGGTGAGAGGAGAAATCAGGGCTGTTTAAATTATACTCCCCTGCTATCCATAACACAAGTAAGGAAACAAAAAACTGCTGTGTTACACAAATAGGTACCCAAGTTAGAAGAATTCAAAACCTCTTCTAACTTCTGGGTAACTATTGTAAAGACAGAGTCTGACATCCACCCCACCCTACCCCCATGCCCTGCCGGGACACCCCCACACCCTTGACCTCCCCAGGAGAATTTCCCCACCCCTGACTACCATCCCCACATTGCATTCCCCACCCACCCGACTCCCCATTCAATTCCCCCCTAACTTGATCCGACTGGAACTGACTTGAACCCCTGCATCTCCCAGAACCAACAAAACCGACCTCCGACACCATCCTCCCCCCCCATCCTCTCCAATGTCTGATACCCCCTGATGTCTGACTCCCCCAACCTTCTCTGATGCCGGCACCCCCCCACTGATGTCTGACAACCCCCACAACACCCCCGATTTTCCACAACCTATCCTAGGTGCCCGAAACCCCCCCACACCCAAACCCCCGATGACCGATTACCCGCCCCACACCGCTCTTGATGACCGACCCCCACAGCCCCCAGTCTGACCCGACCCACGCCCTCCCTATGTCTGACACCCTACCTCCCCCGATGTTCAAATCCCCGCCCACCCCTGCCCATCCCCCACGATGCCTGACACCTCCCGATGTCCAACCCCCTGACCTCCGATTTACACACCATCACAGACCTGTCCTTTGTCCTTTTCCCAACCACCAAAACAATTATAAAACAAAAACAGAATTGCCTGGAAAAACTCAGCAGGTCTGGCAGCATCGGCGGAGAAGAAAAGAGTTGATGTTTCAAGTCCTCATGACCCTTCAACAGAACTGAGTGAATCAAAGGAAAGGGGTGAAATATAAGCTGGTTTAAGGTGGCGGGGGGGGGGGGGGCGGTGGTGTTCGGTGGGTGGAGAGAAGTGGGGGGAGTGGTGTGGTTGTAGGGACAAGCAAGCATGATAGGAGCAGATAATCAAAGGATGTCACAGACAAAGGAACAAAAGAACAAAGAGGTGTTGAAGGTGGTGATATTATCCAAACGAATGTACTAATTAAGAATGGATGGTAGGGCACATAAGGTACAGATAGCTCTAGTGGGGGTGGGGTGGAAAGGCAAGCAGGGCATAAAAGATTTAAAAATAATGGAAATAGGTGGGAAAAGAAAAATCTATATAAATTATTGGAAAAAACAAAAGGAAGGGGGAAGAAACAGAAAGGTGGTGCAGATGGAGGAGGGAATTCAAGATCTAAAGTTGTTATATTCAATATTCAGTCCGGAAGTGGGGGGAAGGGGGGGAGGGGGAGAGGGGGGGGTGGCGAGGGGGCAAGGGGGCGAGGCGGGTTGAGGGAGGGAGGGAAGGAGGGAGGGAGGAAGGGAGGGGGGCGAGGGAGGGAGGTGGGGGGGTGAGGGAGGGAGGTAGGTGGGGTGAGAGAGGGAGGGAGGGAGGGGGCAAGGGAGGGGGGCAAGGGAGGGGAGAGAGGGGGCGAAGGAGGGGTGCAAGGGAGGGGGAGCGAGGGAGGGAGGGAGGGGGGCAAGGGAGGGAGGAAGGGAGGGGGGCAAGGGAGGGGGGCAAGGGAGGGAGGGAGGGGGGCCAGGGAGGGGGGCGAGGTGGGGTTGAGGAGAGGGGGGTGCGGCGGGGGAGGGTGGGAGAGGGGTGGCTGCGGCAGGTGAGGGATCAAGCTTGGATAGATGTTGCAAATCATGGGATACAGTCAAAACAAGAGAGAGAAATAATATGGGAAATTTGGGTCAAAGAATGGTAGAAAGGGAGCAAAAAACCCAAAGAATGCACCAGTCAAGACTAGATGTTACAAAGATGACAAAAAGGCAAAACTAAAGGCTCTGTATCTGTGCGCAGCATTCATAAAGCAAATGAATTAATAGCACACATTGAAGTAAATAAATATGACCTGATAGCCATTACAGAGACGTGGCTGCAGGATGACAAGGAGCCTCTGTTTGGCTCTGCCAGGCCCTGTTTGGCTTAGTCTGGGTGCTTTGTCATATAGTACTTTTGAGATGTTAATTAGGTAAACAGTGAGCAGGAAAAGGTAAAGTGTGAATTTGCATTTGTTGAATAAAGCACTCAAGAGTGGGAGTAAAATCTTGCACCTAGCTGGGAGACACCAAGCAATGTTTTTATAGTACTAATAAAATTGGTGGAAGGAGAGGATTGTTAGGAGGGGTAAAATTTAAAAAAAACCTTGTAATAGAATGGAAAATTTACGTTCAGAGGGGAAGCTAGGTAGAAAAAAAAAGGAGTTTGTGTGCATAATTCAGAGGCATTTAAGATCTAACCAGCCAGTAAGCCTACAACTGTGTCTGCAAAGGATCCAAACTGAAAGGAACTTAATTTTGAATTTGAATGGTGAGATGTTCTTTGCCTGGTATCTCTTTAAATTCTATGGGTTATTGTTGCCTTGGTGAAGATTTACCTGGGAGTGATTAATTTGGGGATTTGTTATTATGGTAGTAATTTGTAGACATGTGTATGTGTCTAAGTTGTTAACTTAATAAATGTTTATTTTTATATAAAAAACATTTTGAGGCTTGGTGGTCTTATTCCTGAATTTAGAGCTGCATCTCAAATATACCAATTGAAAATATAGGTTATGACAGTTGTTCGAGTTTCCCTCTGGGATTCAAACATCTCAGCCTTTACCAACTGCTGTACTTTAAAATTAGATCTGGAGAAGAGTGGCTCCAAGGCCAATCAATGATGCATCAGCTGCCACTATTATTGGCAGTTTGGTCACAATGTGCACGCACATCTGAAAAGATGATTAGCTCTTTGACCTTGTCTTCTTCTGCTACACTCCCTAATACCACTGCTGAACTTCTCAGCAGGTCTCAAATGTTCACTGATGGCAGACAGATTTGGGATGAATTTCCCTACCTGGTTGACTATACCAAAAAAGCTTCATGTCAGCAGCACACTTGGGTTGTGGAAATTGTATTGTTATCTCTTTTTGGTGTATAATATGACCTAAAAATCAGGTAGTGGTCCTTCAAAACCAGTCCTTTTTAAACCTCCCGGACTCTGATTGTGTCCTTCGGTTAGCATCATGGGTGAACAGGTCACCCATATGGCAAATAATTCCTCCTCTGCCTTCGAGGATGTTGGACATAATGCATTGAAAGATTTCTGGCACAGAGGATATATCAAGGGGAAGTAAAAAAAAAAGTCAACGATCTTGATTCTTGGTCAAGGGACATCTGCCAAAAATGGCTATTGGCATATTCGGAGAGAAGATTTTTGGGCAACTTTGTCAGACTGTCATCGACAGAAGATATTGGTCATATCTCTTTGAATAGCTTTATTTCACTGAGTCATGTCAACACAGCTGTATTTTGCCATTTGGGACTGTCACGAGCCCTAAGTACCATTTTGTCAAGCTTTGTAACAGGAAATATCACTCCTTAATGCAGCATCCTGTCAATTTGCTCTTTAACTTTATCCATCAGTGGGTGTCATACTCCCCCCCACCCCCCACCCCCACCTAGTGGTTGGTTTTGGCATCTGAGATCAGAGTGATGTGATACTCATTTGAACTTTCCCAGACCTTGGAACAATTTTGGAAATTCATTCCTAAATAGAGCTCCGTTGTCATTTTGTGTAAGCTCATCAATCTTTGGTAGAAGAGTCCTGAGCATGTTGTCCTGCTGAGCAGAGACATTTGCTGGTTCTGTAAGGTAAGAAGAGTTTCCTTAATTTCTTTATCTTTGTCTAAGGATTGTAGTGATCTGACCCTTCACTTTGAGGTCTGTGCTTCCTGGCCCCTGTAGCTTTTTGAAAGCCGGATCTGAACATCATTAAGCCAGTCCAATTTGTCTGATGAGACTGTGATCCCAGCCCCAGTGTAGAGTTTAAATTCTGTTCTATATCTTTTGACTTCCAGCTCTACACACTAGAACTGCTTGTTGGGATCTTTTATTTCTCCTTTGAAACCTTCTGGTTGAAATGCTGTATTTCTAATTTCCTGGTCTTTAAAATAATTGGAAGATTATTCCAGACTTCTTCCTTTAAACTGTGCTTTAGATCTGCAGAATTGTTTAATATGTCCAGTCTTGCCATTGAGAAAGCATTCAGCTTCTCCTGCTAGGCATTCTTTGCGGTGATGCTGCTTTTTGGTGCCTCACCTGGAACATTTTAGAATAGTTGAAAGGGTTCATCCTGCCCCTTCAGCTGTTTTGACTGGTTTTTGGGTGTGTGGGTCTCCCAACTTTGGGCCTACATAGTGGATCAACCCCTCCTGAGCCTTTATGGTGCCACAAAGTACACCCCAATTCTGCTTTTGGAGCTCCAGCAGCCTTGCAAACTGTTCAGCCTTCTCTGATGTTCAATGCTCCTTGATTTGCAAGAAGCCTGATACCGACTCATCGAGCATGCTGACTACAATGCATTCATGAATTTACTTGCATTTTAAAGCTCTGTTGCCACAACAACTGGCATTGGTAATGTCATTAATAAATGAATCGATGGATTTACCTGGCCTCTGGCTCCTTTGGTTGATTCTCGCCCATTCGATTAACATATTTTTCTTGATGCTATAATAATTATTAAAGGCTTTCTGAACCTCTGCGTAGGCTATTGAGGTCTCCTCGACTCCTTGTCTTTCCAGGACATCGTTAGAGTTGTTCATGTACCATCCCCTACCAAGATACATCTTGGGTAGACTGAACCCAACTAGCTCGTGCTTGCAAAACTCAAAACAGTGTCCAACATTAGGCATGACTCTGCGATTGGACAGCATTTGCTAAATTCTCAGTGTGATGAGAATTATGCTAAGGACCAATTAAAGATTATCAGTTGGGCTGGCAGTGTGGTGCGTTTGCATGTACTGGAACATATATTAATACACAGGGCCCTGTTCTTTGCAGACAGAAGGAACATGTACACATATTGCACCTGTTTCAGCTAAACAGCCATTCACTGACTCATTCCTCAGGGCACTGCCTTGACCAGTGTCAAGCTGCCTGGTTTAAATTTCAAACAATGCTTGACAGTTACCTGTCAGTCACCATCACTGGTGCATTCTCCATGGAAACGCCTCTACCAATCAGCACTCTCTTCACATGCAGTATAAATTGTTGTTTTCCCTTATACTGGTATTCTTGTGAAGTGTCCTGGTGAGTGCAAGACAAAAAGCTTAGACATGACTCATTTTTCAGCACTACTCAAGTTAGTTCTTACTTTTGTTCTTCTACTTTGCAAAGTTGAGCTGTTCTTAGGTCTTCACCGATGGATTACCAATCTGGTCAGTTGTCTTAAACTGCAGTCTCCAGCAGTGCTGTGATGGTTTGGCTTGTTGCCCTTTACTTTGTGTTGTCTTATAGCTGGATGTGATGCCCTTACTCTACAGCTTGAACATAGTATGTATTAAGGTTTTCTTAAAACTATTTATCTACAGCTTTTTACAACCAATGCCTCATGGCAAGTATATTTATTCTCTTTACAGAGACTGTTCTGTGCCTCACTCTCGGTCATCTGGCCCTGATGTCATGCTTACATCATCATTAATGTCATTGTCTAATTAACATAACCATTAACCCCTTTACACTACAGTATATAATTGACAAGGGTCATGAGGACTCGAAACGTCAACTCTTTTCTTCTCCGCCGATGCTGCCAGACCTGCTGAGTTTTTCCAGGTAATTCTGTTTTTGTTTTGGATTTCCAGCATCCGCAGTTTTTTTTTTGTTTTTATCTCTGTGTTTAATTGACTGCCACTGCTCTTCAAGAAATGCCTACCTCCTTGAAGAAGTTCTGTTCCTCTCTGCGACAAGATTTCCGTATCTCTCTGTTGCCTTGTTCACCTTCTTTGCTTTCCATTTCCCTCCTGATGTTTGACAAGGTGTTTACTAAAACCCGCTTTCACAGCCATATCTCCTTTCTCAGTGACTGTCTCCGTCTCCGACTTACCCCACGTGGATTTCAACTGAAATTCCACCCCTCATCTTTCGAACCCACCCAGGATTACCGGTATCTCCGGGACATAAAACGTTTCTCAGACTGCTGTTCCCGTCACATTCTGAAATCCACACTCAGTGCCATGCGCCACCATATGAACACACTCGACCTCTCCCTCCAGCAGCACCGCCGTACCCTTTTTCAAAGCTGCGCGTGCCCCCAGTTTCATTTTATCCTTTGGCTCATCCGACGCCTCAACAAGAAACTTTTTCTCTTTCTCTCAACTGCTAAGGAACGCAAGCTCCAACAACTCATCAACACCAACACCCATCTAGGACCCTCCACCCGGGCCTGTCCCTCCGTCCCCACCCCATCTTCCAATCCCAGCCCCAGCCGTGTATTCACTATACCCCCTGACCTTCCCCTCTCCGATGCTGAACGTTCAGTGCTCAGCAAAGGACTTAGTTTCATACCCTTACGCCCTCACCTCAATGAATTTCGGGCTCGGCATGATACTGAACTCTTCTTTCGCCGTCTTCGTCTCCGGGCTCACTTCTTTGGGCAGGAGTCCTCTCCCAGTTCAACGGATCCTTTTACCCATCTCCAATATTCTCCCTCCACCTGGACCACTCCCTCTGGATTCTTACCTTCTCTTGATGTTTTCATTGAGAACTGTTGGCGCGACATTAGTCGTCTCAATTTCTCTGCTCCTCTCACCCATTCTAACCTGTCTCTCTCTGAACTTACTGCACTCCATTCTCTCAGGTCCAACCCTGACATTGTCATCAAACCCGCTGACAAGGGTGGTGCTGTTGTTGTCTGGCGCACTGACCTCTACCTCGCGGAGGCTGAGCGTCAACTCGCAGACACTTCCTCCTACCTCTCCCTGGACCATGACCCCACCACTGAACATCAAGCCATTGTTTCCAGGACTGTCACTGACCTCATCTCCTCTGGGGATCTCCCTCCCACAGCTTCCAACCTGATAGTCGCCCAACCTCGGACGGCCCGCTTCTATCTCCTACCCAAAATCCACAAACAGAACTGCCCCGGTAGACCGATCGTCTCAGCTTGCTCCTGCCCCACAGAACTCATTTCTCGTTATCTTGACTCCCTTCTCTCTCCCCTTGTCCAGTCCCTTCCCACCTACATCCGTGATTCCTCTGACACCTTACGTCACATCAACAATTTCCAGTTCCCTGGCCCCAACCGCTTCCTCTTCACCATGGACGTCCAATCCCTCTACACCTCCATCCCCCACCAGGATGGTCTGAGGGCCCTTAGCTTCTTGCTCGAACAGAAGCCCGAACAATCCCCATCCACCACTACTCTCCTCCATCTGGCTGAACTTGTTCTCACGTTGAACAATTTCTCCTTCAACTCCTCTCACTTCCTCCAAATAAAAGGTGTGGCTATGGGTACCCGCATGGGCCCCAGCTATGCCTGTCTCTTTATGGGGTATGTGGAACATTGCTTGTTGCAGTCCTACTCCGGCCCCCTTCCACAACTTTTTCTCCGGTACATCGATGATTACTTCGGTGCCGCTTTGTGCTGTCGTCGGGACTTGGAAAAATTTATTAATTTTGCTTCCAATCTCCACCCCTCCATTATTTTCACGTGGTCCATCTCTGACACTTCCCTTCCCTTCCTTGACCTCTCTGTCTCAATCTCTGGTGATAGACTGTCCACCAATATCCATTACAAACCCACCGACTCCCACAGCTACCTCGACTACAGCTCCTCACACCCCGCTTCCTGTAAGGACTCCATCCCATTCTCCCAGTTCCTTCGCCTTCGTCGCATCTGTTCCGATGATGCTACCTTCAAAAACGGTTCCTCTGACATGTCCTCCTTCTTCCTTAACCGAGGTTTTCCACCCACGGTCGTTGACAGGGCCCTCAACCGTGTCCGGCCCATTTCCCGCGCATCCGCCCTCACGCCTTCTCCTCCCTCTCAGAAACATGATAGGGTCCCCCTTGTCCTCACTTATCACCCCACCAGCCTCCGCATTCAAAGGATAATCCTCCGCCATTTCCGCCAACTCCAGCATGATGCCACCACCAAACATATCTTCCCTTCACCCCCCCTTATCGGCATTCCGTAGGGATCGCTCCCTCCGGGACACCCTGGTCCACTCCTCCATCACCCCCTATTCCTCAACCCCCTCCTATGGCACCACCCCATGCCCACGCAAAAGATGTAACACCTGCCCCTTCACTTCCACTCTCCTCACCGTCCAAGGGGCCAAACACTCCTTTCAAGTGAAGCAGCATTTCACTTGCATTTCCCCCAACTTAGTCTACTGCATTCGTTGCTCCCAATGTGGTCTCCTCTACATTGGAGAGACCAAACGTAAACTGGGCGACCGCTTTGCAGAACACCTGCGGTCTGTCCGCAAGAATGACCCAAACCTCCCTGTCGCTTGCCATTTTAACACTCCACCCTGCTCTCTTGCCCACATGTCTGTCCTTGGCTTGCTGCATTGTTCCAGTGAAGCCCAACGCAAACTGGAGGAACAACACCTCATCTTCCGACTAGGCACCTTACAGCCTTCCGGACTGAATATTGAATTCAACAACTTTAGGTCGTGAGCTCCCTCCCCCATCCCCACCCCCTTTCTGTTCCCCCCTTTTTTTCCCAATAAATTATATAGATTTTTCTTTTCCCACCTATTTCCATAATTTTTAAATATTTTAAAATCTTTTATGCTCCCTCCACCCCCACTAGAGCTGTACCTTGAGTGCCCTACCATCCATTCTTAATTAGCACATTCGTTTAGATAATATCACCAACTTTAACTTTAACACCTATGTGTTCTATTGTACCATTGTCGCTGACATCTTTTGATGATCTGCTTCTATCACTGCTTGTTTGTCCACACAACCACACACCCCCCCACCTCTCTCTCTCTCTATCTTTCCGCCCCCCACACACACACCTTAAACCAGCTTACATTTCAACTCTTTCTTGGACTTGAAATCAAGTTCTGTCGAAAGGTCATGAGGACTCGAAACGTCAACTCTTTTCTTCTCTGCCGATGCTGCCAGACCTGCTGAGTTTTTCCAGGTAATTCTGTTTTTGTTTTATATAATTGACAAATTAATTTCAACATAGATAAGTGGGAGGTCTTACATTTTGGTAATAAAAATAAAGAGGTCATTTATTATTTGAAAAATAAGAATCTAAATAGGATAGGGGAGTAAAGGGATCAGGGATTATAAATAAACACAGCATTAAAAATAGTGAGTCAAGCTAGTAAGAGCATGAAAAAGCAAACCAAACATTGGCTTTATTTCTAGATGGACAGAATTGAAAAGTAGAGAAGGTATAAACTTGTATTGAACCTTGGTTAAACCACACGGTGCACAGTTTTGGTCACCATATTATAAAATTTATAGAGGCATTGGAGCAGAGGGGGGGAATGAGGGGGAAGGTAGGGGGAGAAGGGTTGGAATGAGTGGAGGGAATGAGGGGGAAGGAACAGGGAGAAGGGTTGGAATGAGTGGAGGGAATGAGGGGGAACAAACAGGGAGAAGGGTTGGAATAAGTAGAGTGGATTGAAGGGGTAAGGAGCAGGAAGATGGAGAAGGGGTGAGGAGTGCATCAGTGGAAAAGGGAACAAAGAGTGAGGGGGAGGAGAAGGGTAGGAAGAAAGGGGAGAGGGATGAAAGGATTGCAGGGGTGGGTGCAGAAGGAGGAAGGGAAAGGGGGTGGCAAGGAGGAAGAAGGTTGAGGAGGAGAAAGGGAGAGGGGAGCATGGCGGATAGGGGAAAGGAGTGAGTGGGGAGAGGAGAATGAGTGGGGCAAGAAAGGGAAGCAATTGGTGGGGACAAGAAAGGGAAGCAATTGGTGGGGACAAGAAAGGGAAGCAATTGGTGGGGACAAGAAAGGGAAGCAATTGGTGGGGACAAGTAAGGGAGTGGGGGAGGTCTATCCCCCAACCCCCCATGCTCTATCCCCCAGCCGCCCCCCCTGCTCTATCCCCCAGCCCCAGCCACACTCCGCTCTGCACTATGCCCCAGCTGCCCCCCCCCGCTCTATCCCCCAGCCCCAGCCGCACCCCCTCTGCTCTATCCCCCAGCCGCCCCCCCTTGCTCTATCCCCCAGTCGCAGCTGCCCCCATCTGCTCTATCCCCCAGCCGCCCCCCCACTCTATCCCCCAGCCGCGCCCCCCTGCTCTATGCCCCAGCCGGCCCCCCCCGCTCTATCCCTCAGCCCCAGCCGCACCCCCCTTGCTCTAACCCCCAGCCCCAGCCGCCCCCCCCTTCTGCTCTATCCCCTAGCCCCAGCAGCGCCCCCCACTCTATCCCCCAGCCGACCCCCCTGCACTATCCCCCAGCCCCAGCCGCCCGCCCTCTGCTCTATCCCCCAGCCACCCCGCCTCTGCTCTATCCCCCAGCCGCCCCCCTCTCTCCTCCATCCCCCAGCCGCCCCCCCCCCGCTCTTTCCCCAGTCCCAGCCGGCCCCCCCCTCTGCTCTATCCCCCACACCCAGCCGCCCCCTCTGCTCTATCCACCAGCACCCCCTCTGCTCTATCCACCAGCCCCCCTCTGCTCCCCCCGCTCTATCCCCCAGCCCCAGCCGCCCCACCTCTGCTCTATCCCCTACCCCCCCTCTGCTCTATCCCCCACCCCCAGCCCCCCTCTGCTCTATATACCAGCCCCACCCCCCGCTCTATCCCCCAGCCCGCGTCTGCTCTATCCCCCAGCCCCCGTCTGCCCTATCCCCCAGCCCCCGTCTGCCCTATCCCCCAGCCCCCGTCTGCCCTATCCCCCAGCCACCCCCCACCTCTGCTCTATCCCCCAGCCACCCCCCACGTCTGCTCTAGCCCCCAGCCACCCCCCACCTCTGCTCTATCCCCCAGCCACCCCCCTTCTGCTTCTGCTCCATCCCCCAGCCACCCCCCTTCTGCTTCTGCTCCATCCCTCAGCCACCCCCCTTCTGCTTCTGCTCCATCCCTCAGCCACCCCCCTTCTGCTTCTGCTCCATCCCTCAGCCACACCCCTTCTGCTTCTGCTCCATCCCCCAGCCACCCCCTTCTGCTTCTGCTCCATCCCCCAGCCCACCCCCCTTCTGCTTCTGCTCCATCCCCCAGCCCACCCCCCTTCTGCTTCTGCTCCATCCCCCAGCCACCCTCCTTCTGCTGCTGCTCTATCCCCCAGCCACCACCACCACCACCCTCCCTCTGCTCTATCCCCCAGCACACCCCCTTCTCCCCCACCACTGCTCTATCCCCCAGCCCCCCTCTTCCTCCTTGGCTCTACAAGCAACTCATTAGTGGAAAGTTTCCCTTGGGCCTTTGTATGCCCCCTTAACACATTTTCGCTCCCTCTCAAAACAAGCTTCTTGGTGAACACTGCCATAGAATTACAATCAATAGCAGTAGTGCTGATGGGAATCTTGTACACTTGTGAACAGGAGGCAGAGAAAATCGTGAGCTGGAAACAAATTGCATTTATAGAAACCTTTCCAAGGCACTTGATAGCTTTAATCAGACAAAAATTGACACTCAGCCACACAAGGAGTTAGGACAAGTGAGCAAAAACTTGTCAAGTTTTTAGAAGTATCTTGAAGGAGGAGAGAAATAGAGATGTTCAGAGAGGGAATTCCAGAGAAAGGTGCTGTCTAAATGAATCCCTGCAGTGCATCTTGTAGGCGGACACACTGCTGCCACTGTGCGTCAGTGGTGGAGGGAGTGAATGTTTGTGGATGTGGTGCCAATCAAGCAGACTGCTTTGTCCTGGATGGTATCCAGTTTATTCAGTGTTGTGGGAGCTGCTTCATCCAGGCAAGTGGGGAGTATTCCATCACACTCCTGACTTCTGCCCTGTAGATGATGGACAGGCTTTGGGGTGTCAGAAGAAGAGTTATTCGCTGCAAGATTCCTAGCCTCTGACCTGCTCTTGTAGCTAGTCCAGTTCAGTTTCTGGTCAGTGGTAACCCCCCCAAGATGTTGTTAGTAGGGGATTCAGTGATGGTAAAGCCATTGAACATCAAGGGGCAATGATTGGATTCTCTCTTGTTAGAGATGGTCATTGCCTGACACTTGTGTGGTGCAAATGTTATTTGCCACTTGTCAGCCCAAGCCTGGATATTATCCAGATCTTGCTGCATTTGGACATGGACTGCTTCAGTATCTGAGGAGTCGCAAATGGTGCTGAACATTGTGCAATCATCAGCAAACAGCCCCACTTCTGACCTTATGATGGAAGAAAGGTCACTGAAGCAGCTGAAGATGGTTTGGCTTAGGACACTACTCTGAGGAACTCCTGCTGTGATGGCCTGGAGCTGAGATGACCGACCTCCAACATCCAGAACCACCTTCCTTTGTGATAGGTATGACTCCAGCCAGCGGACACAGTTTTCCCCCGATTCCCATTGATTCTAGTTTTGCTAGTGCTCCTTGATGCCAAGGGCAGTCACTCTCACCTCACCTCAGGAGTTCAGCTCTTTTGTCCATGTTTGAACCAAGGCTGTAACGAGGTCAGGAGTTGAGTGACCCTGATGAAACACAAAATGGGCATCAGTGAGCAGGTTATTGCTAAACAAGTGCCGCTTGACAGCACTGTTGATGACCCCTTCCATTATTTTACTGATGATGGAGAGTAGACTGATGGGGCGGTAATTGGCTGGGTTCGATTTGTCCTGCTTTTTGTGTACAGGACATACCTGGGCAATTTCCCACATAGCTCGGTAAATGCCAGTGTTGTAGCTGTACTGGAACACCTTGGCTAGGAGCGCGGCAAGTTCTAAAGCACAAGTCTTCAGTACTATTGCTGGAATATTATCAAGGCCCATAGCCTTTGCAGTATCTAGTGCCTTCAGCTGTTACTTGATATCACGTGGAGTGAATCGAATTGGCTGAAAACTGGCATTTGTGATGCTGAGGTCCTCCAGAGGACTGAAAGCTATTGTGGGTCTAGATACAGGGAAATGGGAAAAGTGAGGAAATGGTCACCATAGAATTTATCCACTTTCACAAAGTCCAGCAATGTTCTTCCACTTGCATCTCTCTCCTTCATGGGCTAAATGGTACTGTGTACAAAGCAAACTGAACTCTTCTGTGTTTCATTATTATAGGAGAAGCCGTGCAGGAAGAGGCTACTGATAATGCGAATCATTCATCCGCTGGGAATCTGCTGCCTGAACCACAGCCTGAAATGCTATCTCTTGCTCACCAATTCTGTCCTATCATGCACTGAACAATTATTAATTGGACAACTGTTCCAGTGCTAGAAGAGGTTTGGACTATACAGAGGCATATTTTCAAGATTTAATGAATTTGTACATGATTGCAAGCAAACATGTCTTTTACCTACAGGTGGGATACCCTGGAAACCAGGAGCATTACTGATCCAAGCTGTACTTTATCAGAAATATTGCATTGAAGATACATTGCGTTCTACTTTCATGTTTTTACAACTGGTCACTTTTGACATTAAATATAATGTAACTCATGCAGCATTTGCTATCCCAATGCTCAGACTGAGAACAGCCAGTATTCTCTTATTCTGCAGCACAGCCGTTAGGTCTTGGCTTTTGCGATAAGAGCTACGGCAGCAGTCTCAGATGAGGCTTCAAACCAAGGCTGTGACTCCTATCAGGACTTTTTTATCCTTTCATGCAAGGGAGCATTTGTTGTCCATCCCTAATTGCCCTTGAAGGTGGTGGTGAGCTGCCTTGAACTGCTGCAGCCCATGTGCTGTTAGTAAAGAGTTCCAGGATTTTTGACCTAGGGGCTCCAAGTCCATATGATGGATGTTGTGGAGCTCGGAGGGAAACTTGCAGGAAGGAGGTGGTGTTCCTATGTACCTGCTGCCCTTGTCCTTCTGGACAGTAGAGGTCACTAGTTTGGAAGGTGCTATCTAAGGAGCCTTGCTGAGTTCCTGAAATGCATCTTGTAGATGGTACACACTGCTGCCACTGTGTGTCAGTGGTGGAGGAGGGAGTGAATGTTTGTGGATGGGGTGCCAATCAAGTGGGCTGCTTTGTCCTGGATCGTGTCAAGCTTCTTGAATGTTGTGTGAGCTGCACTCCTCCAGGAAAGTGGAGAGTATTCCATCACACTCCTGGCTTGTTCCTTATAGATTGTGGACAGGCTCTGGGGAGTCAGGAGGTGAGTTACTCACCATAGGATTCCCAGCCTCTGACATGCTCTTGTTGCTGGTCTATTCAGTTTAGGTCAGTTGTAACCCCCAGGATGTTGATGGTAGACATAAAAGATCCCACAGCTACTAGTTCTCCCCATTGTCCTAACCTACATTTATCCCTCACCCAACATTATAAAAATCAGATTAATATCGCCGCTGTCACATTACCATTTATGGGACTTGCTGTGCACAAACTGGCTACCACTTTTCGTACATTTTTGCAGTGCCTACGCTTCAAAAGTATTTCATCGTGTAATGTGCTTTGGGTGACCTGTAGTCCTGTATCATACTATATAAATGCAATTTTTTCATTTTTCTATCTCTTGACTTTAATAAATATCCATGGTAACCCCCACCCCTATATACCTTAAATCTATACATTCATTTAGGATTCTATTGTTTAAACTCGATTCTGTAGGAATACAGTTCACCACTTCTTCCCTAGTCTGCTCTTGCTCAGGCTCCTTATTCTGCACTGATATCTCCCTCTCATTCTGAACTACCATTTCCCCTCACTGTAATCCTCCTTATGCCGTTACTAAACTGTTAACCTGCTGTGATGTACACTGGTAAATCTTATTTCCTGCCCACCAACTCCCACAGCTACATATTCTCACACCCTCTGTTCCATTCTCCCAGTTTCTCTGTCTCTGCTACTCCTGATCTGATGATGCAATGTTCCATACGAGTGCCTATGATATGTCGTCCTCCTTCCCCAACCAAAGATTCCACACCCAACCATCGTTGACCCTTAACTGTCTGACACAGTTGCTGCGCTTCTGCTCTCACCCCTTTCCTCCCCTCTCCAGAACCACAATAGGGTTCCCCTTATCCTCACCTTCCACTGACCAACCTCCTTACACAACAGATCCGCCATTTCTTTCCCCTCCCCTTTCAGCATTCTGAACCATTCCTCCTGTGACACCCTGTTCCACTCCTCAATCTCCTTCAACACCTCATCCCCTTCTCACGGCACCTTTCCAGGTAAGCACAAGATCCAATATCTGTCTTTAACCTCTTTTCTCTCTCCTCACTATGCAAAGCCCCAAACACTCCTTCCAGGAGAAGCAGTGATATTTTTAGTTTTGTATATAATATTCGCTGCTCGTAATGTGGTCAGCTGTACATCGGGGAGACCAAATGCAGATTGGGTAACGGCTTTGTGGAACACCTGCATTCAGTGCATAAACATGACTCTGAGCTTCCAACGGCCTGCCATTTTAATTCTCCACCTTGCTGTCACACTGACATTTCTGTCCTTGGCCTGCTGCACTGTTCCAGTGAAGCTCCATGTAATCTTGAGGAAGAGCACCTCACCTTTCAATTAGGTTTTTACGGCCTTTTGTGCTCAACATTGAGTTCAGTAATCTCAAACCATCAATTTTGTTTCATTTTCTTTGCTTGTTTCAGTTTTTCTGATTTTCACTTTCTAACAGCAGCACATCTGACCTTGGTATATCTTTTGTTTCTTTTCTTGCCCCATCACTAATTTCTTTGGCTTTAGAAGATTAACTTTTTTGTCACGCAGTCTCTCCTATTTGCATCAGAGAGTTGCTCGATGCTGATGAAGTTGCACTAGCATTCCATACTGAAGCAGCAAATGGACAGACACACCCATGCCTGTAAAGAGTTGGGTTTGACGGTCAGCATCAGGAAGACAAATGTCATGATCCAGGATGTTGCCATACCAGTATCCATCAGCATTAACAATGTGACATAAGAATTAGGAGCAGAACCAGGCAATTCAGCCCCTCAAGCCTGTCTTGCCACTCAATACGATCGTGGCTGATCTAATTTTGGCCTCAACTTCAATTTCCCACCCTCTCCTCATAACCATCCAACCTGTTACTAAATAAAAATCTGTCTATCTCCTCAAGTTTATTCAGCGACCCGGCATCCACTGCACCTTGAGATAGTGAATTCCACAGATTCACGACCCTTTGAGAAAAGTAATTCCTCCTCATCTCTGATTTAAATCTACCACCCCTTAGCCTAAAACTATAGCCTCTCATTCTAGAATGCCCCATAAGGGGAAACATCTGCTCCACGTCTACTTTGTCTATCCTCTTTAGTATCTTATATACCTCAATTAGATCTCTTCTCATCCATCTAAACTCTAGCGAGTATAGGCCTAATACTCAATCTCTCCTCATAAGACAAGCCCCGCATCTCTGGAATCAATCTAGTGAACCTCCTTTGAACTGTCTCCAACGCAACTACATCCTTCCTCAAGTAAGGGGACCAAAACTGTGCTCAGTACTTCAGGTGCGGTCTCACCAATGCCTTGTACAGTTGCAACAACACTTCCCTATTTTTATACTCTTCCTTTAGCAATAAATTCCAAAATTCCATTTGCCTTCCATATTACCTGCATACTAGCTTTCAGTGATTCATGCACGAGGACACCCAGATCCCTCTGCACTGAAGCATTCTGAAGTTTCTCTCCATTTAAATAATGTCACCTTTTTATTTTTCCGATCAAAATGGATAACCTCACACTTATCCACGTTAAACTCCATTTGCCAAATTTTGGCTCATTCACCTAACCTGTCCATATCCATTTGTAAATTTCTTATTTCTTCATTGCAACTTACTTTCCCACCTATTTTGGTGTCATCTGCAAATTTAGCTATAGTACCTTCTATCCCTGAATCCAAGCCATTAATATAGATTGTAAATAGCTGGGGCCCAAGGACCGAACCCTGTGGCACCCCTCTAGTTACAGCTTGCTATCCAGAAAAAGACCCATTTATCCTGAGTCTCTGCTTTCTGTGGGTTAGCCAATCCTCTATCCAAGCTAATATGTTACTCCTAACTCCATGTGATCTTATCTTGTGTATTAGTCTTTTGTGCGGCACCTTATCAAAGGCCTTCTGAAAGTCCAGATATACTACATCTACAGGATCCTCATTATCCACTTTGTTTGTCGCATCTTCAAAGAACCGGAAGTTGGTGGCTTCATATATCTAGGCTCCATAGTCATTAACAATCTGTCACCTGATGTTGGAATCAACAAACGCATCACAAAAGCTGCAGCTGTTATAAGACCATAAGACATAGGAGCAGAAATTAGGCCCATCGGGTCTGCTCCGCCATTCAATCATGGTTGATAAGTTTCTCAACCCCATTCTCCCGCCTTCTCCCCGTAACCTTTGATCCCCTTACCAATCAAGAACCTATCTATCTCGGTCTTAAATACACTCAATGACCTGGCCTCCACAGCCTTCTGTGGCAATGAATTCCATAGATTCACCACTCTCTGGCTAAAGAAGTTTCTCCTCATCTCTGTTCTAAAAGGTCTTCCCTTTACTCTGAGGCTGTGCCCTCGAGTCCTAGTCTCTCCTAATAATGGAAATATCTTCCCCACGTCCACTCTATCTGTTATGTCCAACCTCAATAAGTGTGGAGCAACAGCAACCTGACTGAGAACATCAAACTCTGAATCTACCAAGCCTGTGCCCTCAGTACATTCCTCTACAGTGGTGAGACCTGGACAACATATCCTAGGCAGGACAAAAGGCTCAACAGTTTCCACCTTTGCTGGGTGATGTTCAGTACCAGCATGTCCTATTCTGAACTTCAAA
The DNA here is from genome assembly GCA_026770705.1 of Isurus oxyrinchus. Lineage (NCBI taxonomy): Eukaryota > Metazoa > Chordata > Chondrichthyes > Lamniformes > Lamnidae > Isurus > Isurus oxyrinchus. The sequence goes on from JANJGN010000034.1 coordinate 14,434,822, forward strand.
TGTATTTTATATTTTAAAACTAGGCACAAAAAAAGGCTGGAAAAGATTGTCACCTCTGGGCCACTTGCTTTCTTTTGTGTATTAGAACCAGAACGTGCCCCCCCGACTACTCTTCCCCTTCCCCTCCACTCCCTCCCACCACAAGAGGGAACAAAAATTTCGGACTGATATAAATCAATGCCCTTCCTTGAAACCCACCAAAAGGTCTAATCAAATTGAATGGATCATTTTAAAACAAAGACACTGACTAACCATTCCTCAATCCATGCCATTATATTCCCCCAATCCCATGTGCTCTAATTTTGTTTATTAACTCTTGTGTAAGGCCTTATTGAAAGCCTTCTAAAAATCCAAATACACCACATTCCTTAGTTCCCCCTTATCTATCGTGCTAGTGATGTACTTAAAAAAACTCCAACAGGTTTTCAAGCATGATTGCCCTTTCAAATCCAACCATTATGGCCTTTGTATCCAATTATCACATCCTTTACAACAGACTCTAGCATTTTCCCTATTACTGATGTCAGGCTAACAGGTCTGTAATCCCCTGTTTTCTCTCCTTTTTTAAATAGAGGGGTTACATTTGCTGTCTTCCCATCTGCAGGCACAATTCCAGAGTCTATGGAATTTTGAAAGACAATCATCAATGCATTGACTGTCTCTCTAGCCACCTTTTTCAACTCTCTGGGATATGGGTCATCAGGTCCAGGGGATTTATCAACTTTCAGTTCCCACTTATTTCTCCAGCACTACTATTTTACTGATACTAATTTCTTTCTGATCCTCAATCTCTCAAATTCCTGTGTTTCCCAGTATATCATGGAAGTTTTTTTGTGCTTTCCTACATGAAGACAGACACAAAGTATTTCTTTAGTTTCTCTGCCATTTCCTTAATCCCTGTTATAAATTCTCTCTTCTCTGCCTGTAATGGGCCCACGTTTCTTTATAAGCTTTTCCCTTTTGTATATCTACAGAAGAATTTGCTGTTTATTTTTAAGTTTCACGCTAATTTACTTTCAGATTCTACTTTCCCTTTCTTTATCAATTTCTTGGTTCCCTTTTGCTAAATTTTAAAATGCTCCCAAACCTCAGCTAATTACTTTTTTCTGGCAACTTTGTATGCCTGTTCCTTTGACCTAATGGAATCTTCAACTTCTCTTTTTAGCCATTGATGGATCAAGTTTCCTGCTGGATCTTTGTGCCTTAAAGGAACGGTTGTACACACAAAGACCTTCTGTACAGTGAATTGGCCACTGGGTCATAACCTCCTGGGTGTCTATACCTGTGGTACAAGGACGCCTGAAAGTGAGATATGAGGATGGTGATACACTGACAAATGGGAGACAGTTGCTGATGGCTGGAGGATGTTTGTTTGGAAGCGCAACGGAAGAGACGAGCTGAAATGCAAAGCTCAGCTGGCCGAGAGAATACAGAGGCCAGCGAATCCTGTACTTTCACAGCCCATTGGCTATCCTCTGCAGCAAATGTGGAGAACACGCCTTGCTAGAATGGGGCTCCGGAGCCAAACCGGATAACACTTAACAGAGTTGGACAGCACAACACAAGCTACAAGCTGCCATCTTACACGATGGAAAACTATCCATCATTTCTATCGCGGGGAGTAGGAGGTTTCACTGATTTACACGCAGCGTATTTCTGTTGAGGAGAGTGGGAGGTTTTGCTGATTTACACGCAGCATATTTCTATCACTGGGAGAGTGGGAGGTTTCGCTGATTTCCCATCCAGCCAGCTCTGGGTTTCATGGGGGGCGGGAGTGCAGAATCCACTGGGAGACAAAAAAGTTGGAAACTCACCATGATAAAAACAAGCCGCAATTCTCCTGCTGGTGTTTTCAAGGCGGGTTGCTTATCCCACCGACTAGTGGCACGAACACCATTTGAATTCATTAGCATGTCCTGAATGCTCATTAAAACTGCTGCTCGATTGAATCTTGTCACGCATGCACTAATTGGACTTCAGTTGGCTGGTAACTTCGAGGTGAGTGGACATAGCTGCCATTGCGCTGCGCCAGTCTTGTTGCACTGAACACCACATTGCTCGGTCTGTGGGGTTGATCTGCCCCCGCTCTTTGCCTACATTGTCCCAAAGAACACCACTGTGCTGTGGTACTCATACAGGCCTCCAAATTCAGAGTTGAATACTTCACCTGGGGGTGGGCTGTGAGGCAATGGTTGGGCTAATGAACAAGGGGGGGGAGTGGGGCAACGGGAAGGGAAAGTGGTGGTATGGCAGTCAGGGATAGGGTGAACAGAATGGTGAGCACAGGGAGGGAAGGCCATGGAATGGCAGTCAGGGGGAGAACGAACACGAGGGTGGCCCTTCTGGGTTCCCCCTCCGACCTCTTGTTGCGGGAGGAGCCTGATTAAAAAAAAAGTAGGAAGACCCTCTTGCGATGAAAACTACTTTAAGCCAATGGCTTCATTAGCACTGTTAAAGAACATAACATAAGAAATGGGAACAGGAGTAGACCATTCGGCGCCTTTACCCTGCTCCACCATTCAATAAGATCATGGCTGATCTTGTGTTTTGATTTCCACATTACATCTAACTCTGATAGATTCTTTTTAGACAAGGGAATCAAAGGCTATCTACCTGTCTTAAAAATATCCAATGACTCTGCTCCACGAGCTTCTGAGGAAGAGAGTTCACACAACCCTCAGAGAAAAAATTCTCACCATCTCTGTCCTAACAGGGCAACCGTTAATTTTGAAATAGTGCCAACGCCACCTCACCTCCCCCTTAGTTCTGGACTCACTCACAAGAGAAAACATTCTTTCGATGCCCACCTTGTCAAAGTCATTCAGGATGTTGTATGCTTCAATCAATTCACCCCTCAGTCTTCTAAACTCCATTGAAACAAACCCAGTCTTTCCAACCTTTCCTCATAAGACAACCCACTTATTCCAGGTATCAATCTGGTAAACTTCCTCTGAACCGCCTCCAATGTATTTACATCCTTCCTTAAATAAGGAAACCAAAACTGCACACAATAGTCTCACCAAAGCCCTGTGTAACTGAAGCATAACATCCTTACTTTTATGTTCAATCCCTCTCGTAATAAAGGATAGCATTCCATTAGCCAGCTTAATTACTTGCTGTACCTGCATACTAACGTTTTCTGACTGGTACTAGAACACCGACATCCCTCTGTATCTCAGAATTATGCAGCCTTCTCCATTTAAGTAATACTGCTTTTTTGTTCTTCCTGCCAAAGTGAGCAACTTCACATTTTCCCACATTAAACTCCATTTGCCAGATCTTTGCCCACTCACTCAACCTATCTATATCCATCTGCAGCCTCCTCATGTCCTCTCCATAACATACTTTCCTACCTATCTTTGTGTCTTCTGCTAATTTAGCTTTCATGTCTTCACTCCCCTCATCTAAGTCATTGATGTAAATCATAAAATGTTAAGACCCCATCACAGACCCTTGTGGGACTCCACTCATCACATCCTGCCAATCTGTAAAAGAACCATTTATGCATACTTTCTGCTTTCTGCCAGACAGCCAATTTTCTATCCATGCTAATATGTTACCCACTATACCATGTGCTATTTTCCGTAATAATCTTTCATGTGGCACTTTATCAAATGCCTTTTGGAAATCCAAATACAATACATTGACAGGCTCCCTTTTATCCACTGCACATGTTATTCCTTCAAAAAGTTCTAATAAATTGGTTAAACATGATTTTCCTTTCACAAGACCATACTGACTCTTCCTAATTGCCTTGAGCTGTACTAAGTGCCCAGCTATCACCTCCTTAATGATCAATTCTAACACATTCCCCACGACAAATGTCAAGCTAAATGACCAATTGTTTCCTGTTTTCTGCCTCCCTCCTTGAATAGAGGGGTTATATTTACAACTTTCCAGTCTGATGGAACCTTTCCAGAATATTGCGAATTTTGGAAAATTAACACCAATGCGTTGATTACCTCAATAACCACCTCTTTTAAGACCCTAGGATGTAGTCCATTGGGACCCGGAGACTTGCCAGCCCATAGCTCCATCAATTTGCTCAGTACTGTTTCCCTGGTGATGTCAGTTTCACCAAGTTCCTTTCTCCCGTTCACCTCCTGATTTGCAGCTATTACTGGGATGTTTTTTGTATCCTCTATAGTGAACACAGAAACAAAATATTTGTTCATTTTTTTCTACCATTTCCTTATGATCTACTTCTAACTCCCCACTGTCACTCTCTAGAGGACTAACACTCATTTACTTACTCTTTTTCTTTTGCTTTGAAGGTGACCGCTGCACTCAATTTCTTTGCCTCTGGTTCTTCCCGAGGATCAACAGTGACCTGTGCAGCATCTCTCTGTCCACAACACATTGATGCATAAAGGAGGTCACAGATTACCCTTTACAGGAAGGCCCATCATTATGTCAGGTTTGCTCTGAACAAAGATAGCCAGGCTGCAAGATTCACCGGCTTCACTGCAATCTCAGGCTTCTCAAGAGTGCAGGGTGCAATAGACTGCATCCATGTGGCTGTACGAGCTCCATGGCAGCAGGCCCTAATGTTTATAAACTACAAGGGCTATCATTCCATCAATGAACCACTGGAGTGCGATTACCAGAAGCACACGTTTTTGCACGGTACCCTGAGAGTTGCCACGACTCATATCCTGAGTCACTCCCAGGTGCCTGAGATTTCAGAGGGGCCATTACGTCTGCAGGGATGGCTGCTTGAGGATAAGGGATACCCACTGAAATGCTGGCTGATGACACCATCGCTTCAGAGTCATTCCGAGGAGAGTTACAGTGCAGCTCTCAGCTCCAGATGCTCCCTTATAGAGCAGACCATAGGGCTTCTGAAGATGTGTTTCAGATGCTTGGACTGCTCAGGTGGCTCACTCCAATATACACGCAACAGGGTTTCCTACATCATTGCGGTGTGTTGCGTCCTTCACAATCTGGTCATGCAAAGAGGTGACCCCTGCCAGAGGATGAATATCCGTAGGCTTTAGAACCTCGTGGGGTTGCTGAGGGTCAGTATGAGCGTGATCACGCCATGGAGGAAGGAAGACATGGGAGATGTTCCTGAGATACATTCGAGGAAGAGTAAAGAGTGAATATGGTCACATCTCTCTAGCCCTCAATGCCATTTTCTTTCAACTCAGGGGATGGCCACCTACATGCAGCGAGAACGAGTCCTGCATTCACACTTGCATGTTCTGGCCTCATGAATTGCCAGGCCATGAATTTTGTTTTGGTCTGTGGTGCCCTGTGATTGAGCTCACACTGGGAACTGAAAGTCCACTTAGGAACAAGAGCGATGCGAGAAAAGATTTGAAGCCTTTGCCACCATCTAATGATGCAAACACTGCTGCGACTGAGATGTGGACATGCCTAGGAATCTCCTCCTCATGTTTCTTCTGCCACTACTACTGAGGAGACACAAATGCTGCTAGATTATCAATCTGATGAGCTGTCCTCTCTCAAATGGTGTTTCTTGAGGAAGAAGCTTATATCACACACTTCCAATAAAGATTTAAATACCCCTGACATCACACAAAGGTGTAGATACTAGTTCAACTGAGGTTGATATCACAGGAATGTGAATCTCACAATGGGACACTATCATTGAGTGAGAGGAAGGCTAAACCTTCATTTCAGACCCTCCAACAGTGCACATTCTTGCATTACTGACCCCGCGACAGTGCAGCATTCCCTCAGTACTGAACCTGCGACTGTGTAGCATTCTTGCAGTACTGACTCTCCAACAGTGCAGCACTCCCTCTGTACTGACCATCTGACAGTGCAATGCTCCCTCAGTACTAACCATCCGACAGTGCAGCAATGCCTAAGTACTAACCATCCAATACTGCAGTGCCCCCTTAGTGCTGACCTTCCGATAGTGCAGCACTCCCCCAGCACTGACATTTGACGATGCAGCATGCCTCCATACTGACCCACCGATAGTTCAGCACTCCCTCATTACTGACCCACTGACAGTGTAGCATTCTGTCAGTACTGACCCTCCAACAGTCCAAAGTTCATGCAGGACTAATACCCTGACAGTGCAGCACTCCATCAGTACTGATTCCCTGACAGTGCAGTGCTCCCTCAGTACTGACTCTCTGACAGTGCAATGCCCCCTCAGTACTGACTATCCGACATTGCAACAATGCCTCAATACTGACCATCCAAGACTGCATTGCTCCCTCAGTACTGATTCTCCTACAGTGCAACACCCTCTCAGTACTGGCCCTCCAACTGATCAGCACTCCTGTAGTACAGACCCTACCACAGTGTAGTGCTCCCTCAGTACTGAACCTCGGACAGTGCAGCACTCCTTTGCTACTTGCGCTTCGACAGTGCAGTGCAGTACTGACCCTCCAACAGGGCAGCAATCCCACTGCACTGATTCTTGGACAGTGCAGCACTCCCTCAGTATTTGACCCTGTGACAGTGCAGTGCTCCCTCAGCACTGACCCTCTGACAGAACAGCGCTTTGTCTGCACTGAGCTTGCAACAGTGCAGCGCTTCCTCAGGTCCAACCCTCCGACAGCACAGTTCTCTCTCAATACTGACCAGCAACAGTGCAGCCGTCCGTCAGTACTGACCCTCAGACAGTGCAGCACTCCCTCAATACTGACCCTCTAACATTGCATCAATCCCACCATACTGACCCTGAGAAAGTGCAGCACTCGCTCAGTTCAGACTCTCCAACAGCGCAGCACTCCATCAGCACTGACCCACCGACAGTGCAGCACTCCATCAGCACTGACCCGCCGACAGTGCAGCACTCCATCAGTACTGACCCACCGACAGTGCAGCACTCCATCAGCACTGACCCACCGACAGTGCAGCACTCCATCAGCACTGACCCACCGACAGTGCAGCACTCCATCAGCACTGACCCGCCGACAGTGCAGCACTCCATCAGTACTAAGCCAAGAAATCACCTGACCAGCACGGTTCTTGAGTAAGAGCTGTTTATTAGTTTGAGCTGTAATCACTTCAATTGATGGGGAGAAAACTGGCAAAGTCTGGTGATTTACTGGAAATCACATGACAGAGACAAGCTTTAAGTTTTTAACTGATGTTTCTGAACTCAGTCTTTTTTGGGGAATAAGTTGAGAAAGAAGGCTGCCCTTACTGGCTTTCTCCATGCCTTGCTTGAAAACCTGTGTGTGTTATCAACCTGTAGCCAGAGAATCCTGATCTGAGTATAACTTGTCTGCATTTTGAAACCTGAGACAAGAAGTGATTCAGGTCTATATTCTTCTCCATGCTGAAACTCCTTTGGTGAGAACCTCCAGACATCTCCCTTCCTGTGAGGAAGCTCCAGTTCAACAGCATCAAGACCCTACAAACTTTATTTTAAAATGCCTATGCTGTAAAGACCATCTCTGCAGAGAGACCCTGTTTGTCCTTTGTTTGTTTGTGTGCGCACGCACACACACGTATGTTGTATTTTTAAAAGAAAAAGATAGCTATACTTCGAGAGAACAATTGTGTTAACCGGTTCTTGCAACTGGTTTTAAAAAAAGTTGTTTTACAATAAATCAATCATTTTGAAGTCTGGTTAAAGTCTCTTTTATTCTGGGTCTAACATTAGCAAAGTTAAATAATTGGCCATTTTGGTACCTGAACTAAACTTTTTAAACTTAGGGTGGGACCTGTGGAGTAGTGGGGCTGGATGAAATACGCACTCCTTCCATCCCAGTCATAACACTATCAATTAGTCCTTAGGCGATAATGATCCTATTTTAGATGGTACTACAACCAGTGCCATTTTTTTTTTTTTGCACATTTGAATCCTTTACATGCAGGGAAATTAGCTTTTGTCGAGGTTGAGGTCTCAGAAAATTCAGAGCTTGAAGGCATCATACAAGACCACCTGAGAAAGAAGTAATTCAGAAGTTTTGGTCTATTATAAAAGAGTATAAAGGGAAAGGCCTTGCTAATGCAATAGCTCATGATGATAACAGTACACATCAAGCGTGGCAAACAAACTGTTAACGAACAATTGGAATTCATTATAAAATCTTGGACTCGAATAGCTGAAAGAAGTAATCACTGTGTATCTCAAGTTTTTTTTTTACTCTTTCATGGAATGTGGGCATTGCTAGCAAAGATAGCACTTTTTGCTTATCCCTAATTACCCTTGAGAAGGGAAATTCTTGAACTGCTGCAGTCCATGTGATGCAGGCAAACCCACAGAGTGGATAGTAAGCAAGCACAGAGGAAGTATTGCTAGTGGTTCTGGGGCATCAGAACATAATCATTAACTGGAGAAAGAGCCTCTGATAGTGCAAGAGGGAGACTCACAGTAGTAGTCCAGATATAACGATGCAAGTAGAGACCATAGCCTGAATAGATTTCACAAAGGGAATGAGATTGTTGGAGAGAACTTGGGGTGGAATTTTAAGGCTGCGGTAACGGCCGTGAAATGCAATGAGCCATTTAAAAGTCCAACGACTTCGGGTAGGACTGTAAAATTCTGCCCATGGAGTTTATTGTGGTACGAGACAAGGTGGCAAATAGCTTTGTCACATGGGTGGATTTATACCAAAAGTCCTTGCCGATGGGACATAATGCTAAAGTGAGTCTGGTTGCTAGGAGTTTTGAAGAGAAACTGGGTGATACACATTAGATTGGACTCTGTCACAGGTGGGAAAGTAATCTTAAATCTTTTTAGCACTTTTGGCCACATTCACAGGAGTGTAGATCAACTGACATAAAATCTGCAAATCTACAGGGAGATTCTGTTCAGAAGTGTTCAGAGGCAAATGACGCAAGAGGAAATCTTTGGAAGCTAAACAAATGCATCGTTATCTGAATGATGCTTACAGGGCGTGAGGTATTTTTTCGGTGAGATCTGAAAATAGGTTGTGTACAGCTAAAAGCAATCCCATATTTGCTATCATAAGAGAAAACTTTCAGCCATCTTCATGATGCACGTTGATTTCTTAAGAGGTGTTACTCTGGAATTTATGAAATGTTGTTAACAATAACGATTAGAGTAGAATTTAAAAGTGGGAGTAAGGCTTGTGCGGCTTTTAAATAGGGTGGTTTAGATATTAGGTAGAGTAGACCTTGAATAACAATGCCAACATTCCCCCATCCTGGTTAATTGTGCTAGATTCTTACAATGTTGTGTCTGAAGATGCAATAGAGCAATGGTGAAGCTTGGTTGGTCAGTTGAATTGGTTCGACACTCAGACTAGAACCAAATGCTAATTTTGAGATATTGGGAGTTGAGTACTATGATCATCACATCAAAGTCAAGAATGTTTCAAGGGCAAAGCAAACATTAAATAGTGTACTTAAGTTCCCTTAGATGACGCAAAGAACATGAAACTAGTCATTATTAGCAATGCTTCATACACTAATCTTCCTGACGGGTACTCTAGATTTCATAATGAGCAAAAATTGAAAATGTTGTCCTTCAGCTTGGGAAGCTAAGAAATAAAAATGTTTATTAGAAATACTTTAGCTGGAGAAACAGTGGCTCTTTGTGGAGGCAAGGGATATGGGAATTTATTTGTCAAATATTTCAAGTGAGATTCTGTATACAGTACACACATTGAATATTCTGGATACATCACACAAGGTGGGATAATTACACCCTATGAAAAACATGAATGAGGAAAGCTTATGGATTCACCTCATTGACCCGAAACAAGTACTGGACAGAAACCTCTTAAAATTAAATGGAAGATGGCAACTTATATCTCATTTACAAAAATAAATACTTGTACAGGAAAATTGTTAGGGGTCCCAGAGGAGGGCTGTCTTGCATTGTAATATTTTGTACAGGTTATGAAGGATTTTTATTTGTCTTAATTTTAGTTGTTCACATTAACTCTAATTTTTATTTAGAGAAAAAGAGGGAACCCATAAGTTGGTATGTTATGTTCCATTGTTTGCAGCTGGTGGGAATAACTGGGAATTCATTTGAGCCCCGCAGACAGACTGAAAACGTGGCTGTTGGGTAAAGAGATGTATGCTCATTGTGTACAACGCTGTACATATAAAAATGTGTAAAGTTGTTCCAGTTCTATTCTTTACTGGATATTAACAGGATGTGAAATTGGTTGAGGGGCCAGTTTAGAGGCCAGTGAGCTACATGCCCTATGCATCAGATTCATAACAACATGCTGTTCTACAATACACAGGCCAACTCTGCTTTGATTTTAATTACCCTGAATTTCTATCATTCCATGAGGGATACTGCCAGTTAGTAAGAGCAAATGTTTAAATGCTCCTCCACATTCCTCATTGGGTACACTCCCCTCATCTGTGGTAAAATGTCCTTGCTTCTCATAAGGGCCTCATCACATGGTCCTCTCTGCCTGCCACACAGTTTCACAAGGGTGTTAATCATACAAAATTTTGACCCAAGGAAATATTAACTGAGGACGAGCAAAATCTTAGTCAAAGAAGTGAGATTTAAGGAGAGAAGAGCAGTAGAAAGGTGGTGAGGTTTAGGGAGAGAATTCCAGAGCTTGGAGGTTAGGTTGCTGAAGGCACAGCCACCAATGGTGGAGTCATGAAAATTGGGGATGAGCTACAGATCAGAATTGGAGATGCACAAATCTTGATAGTTTTAGGCCTACAGGAAGTTACAGAGATGAGAAGGGATGAAGCCTCAGATTTGAAAATAAGAATAAGAATTTTATATTGGAGGCGTTGCTGATCTGGGAACCAAGGGAATTGGTGGAAGGTGAGTTTGTGGTGCTGGAGATACACTTATTGGGCTATCAGCTTTTTCTTCTTTCACAGAGTACTGCAATGCTTTTGTACTTGATTTAACGAGCTGTTCTGTTTCACATTGTATGGGAGGCCTGGCAGAAAGAGTCTAGTCACAATATAGACTACACACAAAATCAGAAATCTACTGCCTGATCAATGACTTGAAACACTGCCTCTTGATTACCATACCTACCTTAGTCTCATATTTACCAGTAGGATACCAATTTGGAACCAGGGGCATTATTAATCCAGGATGTTCCTAATCAGAAGTTTTGCACACTATATTCTACTTTCAAACTCTTTCAACAGTACATATGACACAACTCACATCATTTGCTATCCTATTGTCTACAAATAAATTACAATTGGTGTTATCTAGCATCTACATTAGGTCTCAGCTCTTGATAGGTACATGTCTTTTGGAGGAGTAAGGAAGGACAGAGGGTAAATGGAGAGTGGGATTTAGCGAATTAGGATCGGTTGGGTAGGGGAAAATGGTGTCAGCCAGGGAAGAGAGACACATCTGTGCTATTAAGCCAGGGGTTGTGTCACTGCAAGTGTTCATTCAGGCAGAAACTAGATATCATTTGAAAAAGAAAGGGACAAATACTTAAAAGGAAAAAATTCCAAAGTTTGGGGAAAAGAACAGAGGGAGTGAGACTAATTGGACAGCTCAGTCAGCAAGTCGGCACAAGCACAATGGGCTGAATGGTCTCCTTTGTAACATTAAATCATATTGTCATTCAGAGTTGAACATTAGAGAAGTATGAACACAATTTCACGCGGTTTTATTGTTTACAGCCAGAGTGCAGTAGCATGATACAGATTGAGAGGGGAATGAAGGAGAAAAACTGGCATATAACCTGTCCCACAAGATGAATTTCATGCTACATTATCTATTTTTTTTAAACACTACGGCATTGTAGAAAGTATAGCGAAAACTAAATAAGCAATGTCACAATGTTTAAAAGTGATGTAATCCACATTGGAAGGAGTAGGCAAAGGGAACTTGTAGCCTAAAAGAACAGAAGCAGACAGGAGGCCAAATATATACACCAAATCCATGATAATGCTCTGTGAAGCCATGCTGCTACTGGGTCAGACTGAACAATGGTATCCTGATCACTAAGTTTAAAATGAAGTGAGTAAATCTGTTTGCAGTTCAGGACCATTCATAGTATATAGGCCTGAATTTTCAGGACAGCAGGGTCTCGGCCCCCGCCATCCAAAGGGTTTGCGGGGAACACATGCCTGCCAACTTCAGCAGCTCCAATGCATAAAATTCTGGCCATAGAATTGGCCAACTTGGAAGTGACAGATGAGGGCAGAGAGTGAGCATCATGACCCAGACACCAAAACTGGCCTCACTGTAAGATTAGCGAATGAACAGGAGAACATATGAGGAAATTTACCCTATGAGACGATCCATCTTTTGAGCACAGTAATGTGAGGAATATGTAAAAACAATGTCCATTTTTCATAAAGCCTGAAGTCAGGGCCTTTGTGAATGGTCAGCATCTTGATATTTGTCTGAAAGTAACAAATATAGAATTGTCAAATACTTGGAATCATGTGGTCATTATATAGTCTCCCACTGAAAACATGTGCAAGATCATTCGGTTGCTAACAAGAATACTATATGGTCAAATCTAATTTTATTATCAGAAGTTAACATCTGACCTTGTAATTTACTAATACTTGACTTTATTAGATACTCTTCTTTGTAGGATAGTAAAAATGGGAAAACTCAGGAATAGAGCATGTTATAGAAAAGATGCCCAGGTAGAGAGGTTCTGGGAGTTTGTGTTAAGTTGCAAAGAGCTTGCTAACAGGAAAAGGACAAGACCTTGAAAAACAGCTTGAGAGAATGGAATGTAGATAAGGGAACACGTTATGTAAAAGTATTGAGTTACAAAGAACATTACTTAAGTAACCATAACAAAAACAGAATTACATGGAAAAACTCAGCAGGTCTGGCAGTATCGGCGGAGAAGAAAAGAGTTGACGTTCTTCTCCGCCGATGCTGCCAGACCTGCTGAGTTTTTCCATGTAATTCTGTTTTTTGTTTTGGATTTCCAGCATCCGCAGTTTTTTGTTTCTTATTCCTTAAGTAACCATGTAAGGTTAGCTGGGCAAAGAGAGTATGAGATGGGCAAGAGGGACAGACATGGGAGTATATTCCGTGTTAAACTGTAAATCACTTCCCAAGTTTGATTACATAGTTTATCTGAGAACTTAATAAGCCTGTCCTTTGTCTCAATAAAATGGATTCACAACAAAGCTTTGCTGCCAAGTCTGTTCCAGAGTTAAAGGAGTGGTGGAGAAAGCGAATGTCCGAGGTAGGCTGCTTTGTCCTGGATGATGTCAATCTGCTTGAGTGTTGTGGGAGCTGCACTCATCCAGGCAAGTGGGGACTATTCCATCTCACTCCTTACTTGTGCCTTGTTGATGGTGGACAAGTTTTGGGGAGTCAGGAGGGGAGTTATTCTCCACAGAATTCCTAGCCTCTGACCTGCTCTCGTAGCCACAATATTCATATGGCTAGTCCAGTTTAGCTTCTGGTCAATGAAAACCTCCAGGTTATTGATAGTGGGGGATTCAGTGATGATAATGCCATTGAATGACAAGTGGAGAAATTTGGATTCTCTCATATTGGAGATGGTCATTGTCTGGCACTTGAGTAACAATAACATTGGCGCCACACATCAGCCCAACCCAAATGTTGTCCAGGTCTTACAGGATGCATGCATTTACTACTTCAATATGAGGAGTTTCACATGGTTCTGAATATTGTGAAATATCAGTGATCACCCTCACTTCTGAGCTGCTTATGATGAGGCTGGGGAAATAATAAATGGGGAACCAGGAAATGGAAAGGGAGTTGAATAAATACTTTGCATCAGTCTTCACGGCAGAAGGCACTAATAGCATTCCAAAAATACTAAATAATCAACGGGCAAAAGGAGGGGGAAGGAAATAAATACAAAAACTATCACTAGAGAAAAAGTACTGGGGAAACGAATGGGGCTAAAGGCTGATAAGTCCCCTGATGGGTTGCATCCTAGGATATGAAAAGAAGTAGCTACAGAGATAGTAGATGCACTGGTTGTAATCTTCCCAGAATCCTTAAGATTCTGGAAAAGTCCCAGAGGATTGGAAAACTGTTAGTGTAACACCCTTATTCAAAAAGGGAGGGAGACAAAAAAAAAGGTAATTATAGGCCAGTTAACATCCATTATTGGGAAAATGTTAGAGTCTATTATAAAGGTTGTAACAGCAGAGCATTCAGAAATGCATAATATAACCAGTATGGCTTCATGAAGGGGAAATCATGCCTGAAAAATTTATTAGAATTCTTTGAGGAGGTAACAAACAGGATAGATAAAAGGGGAACCAGTAGATGTAATATATTTGGATTTCCAAAAGGTGTTCGATAACGTACTGCACATAAGACTACTTAATAAAATAAGAGTCCATGGTGTTGGGGATAGTATATTAGCACAGATAGAGGATTGGCTAACCAACAAGAAGACAGAATTGGGATACTGGGGGCATTTGCAGGATGGCAACCTGTAACTAGCGGAGTGCCACAGGGATCAATGCTGGGGCCACAATTAATTACAATATATATTAATGACTTAGAAGAGGGAAATGAATGCACTATTGTCAAGTTTGCAGATGACACAAAAATAGGTAGGAAGGCAAGTGGGGAGGATGACAACGTCTACAGTGGGATAAAGACAGATTAAGTGAGTAGGCAAAAATTTGGCACATGGAATATAATGTGGGAAAATGTGAGATTATGCACTTTGGCAGGAAGAACAGAGGAACTGAATATAATTTAAATGGAGAAAGACTACAGAAGGCTGCAGCACAGAGGGATTTGGGGGTCCTCATGCATGAATCCCAAGAAGCTAACATACAAGTTCAACAGGTAATAGAGAAGGCAAATGGGATGTTGGCCTTTATTTCAAAGGGAAGAGTATAAAAACAGGGAAGTCTTGCTAAAACTATACAAGGTACCAGTTAGACCACATCTAGAATACTGTGAACAGTTTTGGTCCCCTTATCTAAGGAAAGATGTACTGGCATTGGAGACAGAGAAGGTTCACTAGGTTGATCCCAGGTGTGGAGGGATTTTCTTATGAGGAGAGGTTGAGTAGGTTGGGCCTGAACTCATTGGCGTTTAGAAGAAAGAGAAGCCAACTGCAACATAAGATTCATAGGGGGCTTGACGGGATAGATGTTGAGAGGTTATTTCCCCTTGTGGGAGAGTCTAGGACCAGAGGGTTTAATCTCAGAGTAAGGGGTTTCCCATTTAAGACAGATGAGGAGGAATTTTTTCCCTCAAAATGGTAGTGAACCTGTGGAATTCTATACTGCAGAGAGCTATAGCAGCTGGATCGTTAAGTATATTCAAGGTTGAGATAGACAGGTTTTTAAATCAGTAAGGGAATCAAAGGTTATGGGGAAAGGGTAGGAAAGTGGAGTTGAGGATTAGCAGATCAACCAAGATCTCATTAAATGGCAGAGCAGACTCCATGGGCTAAATGGCCTACTTCTGCTTCTAAGTCTTATGGGAAGATGAAGCAGCTGAAGATGCTCGGGCCTAGGACACTACCCTGAGGAACACCTGCAGTTATATCCTGGGACTGAGATAATCGGCCTCCAACAACGACAACCATCTTCCTTTGTGCTAGGTATGACTCCAGCCATCAGAGAGCTTTCCCCCCACCGTTTCCATGGACTTCAATTTTGCCAAAGTTCCATGTTGACACACTTGGTCAAATGCTGCCCTGATGACAAGGGCAGTCACTCTCACCTCACCTCCAGAGTTCGGCTCTTTTGTTCATGTCACAACCTTGGTTCAAACGAGGTCAGGAGTCAAGTGGCCTTAAAGGAAGAAACCAAAACTGATGAATGGCGAGCACGTTATCGCTGAGTAAGTGGTTCTCGATTGCACTCTCAACGCTTCCATCATTTTGCTGGGAATTGACACTTTTTTTTGTTCATTCACGGGATGCGGGCATTGCTGGCTAGGCACATATTTATTGTTCATCTCTAATTGCCCTCGAAGATGGTGGTGAGCCACCTTCTTGAGCCCCTGCAGTCCATGTGGTGTAGGTACACTAACAGCGCTGTTAGGGAAGGAGTTCCAAGATTTTGACTCAGCGACAGTGAAGAAATGGCGATGGTAGCAGGAAGGGGAGGATCCAATGGTTATTGTCCATATAGGGACCAACGACATGGGCAGGGTGGGGGAAGGATGCTCCGCATGGTCAGTATGATGAGCCCGGCACCAAATTAAGAAGCAGAACCTCAAAGTAATAATTTCTGGATTACTACCTGAACCATGTGAAAATTAACATAGGGCAAATTAGATTGGAGAAGTGAATGCATGGTCCAAAAACTGGTGTGGGAGAAATGGATGCCAGTATTGGGGAAAGTGGGATCTGTACCATTGGGATGGTCTACACCTGAACTGTGCTGGGGCTGGTGACCTCACGAACTGACTAACCAGGGAAGTAGAGAGGGTTTAAACTGAAAAATGGGGGGCAAGGGATCAAATTGAGAAGACGTGGTAAACCAAAGAGTAAAGACAAGGCAAGAGTGACAGGTATGAATATCAGAAATGATAAACAGACTTTGACAGGAAGGGACAGAGAGTACAAATCTAAGAGTAAAACAGCAGATAAAGCTAGATGCTACAAAAATAATAAAAGGACAAAACTAAAGGCTCTGTATCTAACCACACATAGCATTCGAAACAAGACAGATGAACTGATCATACTTATTTATTTCCATCTGCACTTTCTGATAGCCATTAAAGAGACATGGCTATAGGAGGACATAAATTGGGACCAGAATATTGAAGGGTACATGACATTTAGGAAGGACAGGAAGTTAGGAAAGGGTGGAGGGGTGGCTCTGTTAATTAATGATGGTATTAGCACAATTGAGAGGGATGACCTAAGTTCAGGAAACCAGGATGTAGGTGCAGTTTGGGTTGAGATGAGGAATGATAAAGGCAAGGAGTCATTTGTGGGAGTGGTGTACAGGCTCCCAGTTGTAATTAGTACAGTAGGACAGAGCATAAAAGAAGAGATAATGGAAGCTTGCCAGAAAGGTATAGCAATAATCATGGGGGATTTAAGTCTACATAGAATGGAAAAATCAGATGGGCAAAGGTAGCACAGATGAGGAGTTCATCTAATGTTTCTGAGATAGTTTCTTAGAACAGCATGTTCTGGAGCTAACTGCAGAGCAGGCTATACTAGACTTGGTATTGAGCAATGAGATAGGATTAATTGATAACCTTAGTGAAGGCACCCCTAGGTAGCAGCGATTATAATATGATTTGAATTTTACGTTTTTGAGGAGAAACGAGCACATCCAAGGTTAGTATTTTAAACTTAAATAAAGACAATTATGAGGGCACGAAAGCAGAGCTAGCTAAAGTGAATTAGCAAATAAGGTTAAGGGATATGTCAATAGAGGTTTAGTGGCAGACATTTGAATGGATATTTCAGAACACAGAATATATATATTCCAATGAGAAAGAAAAATTCCGACCATCATCCATGGTTAACTAAAAAAGTTAAAAGACAGTATCAAACTTAAAGAAAAAGCATATAATACACAAAGACGGCTGTCAGGTCAGAAGACTGGAAATAATATAAAGAACAACAAAGAATGACAAAAAGATTAATAAGGAGAGAAAAATTAGAGTATGATAGAAAGCTAGCTAGTAATATAAAAACAGATAGCAAGAGTTTCTATGGATAGTTAAATAAGAGTTAACAAAGTGAGCATAGGTCTTATAGAAAGTGCATCTGGGGAAATTGATAACGGAAAGGAGGAAGATGGCGGATGAATTAAAACAGGTATTTTGCTTTGCTCTTCGCTATAGAGGATACAAGTAACGTCGCGGAAATAACTGTAAATCAGGAAATGGAAGGAAGGGAGGAACTCCATAAAATTTCAATCACCAGGGAAGTGGTATTGAGCAAATCGTTGGGGCTGTAGGCTGACAAATCCCCAGGTCCAGATGGACTTCGCCCTAAGGTCTTGAAAGAGGTGGCTTGAGACAGTTGATGCACTGGTTTTAATTTTCCAAAATTCCCTAGATTCAGGGAAGGTTCCATTTGATTGGAAAATAGCTAATATAACTCCTTTATTCAAAAAGGGAAGGAGACAGAAAGCAGGAAACTTTAGACCAGTTAGCTTAACATCTGACATAGGGAAAATGTTAAAGGTTATTATTAAAGATGTTATAGCAGGGCACTTTAAAAAAATTCAAGACTATCAGGCAGAGTCAACATGGTTTTGTAAAAGGGAAATCATGTTTAACCAATTCATTGGAGTTATTTGAAGGAGTCACATGTGCTGTGGATAAGGACAGGTGGGTGTACTATACTTAAGATTTCCAGAAAGCATTTGATAAAGTGCCACATCAAAGGTTATTGTGGAAGATAAAAGCTCATGGTTTAGGGGTAACATACTGGTGTGGATAGAAGATCGGCTAACTAACAGGAAGCAGAGAGTTAGTATAAATGGGTCTTTTCTGCTTGGCAGGATGTGACGAGTGGTGTGCAACAAGGGTCAGTGCTGGGGCCTAAATGTTTTACAATTCATATAAATGACTTGGATGAAGGGACGGAAGGAATGGCTAATAAATTTGCTGACAACACAAGGTAGGTAGGAAAGTAAATTGTGAAGAGGATGTAAGGAAGTTACAAAGTGACAGAGGTAGGTTAAATGAGCGGGCAAAGATCTGGCAAATGGAGTATAATGTGGGCAAATGTGAAATTGTTCATTTTGGCAGGAAGAATAAAAAAGCTTATTATCCAAAGGAAGAGAGATCACAGAGCTCTGAGATTCAGAGGGATCTGGGTGTCCTAGTCATGATTCACAAAAGATTAGTAAGCAGGTACAGCAGTAATTAGGAAGGTTAATAGAATGTTATCATTTATTGTGAGCGGAATTGATTATAAAAGTAGGGAGGTTATACTTCCGTTGTACAGTACATTAGCGAGATCACATCTGGACTATTGAATACAGTACTGGTCTCCTTATTTAAAGAAAGATGTAAATATGTTAGAAGCAGTTCAGAGAAGTTTTATTGGACCAATACCAGGAACGGGTGGGTTGTCTTATGAGGAAAGGCTGGACAGTTTAGGCTTGTATCCACTGGAATTTAGAAGAGTAAGAGGCGACTTAATTGAAACCTTTAAGACCCTGAGGGGTCATGACAGGGTGGATGTAGAGACTAAAGAACTAGAGGTCGTGGTTTAAAAATAAGGGGTCACTCATTGAAGACAGAGACGAAAAGAAATTTTTTTCTGAGGGTTGAGTGTCTTTGGAACGCTTTCTCAAAAGGTGGTGGAAGTAGAGTCTTTGAATTCTTTTAATGCAGAGCTAGATAGATTCTTGATTAACAAAGGGGTGAAAGGATATTGGAGATAGGCAGGAACATGGGGTTGAAGTTGCATTTTGATCAGTCATGATCTTATTGAATGACAGAGCAGGCTCAAGGGGCTGCGTGGCCTACTTCTGCTTCTAATTTGTATGTAAGTCAGGATGGTGAGTGGCTTGGAGGGGGGCCTGCAGGTGGGGTGTTCCCATGCATTTGCTGCCCTTGTCCTTCTAGGTGATAGAGGTCACATATTTGGAAGGTGCCATTGAAGGAGGTTTGGCGAGTTGATGCAGTGCATCTTGGAGATGGTACACACTGCTGCCACTGTGCATCGGTAGTAGAGGGAATAAATGTTTAAGGTGGTGGATGGGGTGTTAATCAAGTGGGCCGCTTTGGCCTGGATGGTGTCGAGCTTTTTGAGTGCTGTGGGAGCTGCATTCATCCAGGCAAGTGGAGAGTATTCCATTGCACTCCTGACTTGTGCCTTGTAGATGGTGGACAGGCTTTGTGAAGTCAGGAGATGAGTTACTCGCCACAGGATTCCTAGTCTCTGATCTGCTCTTGTAGCAACTCTATTTATATGGCTAGTCCAGCTCAGTTTCTGGCTAATGGTAACCCCCAGGATGTTAATAATGGGGGACTTTGCAATGATAATACCATTGAATGTCATGGGGAGATTCTCTCTTCTTGTAGATGGTCATTGCCTGGCACTTGGGCGTAGTGAATGTTATTTGCCACCTATCAGCCCAAGGCTGATTATTGACAAGGTCTTGTTGCATATGGACAGACTGTTTCAGTATCTGAGGAGTCATAAATGCAGAGTGTTCAGTACTAATAATTAGGAAACATCCCCACTTCTGCCCTTATGATGGAGGGAGAGTCAATGATGCAGCAGCTGAAGATAGTTGGGCCTTGGACACTACTCTTAGAAACTCCTGCAGTGATGGGGTGGTAATTAGCAGGACTGAATTTGTTCCGATTTTTCTTTGGGACAAGACATACCTGTTACTCACGTTCTAATATCCTGCAAATGAATCCGCAATAGAAAGGAGGCCAAAAAAACCCCACCAATTTACCTTATTCTATCTATCCATTCAACTATATTCTTTATTATGCCTTCATCTTTAGCACAATATTTTATCAAACATCTTGGAAAATCCAGGTACAACATTCATTACCTTTTGTCTTTACACTGACTTCTGAAAACCAAGTGGTCAAACATGACCCGCCCTTCACAAAATCCATCCTCACTATCCTGAATCAATTAGCTTGTACATGCTCACCTATTTCAATCTGTATTCTGGATTCCAGTAGTTTACCCACAACCAGAATAAAACCAATTGGCTAGTAATTTTTCACATTATCCTTTTACCACTTCTTGGTTATTCCACAAATTTTATCCAGCCCTGTGTAACAAACCTATTTGTACAAAAGGTTTGAAAAACCAAATGGCTAATACCTCTACTGTTTCTTCAAATCCAAGTCTGGGTCTTGTCTCTTCATGATTTAAAAAAAATGCAAATTAAGCGGATTTGAGTACTTCCCTCCTGAGATGGTTTTACTAATCCTCCTCAGATACCCTCCAGTCCCACCATCCCCCTCCTCTGAAGGCTGATGGGTAATGCTCACTATCTTAACCATTCCCTCATGGTCAAACACATCATGGTTCCAGTCATCTCCAGTGGGCTCTTCCCTATCTTCATTTAAACTGTTATTAATGTGCCCACACAAGATTTTGTTATTTCCCTTTATGTTGACTAGTCTTTTCATGCTCCATTTTAACCTTAATCTCTTTCTTGTATCTTTTTATCATTGTTTCCTTTTGTATTACTCTTCTTCTGCTACTCAAGAGGTAACAGGATATGTAGTTATTCTAGTCACATTAACTGTAAAGGTTATCTGTATCTAATATTTTAGACAGAATTCTATCCATTGCCTTTTGTCAGTGCCCTCTTCAAGTGCATGAGCATTTGCTTTATGGTGTTCTTTAGTTCCTCATTATAATTTCAAATATCCAATACTGGATATCAGTGTCAGACCCCACAAGAATTCTCTGCACTTCCAGAGCCTTCCTTCCTTCCAAATGTTCACCTGTCTCTCTAGGGATGAATAGCTCCTACTGCTGTGTACAAGCATATTTTTTTAAAAACCTATTCTAGGGGTCAGTTGCGGACTTGCACAAAGGATTTTTGATGGCAGCTCCATTTATAAATCCTAGTAACCTATATGCTTTTTTTAACCACTTTGTCAACTTGCCTTGCCACCTTTAGGAACGTGTACATATTGACAGTGGAGGTCTGTGGCGCAGTGGTAGTATCCAGAACTCAGCTTCTGGCTCAAAGGCAAAATCCCACTCCAGGACTTGATGGCCAAAGAATCTGCATTCATAATACGGCCAAACAGGTCGCGTATAAACCTGCAAATCCTTCCAACACGCAGCAGTGGCAGGCACTAAGAATAGAAGAACTTCTGGTCAGTCACATGATGGAAGGAAAATGGAGCCTCTACTATCACTATCCAGGCTACAACATGCATGTGAAAGGCGTATGTTGTTGTATCAACTCAAACTCCTGGGGAGGCTGGTTGGTTCAAATTGGCCGGACAGCCAAATATGGATCAGATTTGTACCAATAGCTAGGGACTTGATCCCTATTTCAGCTTGGGCAGATTTGGGATCTGCCTCCTTGCCCTACCGGCTCCAAGTGAAATTATGACACCAAGGTGTCTCTGTTCATCTACACGTCTCAAAATCATGCCATTTATAGTACACCGTCTTTGCATATTAGTCATCCCAAAGTTCATGACATTACTGGGTTGAACTCCATCTGTCACGCAAGAGCATTCAGATTAATTTCCAGCAATAACACACAACATATTATACTGAGGAACCAAGCACTGAAATAAGAGACTTGTGACCACTAGTGCAGAACAACAACATGGACCTTGTACTACCATGGGTGAAACACAAGAATGGTATTACTAGAGGCTAGGAAACACGTCAGCCCATTCAGCCTGCATCAAATCAAGCTCTGCTGCCTGCCTTTTCCTATAATCTTATATAAGCTGTAATAGTTCTATAGCTTTCAAATACTTATGTAGCCATTCTCTTTTCAAAAAAAGGTTTATTCTGTAACTGAGTGGTACATATAGTAAAGCATAAATAAAGATAATCACCAATATATCCAACAGAAATTCAGAAAAAGCTTGCTTGTCCATAGAATGATTAGAATGTGGAACTTACTACCAACTGGAGTGGTTGAGGTGAAAAGTTGGGGGGGGGGTGAGGGCAGGGGAGGAATAGATGTATAAGCTGATAGGATGAGATGAAGTAGTTTGGCAGGAAGTGTAAGCAGAGTATCAATTCCCAGCATTGCCCGGTTGGGCCAAATGGCCTGCTATTGTACTGCAAATACTGTATCACTCAATTTTTCATAATAGTAAACATTTATGATTTGCCTTATTTTAAACCTTCAGATTAACCCCCTTGCATCAATCTACCAAAGAGCAGAATTGTTCTTTTGCTACTTACACTTTTCGATACATCATTTTGAAAACCTTACCTTCTATGTAAGTCTATGGCTCCACATTTAAGATGTGCATATGGTACATGTGGTTGATCATATTGGTTAGCAAAGGTGCAATGGCGGTGGCAAGGGGCAGGGGATCTCCTGGGATAGGTTGTCTATCCCTCTAATAAAAGTACATAGGGCATTCTGTCCTTTTCATTTTGGCAGTGCTCTCTGTCCCCAACTGCTAGGCAAGCACTTACTCTATTTTTCCCCAATTTCCTCACCACCACCCTCCCACCAATTCAGTGTTATCATCGACATTATTTGATAGGCAGTGCTGGATATCTAAAATAGTCATTTGGTAGTACAGAACTTGAGTATTTCTGAAAAAAGAGACATTTTTTGTCAAAGCTTTTTGTCTTGCACTCATCAGGGGAAGTTCCAAGAAAACACCAATGTCAGGTGAAAACAATATTTATACTGCATGAGAAGAGAATACTGGTTGGTTGGCTGATTGATTGATAGAGGGGCTGCCACACCCCAGTTGAGGTGTTGTCATGTACCAGTTGATTATGACTGACAGTTAACTGTCAAGTACTGCTTGCAATTTAAACCAGGCAGCTTGACTTGATTGGTCAAGACATTGCTCTGGAGAATGAACCAGTGAATGGCTGTCACTTATTACATTTAGCTGAAACAGATGCAATGTGTGTACATCTTCTCTCAGTCTACAAAGAACAGGGCCCTGTGTATTAATATATATATAGATTCCAGTACAAGCAAATGTGCTACACTGCGAGCCCAACTGACAATCTTAAATTGGTTGTTAGTGTAATTCTTAGCAATTTGAGGATTATTTAGCAAATGCTGTCCAATCACAGAATCACATCTAATGTTAGACACCGTGTTTGAATAAATGGTAATCCTCAGGATTGGGAGCACTTTAGAATCCAATAAAGGAGGGTGAAGAGACTGATAAAGGAAAGAGAATATAAATGCAACCTAGCAAGAAACATAAAAGCAGACTATAAAAGCTTCTTAAAGAATGTGAAAAGGATAAGATTAGCAAAAGCAAGTCTGGGTCCATTACAGGTGGAGACAGAAGTATTTATAATGGAGAATGGGGAAATAGTGGAGAAACTAAACAATTACTTTGTGTCTGTCTTCACAGAGGAAGATACAGAAAATCTACCAGAAATACTAGGGAAGCAAGGGACTTGTGAAAATGAAGATAGTACTTGAAAAATTAATTGGATTGAAGATTGATAAATCCCCTGGACCAGATGAACTACATTCCAGAGTGTTGAAGAAGGTGGCTATGGAAATAATGGATGCATTGGTGGTTATCTTTAAAAATTCTATGGATTCTGGAAAGATTTCTGCAGACTGAAAAGTAACAAACGTAACCCACTATTTAAGAAGGGAGGGAGAGCGAAAACAGAGAATTACAGATCGTTAGTTTGACAACAGTTGTTGGGAAAATGTTAGAATCTATTAGAAAGGATGTGATAACCAGACTCTTAAGAAATAATGGTATGATTGGGCAGAGTCAACATGGATTTATGAAAGAGAAATCACGTTTGACAAACCTGTTAGTTTTCTTTTTAAGGATGTTACCTGTAGCATAGATAAAAGAGAACCAGTGGATGTGGTGTATTCGGATTTTCAGAAGGCTTTTGTGACAGAACGGAATCTAACCCTGCATGTATTTTTAAATAAAAATATGACCTTAACACTATTTCTTATTTTTCAACTGGACTTTTCAGCTGAACAAAGACATTAGGATGGCTGACCCTCTGTCTGACAGTTACATTCTGTGAGTCTCCAGAACAAAATTCACTTCTTAGTTTTGGGAATGTCACACCTTGTTATGTCTAGGAGCTTCTACCACACCAACTGGGGACTGCACGTCCCAATTTCAAAGAGCTACTGGAAGGCAATTTGCAATTGACAAACCAGGCTTGCTAGCGGGGTTTGAGAGTCTACGAAGACAATGACTTCTTAAACATCAGACCCTCAACAAATCATACCTCTTTCAACCAATAATAGCCGAGACATTATCAGCCTGGAACAAAAAGCCAATTTCCAGACAATGGATAAATATCCTTTGTTGAAGACATTGTGGAGAGGTAAAGTCACATGAATTGAGGCTCCAGCTTGTTGAACAGGTTAATATTTCCTCTCCAAGCTGCAAGCCTAGTCTGTTGTTTAACATCTGACTGGCAGGCCACACCAAAGCAAGCCCTGGCCAGGCTGGACAACTGGCTCCCATCTCACCTGACTCCACTGGAATTCTGGTACCATTGGCTATAAGACTGATTCACCTCTGCGTACCTACTTCATCTTGTGACATCAACGCCACCGGAAAAGCAAAATTTTACAACCCTGGTTTTTCAGCCTGCCGACCTCCGCAAAAGAATTTCCTCATTGGATTTTGATTCTGGAACTCACGTGAACCAATGTTTATTTTCTCTGCAGTCTCTGTACTGTAAAACCTTCTTTTCCCTATCCCTCCCTTTACTGTATGAGGGGGAGGGGAAATTACGGACCCTCCTTTTCATGGTTTTTGAATGTGTGCAATAAACTGACCTTCAGAGTTAATTCTACCTTGAGTTTGCTGTGGGGTTATTGGTAGAAATTGAATCACACAAAAACAAAGGGGTTAGCAAATACACCACCATTTTATTATATGCAAAAACAATTCAAAACATCTTCTGTTTATGGATGGGTGGCGAGTGGAAAAAATAAGTTCAGTGCTGTTTGAACTGACCCCCTTCCTGTTCATAACACTTCTGATAAGGTCCCACAAAGGAGGTTAACAAATAAAATTAGATCACAAGGGTTGGGAGGGGTGATCTACTGGTTTGGATTGAGAATTGATTAAGAAGCAGAGAACAGTAGGAATAAACAGGTCATTTTCAGGTTGACAGGCTGCGACTAGTGCCTTACCACAAGGATCAGTGCCTGGACGCAGCTGTTCACAATATATATGAATGATTTAATTGTGTGTCTAAGGCGAAGTGGCGATATGGTGGACAAGAAGAAATCAGGAGCGGCCAAGAAGGGGTCCAAAAAAAGCATCAAGAAAACGCCACCGAAGGGCAGCAAGAAGAGGAAGAGATCCAGGAAAGAGAGCTACTCCATCTACATCTACAAGGTGATGAAGCAGGTCCACCCAGACACCGGCATCTCCTCCAAGGCCATGAGTATCATGAACTTGTTCGTCAATGACATCTTCGAGCGCATCGCGGGCGAGACTTCCCGCCTGGCCCACTACAACAAGCGGCAGACCATCAGCTCCCGGGAGATCCAGACCGCCGTGTGACTGCTGCTGCCCGGGGAACTGGCCAAGCATGCCGTGTCAGAGCGCACCAAGGCGGTGACCAAGTACACCAGCTCCAAGTGAAATGCCACAATGCAGTGAACAAAAGAACTCCAAATGTAATATTTCCAAATTTGCTAATGACACAAAACTAAGTGGAAATATAAGTTGAGAGAAGGATGCAAAGAGGCTTCAAGAGGATTTGGACAGGCTAAGTGAGTGGGCAAAAACATGGCAGATGGAATATAATGTCAATAAGCGTGAAGTTATCCACTTGTGAAAAAAACAAAGGCAGAGTATTTCTTAAATGGTGAGAGGTTGAGAAGTGTTGATGTCCAAAGGGGCCTGGGTGTCCTTTGAGTCACTAAAAGCTAACAAGCAGGTGCAGCAAGCAA
This sequence comes from Isurus oxyrinchus, assembly GCA_026770705.1. NCBI lineage: Eukaryota > Metazoa > Chordata > Chondrichthyes > Lamniformes > Lamnidae > Isurus > Isurus oxyrinchus. The sequence continues at coordinate 14,461,198 of JANJGN010000034.1, forward strand.
TTAGGAAGGCAAATGGTTTGTTGGCCTTCCATCACAAGGGTATTTGAGTACAGGAGTAAAGATGTCTTGCTGCAATTGTACAGACCTTGGTGAGACCACACCTGGAGTATTGTGTACAGTTTTGGTCTCCTTACCCAAGGAAGGATATACTTGCCATAGAGGAAGTGCAACAATAGTTCATCAGACTTATCCCTAGGCTGGCAGGATTGTCTTATCAGGAGAATGGGCATGTATTCTCAAGAGTTTCAAAGAATGAGAAGTGATCTTATTGAAATTTACAAAATTCTTACAGGGCTCGACAGGGTAGGCATAGATAGGATGTTTCCCCCAGCTGGTGAGCCTAAAATCAAGGGGCACAATCTCAGAATAAAAGACAGGCCATTTATGACTGAGATGAGGAGGAGTTTCTTCACTCACATGTTGGTGAATCTTTTGAGTACTTTATCCCAGAGAGTTTTGGATGCTCAGTCATTGAGTATATTCAAGACAGATCATTAGATTTCTGAATACTAATGACATCAAGGGATGTGGGGATAGTAAGGAAAAATGGCACAGAGGTAGATTATCAGCCGTGATCTGTCTGAATGGCAGAGCAGGCTCAATGGGCTGATTCCTGCTCCTATTGCCTATGTTCCTATGAAACTACACCTGCCAACAGAAAAAATGATTAAACTCAGAGCAGCAAAAGACTTAATTTCTCTCCCCCCCACCATCACACCCCCCCCATAATCCCCATTTCATGCTCCTCAGGGTCATGCCCACAGCCCAACTATCTCAGCTGCTTCATCAATGACCTTCCTTCCATCATAAGATCAGAAGTAGGAATGTTAGCTGATGATTGCACAATGTTCAGCACCATTCACGACTCCTCAGATACTGAAGCAGTCCATGTCCAAATGCTGCAAGACCTGGGCAATATCCAGGATTGGGCTGACAAGTGGAAAGGAATATTCACGTCACACAAATGTCAGGCAATGACCATCTCCAATAAGAATCTGACCATCGCCCCTTGACATTCAATGGCTAAATCCCCCACTATCAACATTCTGCGGGGTTACCATTGACCAGAAATTGAACTGGACTCGCCATATAAATACTGTGGCTACAAGAGCAGATCAGAGGCTAGGAATCGTGTCATGAGTAACTCACCTCCTGACTCCCCAAAGCCTGTCCACTATCTACATGGCAGAAGTCAGGAATGTGCTGGAATATTCCCCACTTGCCTGGATGAGTGCAGCTCCCACAAGATAAGAGGCTTGACACCATCCAGGACAAAGCAGCCCATTTGATTGACTGTGGATGTGATGCCATTCAATCCCTCCACCACCAACACACAGTAGCAGCAGTGTGTACCATCTTGTAAGATACACTGCAGGAATGCACCAAGGTTCCTTAGACAGCACCTTCTGAACCCATGACCACCACCATCTAGAAGGACAATTGCAGCAGATAGATGGGAACACCACCACTTGGAAGTTCCCCTCCAAACCACTCACCATGTTGACTTGGAAATATATCACCATTCCTGGGTCAAAATCCTGGAACTCCCTTCCTAACAACACTGTGCGTGTACCTACACTACATGGACTGCAGTGGTTCAAGAAGGCAGCCAACCATCACCTTCTCAAGGGCAACTAGGGATGGGCACTAAATGCTGGCCCAGCCAGTGAAGCCCACATCCCATGAATAAAAATTACTATATGGCATGAGGATGAACATAACACATTCAAATTTCAACACTTTAACAGCTGTCTTCTTTTCCCTTTTAGTTCTTGGAGGATGGGGATAGTCACGTAAGGGTGAAGGGGAGGAGAGTTCCTCAGCCTGCTCACTGTATGTGTCCAGTTTGACACATGCAGGAAATCCAGTAGATATATCACCAATTGGTTCTACAGAATCTACCATCCCTATATACATCAAAACGCGACTCAAAGCTAACGTCATCCCTACTGGTCAGTCCTTCTGTTCCACATTGCAGGCATGGGCAATCAAGTGTCTAAGTCAAGGGGTTATGAGTTCTAGCTGCACTGCAGAGTTTTGAGCACATATTGCAGCCTGACACTCCAGTACAGAGGGAGTACTGTACTATCAGAGGCACTGCTTTTCCGATGAGACCAAGAAACCATTTGTGCACCGCCCTTGCTCCACAAATGAGTGGAGAAGATTCCATGGCCACTATCCAACGAGCAGGGGTGTTCTCTCCAATATCCTGATCAATATTTATCCCACAACCATCATCATAAATAGATTATCTGGTCATCATACAATTGCTGTTTGTGGGAGCTTGCTGTGCTCAAATTTACAACAGTGGCGACCATCAAACTTACTTAATTGGCTGCAAAGTTCTTTGCTATGTTGAGGTCACAAAACTTACTATGTAAATGCAAGTTCTTTTTTTTAAAATTAACCTGTCTGAGAATACAGATACAATCTAATATTTACAGATAGAGAGGAAAGAGACAGAAAAATGAAACTCATAAGGGAAACTGATACCCAGAAAGAAACTCCACACAGGGAGACAATGAGTGACACAGAATCAGAGTAATTTACCTGTGATCCATTTTTCAGCTGTTCGAAGGTTTCATTTTCACGAGACACTTGGTAGACAAACAGAATACATGGAATCTCTTGTTTGTCATATTTGTTAATGTTGAGTTTTTTCACAATAATGTCATGTACTTTTCCTTCACCGTAACACTGCACAAACAGAACTTGTGCTGTCATAATTATCAGTTATCAATAATCAGTCATAATTACACCAGAGGTATTTTACTCATTATAATGATTTTCAGAGCCTAAGAGAAATATGTAACATTTAATTTCCAGCAAGATATTGTACTGAGGAACTGAAATAAGAGACTGTCAGGCACCAGTGTAGGTCTGGCACTGGCAGTGAGCCTTGTATCTGTACGGAAGACACAGCCCTACCCATGTATAGCACCTCTACACAATGGGAACGGAGAAGATGCTGGAAACACCAGCCTAATGGAACCTATATCTAAACAAGCTATTCAAAGGGGAATGAGAGACAGTTGCCGGGGCCATGGCAGCACTTGTCCTGCCTTTCTCCTACAGTTGACCTCAATCTGCTACGGCGTCGTCTTCTTTGTGCAACTAAGACCCATCACACATTGGTCAATCGAAAGAAAGAACGTTAACTGTGCTCCTATCTGCAGATGCTGCCAGACCTGCTGAGTTTTTCCAGGTATTTCTATTTTCATTGCGAAGGAACGGGAACTGAGCTCGTATAACATTCCGGAAAGATTGCCTCCGGCACTATTGGACAAATCCCATGTCAATCATAAGCCCGCTGGCCATTGAATGAGCGGAAAAGTGATAGGGGCCGGGTTTGCAAATTCCCGCCTTCCTCCGGGAGGGGAGGGATGCTGGTGGGAAATTCAAAGCTATGATTGGCTCGCTGGCCTGCCTATTCCGCCAATGAGGGCGGGGCTGAGACTGAATCCAATTTCCTGCTTCACCCCTATTTCATATTACATATTACAAATTTCACCCCTTTCCTAATTTTACTTAGTTCTGTTGAAGGGTCATGAGGACTCGAAACGTCAACTGTGCTCTTCTCCGCCGATGCTGTCATACCTGCTGAGTTTTTCCAGATATTTCTGTTACTGTTTGTTTCCAATTTCCTGCTGTTTCCCCGCTGGGAGATCAAGATTCGGGGTGAGAAGAAGAATCCAGTCTGAGTGTGATCCACCTCTCAGTCGCTGATGTTTACCTACCCTCTTTGTTCGATGTTTAAACTGAATAAACTTTTATTGTAGAATATTAAAAGAACAGAATGATCCCATTCAGAGAGTATCCCGTTCAGAGATCAGGGTTTAGAGTTTGGTTAGGAATTTAGTCTGACTGAGATTCACCTCTCTGTCGCTGATGTTTATCTTCCCTCTTTGTTCTTTGTAATAAATAAGTACTGAAATTTAAGGTTTCCTGTAAAATATTACAGAACAGTTCCGTTGAAGGGTCATGAGGACTCGAAACATCAACTCTTTTCTTCTCCGCCGATGCTGCCAAATCCAGAGCTCCTTGGATGAAAAAGAAGATAGAAATTAAGATAAAGAAGAAAAAGTGTGCTTATCACAGGCGTCAGGTAGAAAATACAATTGAGAACCAAGAGGAATAAAGAAGGTTCAGAGGGGAGGTGAAAAAGCATATTAGAGAAGTGAAGAGGGATTATGAGAAAAGACTGGCAGCCAGCATAAAGGGCAATCCCAAAGTCTTCTATATAAATAGTAAAAGGGTGGTAAAAGGAGGAGTAGGACTGATTTGGAGCCTAAAAGGGAATTTACACATGGGTGAAGGGGCCATGGCTGAGGTATTAAATAAATACTTTGCATCCATCTTTACCAAGGAGGTAGATGCTACCCAAGCCATGGTGACAGACGAGGAAACTCTGTCACAAGAAGGGTTCAAAATTGATAAGGAGGAAGTGTTGAATAGGCAGTCGGCACTTAAAGTTGACAAGGCAGGGGGACTGGACGATATGCATCCAAGGATATTGAAGGAAGTGAGAGTAGAAATTCCAGGGGCACTGGCCATAAATTTTCAATCTTCTCTAGGCTCAGGGGAGGTGCCAGAGGACTGATGAATTGCAAACATTACGACCTTGTTCGAAAGAGGTTGTAAGGATAAGCCCAGCAATTTCAGAGCAGTCAATTTAACTTCAGTGGTGGGCAAGATTCTAGCAACAATTATTCAGAATAGAGTAGTAGTTTAATAGTAGTCACATGGAAAAATATGGGTTGATAAGGAAGAGGCAGCATGGATTTTTAATGGGGAAATTGTGTTTAACTAACTTGCTGGAGTTTTTTGAAGAGGTAATGGAAAAGGTCGATGAGGGTAATGCTGTTGATGTGGTGTACATAGACTTTGAAAAGGCATTTGACACAGTGCCACACAACCAACTTGTAAGAAAAGTTATTGCTCATGGAATAAAAGGGAAAGTAGCAACATGGATACAAAATTGGCTCAAAGATAGGAAGCAGAGAGTAATGGTCAATGGATATTTTTCAGGCTAGAGAAAGGTTTGTAGTAGAGTTTCCCAGGGGTCAATATTGATACCCTTGCTTTTCCTGATATATATAAATAATCTAGCTCTTGGTGTGCAACAGACAGTTTCAAAGTTTGCAGATGATATGAAGCTTGGGAGTGTTGTAAACTGCAAGGAGGACAGTATAGAACTTCAAGAGGACATAGACAAGTTGGTGCAGTGGGCAGATAGGTGGCAGATGAAGTTCAATGCAGAGAAGTATGAGGTGATGCATTTTGGTAAAAGAACATAGACACACAATATAAAATAAGGGGTGAAATTATGAAAGGGGTGCAGGAGCAGAAAGATCTGGGTGTATATGTGCATAGATCATTGAAGGTGGCAGGACAGGTGGAGTGAGCAGTTAATAAAGCATATAGTATCCTGGGCTTGGGGGCATAGAGTACAAGAGCAAGGCGGTTATGCTGAATTTATATAAGACACTCATTAGACCTCAGCTGGAGTATTGCATACATCTCTGGGCGCCACGTTATAGGAAGGATGTGAACACATTGGGCAGAGGTTTACAAGAATGGTTCCGGGGATGAGAAACTTCAGCTATGAGGATAGATGGGAGAGGTTGGGACTGTTCTCCTTGGAGAGAAGAAGGCTAAGAGGAGATTTGCTAGATATTTAAAATCATAAGGGGCCTTGTCAGAGTAAATAGGGAGAAGCTGTTCCCACTCCTGAAAGGATCAAGAATGAGAGGGCACAGATTTAAAATGATTTGCAAAAGAAGCAAATGTAACATGAGAAAAAACTTTTTCACACGAGTGTTTTGGGTCTGGAATGCACTGCCTGGAAGCGTGGTGGAGGCAGGTTCACTCAAGGCGTGCAAAAGGGCATTAGATGATTATTTGAATAGAAACAATGTACAGGGGCTCAGGGAAAAGGTAGGGCAATGGCACTAGGTCATGATGCTCATTTGGAGAGCCAGTGCAGACACAATGGGCCGAATGGCCTCCTTCTGTGCCAATTAAATTCTATGATTCTGAGATGTATTATTCAAACACAGCATGGTACAGTGACCACAAAAACAAATTAACAGAATATTCTAAATGATAAAATACCAAATCTTGGTCCAACTGATACAGTGAAGGAAAAAAAATTCTTCTCTTCATTATGGAGGTATGAGGATCACTGGAAAGACCAGCATTTATTGCCCATCCCTAATTGCCTTGGAGAAGGTGGTGATGAGCCCCAGTGAAGCGTTGCTTATTCTTTTTCCCCGGAGTTGGTCACCCTGAATTTGCTGCTGATCCACAACCTGAAATGCTGTCTCTAGATTGCCATTTCTATCCTAGCATGCATTGGACTGTTATCAAAGAGACAACAGTTCCAGTCCTAAGAAACTCTGGTACAATTTTGTGACGGTCAAGTCATGCCTGAAAAGCTAATTGGGCAGTGGACACTGTACTTTTAAAAAGAAAGAAACATGGAATAATGGATGTTGCACCCTCAAAAATGGATTCCAGAAAGTCAGGTGACTTCTTTTGTGGATTCTGAATAGACTGAGATGGTAGCATCCTGTTAGTGAAGAATACCACTCCTGTTCCCATTGCACAGTAGCAGTGTAAAACAGTTACCTTCACCTGTTGCTCAAATTTTTGAGACACTTACCCTTCCAGGGTAATCTAAGGTATACTGGGCACTTCTCAGGACCAAGTGTGGTGGTCTTGTGTCCATTAATTAACTTGCTTGACGTACAGTGATCAATGATCTGGTCAGGGTAGCCATTATCCCATAGGCTGGCTTGGATGTGCCTTATTTCAGCATCAAGCTTACTATCAAGCCAAAAGGGTGTTTTGCCTGTCACACAATTGAGCAACGTGGTATATAAATTTCAGTACTGGTGCGATGTTGGGTATGTAGGCCGTATGTCCCAATGATTGGCGGATTGTATCATCAGCATATCCCTTCGGCTATTCGCAACAGGCAAAGTGCTGGCTGTACCTAACCAGACCATACTTGCAAAATTCAAAACATGGTGTCCACCATTAGATGTGATTCCGTGATTGTACAACACTTGCTAAACAATTGTAATTGTGCTAAGAATTACCATGATAATCAATTTAAGATTAACAATAGGGCCTGCAATGCAGCTCACTAAGTGCTCTAGAAGCTACATATATTCCCACACAGGGCCCTGTCCTTTGCAGACAGAAGGAGCATGTACACATATTGTACCTTTTACAGCTAAACCAAAGTTTGGGGGACAGCCATTCCCTGGTTCATTCCCCAGGGCAATGCCTTGACTAATCAGAATCGACCTGCCTAGTTTGAATTTAACAAAGCTTGGCAGTTCACTGTCAGTTGTCAATTAACTGGTGCATTCTCTGTGGCAATACTCTACCAATCATGGTCCACTTGCCAACCCATGAGCACTCTCTTCTTATGCAGTATAAATTGTTGCTCCCTTGACAATTGGTATTCTTGTGAATTGTCCTGATGAGTGCAAAACAAAAAGCTTCAACAGCATGTCCTTTTTTTCAGCAATACTCAAGTTTACCATTTCTACCCCATCCTGATTTTTCTCAGGCTCCTTATTCTGCACAACGATTCTCTCGCACATATTGAATTGACACTCCCTTTCCCTGTTAACCTATGTTCCTCCTTATACTTATTACTAAGCTATTAATTAACATATTGTGTCGTACACTGTTCTACCTTCATTTATGAGACTCTGGAAACAAGATTTTCAGGTTTCCACATTCCATTGTCCTTGCCACATTGCAATCCTTATAGTTCTGCTCGATGAACACAGCCAACATCTCTCTTGTTCAGAGCAAGAGACATAATGTTAAAATTAGAGCCAGACCGTTCAAGGGTGATGTCAGGAAGCACTTCTTCACACAAACGGGAATGGAAATCTGGAACTCTCTCCCCTCCTCAGAAAAAACAGCTGCTGAGGCTGTGGCCAATTCAAAATTTCAAAACTGAGATTGATGTATTCATGTTAGATGGGTAGATAGATTTAAGCTACAGATTAGTCATGATCTAATTGAAGATCCAGACATACCTTTCCAATCCAAGTCAAACAGATCAGGAGAGACAGACAGACAATTTTATCAATTTCATCCCAACTCAGTACTGCTAATAGATACATAAGTCCCAGACAAATTCATACAAACCACCGGATTGAAAGTAACTTTCTCAATCTCACGTAGAACCATAGAAAAGTTACAGCACAGAAGGAGGCCATTCAGCCCATCTTGTCCATGCAAGCCCAAGGACACCCAGGTGCCCTTTCTAATCTCGCTTTCCTGCACCCGTCCCATAGCCCTGCAGCTTACAGCACTTTAGGTACAGATCCAGGTACTTTTTAGAAGAATTTAAAGTTTCTGCCTCGACCACCAACTTGGGCAGCGAATTCCAGACACCTGCTACCCTCGGCGTAAAAAAGTTCCTCCTCATGTCCCCCCTACACCTTCTGCCACTTATCTTGATCTATGTCCCCTGGTTCTAGAATTTTCCATCAAGGGAAACAATTTTATCTTGTCCACTCTATCTATTCCCCTCATAATTTTGTACACCGCGATCAAGTCACTTCTCAGCCTTCTTTGTTCTAAGGAAAATAACCCCAACCTATCCAATCTCTCCTCGTAGCTACACTTTTCTAACCCCGGCAACATTCTTGCAAACCTCCTCTGCACTCTCTCCAGAGCTATTACGTCCTTCCTGTAATGTGGTGACCAGACTGCACACAATACTCCAGTTTGGCCTCAACAGTGTTTTATACAATTCCAACATTCCTTACTTTTATGTTCTATACCTCGGCCAATAAAGGAGAGCATTCCATATGACTTCTTCTCAAACTTGTCTACTTGAACTGCTGCCTTCAGGGGCCTGTGTACTTGTACACCAAGATCTCTCACTTCATCTTAATATATTCCCATTTATTGTGTAAATTCTGTAACCTCCCTAAATGTATGACGTCACACTTCTCTATGTTAAAATCCATCTGCCACTTTACCACCCACTCTACCAACCCCTCCATATTGTCTTGAAGATTATGACTATCCTCTACACTATCCACTATTCGGCCAATCTTTGTGTCCTCTGCAAATTTCCCATTTGTGCCCCCATGTTCATGTCCAAATTGTTAATATATAACACAAACAGCAAGCCTAGTGCAGTCTCCACAGCAAATTAAATACAGAATAGAACTGGCACTTTCTGTCTGATTCAATGGTACAGAAGTTCTTGTGAACTGCACCTCTCTCCTGCTGTCCTCTTTCCTGTGGAGCCCAAGGCATCTGACCTGCAGGTTACTCCTTCCAAAGTGTATCACCTCATACTTTTCAGGGTTAAATTCCATCGCCACTTATCTGCCCATTTGACCATCCTGTCTATATCTTCTTGTAGCCCAAGACACTCAACCTCACTGTTAACCACCAGGCCAATCTTTGTGTCATCCGCAAACTTACTAATCCTACCCCACACATAGTCATCTATGTCGTTTATAAAAATGACAAATAATAGGGGACAGAGCACAGATCCCTGTGGTACGCCACTGGACACTGGCTTCCAGTCACTAAAGCATCCTTCTGTCATCACCCTCTGCCTCCTACAACTAAGCCAATTTTGAATCCACCTCATCAAATTACCCTGTATCCCATGTGCCTTTGCTTTCTTTATAAGTCTCCCTTGTGGATCCTTGTCAAAGGCTTTGCTGAAAGGAGGAGGCAGAAGAAGAGACAGTCAATACATCTTTATTCTGGACAGGTCAGAGACACCTAATGACCCTGGTCCCATTTAATTGCATATCATGATCTCTGTGCCTGATTTTGGAGACTAACAAATTTAGCCCCCTTATTTCCCAAAGTCATCAAATCTTACCCTTGAAAGTGCACTCCATCCATCTCACCTTTCGGCACCCCCAGGATCTATTCACGACTCAGATCAAAGCACTGTGCCACATGAACGGCACACTATACTATCAGAAGTGTCCCAATTACAACTCACATCTGTGGAGCTGATCAGTGGCATCATAGTTTTGGTAAGGCATATTTAAACCAGTTGGGAATTAGGATGCCCCCATTTCTTGTTCCCTATAGCAACTGCGTAGGTGGAGCATTTCTTAAAAAGATTGCCTGTTGCCTGTAACAGCAACAGCTTGCAATTAGATAGCATCTTTAACATGGTGACATATCCCAAGTCATTCAAAGGTGTATCTGTAATGTTACCTGCTGAAACTCATCCAGTTTACTGTTTTAATTATCATAGCTGTCCAACTCAAGATGAGAAAATGGCACAAAATTACTCTGTTGCATCAACTGGCTTAGTCACTGTGGACATCAACGCTTCAGGAAGACTGCAAATGGATCAAAAGGAAAGCATCAAATTAAGAGAAAAAGACGACAATACAGAATGTAAAGGAGACAAGGCAATAAATTACGGGCACAACTTGCACCTGTTCATTCATCATGTTGGGCTTTATGTTAACCTCATCAATGCTTTGGAAAGTGCAAATGAATGGGCAGAGGAAGTGTGTAGAATTGATCACAGGATATCATAAAAGTGTAGTATTTCTGTTTTTAATTCATTCATAGGATGTGGGCATTGCTAGAAAGACCAGCATTTATTGTCTATTCCTAATTGTCCCTTGAGAAGGTGGCGGTGAACCATCACCATGAGCTGATGTAGTCCATGTGGTCCTCCCACCGTCCGCTTTTGGAGAGACTCCGTGCCTTAAAGGACAAGAAAGAGGACTGATAGAACATAAAAGAAGGGAAAGGAAATTTCATCATCCCCCCTCCCCCTCTCTCTCCCCCTTTCTTCCCCTCTCTCTCCTCTTCCTTCCCCCTCTCTGTCCCCCTTTCTTCCCCTCTCTCTCCCCTTCCTTCCCCCTCTCTGTCCCCCTTTCTTCCCCTCTCTCTCCCCTTCCTTCCCCCTCTCTGTCCCCCTTTCTTCCCCTCTCTCTCCCCTTCCTTCCCCCTCTCTGTCCCCCTTTCTTCCCCTCTCTCTCCCCTTCCTTCCCCCTCTCTGTCCCCCTTTCTTCCCCTCTCTCTCCCCTTCCTTCCCCCTCTCTGTCCCCCTTTCTTCCCCTCTCTCTCCCCTTCCTTCCCCCTCTCTGCCCCCCTTCCTTTCCCCTCTCTGCCCCCTTCCTTCCCCCTCTCTGCCCCCCTTCCTTTCCCCTCTCTCTTCCCCTTACTTTCCCTATCTCCTCCTTCCTTAACCCCTCCCCCTTTCTTCTCCCCCTCTTTCCCCTTCCTTCCCCCTCTCACCCCTTCCTTCCGCCCTCTCTCATTCCTCCCCACCCTCCCTTCCACATTTCCATCCCTTCCTTCCCCCCTCTTCCCCCTTCCCTTCTCCTCTCTTCCCCCTTTCTTCCCCTCTCAGTGTGTTGGGGTGGGCTCAGTGTGTCGGCAGCGGTGTCAGTGTGTCCAGGGATGATCAGTGTGTTCCTCTGGTTCCTCTGCTCCTGCATTGTCTTTACAATTCCCTGAAGCATTGTCATGCTTGGGCCATTTTCTGTCCATTGCCTTGATTGATAGCACTGTCGGCCAATGTGAGCACAGTCATGAAGAGACAGCAATGTATAAAGTGTTATTGAAAATTATTTTAAATTGGACTTGTAGTAGGGTCTGTGTCTGCATGTGCGAGTGTGTGCGCGTCTTAATTAGATTAAAGCCAGCTAGCCTGGGTGCTTTGATGTATAGTAGTTTTGAGATGTTAACCGGAAGGTAAAGAGTTTATTTGCATTTTTGAATAAACCATTCAAAGATGGGGGGGGGGGGGTGAAATCTTGCACCTAGCTAGGAGACACCAAGCAATATATTTATATTGCTAATAAAATTGGTACTATGAAAGGGGTTTTATTGTTAGAAGAGGTGTGGTTAAAAGGGCCTGGTGATACAATGAGAATTTGCATTCAAAGGGAAGACTAGGTAGATACAGAAGAGTTTTGTGTGTGTGAGTCAGAGGCATATGAGATCTAAGCCACTTGTAAACCTGCAATTGTCTGCAAAGGAAACAAATTGAAAGGAACCTCATTTTGAACTCATAAGATAAAATGTGCTTTGCCTGGTGTTTGTTTAAAGTCTATGATTTATTGTTGCCTTGGGCAAGATTACTTGGGAGTGATTAATTTGGGGATTTGTTTAATAGTTATTATGATAGTAATTTGTAGATGTATATGTGTTTAATACCTTGGAAAATTAATAAATTTAATTTATATTAAAAAACCTCTGCAGGCTTGGTGGTTTCATTTCCGAATTCAGAGTTGAATTTCAAACATACCAACTGAAAATATAGATTACAACAGTTGCTTAAAGTTTCCCTCTGGCTTTTTAAATAACACAGCCTTTACCAACTACTGTGTCATAACAAGCACAATTCAGGGGATTGACATCAGATAAAGGATAAGACGTTGACGATTCAGCATATGGAGAATGGTGGCGGTGTGGGTAAGTGGGGAAAAGGTGACGCTGTTCATCGAGTATGAGTTTTCCAGAGATGTCCCCCCGCTTTCCACTCGGTCTCCATCCATCGACCTGACTTTTCTCGACCAATCGGCTGGCCACAAACCAGCCAGTGGACATTAGCCCCACCTTCTCCAGTCACTGATTGGCTGCAGCGCAGATGAGTTCTGCCCACTCGCAGTGGATCATGTGAGGTTGGGAGCCACGCGCAGCCAATGGGCTGATGTCCTGTCACTGCTTTGAGATTGGTCAATGGGCCAAGTGGGGGTTTGCACCTGTGCCAACACTGTGCTCCAAATGGCTGAACAGTGACCCTGCCCATCAGGAGCACCTGACCTGAAAGTTGTGGGTTAGAATCCCTTTTCCTGGCACCATGCAGCTGGGACTGTTGAATAGCAAAGTGGCCATGGTCACCATCTCTATCAAGGGTATCGGATTGGCCATTGCCTGGCACCTGGCCCGGGATGGTGCCCAGGTGGTGATCAGCAGCCGCAAGCAGGCCAATGTGGACAGGGCCCCGGAAGAGCTGCATGTCAAGGGTCTGGACATCTCGGGCATTGTCTGTCACATGGGCGAGGATGGGGAGGCACTGGTCATTGAGATACTGAAGAGCCATGAAGGGATTGACTGCAGCCAATCCATTCACTGGGAGGATGCTGAACTGCTCAGAGAAGGCCTGGGACAAAGTGTTTTTGAGGTCAACATCAAGGCAATCTTATTCATGGCTAATCTGGTGGTGCCGCAAATGAAGCAACATGGCTGGGGCTCCATTGCGCTGGTTGGCTCTGTCGTCAGCTGCAGCCCTTCACGCAATCGGGCCCTACAGTGTCAGCAAGACGGCGCTGCTGGGTTTGACCAAGGTGCTGGCCCCTGCCACCCTTTGCATGAACTGCCTGGCCCCAAGTGTCATCAAGACCCAATTCAGCTCTGCCCTGTGGTCGGACAACAGATTGTGCCAGTGGTTTGAGAAGGCCATCACCATGCGTCAGATTGGCGAACTTGCACCATCCCTTTCCTCTGGCTTACATCACTGGGGAGAAGATTGTGGTGGCTGGAGGTTTTCACTGTCGACTCTGAGCCAATGTTCGAGCTGGGGCACTCTCCACAACTTCCAATCCAGTTACTTTCCAGGATTATTCATATTTTACTCAGTAAATGGTTTTCAGAGATTAAGATGCAGAAACTTACAACGCAGTAGGGATGCCATTTGGCCAGTCCTGCCTGTGCTGGACCTAGAAAAAGCAGTCAAGCTTAGTCCCAGCCCACGCACCTTGCCCCCCTCCCCCCTGCCCTCTCCTTTAGTCCATAACCCCATTAATTTCCTCATCCTCAAGTACTGTCCAGCCCCCTTTAAAAGTGATTTATGCAATCAGCTTCCCCCATCATTTCAGGCTCAGCATCTGGTTCCCAATAACTCTTTGTGGGAAAAAAATTCTCCTCTGTAGATCTTCTATCAATAATTTGTCAATCTCTGATTTATAGCTTTTCTCTCTCTCTAATCCATCAAAATCACTCACTGTCTTGAAAACCTCTACAATGTCACCTGAACCTTTTTCTCTGAGACAGGGAGAATGGTTTCAACTTTCCCAGCCTCTCCTCAAAACTGAAGTCCCTTATCCCTGGTAATATCCTGGTAAACCTCTGCTGTACTCGTTCTGAAACCTTTACATCTTTCCTGAAGTGTGGTGCCCAGCATTATCCACAATATGGAGGCCGAACTAGCATGATCTCGTGGCTTTTATAGTGTATACCTCTAGTTATAAACAGGAGATGGTGGTGTAGTGGCAACGTTATTAAGCTATTTATCCAAAGGTTCAGGCTAATTCCCTGGGGACATGGGTTCAAATCTGACATGATATCTTAAGAAATATTTACTTCTGTTGGGATCACCCAAAAATACGCTGTAGTCCCCTGAATATGTTTAATTTTCCTCTGTTCCAGCTATTGTCAGAAGTAAGACTTTCAGTTATTACCTCTTGACTGTGGATGCCTCAGTTTCTTGCACTGGTTGCCTTCTCAATACTTTCAAACTTATCTGCTGGATACTTTCTTTTCTCAAGACTCTATGAAGGCCACTTGATTTTTCTGTTAGTTTCAACTAGGTAATCTTGCCATTTCTTTTTCTTCGTGGCATCCAAATTGAGATTAAACCTTACCCGTATTCCATAGGGCAAATGATGAAGTTAGCTTTTTCTCTTTTTTACAGTGTAGGTCAATCTAACTATCATTTACTTTGGCTATCTTCTCTCAGTGAGCTGCAAACTGCACACACCTGGTCCAAGCTACAACTAACTCTCTCAGAAAACAGCCAGATAAATTGAAAGCAGAGAACCTCTTAAATTCCACTAATCTCCATGATGACATAGCATACCCTGGGATGTCTTCAAATCCTTTAGATTAAACATCCCTCATTTAAAATTCCTCTTTGATCGGATGAAAGAAGTGGCTTTTACAACTCTTCAGGGTTTAACAAATGCTTTTAGGCTAATTTAGCTCTAACTCCCAAAAAAAAATCTCTGGGCTGCCCTCACTGCACAGATTACAGACATCATGTCTAAAGTTCTTTAGCTAAGTAAATCCACCTGCTGTTATATGGTGTTACCTTTCTAGCTGTTTACCCCTTAAGCCAACATGGTCCATAGAACCATAGAAAAGTTACAGCACAGAAGGAGGCCATTCAGCCCATCTTGTCTATGCCAGCCCAAGGACACCCAGGTGCCCTTTCTAATCCTGCCTTCCTGCACCTGGCCCATAGCCCTGCAGCTTACAGCACTTAAGGTGCAGATCCAGGTACTTTTTAAAAGAGTTTAGAGTTTCTGCCTCGACCACCAACTTGGGCAGCGAATTCCAGACACCTGCTACCCTCGGCGTAAAAAAGTTCCTCCTCATGTCCCCCCTACACCTTCTGCCACTTATCTTGATCTATGTCCCCTGGTTCTAGAATTTTCCATCAAGGGAAACAATTTTATCTTGTCCACTCTATCTATTCCCCTCATAATTTTGTACACCGCGATCAAGTCACTTCTCAGCCTTCTTTGTTCTAAGGAAAATAACCCCAACCTATCCAATCTCTCCTCGTAGCTACACTTTTCTAACCCCGGCAACATTCTTGCAAACCTCCTCTGCACTCTCTCCAGAGCTATTACGTCCTTCCTGTAATGTGGTGACCAGACTGCACACAATACTCCAGTTTGGCCTCAACAGTGTTTTATACAATTCCAACATTCCTTACTTTTATGTTCTATACCTCGGCCAATAAAGGAGAGCATTCCATATGACTTCTTCTCAAACTTGTCTACTTGAACTGCTGCCTTCAGGGGCCTGTGTACTTGTACACCAAGATCTCTCACTTCATCTTAATATATTCCCATTTATTGTGTAAATTCTGTAACCTCCCTAAATGTATGACGTCACACTTCTCTATGTTAAAATCCATCTGCCACTTTACCACCCACTCTACCAACCCCTCCATATTGTCTTGAAGATTATGACTATCCTCTACACTATCCACTATTCGGCCAATCTTTGTGTCCTCTGCAAATTTCCCATTTGTGCCCCCATGTTCATGTCCAAATTGTTAATATATAACACAAACAGCAAGCATAGTGCAGTCTCCACAGCAAATTAAATACAGAATAGAACTGGCACATTCTGTCTGATTCAATGGTACAGAAGTTCTTGTGAACTGCACCTCTCTCCTGCTGTCCTCTTTCCTGTGGAGCCCAAGGCATCTGACCTGCAGGTTACTCCTTCCAAAGTGTATCACCTCATACTTTTCAGGGTTAAATTCCATCACCACTTATCTGCCCATTTGACCATCCTGTCTATATCTTCTTGTAGCCCAAGACACTCAACCTCACTGTTAACCACCCGGCCAATCTTTGTGTCATCCGCAAACTTACTAATCCTACCCCACACATAGTCATCTATGTCATTTATAAAAATGACAAATAATAGGGGACAGAGCACAGATCCCTGTGGTACGCCACTGGACACTGGCTTCCAGTCACTAAAGCATCCTTCTGTCATCACCCTCTGCCTCCTACAACTAAGCCAATTTTGAATCCACCTCATCAAATTACCCTGTATCCCATGTGCCTTTGCTTTCTTTATAAGTCTCCCTTGTGGATCCTTGTCAAAGGCTTTGCTGAAAGGAGGAGGCAGAAGAAGAGACAGTCAATACATCTTTATTCTGGACAGGTCAGAGACACCTAATGACCCTGGTCCCATTTAATTGCATATCATGATCTCTGTGCCTGATTTTGGAGACTAACAAATTTAGCCCCCTTATTTCCCAAAGTCATCAAATCTTACCCTTGAAAGTGCACTCCATCCATCTCACCATTCGGCACCCCCAGGATCTATTCACGACTCAGATCAAAGCACAGTGCCACATGAACGGCACACTATACTATCAGAAGTGTCCCAATTACAACTCACATCTGTGGAGCTGATCAGTGGCATCATAGTTTTGGTAAGGCATATTTAAACCAGTTGGGAATTAGGATGCCCCCATTTCTTGTTCCCTATAGCAACTGCGTAGGTGGAGCATTTCTTAAAAAGATTGCCTGTTGCCTGTAACAGCAACAGCTTGCAATTAGATAGCATCTTTAACATGGTGACATATCCCAAGTCATTCAAAGGTGTATCTGTAATGTTACCTGCTGAAACTCATCCAGTTTACTGTTTTAATTATCATAGCTGTCCAACTCAAGATGAGAAAATGGCACAAAATTACTCTGTTGCATCAACTGGCTTAGTCACTGTGGACATCAACGCTTCAGGAAGACTGCAAATGGTTCAAAAGGAAAGCATCAAATTAAGAGAAAAAGACGACAATACAGAATGTAAAGGAGACAAGGCAATAAATTACGGGCACAACTTGCACCTGTTCATTCATCATGTTGGGCTTTATGTTAACCTCATCAATGCTTTGGAAAGTGCAAATGAATGGGCAGAGGAAGTGTGTAGAATTGATCACAGGATATCATAAAAGTGTAGTATTTCTGTTTTTAATTCATTCATAGGATGTGGGCATTGCTAGAAAGACCAGCATTTATTGTCTATTCCTAATTGTCCCTTGAGAAGGTGGCGGTGAACCATCACCATGAGCTGATGTAGTCCATGTGGTCCTCCCACCGTCCGCTTTTGGAGAGACTCCGTGCCTTAAAGGACAAGAAAGAGGACTGATAGAACATAAAAGAAGGGAAAGGAAATTTCATCATCCCCCCCTCCCCCTCTCTCTCCCCCTTTCTTCCCCTCTCTCTCCCCTTCCTTCCCCCTCTGTCCCCCTTCCTTCCCCCTCTCTGCCCCCCTTCCTTTCCCCTCTCTGCCCTCTTCCTTCCCCCTCTCTGCCCCCTTCCATCCCCCTCTCTCTTCCCCTTACTTTCCCTATCTCCTCCTTCCTTAACCCCTCCCCCTTTCTTCTCCCCCTCTTTCCCCTTCCTTCCCCCTCTCACCCCTTCCTTCCGCACTCTCTCATTCCTCCCCACCCTCCCTTCCACATTTCCATCCCTTCCTTACCCCCTCTTCCCCCTTTCTTCCCCTCTCAGTGTGTTGGGGTGGGCTCAGTGTGTCGGCAGCGGTGTCAGTGTGTCCAGGGATGATCAGTGTGTTCCTCTGGTTCCTCTGCTCCTGCATTGTCTTTACAATTCCCTGAAGCATTGTCATGCTTGGGCCATTTTCTGTCCATTGCCTTGATTGATAGCACTGTCGGCCAATGTGAGCACAGTCATGAAGAGACAGCAATGTATAAAGTGTTATTGAAAATTATTTTAAATTGGACTTGTAGTAGGGTCTGTGTCTGCGTGTGTGAGTGTGTGTGCGTCTTAATTAGATTAAAGCCAGCTAGCCTGGGTGCTTTGATGTATAGTAGTTTTGAGATGTTAACCGGAAGGTAAAGAGTTTATTTGCATTTTTGAATAAACCATTCAAAGATGGGGGGGGGGGGGGGTGAAATCTTGCACCTAGCTAGGAGACACCAAGCAATATATTTATATTGCTAATAAAATTGGTACTATGAAAGGGGTTTTATTGTTAGAAGAGGTGTGGTTAAAAGGGCCTGGTGATACAATGAGAATTTGCATTCAAAGGGAAGACTAGGTAGATACAGAAGAGTTTTGTGTGTGTGAGTCAGAGGCATATGAGATCTAAGCTACTTGTAAGCCTGCAATTGTCTGCAAAGGAAACAAATTGAAAGGAACCTCATTTTGAACTCATAAGATAAAATGTGCTTTGCCTGGTGTTTGTTTAAAGTCTATGATTTATTGTTGCCTTGGGCAAGATTACTTGGGAGTGATTAATTTGGGGATTTGTTTAATAGTTATTATGATAGTAATTTGTAGATGTATATGTGTTTAATACCTTGGAAAATTAATAAATTTAATTTATATTAAAAAACCTCTGCAGGCTTGGTGGTTTCATTTCCGAATTCAGAGTTGAATTTCAAACATACCAACTGAAAATATAGATTACAACAGTTGCTTAAAGTTTCCCTCTGGCTTTTTAAATAACACAGCCTTTACCAACTACTGTGTCATAACAAGCACAATTCAGGGGATTGACATCAGATAAAGGATAAGACGTTGACGATTCAGCATATGGAGAATGGTGGCGGTGTGGGTAAGTGGGGAAAAGGTGACGCTGTTCATCGAGTATGAGTTTTCCAGAGATGTCCCCCCGCTTTCCACTCGGTCTCCATCCATCGACCTGACTTTTCTCGACCAATCGGCTGGCCACAAACCAGCCAGTGGACATTAGCCCCACCTTCTCCAGTCACTGATTGGCTGCAGCGCAGATGAGCTCTGCCCACTCGCGGTGGATCATGTGAGGTTGGGAGCCACGCGCAGCCAATGGGCTGATGTCCTGTCACTGCTTTGAGATTGGTCAATGGGCCAAGTGGGGGTTTGCACCTGTGCCAACACTGTGCTCCAAATGGCTGAACAGTGACCCTGCCCATCAGGAGCACCTGACCTGAAAGTTGTGGGTTAGAATTCCTTTTCCTGGCACCATGCAGCTGGGACTGTTGAATAGCAAAGTGGCCATGGTCACCATCTCTATCAAGGGTATCGGATTGGCCATTGCCTGGCACCTGGCCCGGGATGGTGCCCAGGTGGTGATCAGCAGCCGCAAGCAGGCCAATGTGGACAGGGCCCCGGAAGAGCTGCATGTCAAGGGTCTGGACATCTCGGGCATTGTCTGTCACATGGGCGAGGATGGGGAGGCACTGGTCATTGAGATACTGAAGAGCCATGAAGGGATTGACTGCAGCCAATCCATTCACTGGGAGGATGCTGAACTGCTCAGAGAAGGCCTGGGACAAAGTGTTTTTGAGGTCAACATCAAGGCAATCTTATTCATGGCTAATCTGGTGGTGCCGCACATGAAGCAACATGGCTGGGGCTCCATTGCGCTGGTTGGCTCTGTCGTCAGCTGCAGCCCTTCACGCCATCGGGCCCTACAGTGTCAGCAAGACGGCGCTGCTGGGTTTGACCAAGGTGCTGGCCCCTGCCACCCTTTGCATGAACTGCCTGGCCCCAAGTGTCATCAAGACCCAATTCAGCTCTGCCCTGTGGTCGGACAACAGATTGTGCCAGTGGTTTGAGAAGGCCATCACCATGCGTCAGATTGGCGAACTTGCACCATCCCTTTCCTCTGGCTTACATCACTGGGGAGAATATTGTGGTGGCTGGAGGTTTTCACTGTCGACTCTGAGCCAATGTTCGAGCTGGGGCACTCTCCACAACTTCCAATCCAGTTACTTTCCAGGATTATTCATATTTTACTCAGTAAATGGTTTTCAGAGATTAAGATGCAGAAACTTACAACGCAGTAGGGATGCCATTTGGCCAGTCCTGCCTGTGCTGGACCTAGAAAAAGCAGTCAAGCTTAGTCCCAGCCCACGCACCTTGCCCCCCTCCCCCCTGCCCTCTCCTTTAGTCCATAACCCCATTAATTTCCTCATCCTCAAGTACTGTCCAGCCCCCTTTAAAAGTGATTTATGCAATCAGCTTCCCCCATCATTTCAGGCTCAGCATCTGGTTCCCAATAACTCTTTGTGGGAAAAAAATTCTCCTCTGTAGATCTTCTATCAATGATTTGTCAATCTCTGATTTATAGCTTTTCTCTCTCTCTAATCCATCAAAATCACTCACTGTCTTGAAAACCTCTACAATGTCACCTGAACCTTTTTCTCTGAGACAGGGAGAATAGTTTCAACTTTCCCAGCCTCTCCTCAAAACTGGAGTCCCTTATCCCTGGTAACATCCTGGTAAACCTCTGCTGTACTCGTTCTGAAACCTTTACATCTTTCCTGAAGTGTGGTGCCCAGCATTATCCACAATATGGAGGCCGAACTAGCATGATCTCGTGGCTTTTATAGTGTATACCTCTAGTTATAAACAGGAGATGGTGGTGTAGTGGCAACGTTATTAAGCTATTTATCCAAAGGTTCAGGCTAATTCCCTGGGGACATGGGTTCAAATCTGACATGATATCTTAAGAAATATTTACTTCTGTTGGGATCACCCAAAAATACGCTGTAGTCCCCTGAATATGTTTAATTTTCCTCTGTTCCAGCTATTGTCAGAAGTAAGACTTTCAGTTATTACCTCTTGACTGTGGATGCCTCAGTTCCTTGCACTGGTTGCCTTCTCAATACTTTCAAACTTATCTGCTGGATACTTTCTTTTCTCAAGACTCTATGAAGGCCACTTGATTTTTCTGTTAGTTTCAACTAGGTAATCTTGCCATTTCTTTTTCTTCGTGGCATCCAAATTGAGATTAAACCTTACCCGTATTCCACAGGGCAAATGATGAAGTTAGCTTTTTCTCTTTTTTACAGTGTAGGTCAATCTAACTATCATTTACTTTGGCTATCTTCTCTCAGTGAGCTGCAAACTGCACACACCTGGTCCAAGCTACAACTAACTCTCTCAGAAAACAGCCAGATAAATTGAAAGCAGAGAACCTCTTAAATTCCACTAATCTCCATGATGACACAGCATACCCTGGGATGTCTTCAAATCCTTTAGATTAAACATCCCTCATTTAAAATTCCTCTTTGATCGGATGAAAGAAGTGGCTTTTACAACTCTTCAGGGTTTAACAAATGCTTTTAGGCTAATTTAGCTCTAACTCCCAAAAAAAAATCTCTGGGCTGCCCTCACTGCACAGATTACAGACATCATGTCTAAAGTTCTTTAGCTAAGTAAATCCACCTGCTGTTATATGGTGTTACCTTTCTAGCTGTTTACCCCTTAAGCCAACATGGTCCATAGAACCATAGAAAAGTTACAGCACAGAAGGAGGCCATTCAGCCCATCTTGTCTATGCCAGCCCAAGGACACCCAGGTGCCCTTTCTAATCCTGCCTTCCTGCACCCGGCCCATAGCCCTGCAGCTTACAGCACTTAAGGTGCAGATCCAGGTACTTTTTAAAAGAGTTTAGAGTTTCTGCCTCGACCACCAACTTGGGCAGCGTATTCCAGACATCCGCTACCCTCTGGGTTAAAAAGTTCCTCCTCATGTCCCCCCTACACCTTCTGCCACTTATCTTGAATCTATGTCCCCTGGTTCTAGAATTCTCCATCAAGGGAAACAATTTTATTTTGTCCACTCTATCTATTCCCCTCATAATTTTGTACACCTGAATCAAGTCACCTCTCAGACTTCTTTGTTCTAAGGAAAATAACCCCAACCTATCCAATCTCTCCTCGTAGCTACACTTTTCTAACCCTGGCAACATTCTTGTAAACCTCCTCTGCACTCTCTCCAGAGCTATCACACCCTTCCTGTAATGTGGTGACCAGAACTGCGCACAATACTCCAGTTGTGGCCTCACCAGTGTTTTATATAATTCCAACATTATATCCTTATTTTTATATTCTATGCCTCTGCCAACGAAGGAGAGCATTCCATATGCCTTCTTTACACCCTTGTCTACTTGAACTGCTGCCTTCAGGGACCTGTGTACTTGTACGCCAAGATCTCTCACTTCATCTACCCCTCTTAATATATTCCCATTTATTGTGTAATCCCTGTAACTGTTTGACCTTCCTAAAGTACTTCCTCTTTCTGTATGACTATGCCGTTCAATATCTCGCAGTGTTCCTCCTGGACTACCACATCTACATCCTCCCTTTCCTTTGTAAACACGGAGACAAAATACTCATTCAAAACCCTTCCCACAGTCTCTGCATCTACACATAAGTTTCCATCTTCATCTCTGATAGGTCCCACTTTTTCCTTAACTAACCTCTTAGCATTAATGTATTGGTAAAAACATCTTTGGGTTATCTTTAATTTTACTTGCTAAATCTTTTATCATGTCCTCTTTTTGATTTCCTTATTTCCTTTTTTACTTCATTCCTGCACTTCCTATTTTCGTCTAGGCTATCTGCGGTGCTTCGATCTTTGTGCTTGTCGTACGCTTTCTTTTTCAGTTTGATCTACCCCTGTAATCCTCTAGACAACCAGGGGGGGTCTAGATTTGGCAGTACCACTCTTATTTTTGTAGGGGACATGTCTACTTTGTACAAGTAGGATCTCGCTTTTTGGTCAAAAACAGAATTACCTGGAAAATCTCAGCAGGTCTGGCAGCATCGGCAGAGAAGAAAAGAGTTGACGTTTCGAGTCCTCATGACCTTTCGACAGAACTTGTTTTTATCTGTTTTTATCTCGCTTTTTAGTGTTTCCCACTAGTTTTCCACTGTTTTATCCCCCAGCAGTGCTGTCCAGTCCACCTCAGCCAAGTCCCTTCTCATTTCTGCAAAATTTGCCTTCCCCCAGTTCAAGACTTTTACTCCTGCCTTATCTCTGTCCTTTTCCATGGTAATGCTAAATCTAACTGAATTGTGATCACTGTCCCCGATATGGTCGCCAACTGTCACTTCAACCACTTGCCCTTCTTTGTTCCCCAAGACTAGGTCTAGAATTGCAGTTTGTCACTTAGTTGAAAAAATTTTCCTGAACACACTGCATGAATTTTTCTCCCTCAGTGCCCCTTATATTGTTTGAATCCCATTTGATATTAGGATAGTTGAAGTCTCCTACTATTATTACCCTCTTGTTCTTACAAGCAGAAATTTGCCCACATATTTGTTCTGTCTCCCTTTCACTATTTGGGGGGTCTGTAGTATACTCCCAATAGTGTGACTGCTATTTTATTTCTAAGCTCAATCCATAAAACCTTGTTTGTTGACCCATTTAGTATATCATCCCTTCTCACAACTGGAATTGATTCTTTAACCATTAGTGCTACCCCACCCCCCTCCTTTTTTATCTCCTACTCTATCATGTCTGAAGACTCTATAACCAGGGTTATTAAGCTGCCAGTTTTGTCCCTCCTTTAGCCAAGTCTCCATTATAGCAATGACATCCTGCTGCCATGTGCCCTTAACTCATCTACCTTGTTTGTAATACTCCTTGCATTAAAGTAAAAACAGTTTAACCCCGTCAATTTCCCTTGCTGGACACTTTGTAAACTTTGCTTCTCCTGTAACTCCATGTCTATCACAACGACCCTTGCTAATGTTTCACTTCCATTTTTCTGATCTGAGTCTGACCTATCTAATTTTACTCCTGGGATCCCATCCCCCTACCACATTAGTTTAAATATTTCCCAACAGAACTAGCAAAAGCCTCTGAGAGGACACTGGTCCCAGCTCTGCCTGGGTGCAGCCCATCCAGTTTGTTCAGGTCCCACCTTCCCCAGAACCAGTCCAGTGCCTTAAGAATCTGACTCCCTCCCGGCTACACCATCTCTCCAGCCACGTGTTTATTTGGTCTATCCTCTTATTCCTGCTCTCGCTAGCATGTGGAACTGGGAGTAATCCTGAGATTACTACATTTGAGGTCCTGCATTTTAATTTATCTCCTAACTTCCTGTACTGAGCTTGCAGGTCCTCAACCCTTAGTTTATCTGTGTTGTTGGTACCAATGTGTACCACGACCACTGGCTGTTTGCCTTCCCTCCCCAAAATGTCCTGCAGCCACTCTGTGACATCCTGGATCCTGGCACCAGGGAGGCAGCATACCATCCTTGATTCACGTTTGTGGCCACAGAAGCGTCTGTTTGTGCCCCTAACTATTGAATCCCTTATCACTATAGCCCTGCCACTTGTTTTCCTCACACACCTCTGAGCAGCAGAGCCACCCACGGTGCCATGAACTTGGCTGTTGCTACTTTCCCCTGAGAGGCCATCCCCCCAACAGTATCCAAAGCGTTATATCTGTTAGAGAGGGGGATGACCATAGGGGACTCCTGTACTACCTTCCTGAGTCTTTTACTGTTCATGATAATCACCCATTCCCTTTCTGCCTGTGCAATCTTCACCTGCGGTGTGACCACCTCGCCAAACGTGCTATCCATGACTTGCTCAGCATCGCGGATGCTCCACAATGAGTCCACCCGCAGCTCCAGCTCTGAAATCCGGTTAGTAGAAGCTGCATTTGGACACACCTTCCGCACACATGGTCACCAGGGATGCTGGAAGCGTCCCTCATTTCCCACATCCTGCAGGAGGAGCATATCATGGGTCTGAGTTCTCCTGCCATGACATCCCTCTCGATTAAGCTAGTTACTCCCTTAAAAAATACGCTAGCTCAGGGCCTTATTTATGTTAGCTAGGGACCTTGTTTCTTGACTATTTATACTTGTACAGTACTACTCTATTTTTTTTTAGCTCCTGCCTCAATATTAAGCAATGATTACTTTAATAGATTGAAAAAAAAACTCACCAGGATTTACTCACCAATCAGCTGCTTTTTTTTAAATCCACTTTCAGAAGAGTGTCCCTCGCAGGTCTAGTGCAGTTGTCAAGGTACTGCCTCTCCCTCTCTTTTTTTTTTGGTTTGAGGAGGAGGGAGGGATGGAAACACAACAGCAATGTAATGTTTGGGGCTATTCAGTTCTTTGACAGTGGGTCCTCCTTGAACCCCTTCTGAGTTGCGGTGACTGTGCTGATTTCTCCCAGAATGCTTCTCAGTCACTTCTCACTACCGCTCTCTATTGGATGCTCTTCCTCCTGTTGAGAGCAAGGGTCCTTTCTCCTTGATCCCCTTCTGTGTTGCGGTGAATGCGCTGACTTCTTCCAGAACGCTTCGCAGTCACTTCTCACTACTGCCCTCAGTTGATGCTCGTCCTCCTGTTGAGAGCAAGGGTCCTATCTCCTTGATCCCCTTCTGTGTTGCGGTGAATGCGCTGACTTCTCCCAGAATGCTTCTCAGTCACTTCTCACTGCTGCCCTCTGTTTGTCCTAACATTTTAAATGTAATAAACTCCAAGCTTGTTCTGATTGCATTTACTTCAGGGCTGCTGTTATTTCAATTTTCTACAGTTAAAATCTTAATTCTAAAAACTAAAAGTTATGTTTCAAAAACCATGAACCATGAAATAGATATTTGCAATAGGAGCTCTTCAAACTGGAGGACTCATGGTAATGACAGTACCAGGAGGTGTGTCAACTAATCAAGTCTGCACTAAATCAAGCTCTCTACTCCCTGTCTTTTCCCTCATACTTTTATAAGCATTTGAATATTTATTATGCCATTCTCTTTTAAGCTATGTTATATTCCATATCTTGGTGACCATAGTTACAAATAAGAGCAATACGAAATTCAGGAGAAACTTTGTACCCACGTATATAAGGAAGACTGTGGTTAGTGGTAATCTCGCTAGACTAGTAATCCTGGCTAATTCTCTGGGGGCATGGTTCAAATCCCACCACAGCAGCTAGTGGAATTTAAATTTCATTCATCTCAGTAATGGTGACCATGATACTGCCATTGATAGTCATAGAAACCCATTTGGTTCATTAATCCCCTTCCTTTAGGGAAAGAAATCTGCTGCCCTTTTACCTGGTTGGGTCTCATGTGACCCACAATAATGTAGTTGACTCCTAACTACCTTCTGATATAGCCTAACAAGCAACTCGGTTGTACCAAACCACTACCGAAAAGTTGAAAAGGAATAAAACTGGACTGACTACCCAACTACCCTAGGCACCAGAAAAGACAATGGCACCCCGTGCCCAGTCAACCCTGCAAAGTCCTCTTCACTGCAGGCTTGTGCCAAAATTGGAAGAGACTAAACAAGAAAGTCTGACGTAGTCATACTCATACCTTACAGACAATGTCCCAGGTACCACCATCAGAATCCCTGGGTATGTCCTGTCAGGCTCATTAGGAGTGGCAGCACAATGGTATACAGTTGGGAGGGAGTTGCCTTGGGAGTCCTCAACATTGAGGGCCCCATGAGGTCTCATGACATCAAGTCACACAAGGGCAAGGAAACTCCCTGCTGATAACCACCTCCCTCAGCAGACTTTGAACATCATAAAAGCACAAATAATGTACGCTTCAACCAAGTGTGGTTCAGTAGCACCACTACTGACCAGGCTGGACAAGTCCTGAAGGACATACCTGCCAGACTAAGCCTGTGGCAGATGCTGAGGGAACCAACACCAATCAACCAGTTGCAGATGCATCATCCATCACAGTATTGGTAGGAGTGTCCAACGCCCAATCGTGAAGACGAAATCCTGTCTTCACAATGAGGACATCCTTCATCATGTTGTGTGGCAGTAGCATTGTGCTAAATGGGATAGATTCAAAATAAATCTAGCAACTCAAAACTGGGCATCCATGAAGGACTGTGAGTCATCAGCAGCAACAGAACTGTTGTAGGCATCTATCCATCTTGGGAGACGATGGACTGCACCCTGTGATGTATGTCACTTCTGCAATGAACATCGACTGTTGCGGCTGAAGAGGCTGCCTCATGAGTGGCAATATCTTCCACTGTCTCTTAGCGTGATACTTCAACCCAGATGAAACACAATCCATCCTGGATCTACTTCACTCTGTGTCGGTCCAAACACAAACTTCAGAAAGTGGAACAAACTCACTCACCGGTCATATTATACATGGTACAGATCAGACCCTATCCCATTGGACATAGACATGTCAATCAGCACAAATCCCACCAATGAATAGTGGCAGAGGCGGGGAATTCAAACACGGTCTTCTGACAGTTCTGATTGATGGGAGTTTCCAAGCTGTGATTGGCTCATTGTCCTGTCAGTTCTGCCTATGAGAATGGGTTCTGGAACTGGGTCCAAGGGTTTAGGGTGGGGTTAGGAACCCAGTCTGAATGAGGTCCTACTCCCAGTCTCTGATCTTTCCCTTCCCTCTGTTTAAAATGTATCGGCACTGTAATTCTAGTTTTATTGCAAGATATTACAGCACAGAATTAGGCCATTCAGCCCATCATTGAAAGATCTTTCCAATTAGGCCCATTCCTCCTGTACTTTCCCATTGGCCATGAAATAGTCCCTTTAAGTATTTAGCCAGTTCTCTTTTTAAAAGTTAGCAAACTTGCTTCCACCACTGTTTTGGACAGTGCAATCCCAGGTCAAAACAGATCCTTATGTAAAATAAGTTTCATTTTCTTCATCTGGTTTGGTTTAATGTAAAAAACTGAAAAACAAATAAGGACATTATTTTGTTCAAGACTTTGATG
This sequence comes from Isurus oxyrinchus, assembly GCA_026770705.1. Taxonomy (NCBI): domain Eukaryota; kingdom Metazoa; phylum Chordata; class Chondrichthyes; order Lamniformes; family Lamnidae; genus Isurus; species Isurus oxyrinchus. Next base: position 14,489,185 of record JANJGN010000034.1, read on the forward strand.
GGACAAGGTTACTGACTAATAAATAAAATATTGGATGAAATCTATGGCAGAGAAAGAACTTGCAGCTGAATAACTGCTTTAACAACCAATACATCACACACTGCTTTACAACCACTTACGTTCTTTAGAGACTAACTCAGTTGAAAATGTAAAAGGTGAGATTGATAGGTTGGGATTATGGAACCAAGATGAGTCAATGAAGTTAAGGTACTATCAACCAAGGTCTAATTGAATGGTGAAACAGGCTGAGGGACTCAACAGCATAGCCCTGAAGCTATGCTCAATTCCTTCCATCATGGGTTTTCATAACTACACAAATAAGCTGAGAAAAGAGCTGAATTCCAGTGACTATTCTTGGCATCAAGGTGAGGGACAGGGTTTGAGCAGGACTGGAACAAATACTGTTTCACATAATACCACAAAAAGGCAGGTATGGATCAGACCCATGTAGGCATCCATAGTAACAACTTTTATTTCAAGGGCGTTAGTGGAGTTAAAAAAGAATTTGCTGAATTTAAGAACAAGTTCAGTTAGGTGGAGGAGGATGGTGGTGGATGGGGATTGTTTACACCTCCACTCAAGAAAGAAGCAGAGAGCTGCTCTCAGGTCATCTTGGTGGAGTTGAAAATGTAGAGATATTGGACATCCATGGTGAAAAGGAGATGGTTAAGGTGAGCAAATTGAAAAAGTAAGTAGCTTCCCGTGTAGGCCAGAGTTATGTTCTGACCCAATATGCTCTCCATCATCAAGACCACATCTACATCCATCTCGGTAATATTGCTCTTCTCTGTCGCTGCCTCAGCTCATCAGCTGAAACGTTCATCCATGTCTTTGTTACCCCTACACTCACCAACCCAATGCTCTGTCTTGGCTGGTCTTCTACCTTACACGGATTCTTCAGCTTATCCAAAGCTCGACTGCCTGTATCCTAATTCACACCAGGTCTCATTCACCCAACATTCCTGTGCTCAATGACCTACACTGGCTTTCAGCCTGCAAAGGTCACTATTTTAAAAATGCTTCAACTTTGGTGTTCAAATTAATCCTCTATATCTCTGTAACCTTCAACAACCCTCCAAAAGCACTACCCTCAACCAACTTTGACCTCTTCAGCATCCCTGATTTTTAACTTATCCAGCTTTGGCAGCTATGCCTTCAGCTGCTTAAACCTCTGGAATTCACATCTTAAAGCTTTTTCCTCTTTACAATCCTCTGCTCTGCCTTTTTCTCTCTCTCTATCCCTCTCTTTCTTCGAGACAGCTTAAAAGTTACCGCTGGGATCAAACCTTTGCTCACCTGCACTAATGTCCCGTGGCCCGGGGCCAAACATTTAATGTTCCTGTGAAGCGTTTTGGAATGGTTTACTATAATAGAGGTACAGGCCAGAATTTTACATTGGGCGTGCGGGTGCACACGCAATATGATGTGCGATAACATCAATAGTGAGTTGCGATGTCACTGCGCATCCTCGTGATATTTCGCTAGGCGGGCGTACGATGAACACGGAGGGGAGCCTGCCATTAATTAACGGGCCAGTTAAGGCCCTTGCGGCAACAATTGTCTTGGAGTTTACACAGCCCGTGCGATTTTCAAGGCGACGCACGTGAGCAATGGGAGGACGGGTAGGCCATATTTTCAAAAACCTCATCCGTGGGCGCGATAAGAGGAGTGAGTGGGCTGGCTAATGCGAGTTGTTTGTACTTTAGCTTATAAGTTGCTGCTGCATGCTTATGTGAACAGGACATCTTCATTTTGCTTCAGAGCTCCAGGGTGCATCTCACTCGAGAACTATTTTTCTATAACAAAAACAGAATTACCTGGAAAAACTCAGCAGGTCTGGCAGCATCGGCGGAGAAGAAAAGAGTTGACGTTTCGAGTCTTCATGACAGGTAATTCTGTTTTTGTTTTGGATTTCCAGCATCCGCAGTTTTGTTTTGTCTTTAACTATTTTTCTATGTTGGAAAACGTGAGAGTGACGGTTCCTCTGGGGAGTGCAGCCACGCTCATGCACTGTGCTCATGCTCATGGCACTGTGAGTGGCTCAGCTGCACGAGGGGAGGAAAAAGAGGGGAAGAGCAATTGTGTAGGAGACTGGATAGTAAGGGGAACAGACAGGCGTTTCTGTGGCCGTAGACGTGACTCCAGGATGGTATGTTGCCTCCCTGGTGCCAGGGTCAAGGATGTCACTGAACGGCTGCAGGGCATTCTAAATGGGGAGGGCAAACAGACAGAGATTGTGGTACATATTGATACCAACGACAAAGGTAGAAAGACGGATGAGACCCTGAAGCAGAATTTAGGGAGCTAAGAAGCAGATTAAAAAACAGGACCTCAAAAGTAGTAATCTCTGGATTAATTCCAGTGCCACGCACTATTGAGTACCAAAATAGGAGGTTAGTCCAGATGAATACGTGGATGGAGAGATGATGCAGGAGGGAAGGCTTTAGATTTCTGGGACATTGGGACCGTTTCTGAGGGCAGTGGGACCTGTACAAGGCGGACGGGTTGCACCTGAACCGGAATGGGAACAACATCCTTGTGGGGAGGATTGCTAGTGCTGTTAGGGAGGGTTTAAACTAACTTGGCAGGGGGATTGGATCCTGAGAGGAGGTTCAGCAGGGGCAGATGCACAGCCGAAATGAGAAGAGAGAGCAAGTGAGTCTGGAAGGCATAGAAATTATAGGCCAGTTAAGGCACAAGGGAGTTTGGCAAGATTGGATGGTATTTATTTTAATGCAAGGAGTCTGACAAATAAGGCAGATCAGTTGAGGGCACAAATTAACACATGGAAGTATGATGTCACTGCTCTCACAGAGACATGGTTGAGAGAGTGGCAGGATTGGCAGCTCAATATTCCAGGATATAGGGTCTTCAGGTGAGACAGGGAAGGAGGTAAAAGAAGAGGGGGTGAGGGAGGTATTGCAATATTGATCAAGGAATCAATTACAGCAGTAAGGAGGGATGATATCTTAGAAGACTCCTCAAATGAAGCCATATAGGTAGAACTGAAAAAAAAAGAACAATCACATTGCTGGGAGTGTACTATAGGCCCCCAAACAGTCAGAGAGAAATAGAAGAGAAGATATGTAGGCAAATTTCAGAGAAGTCTAAACATAATAGGGTAGTAATAGTGGGGGATTTCAACTTCCCCAACATTAACTGGGTTAGTCATGTGTGATAGGTTTAGAGGGAGCAAAATTCTTAAAATGCATCCAGGAGAGCTTTTTAAGGCAGTATGTAAAAGGTTCTACAAGACAGGGGCAGTCCTGTTCTTAAATTTAGGGAATGAAGCCAGGCAAGTGGTAGAGGTATCAGTGGGGGAGCATTTTGTATATAGTGATCATAACTCCGTTGGATTCAAGGTTATTGTGGAAAAGGACAAGGATGGGCCAGAAATCAGAGTTCTAAATTGGAGGAAGGCTAATTTTAATAAGATCAAATATGATTTGGCTAAGGTAGACTGGGAACAGCTACTTTTAGGTAAATCTGCAGGAGTGGGACTCATTCAAGAAGGAAATAGGGAGAGTACAGGGCCAACACATTCCAGTAAAGATAAAGGGTGGAACTATCAAATCCAGGGAACCTTGGATGTTGAGGGATATACAGGATGGGACAAAGAGAAAACGGGAGGCTTATGGCAGATACCAAGGGCTCAAAACAGCAGAAGCCTTAGAAGAGTATAGAATGTGTAGGGGGAACTTAAAACAGAACTTAGAAGAGCAAAAAGGGGGCATGAAAAAACATTGGCTGGTAAAGTAAAGGAAAATCCAGTTATTTTACAAGTACATTAAGAGTAAGAGGATAACTAGGGAAAGAGTAGGGCCTATTAAGGACCATAGTGCTAACTTGTGTGTGGAGCCAGAAGACGTAGCAGGATTCCAAATGAATATTTTGTGTCGGTGTTTACAAGTTAGAGGGACGACGTGGGTATGGAAATCAAGCAGAAGGGCTGTGATATAATTAAAGAAATTAGCATATAAAGGGAGGAGGTTCTCAGTGGTCTGGCAGGCTTAAAAGTAGATAAATCTCCAGGCCCGGTGAAATGTATCCCAGGCTGTTGAGCGAGGCAAGGGAGGAGATAGCAAGAGCACTGGCAATAATTTTCAACACCTCTCTGGCCACAGGAGAGGTGCCAGAGGAGTGGAGGACAGCCAACGTGGTACCGTTATTCAAGAAGGGAGGAAGGGATAAATCAGGGATCTACCGGCCAGTCAGTCTAACCTCAGTAGTAGGAAAACTATTGGAAGAAATTCTGAGGGACTGGATTAATCTACACTTGGAGAGGCAGGGATTAATCAAGGACAGTCAGCATGGTTTTGTTAAGGGAAGGTCACGTTTGACCAATTTGAATTTGTCGAAGAGGTGACTAGGTGTGTAGATGAGGGCAAGGCATTTGACGTGGTCTACTTGGACTTCAGCAAGGCTTTTGATAAGGTCCCGTATGGGAGACTGTTAACGAAGTTAAGAGCCTATGGGGTTCCAAGGCAATTTGGCAAATTGGATCCAGAATTGGCTGAGTGGCAGGAAGCAGAGGGTGGTGGTCAAAGGGTGTTTTTGTGACTGGATGCCTGCGTCCAATGGGCTTCCACAGGGATCAGTGTTGAGTCCCTTGCTTTTTGTGGTGCATATATAAACGATTTAGAGTTGAATGTGGGAGAGTTAATCAGTAAGTTCGCGGATGCCACGGAAATTGGTAGGGTGGTAAATAGTGAGGAGGATAGCCTAAGATTACAAGAGGATATAGATGGGCTGGTCAGATGGGCTGATCAGTGGCAAATGGAATTTAATCCGGATAAATGTGAGGTGATGCACTTGGGCAGGACAAACAAGGCAGGGGAATACAATATGGAAGGTAGGACCCTGGGAAGTACCAAGGATCAGAGGGACCTTGGTGTATATGTCCATCGGTCCCTTGAGATAGCAGGACAGGTAGATAAGGTGGTTAAGAAGGCATATGGGAAACTTGCCTTTATTAGCTGAGACATAGAATATAAGAGCAGGGAGGTTATGCTGGAACTGTATAAAACGCTGGTTAGGCCACAGCTAAGAGTATTGCATGCTGTTCTGGAATCTGCATTATAGGAAGGATGTGATTGCACTAGAGGCAGTGCAGAGGAGATTTACCAGGATGTTGCCTTGGCTAGGGAGTTTTAGTTATGAGGAGAGATTGGATAGATTGGGGTTATTTTCCTTGGAGCAGAGGAGGTTGAGGGGCGACATGGTTGAGGTGTATAAAATTATGAGGGGCATAGATGGGGTAAACAGGAGGGAACTTTTCCCCTTGGTGGAGGGATCAAAAACCAGGGGGCATAGATTTAAGATAAGGGGCAGGAGGTTTAGAGGGGATGTGAGGAAGAATTTTTTCACCCAGAGGGTGCTGGGAATCTAGAACTCACTGCCTAAAAGGGTGGTAGAGGCAAAAACCCTCATAATGTTTAAGAAGTATTTGGATGTGCATTTGCGATGCCATGGCATACAAGGCTATGGGCCTAGTGCTGGAAAATGGGATTAGAATAATTAGGTACTTGTTTGATCAGCACAGACTCAATGGGCTAAAGGGCCTTTTTCTGTGCTGTAGACCTCTATGACTCCATGAGCTGCTTTGACAGAAATAAGATGCTTTAGTTCAGGACTCTGGAGGAGTCATACCGCTTGGGTCCTTCCAGATATCAGACAGCCTGACCTTACCCTGGGAATGGGGATTGTGGTCTCCGCTGGAGGCACCTCTCTGAGGAGGAAGAGATGGCCAAAAGGGGGAGGAGGCCAGGTGTCCCTATTCAGCTTCCAGGGAAGTGACCTGTGGGAGGACAGGCGCAGGGTCAACAGGAAGTCCAAGGTGGAAGGGGCTGCAGAAAATGCCACTATCCTGCTGCCAGGGTGTACAGGCGGCAAAGCAGCTACCTCAATATGTCTGAGGTGCAATGCCAAAGGAAGCTCCGCCTCTCAAGGGTGACAGTGATCTCCATTTGTCAAATGATCAGCCCTGAGATCAGCTCCGACTGTGTGGGGGGACACCCCATGCCAGTGGTGCTGAAAGTCACAGTGGCCTTCAACTTCTATGCCTCTGGCTCTTTCCAGGGGTTGGTGGGTGATCTTTGTGGAGTCTCCCAATCAGTTGTCCACAGTTGTGTCAAGCTGGTGACAGATCTGTTCAGGTAGGCATTGACTTTCATTCACTTCCGCACGGATGAGGCCAGCCAGGCAGAGTGAGCCAGAGGCTTTGCAGCGATTGCTGAGTATCCTGCATCCAGGGTGCAATGGACTGCACATGTGGCTATCAAGGCGCCAGTGGGTGAGCCGGGTGCCTTCATCAACAGGAAGAGCTTCCACTCCATGAACGTGCAGATAGTGTGTAGCCATAGGATGCAGATTCTGCAAGTCTGTGCAAGGTAGCCAGGCAACTCCCATGACGCTTACATCCTGAGACACTCCCAGGTGCCGGGGCTCTTCAGTGATCCAGCCCAACTGGATGGATGGCTGCTGGGTGACAAGGGCTAACCCCTCGCGAGGTGGCTCATGACGCCTCTCTGCCATACAAGAACAGAGGCCGAGCAGCGGTACAGTAGGAGCCATGCCTCCACAAGGGCGGTGGTAGACAGAGCTGTAGGTCTTCTCAAGATGCGCTTCCGATGCCTGGGCCGTTCAGGGGGAGCACTGCAATACCTTCCAGATTGTGTGTCACTGTTAGTGGTTGCATGCTGCTTTCTCCATAACCTGGTACTGGAAAGGGGGGACGGAGTGGAGGAAGAAGATGTTGATGCAGCTGCTTTGGCAACAGGCGATGAGTCCAGTTCTGAGTCTGAGGACAAGCATGGTCAGGAGAACGCTGAGGGGATGGACACTGACCTGGGCATCCTTCAGGTAGGCAGGGACATCTGGGACGCTTTGATCCAATGCTCCTTTAGTTAGCCTACCAAATAAGAGCCACCACAACATGCCAGGCTCCATACGCGATACCTGACAGGAACATTTGCTTGGTGATCAACATGCACTATGTGCCATTTCAAGAAAGTTCAATGACAAACAAGTCACTCATAACATTCTGGGTTACCCTGCACCTGCAGAACTAAGGAAGCACCCAGAGGCTTGTTGAATAGAAACACATTTAATGATGTGGTGCCTGGCATACACAATACAAATGAAATTGATAGGTGTTATCCATCACACCAAATAACATTTAACGTAAAAGTTGGGGAAAAAATATCACCACTGATAAGCCCATGGTGTGCTTAAGGTGCTTTAAGTTTTCGCTTGCGGGTGCTATGTCTAGGTGCTCCCCCCCTCGCTGGCACTGGCATTGGAGACAGCCTGCTCACTCTGATGTCCTGCTGGCCTTGATGACCTTGGCGGGTGTCCTCTGGCCCGTACAGCCTGTGCTGTCCCTGCCTGGGAAGGAGCGGCTAGTGCCACGACTGGCATCTCCCCAGTCGCTGCAGTGCCATCAGATGCCACAGTCACTGGCAGAGGGGTGGAGGTGCTACTGCTATCATCTGGAGTGCCCTGAGAGTAGCCTGCAGAGACAACAAGCAGCTCGTATGCCAATGTGAGGTCACTTTGGACCTCCCTGCTCATCACTGATGGATGGGCACCTAGCTGGGATACTGGGTGCCCAATCCATCTCCCACACTGACGGTGACCACCTGAAGTCATTGCCCATGTGAGGGCTAGCACGCCCGAGTGCATCCCCAGGAACCCTTGATTCAGCTCCTGGAGGAGCCTCTCCATGAGAGTCGCCACTCTCTCCATGGAGGAGGCAGTGTGCTCGGCCATGAGGGTCATTGCATTACTCATGTTCCACAAGGACTCCTCCACAACAAAGACCATGGCTCGCATTCCCTGATGTATTTCTGCCAGATTTTCCTGCACACCCTGCTGGAGTTCCAGCATCTGCTGCGTCAGGGATGGCTCCAGAGGCACATCATCAGCCACGGATGGAGCATGTTCCTGGTCTCAGCAGTCCTCTGACTGCCGGCACCCTGGGCACTCTCTGCTTCTGCCTATACCTCAAGCAAGTGTGAAGTGCCCTTACCAAAGTGCACCGAGATACTAACCGCTGATGTAATGCCCACTGAGGTGCTGGTATCAGCACTAGCGCCTGCTTGGCTGAGAGGGTGTGATGCAAGTGCGTTTTGATGGTTGCTGTCCTCTGGGGTCGGTGGTGGGTCTCGATGGACTGCTGCTAAGCCTGAAAGGAAGAACAAGGACATGTCATTAGTTGAAGGCATTACACTGTTACTGTGCATGCCTGGCACCCGGATCAGGATGCCCTCATCTTTCCATTATCAGTGGGGATTCCATGTTCAAGGCTCACATCAATACAGAGACTACAGTGGAATGGTTGCTGTTATAGACATTCTGACCTCAGCGCATTACACTCTTACCTCCTTGTAGCATCCCAATCTCAAAGCGGCCACTTGACCTAGGCGCATGGCACCTCTCCAGCTCCAGGGCCTCCTGCTCATATCGAGTTAGGATGAGTAGGTGGGGTGGTCCTCTGCCAGTCCACTACCTCTTGGCATTGTTATGCGATGTCTTCTCCTGAAAGGACAGAGGAGCATTGATTAGTTCACCCTGTACTTACAGCACCATTGCAGCAGACATCTCAGGGCAGGGCTCAGCTGATTCGTGACCCTGGAGCCACAAGACACTCATTCCAAGCAGCCAGGGCTCACCCCCTTGCCCAGATGCTGCCTATTGACATTTGCCACTCACTCTAAGACCTCTGAGATCCAAGGGTGGGGGGGCGGGGGGGGGTGGGCGAGGGCAGCTTATAATTGCTGTCTGTTAAGTGACCCATGCCAACATGGTACTCACCCTTCCCGATCGCAAAAAATCACTGAAGCGCTTACGGCACTGCACCCATATGCGCCTCATCATATCATGGCAACTCACCCTGGATGCCACCTCCTCCCAGGCATTTTTAGTTAGATCGGGGGGGTGGGCCACCTCCTTCCGTCCCTGGGGTCAAGGATCTCTCTCTCCATGCTGCTACCTCCTCCAGGAGGGCAGCGAGACACTCATCTGAAAAATGCAAGGCCAACTGCCCCGCCGACTTGCCCTCCTGCCTGCCGTGTTCACCAGTAATGAGCTCCATGACGAGGTATGTGTGCTTCACTGGCAGCCTTCGCATGGCTGTCGTGGCCACTTTTGAATCTGCCCTCGGGTCGCCATTGAACCCGGTGGACGTTGAACTCCCGCCCCCGCCCACCCCTTCTTGCTGTTGCCACGATCACATCTTGCACTGGGCGGGCCTTAACTGGCCTGCCCGGGTAATATCATGGTGCGGGGCTGGCCGGCTTCCCGATCGCCCCCATCCGCTCCCACCGGAGCCTGCGCGCCGAATGTAAAATTCTGTCCATGGTATAAATGCAAGTTTAAAAGTCAATAAAACAAGTTTGAAAATACATGAGACAGGAGGCAATAACTGAGCCAGGTTTATTTCAAAACAAAAGTTGTCCAAATTCCATAGAAAGAGAATATTTGGAAGACCATTCTGAGCCCCAGTGAAACATCACTGTCCCCTTCCCACAGTCATCCCAGTGAAACTTCACTGTCCCCTTCCCACAGTCATCCCAGTGAAACTTCACTGTCCTCTTCCCACAGTCATCCCAGTGAAACTTCACTGACCCCTTCCCACAGTCGTCCCAGTGAAACTTCACTTTCCCCTTCCCACAGTCGTCCCAGTGAAACGTCACTGTCCCCTTCCCACAGTCGTCCCAGTGAAACTTCACTGTCCTCTTCCCACAGTCATCCCAGTGAAACTTCGTTTCCCCTTCCCACAGTCATCCCAGTGAAACTTCACTGTCCCCTTCCCACATTCATCCCAGTGAAACTTCACTGTCCCCTTCCCACAGTCGTCCCAGTGAAACTTCACTGACCCCTTCCCACAGTCATCCCAGTGAAGCTTCACTGTCCCCTTCCCACAGTCGTCCCAGTGAAACGTCACTGTCCCCTTCCCATAGCCATCCCAGTGAAACGTCACTGTCCCCTTCCCACAGTCATCCCAGTGAAACGTCACTGTCCTCTTCCCACAGTCATCCCAGTGAAACTTCACTGTCCCTTCCCAGAGTCATCCCAGTGAAACGTCACTGTCCCCTTCCCACAGTCATCCCAGTGAAACTTCACTGTCCCTTCCCACAGTCATCCCAGTGAAACTTCACTGTCCCTTCCCAGAGTCATCCCAGTGAAACTTCCCTGTCCCCTTCCCACAGTCATCCCAGCACTGACCTCTACCTCGCGGAGGCTGAGCGTCAACTCGCAGACGCTTCCTCCTATCTCTCCCTGGACCATGACCCCACCACTGAACATCAAGCCATTGTTTCCAGGACTGTCACTGACCTCATCTCCTCTGGAGATCTTCCTCCCACAGCTTCCAACCTGATTGTCGCCCAACCTCGGACAGCCCACTTCTACCTCCTACCCAAAATCCACAAACAGAACTGTCCCGGTAGACCGATCGTGTCAGCTTGCTCCTGCCCCACAGAACTCATTTCTCGTTATCTTGACTCCCTTCTCTCTCCCCTTGTTCAGTCCCTTCCCACCTACATCCGTGATTCCTCTAACACCTTACGTCACATCAACAATTTCCAGTTCCCTGGCCCCAACCGCTTCCTCTTCACCATGGACATCCAATCCCTCTACACCTCCATCCCCCACCAGGATGGTCTGAGGGTCCTTAGCTTCTTCCTCGAACAGAGGCCCGAACAATCCCCATCCACCACTACTCTCCTCTGTCTGCCTGAACTTCTTCTCACACTGAACAATTTCTCCTTCAACTCCTCTCACTTCCTCCAAATAAAAGGTGTGGCTATGGGTACCCACATGGGCCCCAGCTATGCCTGTCTCTTTATGGGGTATGTGCAACATTCCTTGTTCTAGTCCTACTCCGGCCCCCTTCCACAACTCTTTCTCCAGTACATCGATGATTACTTCGGTCTGCTTCATGCTCTCGTCGGGACTTGGAAAAATTTATTAACTTTGCTTCCAATCTCCACCCCTCCATCATTTTCACGTGGTCCATCCGCATTCAAAGGATCATCCTCTGCCATTTCTGCCAACTCCAGCATGATGCCACCACCAAAAACATCTTCCCTTCATCCCCTTTCCCGGCGGCATTCTGCAGGGATCGTTCCCTCCGTGACACCCTGGTTCACTCCTCCATCACCCCCTACTCCTCAACCCCCACCTATGGCACCTCCCTATGCCCACGCAAAAGATGCAACACCTGCCCCTTCACTTCCTCTCTCCTCACCGTCCAAGGGCCCAAACACTCTTTTCAAGTGAAGCAGCATTTCACTTGCATTTCCCCCAACTTAGTCTACTGCATTCGTTGTTCCCAATGTGGTCTCCTCTACATTGGAGAGACCAAACGCAGACTGGACGACCGCTTTGCAGAACACCTGCGGTCTGTCCACAAGAATGACCCAAACCTCCCTGTCGCTTGCCATTTTAACACTCCACCCTGCTCTCTTGCCCACATGTCTATCCTTGGCTTGCTGCATTGTTCCAGTGAAGCCCAATGCAAACTGGAGGAACAGCACCTCATCTTCCGACTAGACACTTTACAGCCTTCCGGACTGAATATTGAATTCAACAACTTTATAGATCTTGACCTCCCTCCTCCATCCCCACCCACTTTCTGTTTTTCTGTTTCTTCCCCCTTCCTTTTGTTTTTTCCAATAATTTATATAGAGTTTTCTTTTCCCACCTATTTCCATTATTTTTAAATCTTTTATGCCCCCCCACCCCCACTAGAGCTGTACCTTGAGTGCCGTACCATCCATTCTTAATTAGTACATTCGTTTAGATAATATCACCACCTTCAACACCTCTGTGTTCTTTTGTTCTGTTGTAAGTGACATCTTTTGATTATCTGCTCCTATCACTGCTTGCTTGTCCCTACCACACAACCGCACCCCCCCACCTTAAACCAGCTTATATTTCACCCCTCTCCTTAGATTCACTCAGTTCTGTTGAAGGGTCATGAGGACTCGAAACATCAACTCTTTTCTTCTCCGCCGATGCTGCCAGACCTGCTGAGTTTTTCCAGGTAATTCTGCTTTTGTTTTGGATTTCCAGCATCCGCAGTTTTTTGTTTTTATTTCTAACTCACCTCCCCATTTGAGCTCAGACTCTCTCCTTTTACCTCAATCTGTGAACCAACAGAAACACCCTTTCACTACTTACCCTCTTGATATTTCATCATTTTGAAAATCTCCATCAGGTTGTTCACATTGATGGGTGGACAGGGAGGTGGCGGGAAGGGGTGGGGGGCGTGGGTGCAGAGATTCCTCGATTTCAAACTTCTCATCATTGTTTCCAAACGCCTCCATAGCCTTGTACTGACTCCCTCGCCTGATCTCTGCAACCTCCTCCTGTCCAATACTCTCCGAGATCTCTGTTTATTTGAAATCTAGGTTTCTGATATTCTACCTCATTCCTAATCTAGTATCACTAATCTTCAATCTCAGGTACTAGAAGTGGAAGAGATGGGGTTAACGATTGGTGGTTTAATTGGAATTTGTTCTCTGGCCCAGGCTCAGAGCCGTGAAACTAGGGGTAACCCCAGGCCTGTCCCAAAGCCCCTAGCCCAGGACTGTTCCAGAGCCCCTACCCCAGGCCCTATCCTAAAGTCCCTACTCTAAGCTTGTCTCAAAGCCCCTAGCCCAGGTCTGTCCCAAAGCCCCTACTCCAGGCCTGTCCCAAAGCCCCTCCTCAGGTCTGTCCCAAAGCCCCTACCCCAGGTCTGTCCCAAAGCCCCTACTCCAGGCCTGTCCCAAAGCCCCTACTCCAGGTCTGTCCCAAAGCCCAAACCACAGGTCTGTCCCAAAGCCCCTCCTCAGGCCTGTCCCAAAGCCCCTCCCCAGGCCTGTCCCAAAGCCCCTACTCCAGGCCTGTCCCAAAGCCCCTACTCCAGGCCTGTCCCAAAGCCCCTACTCCAGGCCTGTCCCAAAGCCCCTACTCCAGGTCTGTCCCAAAGCCCCTACTCCAGGCCTGTCCCAAAGCCCCTACTCCAGGCCTGTCCCAAAGCCCCTACTCCAGGTCTGTCCCAAAGCCCCTACTCCAGGTCTGTCCCAAAGCCCCTACTCCAGGTCTGTCCCAAAGCCCCTCCTCAGGTCTGTCCCAAAGCCCAAACCACAGGCCTGTCCCAAAGCCCCTACCCCAGGTCTGTCCCAAAGCCCCTACTCCAGGCCTGTCCCAAAGCCCCTACTCCAGGTCTGTCCCAAAGCCCCTACTCCAGGTCTGTCCCAAAGCCCCTACTCCAGGTCTGTCCCAAAGCCCCTACTCCAGGTCTGTCCCAAAGCCCCTACCCCAGGCCTGTCCCAAAGCTCCAATCCCAGGCCTGCCCCAAAGCCCAAACCACAGGCCTGTCCCAAAGCCCCATGCCAGGCCTGTCCCAAATCCCCTACCCCAGGCCTGTCCCATAGCCCCTACTCCAGGTCTGTCCCAAAGCCCAAACAACAGGCCTGTCCCAAAGCCCCTACTCCAGGCCTGTCCCAAAGCCCAAACAACAGGCCTGTCCCAAAGCCCCTACTCCAGGCCTGTCCCAAATCCCCTACCCCAGGCCTGTCCCAAAGCCCCAGCCCCAGGCCTATTCCAAAGCCCCAACCCCAGGCCTGTTCCAAAGCCCCAACCCCAGGCCTGTTCCAAAGCCCCTACTCCAGGTCTGTCCCAAAGCCCAAACAACAGGCCTGTCCCAAAGCCCCTACTCCAGGCCTGTCCCAAATCCCCTACCCCAGGCCTGTCCCAAATCCCCTCCCCAGGTCTGTCCCAAAGCCCCAGCCCCAGGCCTATTCCAAAGCCCCAACCCCAGGCCTGTTCCAAAGCCCCAACCCCAGGTCTGTCCCAAAGCCCAAGTCACAGGCCTGTCCCAAAGCCCCTACTCCAGGCCTGTCCCAAATCCCCTACCCCAGGCCTGTCCCAAAGCCCCAGCCCCAGGCCTATTCCAAAGCCCCAGCCCCAGGCCTATTCCAAAGCCCCAACCCCAGGCCTGTTCCAAAGCCCCAACCCCAGGTCTGTCCCAAAGCCCAAGTCACAGGCCTGTCCCAAAGTCCCAACCCAAGGCCTGTCCCAAAACCCAAACCCTAGGACTCCAAAGCCCCTACCTCATGCCTGTCCCAAAGCCCCTGTTCCAGCCCTCCTTGCTCTCTCTCCTACTATTACACCAATGATCCACCTTGTTTTCCAAGCTCCTGGCCGCACAAACCGTCTTTCCTGCTATATCCTGTTCTCCCTATTGGACAAATCGCACGTTAATCAGAAACTTGTTGGCGCGTGAATGTGAAAGTCGTTGAGTGCAAGGAGGAATCACACGGGACAGTTGTCTGTCCCTCCAATTAGATTACAGGGAATTCTATCCTATGCCTTTTGTCAGCACTCTCTTCAACCCCTGGGTGAATACTTGCTCTATGGTGTTATTCATCATTTCCCTCCCAAGTCACTTACCATTTGCATTTTAGATAATCAAACATTGCATTTTAAACAGCATCAGATCCTACAGGAGTTTCCTGCACTTCCAGAACCCTCCATCCCTCCTGTTGATCTCTGCTACTTGACCTTTCTCTCATCATTCTCTAAACTTTTGATTAGTTAGTATGCCAGTCCCTGTTAAAAGGTTGTTCCTCAGTGGCCATGTACAGTAAATGTAAGATGTACACATAAATCCAATTGGGAATTCAGGAGAAACTTCATTCTTTAGAGAATAGTTAGAATGTGGAATTTGCTACTAGAGGAAGTGGTTGAGGTGAATAAAATGTGCATTGAGGGAAGTTAGATATGTACCATGAGAGAAAGGAATAGAAGGATGATAGAGTAAGGTGAAGATGGGTGAAAGAGGGTTTGTGTGGCTCATGAACACCAGCATAGGCCAAATGGCCTGTATCTGTATTGTAGATGCGAGAATTTGTTGTTCCATGTATGGAAAGAAGATGCTAAGTTGCCTCCTCAATTTGCTTCAGACTTGGACCCCTTGCCTCAATCTGTAAACCAGCAGAAACATCCTTTCGCTACTTAGCCTCTCAACAGTTCATCATTTTGAAATGCTTATTAAATTGTTCACATTGATGGGCCAACAGGACTAGGGGGAGGGGGCGGCTAAGATTGAGACAGGGAAAGGGGCAGATGTTCCGTGAAGTTAAAATTCTCATCATTCTTTTCAAATGCCTTCATGGCCTTACATCAACTCTCTCACCTGATCTTTGCAACCGCCTTCTGTCCTACTACCCTCCGAGATCTCTGTATTCTTCCAATTCTCGCCTCTTGTGCATCCCCATTTTTAATTCTTCCACGAATGGAAGCCATGTCTTCAGTGCCTGAGCCATAAGCTCTGGAATTCGCTCTAAGCTCTCTGCCTACCTCTCTCTCTCTCTCTCTCTCTTACTCCTCCAATAAGATAGGTCCTTAAGACAA
Source organism: Isurus oxyrinchus (assembly GCA_026770705.1). NCBI lineage: Eukaryota > Metazoa > Chordata > Chondrichthyes > Lamniformes > Lamnidae > Isurus > Isurus oxyrinchus. The sequence goes on from JANJGN010000034.1 coordinate 14,504,593, forward strand.
GATTTTGGTCATCAGTCCTCATATCTTATATGGCTCGGTGTCTAATATTGTTTGCTAGCTCCTGCAGAGCACTTTGAGAGGTTTTACTCTGTTTAAAGCTGTTATCTGATTACAATTGCTGCTCTTTACCCCAAAATATAATCACAATTCTCTATATTGAACTGCATCTGCAACCCATTGCACCTATTCTGCTAATCCATCCCTGTCCTGCAATCTCAGTCATTCTTCCTCACTCCCTAATCTGTTATCAGTAATCTTCAATATCAGGTGCTACAGGTGAAAGACATTGAGCTACTGATGGGTGAGGTAATTGGGAATTATTCTATGAGCCACTTGGGTTGGGTAAAGACAGGAAGTAAAGATTGGGACAGGAGAACACTACGTTCTCAGGCGAGCTTTGAAGCTCCAGCACCCTGTGTGGAGAATGAGGACTCTGGAGAGGCCTATCAAATAAATATCAAAGAAACAAAAACAGGAGATGGAATACAGTGAGAAGGGATTCAATAGTTAGAGGGGCTGTCAAGATCTAGCGCTGTCCACACTGACAGTGCCAGGTATAGGTGGCCTTTGTGACTCCAGTGCCATACTAACATAGTTGACTCTTAATTACTCTCTGAAGTGGCCTCATGAGCAACTCCTCTGCAACAAACACTTAGAGAGGCCAAGGCCTGGAGCCCCACACCAGGGAGGAGCCACAAGATGGAGCCATGACCCCAGCACAGACACCAGGGCAGAAAACAAGGCCCGGAGCCCTGACACCAGGGCCAAACCCCAGGCACAGAGCCCCGACACCAGGGCCAAACCCCAGACACGGAGCGCCGACAACAGGCAGAAACCCAGGCCCGGAGCCCCAACACCAGGGCCAAACCCCAAGTCCAGAGGCCCAACACCAGGACCAAACCCCAGGCCCAGAGCCCTGGCACCAGGACCAAACCGCAAGCCCGGAGCCCTGACACCAGGGCCAAACCCCAGGTCGGAGGCCCGACACCAGAGCCAAACCCCAGGCCCAGAGCCCGACACCAGGACCAAACCCCAGGCCGGAGCCACAACACCAGGGCCAAACTCCAGGCCTGGAGCCCTGACACTAGGTCTAAACCCCAGGCCCAGAGCCCCGACACCAGGACCAAACCCCAGGCCCGGAGCCCCGACACCAGAGCCAAACCCCAGGCTCAGAGCTCCGACATCAGGACCAAACCCCAGGCCCGGAGCCCTGACACCAGGGCCAAACCCCAGGCCCGGAGCCCCGACACCAGGGCCAAGCTCCAGGCCCAGAACCCCGACACCAGAGCCAAACCCCAGGCCCAGAACCCCGACACCAGGACCAAACCCCAAGCCCAGAGCCCCGACACCAAAACTAAACCCCAGGCCCGGAGCTCCGACACCAGGGCCAAACCCCAGGCCCAGAGCCACGATACAAGGGCCAAACCCCAGGTCCAGAGCCCTGACACCAGGTCCAAACCCCAGGCCTGGAGCCACAACACCAGGGCCAAACCCCAGGCCCGGAGCCCTGACACCAAGACTTAACCCCAGGCCCGGAGCTACAACACCAGGGCCAAACCCCAGGCCCGGAGCCCTGACACCAAGACTTAACCCCAGGCCCGGAGCTACAACACCAGGGCCAAACCCCAGGCTCGGAGCCACGACACCAAAACTAAACCCCAGGCCCGGAGCTACAACACCAGGGCCAAACTCCAGGCCCGGAGCTCCGACACCAGGGCCAAACCCCAAGCCCAGAGCCCCGACACCAGGGCCAAACCCCAGGCCCAGAGCCCTGACACCAGGGCCAAACCCCAGGCCCAGAGCAATGACACCAGGGCCAAACTCCAAGCCCAGAGCCCCGTCACCAGGGCCAAACCCCAGGCCCAGAGCCCTGTCACCAGGGCCAAACCCCAGGCCCAGAGCCACAACACCAGGGCCAAACCCCAGGCCCAGAGCAATGACACCAGAGTCAAACCCCAGGCACGGAGCCCCGACACCAGGGCCAAACCCCAGGCCCGGAGCCCCGACACCAGAGCCAAACCCCAGGCCCGGAGCCCTGACACCAGGCCAAACCCCAAGCCCAGAGCCCCGACACCAGGGCCAAACCCCAGGCCTGGAGCCCTGACACCAGAGCCAAACCCCAGGCCCGGAGCCCTGACACCAGGCCAAACCCCAAGCCCAGAGCCCCGTCACCAGGGCCAAACCCCAGGCCCGGAGCCCTGACACCAGAGCCAAACCCCAGGCCCAGAGCAATGCCACCAGGGCCAAACCCCAAGCCCAGAGCCCCGACACCAGGGCCAAACCCCAGGCCCGGAGCCCTGACACCAGAGCCAAACCCCAGGCCCAGAGCAATGCCACCAGGGCCAAACCCCAAGCCCAGAGCCCCGACACCAGGGCCAAACCCCAGGCCCGGAGCCCTGACACCAGGCCAAACCCCAGGCCCGGAGCCACAACACCAGGGCCAAACCCCAGGCCCGGAGCCCTGACGCCAGGGCAAAACCCCAGGCCCGGAGCCACAACACCAGGACCTGACCATAAATACCTGACACTGTCAAATTGTATCAGACCCTAAAGGAGTTTCCTGCCCTTCTGGATCCCTCCTTCCCTCACAGTGCGGTAACTGACTGACAGGGTTTAGTCTGTGATATCCCTCATCACTTTAACCTCCAGCTGTTGCATTAATTATGCCCCTGCAAGTGAGAATGAAAACATTTACCCGATATCCACCCACATCCTGTGAAGAGACACATTTTACAAACCAGGGCAGTCATTACCTTGAACATTATTCCAAATACTGATTATCACTTTGATTGCCTGAATCACCTGAATGAGCTCAGGAATCAAACCGCTCGACTCTTTCCAAGAAATTCAAATAATTTTCATTCCTTCATGAAATATATCCAGCTCAGTTCTCATCTCCACTCCCAGGTCCTTGGATTTCTCTGAAATCTTGACAAGCAGAAACATGGTGTAAATGTATTCCTTTTGTGCTGTCCCTTTGTCTAAAATGTGAGTCAACAGAATCATTTCAATGCTTTGTCTACAATTACCAGGTATTTTTATTGTAGTTTAACACCTGGATGTACATTAAACTCACATACACAGTGAAGATCACACACTTGTGTTTGAGTGAGAGAGTCCATACCCTCTCCTTGTAGCTCCCTCGGGCACGTACTATGGAGCCCTATGGGCCACACAATGTTTAAATGGACACACCCATTAATCTGCGTTTCTCCCAAGCTGCTGATACAACAACCTGCATTTACATAGCACCTTTCAGACAGTCATAGGATTGTTATATAAAAGAATATCTGACACTAAGCCACGAGATGTTAGCTCAGGTGACGAAAAACATGGTCGAGGATGTAGCTTTCCTAGAGGAGAGAGGGCTAGGGATGGGGTTTGGGAGGGGGGAGTTGGAGAAAGGGGGTAATTCCCAATCTCACAACCTTGGAAGATGAAGGCAGAACCAACAAGGAAGGAGTGATTAAAATTGGAGAGTGGCGAAACACTTTAATTTCTCTCCTCCCTCACCCTCAATCACAACTAGTTATTGACAGAATCTAGAATATGGCATGAGGATGGACATTACACATGCTTATTTCAATGTTTTACAGCAATGATCCAACCCTTTGTAAATCAAAGATGCAAGCTTTTTGGGTCGGGAATGGAGTAGTGGGGCTGGGGCAGATTCCTCAGCCTGCTTCTTCTCACCCTCTGGATACAATTGAGACCATGAAAAGTGGAAGTTGGAGTGGACTGTTCGGCGCCTCCAGTCTGCTCCACCATTCAATACAATCATGGCTGATCTTCTGCTTCAACTCCACTTACTAGCCCACTCTCAATATCCCTTGATTTTGTGAGAGATCATTTATCATCTACCTCAGCCTTGAACATACTCAATGATGGAGCATCCACAGGCTGCTGGGTAGACAATTCCAAAATTTTATATTCCTCTGAATGAATAAATTTCTCCTCATGTTAGTATCTTGAGACTGTGCCCCCCTGTTCAAGATTCCACAGCCAAAGGAAACAACTTCTTGGTGCCTATTCTGTCAAGAATCTTGTATCATTCCTATAAACTCCAGAGAGCATCCGGCCAATTTACTGAGCCTTCCATCGTGAAACAATCCCCTCATCCCAGGAACAAATGCTTATTGCTGTGCAACTGCAGGAAATCCTGGAACTCCCTCTCTTACAGCACACGTGGGTGTACCTACACCACATGGACTGAGCAGTTCAAGAAGGCAGCTCACCACCACCTTCTGAAGGGCAATTAGGGATGGGCAATAAATGCTGGCCCAGCCAGCGATGCCTACATTGCGAAATGAATTTTTTTTAAAATCCACTGAATACATCACCAATCAGCTCAATGGACTCAGCATCTGCATCTTGTACCTCAGACTATGGCTCAGGAAGTAACATTGCTTCACCAAGACCAACCTCCTGTTCTATACTACAGTCACTCACTACTGTCAAATATCATTCAATGGATATCAATCCCACCTCTGTGTCAGACGGTTGTGGGTTCAAGTCCCACTGCAGAGACTAACCACATAATCTAGGTGTACTCCCAAAGCAGTATTGATCACATGCTGAACTTTCGAAGATGCTGACTTTCAGATGAGACATTAAAAACAGAAGCCCTGTCTATTTTCTCAGGTGGACAAAACAAATTTCATGGCCAGTATTTTAAAGTACATCAGGGGAATTCCCCTGAGTCTTGGCCAATATTTATCCATTAACCAATGTCACTAAAATATGAAACAGACTATCAGGTCTCATTACAAGAGGAAAATATTGAGGATTCTGGAAATCTGAAATAAAAACAGAAAGTACTGGATATACTCAGCATCTGGCATCATCTGTGGCGAGAGAAGCACAGTTAACATTTAGAGTCGAATATGGCTCTTCAGAACTGAAGACAAGTGCTTTTCTGAAAAAGAGTCATATTGGACTTGAAATGTTAACTCAATTTTTCTCTCCACAGATGCTGCCAGACCTGCTGTGTATTTCTAGCACTTACTGTTTTTATTTTATATCAGGTCTCATTGCTGTTTGTAGGAGCTTGATGTGTACAAATTGGCTCGAAACGTCAACTCTTTTCTTCTCCGCCGATGCTGCCAGACCTGCTGAGTTTTTCCAGGTAATTCTGTTTTTGTTTTGGATTTCCAGCATCCGCAGTTTTCTTTGTTTTTGTACAAATTGGCTGCTGCTTTTCCTACTATGCGACAGTGACTACACTTTAAAATTACTATACCGGCTCTGTAGTACTTTGGGTCATCCTGAGATCACTAAAGGCGCTGTATCAATGCAAGCTCTTTTTAAATTAATCCAAATCCAGGAGCACAGGGCCAAACAGCAGAATTCACAAAAAGAGAAAAAGATCTCAGAGAAAAATCTAAACTGGGAGGAACAAAGAGTAATGCAGAACAATAGTAATTATCTGTGATCCATTTTAGAGAATCTCGGAGACCTTCAATTTCATCAGACACTTTGTAGACCAACAGAATACACAAAATCCCTGGCCCTCCTTCACATTTGGAAATGTCTAATTCTTTCGGAATATCTTCATGCATCTTTCCTTGACCGTAATATTGCACTGGGTTGAAACAGAACCTGCGCTGAATCATTCATAATTACACCAGACATATTTTACTCAGTATAAGGATTCTCAGAGACTAAAGGAGAAAGGCATTAAGTATAATTTCCAGCAACACCATGCACCATGTTGTACTGAGGAATCACAGACTGAAGTAAGGGACTGGTAACTACCAGTGTAGGTCAATAATACAGGCCTGGTACTGACAGCAGAGTCTTGTATTTATATGGGAGATGCCATGGGAATTACAGCATGAGAAGACATTTCAGTCTATCGAGCCCGTGTCAAATCAAATCAAACTGTCTACACCTAACACCCTTTCCCCATCTCTTATCAAACATTTTAATGCCATCCCCTTTAGATTGTTATATTTTCTACCTCAGTGGCTACACACATGGCGTAGTGCAAGATGTTGACTGATAAATTAACAAGGAGGAGAAGGATATGCTGGTAGGATGAGATCAAGAGGGCTGGGAGGAGGCTTGTGTTGAGCATGAACACCAGCATGAGCCTGTTGGGCTGAATGGTCTCTGCAGAGCAGATATAATTCCATGTTCCATAACTGGGGATAAAATATTCAAACTTGTTTCCTTATTTTAACTTTCAGATTCTGTCATCATGCCTCATTCTGTCAACGAGCAGAAACATCCTATCACTAACTTATCCTCTCAAAGCTTTTCACCATTTTGAAAATCCCCATTCGGTTGATCATGTTGTTTGTTCCAGTGAAATAAACCACAATTCTTTCAACCCTTTCTGCAAAACTGTAAACGCTCACTACCTGTCGCCCCAGACCTGGTATCAACCCAGTGAAATTTCACTGTCCCCTTCCCATAGGCATCTAAGTGAAACATCACTGTCCCCTTCCCACAGCCATCCCAGTGAAACTTCACTGTCCCCTTCCCACAGTCATCCCAGTGAAACTTCACTGTCCCTTTCCCAGTCATCCCAGTGAAACTTCACTGTCTCCTGCCCACAGCCATCCCAGTGAAACTTCACTGTCCTCTTCCCACAGTTGTCCCAGTGAAACATCACTGTCTCCTGCCCACAGCCATCCCAGTGAAACTTCACTGTCCCCTTCCCACAGTCATCCCAGTGAAACTTCACTGTCCCTTTCCCAGTCATCCCAGTGAAACTTCACTGTCCCCTTCTCACAGTCATCCCAGTGAAACTTCACTGTCCCCTTCTCACAGTCATCCCAGTGAAACTTCACTGTCCCCTGCTCACAGCCATCCCAGTGAAACTTCATTGTCCCCTTCCCACAGTCGTCCCAGTGAAACGTCACTGTCCCCTTCCCACAGCCGTCCCAGTGAAACGTCACTGTCCCCTTCCCACAGTCATCCCAGTGAAACGTCACTGTCCCCTTCCCAGTCGTCCCAGTGAAATGTCACTGTCCCCTTCCCACAGTCATCCCAGTGAAACGTCACTGTCCCTTTCCCACAGTCATCCCAGTGAAACTTCACTGTCCCCTTCCCACAATCATCCCAGTGAAACTTCCCTGTCCCCTTCCCATAGTCATCCCAGTGAAACTTCACTGTATTATTTCCATTACACTATGATCCATACAATACCATGATGTCCTTCATTGTCACTGGGTCAAAATCCTGGAACTCCCTCCCTAACAGCACTGTGGGTGTACCCATATCACATAGACTGCAGCGGTTCAAGAAGGCAGCTCACCAAGATCTTCTCAAGGGGCAGTATGGGATGGGCAATAAATGCTGGCCTAGCCAACGACACCCACATCCCATAAATGAATAAAAAAATCAGGGTCAGCTCCGCAGGAGTGGCCAGCTCTGGAGACCAAGAGAACAGACCCAGCTCCATCTTCTCTCCTCTCTCTCTCCTACTTTGACACTTCCACTGAGCTGAACTGGAGATGGTCGAATCCAAGTGAACCACTTCCTCATCTCTGATCCATTTCACTGTGTCCGTCCCAAAATCCAGGTGATGGGGAGGGGGTCTGTCAGTGGGTCACTCTGGGATGGGGGTGTTGAATTGCTGAAACATTTCTCACTTTAACCCATGGACATTGGGGCTGCCAGAAATCCCGGCTCCATAACAGACTCAGGTCCCCAGGAGTTTCCAGCTCTGGAGACCTGGGACCCAGCGCACACAATCCAGCTCCACCACTGCCTCTCTCCTACCTTGACACTTCAGCCAATATGAATTGTAGGATCCCATCTCTTTTCTTCTTCACTCTGTGTCCATCCCAAGAACAACCTTAGGAAGTGGAACTAACTCACTCATTGGTCACATTACATACTGTATAGAACAATTCCTTTCCCATTGGACAAAACAGGTCATTCAGAACACCTCAAAGTAAGGTTCATTTGAAGTTTGGTCACTATATTAATAAGCAGGACATTCCTGCTTATTACAAATAATTATTATATAATGTTATAAATATCAGTCTGATTGGTTAAGGTCGATATTTATGCTCCACACAATCATTTTCTTTTGGAAAAATATACTTTATTCATAAAATATCTGAAAGGACATTACAAAACATTTCAAAGTGGCCATCACAAAAAGTGCAATCAGATTCAACTTTTCCACGAGTCATGAGGTGCTCCAGTACAATCAATGAACATTACAGTCATTTCAATATGGTCATTACAGACAGTCAGACAGTGCATTGGTATTGGAGTTATCGACATGCATCATGTTGCATTCTGAAGTGCTTCAATACAATTGTGATACATTTCGTATTCACTGTATACATTAGTTCTGAGTCATACAGCCCCAGGGGTCTATACAATTCCCAGCCCCTCGGTGCACTATGGCAGAAAGGTCTTAGACAGCGACCTTTCCCCATTGGGCCTTTGCGGCGACTGTCCCAAGCTTTAGTGCGTCCCTCAGCACATAGTCTTGGACCTGGAAATGTGCCAGTCTGCAACACTCGGTCGGGGACAACTCTTTGCACTGGAAGACCAACAAGTTTCGGGCAGACCAAAGAACATCTTTCACCGAGTTGATGATCCTCCAGCTGCAGTTGATGTTTGTCTCGGTGTGTGTCCCTGGGAACAGTCCACAGAGCACAGAGTCCTGTGTCACAGAACTGCTCGGGATGAACCTCGACAAAAATAACTGCAACTCACTTCAGACCTTCTTTGCAAAGGCACAATCCACAAGGAGGTGAACAATGGTCTCTTCCCCACCACAGCCACCTCGAGGGCAACGTGCGGAGGGGGTGAGACTCCTGGCATGTAGGAAGGATCTTACAGGGAGGGCCTTTCTCACCACCAGCCAAGCTACATCTTGATGCTTGTTGGAAAGTTCTGGCGATGAGGCATTCTGCCAAATGACTTTGACAGTCTGGTAGGGGAACCATCCGACAGGATCCACCATCTCCTTTTCCTTTAGGGCCTCTAGGACATTACATGCCGACGACTGCCTGATGGACTTGTGGTCAAAGATGCTTCTCTGGATAAATTTTTCCATGAGGGACAGGTAGTACAGCACGGTCCAACTACTTGGAGCGTTCCATGGCAGCGTGGCCAGACCCATCCTTCGCAACACTGGGGACAGGTAGAGCTTCAGCACATAGTGACACTGGGTGTTTGCGTACCGAGGGTCTATGCACAGCTTGATTCAGCCACACACAAAGGTGGCCATCAGGATGAAGGCATGGTTGGGCACGTTTTTTCTCCCTTTATCTGAAGGCTTGTGCATTGTGTCCCTGCGAACACATTCTATTTTTGACTTCCAGATAAAGCAAAATGTGGCTCAGGTGATCGCCACCGCGCAGGAGTGAGGAATGGGCCAGACCAGCAACACCAAGACTGCCTCACACCTGATGATCAGGTTCTTACCCGCAATGGAGAGGGAGCGTCGCTCCCGCATGCCCAGTTTTCTTTTCACCACAGCCACTCGCTCCTTCCAGTTTCTAACGCATGCCCTGGTCCCTCCGAACCATATCTCCAGCACCTTCAGGCCGTCAGCCCTGACGGTGAAGGGGACAAAGGATCGGTCAGCCCTGTTCCCAAAGATCATCGCTTCGCTCTTGCCACGATTTACCTTGGCTCCCGAGGCCAGTTCAAACTGGTTGCAGATATTGATCAGTCTGTACACCGATAGTGGATCTGAGCAGAAGATGGCGACATTGTCCACGTACAGGGAGGCTTTAACCTGAGTGCCTCCACTGCCTTGGATCGTCACTCCTCCTATGCCTGGATCCTCCCTGATGGACTCAGCAAAGGATTCTATGCAACACACAAACAGGACGGGGGAGAGAGGGCAACACTGCCTGACTCCATATTTAATTGGAAAGCTTTCTGATTCCCACCCATTGATTGAAACTGCACTGCTGATGTTTGTGTAGAGCAATTGGATCCAGTTGTGGATTCCCTCCCCAAACCCCATTTTGGAGAGCACATCCACCATGTAGGTGTGCAATACTCTGTCAAAGGCCTTCTCCTGCTCCAGGCTGGTGAGGCAGGTGTCCACACCCCTGTCCTGTACATAGGCAATCGTATCCCTGAGTAGCGCGAGGCTGTAAGAGATCTTCCTGCCAGGCACAGCGCAGGTCTAGTCAGGGTGGATCACCAACTCCAGAGCAGACCTGACCCAATTAGCGATGCCCTTCGAGAGAATCTTATAGTCCATGTTCAACAGTGAGATGGGTTGCCAATTTTTAATTTCCTCCCTTTCTCACTTCCGCTTGTAGACGAGGGTGATGATGCCTTTCCTCATGGATTCTGACATGCTGCCGGCCAGGAGCATATTCTTGTACACTTCTAGCAGGTCTGGGCTGATCCAGTCCCACAGAGCCAAATACAACTCAGGCAGTAAGCCATCGCTTCCGGGAGTGTTACTCTTCTCGAAGGGGTCCGTTCATCAGGAGTTAGTGGTTTGTCCAGACTCTCCAGTGTATTGTCGTCTAAGACCTCCATGAGAGGACAGGAAAGACTGGGAGGCCGTGCTGTCTGTGGGCTTTACATCATACAATCTGGCATAAAAGGATTTGCTGATCTGGAACTCAAGAGGGATTATAAATGTTGGATAACCGTGAAACTCCTCTTTGAGTCCCTGACACCCTGGTGGGAAGTGATCAAGGAGAACATCAAGAAGCTTTTTATCCTCAAAGGTGCGCCGAAAGCTAGAAAGGAACAGTGGAAAATGTCACGACTCCAGAAAAACATGCAGAACCTGCTCCGGCTGCAGTCAATGGGGGTCGATGTCAAGGAAGACCTCCAAGAGGTGAAGAGCCAGCAAGCCTCGCTCTCTGCCTTGGAGGCCTCCAAGATCATCTTCCGGTCCAGAGTCCGCTCAGTGGAGCAGGATGAGACGTGCTCATGTTTCTTCTTTGTAATCCCTCTTGAGTTCCTCAATGTTCTCTGGGGTCAGCAGTTACACGTTCAGCTTCCATGACCCCCTGCCAACCCTCTGGTTTTTCTGTAAGTGACAGTCAGCCAATAGGAGGCAGTGGTTAGAGAAGAAAACTGGCTTGATGTCGGTGGATCTGACTGTGAATGCATGGGACACAAACAGGAAGTCTATCCTGGAATGGCTGGACCCGTCTGGCTGTGACCAGGTGTATCTACGCTGCACTCCGTCTGCAGGGTTGCAGAAAACATCGTGCAGCTTGACATCCTTTACTGTTTCTATCAGGAGCCTGGATGTGGCGTCCAGTCTGCTGTTGGCCCTGCTGTACTGTCAGCTGCATCGATGATGCAGTTGAAGTCACCACCCGGAATGACCGGCCTGGAAGTCGCCAGCAGCAGTGGGAGCTGCTGAAGGACTGCCAGCTGCCCGCTGTTTTGAGCCGGGGCATACACGTTAATTAACTGGAGCGGAGTATTTTGTATAATACATCTGCTACAAGGAAACGCCCGCCCACCACCTCCTTAATCTTGGAGACGGTGAGGTTGTCTCCCTGCACCAGAATACCCAGGCCGAAGGAATGGGAGTCATTTCCTCCCAACCAGATCGATGGCCCATGGGACCACCATCGTGACCATTGCCTGTAGGAGCTGGGGTGCAGTATCGCACACTCCTGCAGAAGCAGCAGGTCAGCTTTGACCTTGGCAAGGTAGTCCTAGGTCACAACACATCACGTAGATTTAACGCTACGCACGTTAATGGATACAATCTTTATCCCCATTTTTAAATGATTTTATCGCTTACCAAACCTGTTGTCTTCGAGGTTCTAGATCTTTGGTCTGCTCCTGCATACCCATAGTGTTCGCAAATTGTCTTAGTTTGGATGGACTGAGGAAATTATCTTGTACCACCCCATTGGAGATGTTCTGCTCAGGTGGCATTTGGGGGTTCGTGCAAGGAGCGAGGTTTGAACTGTTGGAGAAGTCTCTCCAATCCATTTCCCCTCCAGGGCATTGCTGCTCCCAGCTTCCTGGGGCCGGGGTCCACTGGGCTCTTCAAGTTGAGCGTGAAGTTGGGGTGTGCTGGCCTCTTCAAGTCCAATCCATCTCCCAATCTAATTATCTCTTCCAAAACTGCCTCTCCATCCCTCTATTCCTGTCTCCCCATTCTGTGTATCAAGACTCCTCTTAAATACATGGTTGCTGTCTGCTAGGGCAACAAGTTTCGCCTTCTGATGAAATTGACCTCAAACGTTAATTCCATTTCTCTTTCCACAGATTCTACATGATTTGAAGGCATTTCCCCCATTTTCTGTTTTTAATCCAACCAATCAACACTGTGTGAAATGATTCCTTTCTTCTGTCTTGTTAGTGGCTATCTTATATTTATGACCCATATTTGCGACTCAGTCACAAGTGAAAACATTTTCATGAGAGTGTTAGTCAAATTCAGTGTAAGGTGACAGGATGTACATTATGTATTACCCAAACATAGAATACAAGGTGACCACATACATTAATTAACCAATGTAGCCAAAGCTTGGTACAACTGGTAAAATCAGAGAAATTTTGTTCAGAGATGTGATTGTTGTTGGCAAAATCATCAATTACCTAGTTGCCTTTGAGAAGCTGGTGGTGCACTTCTTTGAACCACAGAATCAGAATCACAGAATCGTTACAGTGTGGGAGACCATTCGGCCCATTGAGTCTGCACTGACTCTCTGAAAGAGCATTCTATCTTGTCCAACTCCCCTGCCGTATCCCCGTAGCCTTGCATTCTTTCTTTTCAGATAGCAATTTAATTCCCTTTTGCATACAGTAAAGTCCAGCCTTTCATGACTTCCTTTTTCGCTTTTTTACTTAACCATGTTTTGTACTTTGTACACCGCATTGCCTATCACATAAGCAATGTTCACTTATCCGGGTTTGAAATATCCGAATCTCTGCACTGATTCTTTGACAGGTATACCCTTTGAGCATAGCTTGAGTGTAGGATTGGTTAGTTTACTATGAGAGAGTAGGAATAGACTAGATATTAGGTGGTTTGTCTTTTCTCAGGGAGTAGTGAGGCTCTGAAATACAATACAGGCTAGTGTGGTAGGTGCTGACTCTCCAAATTCTTTCAGACAGAACTGGACTAGTTCCTGCCGAAGACAGAAATCACATAAAACAGAAAGTAAGTGTCTCTATAAATCTTTGTAATCCTTGGTTCATGTGACCGCCTTGGCTGGTTTCAGTGTCCTGAAGGGGAAATTGGAGAGGAATTTTCCAGGATATATCTTACCCTTTGTTGGCCCTGGGTATTTCTTTTTTACATTGACTGCGATTTTTAAATGGATTGTGAATAAAACTGCCAGTGCTGGAAATCAGAAACAAAAAGCAAAAATGTGCAGTATGCACAGCAGGTCTAACAGCTTCAGTGAAGAGAAACACAGCTTTTTGTAGAGTACTGTAATTGCCCATAACAATGCTGCCCTCACATTTCTGGGACCTATCCAATTGCGTCCCATTCAAAAGCATGTTCCTCTTTCGCGATTTCACTATTTGCGAGGTTTCGCAGGGATATAAACCCCATGAATGGCGGGACTTTACTGTACCTTGATCAAATCAGCTCCACCACTCTCAGCCACCATCTCCAACCACCATCTGTGTGAGAAAAATTTTCCTCACATCACTTTTACTCCTTTTGCCAATTATTTTGAATCTTTGCCCCCTAGTTCTTGATGCTCTGAGGGAACATTTTCTCACTATTTACCCTGTCCATATCCCTTAGGATCTTGAATACCTGTATCAAATCTTCTCAGCCTTCTTTTCTCCAAGGAAAACAAGTCCCAGCCTCTCCAATCTATCCTCATAGCCCAGGAATCATTCTTGTGAATTTCCTCTGTACTCTGTCCAATGCTTTCCCATCTTTCCTCAAGTATGGTGCCCAGAACTGGACACAGGACACCGGGTGAGGCCTAACTAGAGTCTTATACAAATTTAAAATGACCTCTTTACTCCTGTGCCCCTATTAATGAAGCCTAATATACTATATGATTAATTTACTGCTCTCTCAACATATCCTGCCATCTTTAATGATTTATGTAGATATACACTGAGGTCCCTCTGACCCTGCACCTCCTTTAGAGTTTCTTCCTTTATTTTATATTTTCTATCCATATTCTTCCTTCCAAAATGAATCACCTCACACTTCTCTACATTGAACTTCATCTGCCACTTGTCTGCCCAATCTACCAACATGTCTATGTCCTCTTGAAGTTCAAGACTATCCTCATCACAGTTGACAATGTTTCCAATCTTCGTATCATCTGCAAATTTTGAAATTGTGCCCCGAACAACTAAAGCCTGTTATTAATATATATCAAGAAGAGCAAGGGTCCCAACACTGACCCCTGGGGAACTCCACTACAAACCTTCCTCCAATCTGAAAGCAACCATTTATCACTACTCTCTGTTTTCTGTCACTCAGCCAATTCCTTATCCAAGTGTCTACTTTCCCTTTTATTCCACAAGCTAGAATTTCACTCACAAGTCTGTTGTGTGGCACTGTGGAACAGTTGTGGTCCAGTTGGTGAAGATGTTCCCAAAATGCTGTTAGGTAGGAAGTTCTAGGATTGTGAGGAGATTGGAAAGGAAACCAGAAAGCAGAAGAGCACACCATTCACCTTGATTCAAGTACCAGGGTGAAGAATATTTACATTCTGCGAATGCCTTTGTGATTCCCCACTTTCTTTGCCCCATCATTAGTGCCTGTGGCTTCAACTGCACAGGTCCTAACTGCTGGAATTACTTCTCAAACCTCTTCCCCCTTTAAAGATATTCTTTAAAACCTACTTCTTTGACCTGTCACCCATCCTAATGTTTCCTTCTTTAGCTCAGTGTTAAATTTTGTCTCAGTACACTCCTAAGAATATAAGAAATAGGAGCAGGAGTAGACCATTTGGCCCCTCAAGCCTGCCCTGCTATTCAATAAGATCATGCCCCAAGCTTCAATTCCTCTTTCGTGCCAGCTCCTCATAGCCTTCAACTCTCCAATATTTCAAGAATCAATCTGTCTCCTCTTTAAATACTTTCAGTGATCTAGTCTCCACATCTCTCTAGGGTAGAGAATTCCAGACATTCACTATCCTCTGAGAGAAGAAATTCCATTGCATCTCAGTTTTAAATGTGTGTCCCTTTATTTTGTAGCTATATCCCCAAGTTCCAGATTCCCCCACTAGTGGAAACATCTTCTCAACATCTACCCTGTCAAGCCCCCTCAGAATCTTGTGCATTTCAATAACATCACCCCTCATTCTTCAAAAACTCTAATGAATAAAGGCTTAACCTGTTTAGCCATTCTTGACAAATCAACCCTTCATCCCAGGAATCAGCCTAGTGAATCTCTTTTGAACTGCCTCCAATGCCAGTACATCCTTTCTTAAATACGGGACCAAAACTGTACACAATACTCCAGGTGCGGCTTCACCAATACCCTGTACAGTTGTAACAAGATTTCCCTATTTTTAAACTCCAACCCCCTAGCAATACAGGTCAAAATTCCACTTGTCTTAATTACTTGTTGCACCTGCATGCTAACTTTTTGTGTTTCACGCACAAGAACACCCAGATCCCTCTGTGCTGCACCTTTTTTGGAGTCTCTCTCCATTTAAATAATAGTCTGCCTTTTGATTCTTCCTACCAAAGTGCATGGCCTTACACTTTCCTACATTAAACACCATCTGTCAAGCTTTTGCCCACTCACTCAACTTATCTATATCCCTTTGCAGATTCCTTATGTCCTCATCACAACATGCCCTCCCACCTATTTTAGTATCGTCAGCAAATTTGGATACATTACACTCTGCCCCCTCTTCCAAGTCATTAATATAGGTAGTAAATAATTGAGGCCCTAGGATGGATCCTTGTGACACTCCACTAGTTAGGTCTTTCCAACCTGAAAAAAACCCATTAATCCTGACTCTCTGTCTTGTGTGTGTTAACCAATCCTCAATTCATGCTAACACATTATTCCCAATACCGTGAGCTCCTATCTTGTGCAATAGCCTTTTACGTGGCACCTTATCGAACCCATTCTGGAAATCCAAATACACTACATCTACCAGTTCCCCTTTATCAACTCAGCTTGTTATATCCTCAAAAAAAACTCTAGCAAAGTTGTCAAACATGATTTCCCTTTCACAAAACCATGTTGAATCTGATTGCATTAAACTTTTCTAAATGTCCTGCTATTTCCTCCTTAATAATGGACTCTAGCATTTTTCCAACAACAGATGTGAGGCTGACTGGCCTATAGCTTCCTGCTTTTAGGCTCTCTCCTATCTTGGACAGAGGCATCACATTAGCAGTTTTCCAATCAGCTGGGACCCTCCGGAATCTGGTGAGTTCTGGAATATTTCGACCAATGCCTCTACTATCTGCAGCCACTTCCTTTAAAATCCTTGGATGCTGGCCATCAGGTCCTCGCGACTTGTCTGCCTTTAGTCCTATTAGTTTGTCAATACTTTATCCCTCGTGATAGAGACTGTTACAAGATCTTTCCTCCCATTAGCTCCTTGCTTATCTGATATCTTTGGGATGTTTATAGTGTTCTCCACCATGAAGACCGATGCAAAATATTGGTTTAAATTATCTGCCATTTCCCTGTTCCCTGTTATCAAATCTCCAGTCACATCCTCCAAGGGTTCCACGCTCACTTTAGCCACTCGCTTTCTTTTTATATACCCGTAGAAGCTCTAGCTATTTGTTGTTATATTTCTTGTCCATTTACATTCATAATCAATTTTCTCCCTCTTTATTAGCATTTTAGTCATCCACTGCTGGTTCCTAAAAAAATTCCCAACCCTCTTGCCTACCACTAGTTTTTGCCACTTTGTACGCCTTAGTTTTTGATTGGATACTCCTTGACCACCTTTGTTAACCATGGGTGGTTCATCCTTCTCATCAAGTCCTTTTTGACCAGGATAAATTTTTGCTGAGCGTTATGAAATATCTGCTTCAATGTCTGTCACTGCTCATCCACTGACCTTCCCCTTAGTCTATTTTCCAGCCCACTTTAGACAACACTTTCTTCATACCTCTGTCATTACCCTTATTTAAGTTGAGGACACTGGTTTGAAACCTGAGTTACTCACCTTCAAACTGAATTTGAAATTCTACCATGTTGTGATCACAACCCCCAGAGGACCTTTAACTACAAGATCTCTTATTAATCCCATTTCAGTACACATTACTAAATAGCCTGTTCCCGGGCAGGTTCTGGAATGTATTGCTCTAAAATACAATCCCTGATGCACTCTACAAATTTGTCTTTCATGTTACGCCTGCCAATCAATTTGTCCAGTCAATACGCAGATTAAAATCACCCATTTCTATTATAGCACCCTTCTTACACATCTGCATTATTTCCAGATTTATACTTTGCCCTACAGTGAGGCAACTCTTTGGGGGGCCTATATACAACTCCCCTTGCTATTCCTTATTTCCACTCAAACTGATTCCACATCACGATCTGTTGCATCTATATCACTGCTCAACACCGCACTGATACCTTCCTTTATGAACAAAGCTAACCCATCTCCTTTGCTTTTTTGCTATTCTTCTGGAACATTGAATACCCTTGAATATTGAGTTCCCAGTCTTGGTCACCCTGCAACCATGTCTCTGTAATAGTTATCAAGTCACATTCATTTATTTCTATTTGTGCCATTATCTCATCCTTCTTGTTACAAATGCTGCCCGCATTGTTAAAGAGCCCTAAGCTTTGACATTTCACCATTATTACTCATTCTGGTTCTAATTTCTGCTGCACTCTTCTGCTTTTATTTTCTGCCCCTTCTTGTCACACTTTGATTATCATTCGTCTCTTCACTATCCTGCACCTCTGCTGTCTCGGTTCTTTTTGATTTTTTAAACTTCACCTGAAGCCTCCCTATGCAATTAATTGCATAGATATTTCAATGATGGGCTGAACGGCCTTCCTGTGCTGTAATATTTTACAGTAAAACTGGAATCTGTATGTCTGTGTATTTTAAATAAAGAGGGAAGGTGGACTGAGTGCTGGATCTCAGTCAGCCTAAGTTACTAACCGCACCATGAACCCTGCTCTTTGAGCGGAGGTTCAGTGAAAATTTAGATCCAATAACAGACGCTGCTTTATTAGCGGAAGAGACAGGCCAGCGGGCCAATCACAGCTTTGCCTTTCTCACCAATCGAAGGTGGGGTTTCGTCACCTCACTACTTATTGTTCATTTATTATTGGTGGTAGACTAATGATTAGCATAGACAGTTTGTGGATTGAGTGCATTTGTTCAGTTCTAGTAGTTGTTGCATTGAAAGGTCAGAGACTGAAGCTGTTTAGGGATGGTGGACAGACTGTTTGAGTGGCAAGGTGAGAGCCTGATTCAGGTTGGCGGGGGGTTCTGGGAACTCTTCCGGGCTTTGGCTCTGTTTGAGATTATGTCGGGTATCTATGGCCCTGTTGCACAATCTGGACACTCTTGTGGCATCTCAAACTAATTAACATCCAGTGTCAGATGACAGTGATTTAGGGGGAAAAATACAATAGAGCAAGTTTTTACCCAAAATGGAGCGTGTTGATAAAATACACCTGGTCTGTTTCTCTTTTCTCTCCTCAGTTGCTAACGCCTGTTTTCTCAGTCCTCAGCCGTCAAGTTTCTAATTGACCTGTGCTTTTTCCAGTTACGAAGGAGTTTCAGACCGTTCGCCCAAGACTTTACAGCTGGCCACAGGTTTGGAGTGATGTGCTGGTGAGCCGGGTGAGCAAGGAGAAATGTCTGGATAAGTGTAAGTGAGAGCCAGGGGGTTTGTTATTCGGCATTCTGGCTCCGGTGTCGATTGGGGTTGCATTCCCCAGCTCCGGGCAGGAAACCCCTGTGGGTTACGGCACTGATATAGTGAATTTGAAGTCATACGGACTTGAAATGTTAAGTTTCTCTCTCCACAGATACTGCCAGATCAGCTGAGTCATTCTAGCATTTTCTCTTTCTATTTTAGATTTCCAGCATTCACAGTATTTTGCTTTTATTTTACTGTTTTCATATAGTGTTGAATATCTATGGCCTGGTTGTTGTTACCTTTGGACCTGGGTTGGCCTTTTGGCGCAGGGTCTCAGTGGGCTGAAGACTCCCCTCTTTCTTCCCCTGCTGATCATGTGCACATTCATCAGCCAACAAATTTTTAATTGATGTGTGTTTCATCCCTGGGGAGGGCATGGAAGTTCAGAGTCATTGTCAAGAGCGACGGAGATTGAGGGGCGACTTGATAGAAGTTTACAAAATTATGAGTGGCATGGAGAGTAGATAGTCAGAAGCTTTTTCCCAGGGTGCAAGAGTCAATTGCTAGGGGACATAGATTTAAGCTGAGAGGAGAAAACTATAGAGATGTGCGGGGCAAGTTTTTTACGCAGAGGGTAGTGAGTGTCTGGAATTCGCTGCCAGAGGAGGTGGTGGAAGCAGGTACGATAGTGGTGTTTAAGAGGCAGCTTGACAAATACATGAAGAGGATGGGAATTGAGGGATATGGACCCTGGAAGTGCAAATTATTTTAGTTGATGGGCAATATGATCGGCGCAGGCTTGGAGGGCCGAAGGGCCTGTTCCTCTGCTGCACTTTTCTTTGTTCTTGTTCTTTGAACCACAACAGTTGAACATTGCTGAGCTGAGCTTGGAGAGGCAGGCAGATAATCTGGAGGATTGGAAGTGAGAGCAAGGAGGGTTGTTGTTGGGGCTTTGCAAGGTGGAGTTCTGGGCAGGGGGGGTTGCCAGGAAACTCCTGAGAGTTCCGAAACTGTTTGGTATAGTGTTCGATATCGAAGGCCCAGCTGTGGGATTTGGACATCCAGTGGTCCCTCCGCACAGGGGTTAAATGTGAAGTGCCCCTTTGAGGAATTCCACAGACTTCCCATCACGGTTGGACTGGATGACGGGTCTCCCCATTGTAGTCTGATCCAATGATAAACCTCCCCAGCTCTTGCTTGGTCTCTGCTCCAGCTGCCAACAACGGTTGTTACAGTTTCTTTGGAGAGTGACCAGTGGTTCCCACCCTGTTTTCACCTGCTCTGATGCGACATAGAATCACAGAATCTCTCAGTGCAGAAGAGGCCCTTCAGCCCATCGAGTCTGCATCGACACGTGAGAAACACCAGACCTACCTACCTAATCCCATTTACCAGCACTTGGCCCATAGCCTTGAATGTTGTGACATGCCAAGTGCTCATCCAGGTACTTTTTAAAGGATGCGAGGCAACCCGCCTCCACCACCCTCCCAGGCAGCGCATTCCAGATCGTCACCACCTTCTGGGTCAAAAAGATTTTCCTCACATCCCCCCTAAACCTCCTGCCCCTCCCCTTGAACTTATCCCCCTTGTGACTGACCCTTCAACTAAGGGGAACAGCTGCTCCCTATCCACCCTGTCCATGCCCCTCATAGTCTTGTACACCTCGATCAGGTAACCCCTCAGTCTTCTCTGCTCCAACGAAAACAACCCAAGTCTATCCAACCTCTCTCCATAACTTAAATATTTCATCCCAGGCAACATCCTGGTGAATCTCCTCTGCACCCCCTCCAGTGCAATCACATCCTTCCTATAACGTGGCAACCAGAACTGTACACAGTACTCCAGCTGTGGCCTCACCAAGGTTTACACAACTCCAACATGACTTTCCTTCTTTTGTAATCTATGCCTCGATTGATAAAGGCAAATGTCCCATATGCCTTTTTCACCACTAACATGCCCCTCTGCCTTTAGAGATCTATGGACCACCCGCCAAGGTCCCTTTGTTCCTTAGAACTTCCTAGTGTCATGCCATTCATTGAAAACTACGTGTCAAATTACTCCTTCCAAAGTGTATCATCTCACACTTTTCAGGGTTAAATTCCATCTGCCACTGATCTGCCCAAGTCTATATTTTCCTGTAGCCCAAGACACTCAACCTCACTGGCCAATCTTTGAGTCGGAGGGAATCAGGAAAAGGAACAACAGGATGGGTAAAGGTAATGAACGTGTCTGTGTTTGAAAAACACAATACAGGAAATATTTGCCCAAAATATATAAAATGCACAGAATGTAATTTTCAATGAGTTGTCATTGGAGGCATGGAAAATCTGTTGCTTGTGCCCCCTCGCTCACTGCTGCTGACTGTTCACACATGCCCAGACTTCAGGTTTCTGATTGAAATGTGCTTCTTCCAGTTTTACAGATTCGCCAGTTACCTCTCCTTCCAAAGAACCATATTCACCATTTACTGCAGGAGTTAAATGGTCAGACAGAGAGGAAGGCAGAGGACAATCTCTGCAACGGTATGGGAGCAAGGAGGTTTGAGTCCCAGGGCTTTGTGCTGGGCCGTGAGGTCGGCATCCTTTGGGGATGGTTGCGGCTCAGGTGCAGAAAATTCAATTTGGATTTTGGTGCTTTTTAAAAAATCCAGTGTAGGATTTCAATGGTTGGTCCTGGAATGGCTTCCCCAGTTCTTGCTCTGTCTCCTCTTGAGCTGCCAACAGGAGCTGTTGCGGTTTCTTTGGAAAGAGACGCGTGGTTCCCATCCTGGTTTCAGCAGCTCTGAAGTGGTAAAGAATGAGTGAGAATCAGGAAAAGGATAAACAGGACAGGTGAAGATAATGACTATCCTGGTCCACTATGTGCCTCTTCCCAGCGTATGAGTTACAGTTGCAGTAAATATTTCTACACACAACAGTGGATGCAGGTTTAATGTTGTAGCTGGAGGTTAATGTTGGGAGATGGAACTCCTGTGGGCTCTCAAGCTGATTGATATCCAGTGTCAGAGATCTGAAATATAGATAACGGTAACTTAGGAAGGAAATCAAGAAAAACACAATATAGCAAGTGTTTACCCAGAGTAGAGAGTGCTAATAAAATGCAGGTCTGTTTCTCTTTTCTCCCCTCTGTTGCTAATGACCATTTGCACAGTCCTCATCAAGTTTTTAATTGATGTGTGTTTCTTCCAGCTACGAAGGAGTTTCAGACCGTTCGCCCAAGATTTTTCAGCTGGCCACAGGTTTCGAGTGACATGCTGATGAGCAAGGAGAAATGTCTGGATAAATGTAAGTGAAAGCCAGAGGGTTGTTATTCAGTATTCTGGCCTTGGTGTTGAGGTTTGGATTGGGGCTGGACCCCCCCAGGGCAGGAAACCCCTATGGTTATGGCACTGTTTGATATAGTGAACTCAGCAGAAGAGTCATACAGACTTGAAATGTTAACTGTTTCTCTCTCCACATATGCTGCCAGACCTCCTGCATCATTCCAGCATTTTCTCCTCTTATTTCATATTTCCAGCATTCACAGTACTTTGCTTTTATTTTACTGTTTTGACATAGTGTTGAATATCTATGGCCTGACTGTTATCTTTGTACCTGGGTTGACCTTAGGGCACAGGTTCTCAATGGGCTGAAGACTCCCCTCTTTCTTTCCCACTTTCTTCCCTGCTGATGATGGGTGCATTCAACAGCCAACAGATTTCTCATTGATGTGTGTTTCATCCAACAGCAGAGGAGTTTCTGACAGATCCCTGGGGATGGCATGGAAGTTCTGAATCATTGTCAAGTGAACTACAAGAAGTGAACATTCCAGGGGTGAGCTTGGAGAGGCAGGCAGATGATCTGGAGGATTGTAAGTAAGAGCAAGTTGTTGTTGGGGCTCTGCAAGATAGAGTTCTTCGGGGAGGCTGGGTTGCCAGGAAACTCTTGTGGGTTCTGACACTTCTTGGTATAGTGTTCAATATTCAAGGCCCGGCTGTGGGATTTGGACAAAGGGCGATCCCTCCACACGGGCTGAATGCACTGAAGTGCCCCTTCTTTATGAAATTCCACAGGGCTGACAGCCCTCTCCTATCCTGGTCCGATCTAGTGATGGGCTTCCCTTGTAGTGGTCTGTCCTGGTAATAAACCCCCCCAGCTCCTGCTAGGTATCCTCTCCAGCTGCCAACAGCAGCTGTTGCAGTTTCTTTGGATTGACAAGTGGTTCACATCCTGATTTCACCTGCTCCAAAGTGGGAGAGTGTCTGAGATATTCAGGAAAAGGAACAACAGGATGGGTCAAGCTAGTGAAGGTGTCTCTTCCAGAAAAACACAATACAGGAAGTATTTGCCCAAAATAGGGAGTATTGGTAAAATGCACAGAACATAATTCGCAATGTATTGACATTGGAGGCATGGAAAATCTGCTGTTTGTGCCCCCCCTCATCCACTGCTGCTGACTGTTCGCACATTGCCCAGTCTTCAGATTTCTGATTGACATGTGCTTCTTCCAGTTTTACAGATTCGCCAGATGCCTCTCCTTCAAAAGGGCCATATTCACCAGTTACTGCAGGAGTTGAACGGTCAGACAGAGATAAAGGCACAGGACAATCTCTACAATGGTAAGGGAGCAAGGATATAAATTTAGTACCAAGGCTTTGTGCTGTGCCTTGTGGATGCGGTCCTTTGGGGTTGGGTGGGGCACTGGTGCAGTAATTACCTTTTGGACTTGGTGTTCTTTTTCAAATCCACTGTTGGATTTCAGTGGTTGGCCCTGGTGTTGGCTTTGGTCATGGGATGGCTTCCCCAGCTCTTGCTCTGTCTCCTCTTGTGCTGCCAACGCAGCTGTTACAGTTTCTTTGGAAAGAGACGAGTGGTTCCCATCCTGGTTTCAGCAGCTCTAAAGTGGTAAAGAACTAGTGAGAATCAGGAAAAAGATAAACAGGGCAGGTGAAGAAAATGACTATCTTGGTCCACTGTGTGCCTCTTCCTAGCGTATGGGTTACAGTTGTAGTAAATATTTCTACACACAATAGTGGTTTAATGTCGTAGCTGGAGGTTAATGTTGGGGAACAACACAGAACTGTGCACCCAGTCTGGGAGGGAAGGAGAACTCTGGAAATTCCTGTAGTCTTTCATGCAAATTGATATCCAGTGTCAGTATCTGAAATATAGAAAAGTGACTTAGGAGGGAAATCAGGAAAAACACAACCAAGCAAGTGTTTACTCAGAATAGAGAGCACTGATAAAATGCACAGGATAGAATTTCCATGTACTGTTGGAGGGATAGAAATGCTGACATGGTCCACCCCTCCCAACCCCCCAGGCAATTGGTTTCTGATTGATATGTGCTTCTTCCAACATCAGAGGAGTTTCTGATGGATACCTTGGAGACAGGCTTACTTTTTGAGTTATTGTCAAGCCAGCCACAATCATCGAATGAAGCAGGGATGAGCTTGGAGAAGGAGGCAAACAATCTAGATCATTGTAAGTGAGAGCAAGGAAGGCTGTCCTTGGGGCTCCAGGACTATGGGCTCTGGAAGGGGGCTGGGACCTCGATGCAGGCAACCCCTGGGGGTTAGGATGCTGTTTCTTGCAGTCTCGGGTAAATATGGGCTTACTGTTGCTCTTGACTGGGGCAACTGCTAGGTGCAGGAGGCAAGTGGGCTGGAAAGCCTCACCTTTCTGTAGTTCCATGGGACTTCTGTCCCAGCATGATGTCATGGCGAGTCTTGTGTTATGCCCCCCCCACCATTCCCACATCCCACTCTCCCCATCTCGGTGTGCCCCAGTGGCATTTCTCCCATCCCCAGTGACGGATGCCCCTCACCCCACCAACTTGTTCCCGTGTGACCCGAGACCCAGTAATGGGTCTCTCCCCTCCCCCGTCCTGGTGTGATCCAGAGACTGGTCCCTCTGCCCCTGTCCTGGTGTGACCCAGTGATGGGTCTCTTTCCCCCACCCCCCCTCACTTCCTGGTGTGACCCAAAGTTGGGCTTCTCTCCACCTCTGTCCCGGTGTGACCCAGTGATGGGTCACCCCAGCTTTTACTGTGTCAAATCTCGACCAGTCAACGGCAGTTGTTGCACTTTCTTTGGGAGGCGTGAGAAACCCTTTTTACCACTTCAGAGCAGCTGAAATCAAGGAGTGAGTGAGAATCAGAAAAAGGATCAACAGGACATGTCAAAATAATGACTATCCTCGTCCACAATGTGCCTGTTGCCAAGGTGTGGGTTGCTGTTGGGGTATTTGTTTCCAAACACGATAGTGGGGACCTGTTTAATGTGACAGCTGGAGGTTAACGTTGAGGACAACACAGAACTGTACATTCAGTCCAGGAGGGAAAGAGCAATCTGGAAACTCTTGTAGTGTCTCAAGCTGATTGATATCCAGTGCCAGATATCTGAAATATAGATAAGAGACTTAAGAGGGAATTCAGGAAAATCACAGCAGAGCAAGTGTTTATCCAGAATACAGAATGCTGATAAAATGCACAGGATAGAATTCCCAATATACTGTCTTTGGAGAGATTGAAAAGGGCTTTGTTCTCCACAACTGCCAACTGTTTCCACATTACCCCATTACTCTAACAAAAATGTTTTAATTGACCTGTGCTGCTTCTATTAGCAGTTAAGTTTCTGGCAAATTCATTGAGACTACATGGCATTTCTGAGTCGAGCTGGTTGGAAGTGTTGACTGATTCAGAAGGCAATGTGGAACATGTGGATGAGGTTACATTAGAGCAAGAGAATCTGTGTGGGACTCTGGGATGAGGCTAAGACACATGTGTCAGAACTCTGGGAAGGCTTGGATCCCACCTGCAGAAAACTCCAGTGATATCGTGTCAGATATCTATGGCCTGGCTGTTGGCTTTGAAACAGGAGGCAACTCCTCAATGCAAGGACTTGATGAGCTGAGGAGCTCCTGTCTAGTTCCATGGACCGCCCATACTGGTCTGACCCAGTGGCAGGTCTCACTGAGCTGGCAAGACCCAATTAAATCCACCCCAACTCTTGCTGTGTCTCCTCTCAAGCTGCCAACAGTGGTGGTTGGAGTTTCTTTGGAAAGAGACGAGTGGTTCGCATCCTGGTTTCAGATGCTCTGAAACAATAGAGAATCAGACAAAGGATCAACAAGACATGTCAGTGTAATGACTATCCTCTTCCACACTGTGCATCTTCCCAGCATATGGGTTACTGTTGGGGTAAATGTTTCCACAAAATAGTGGGGGCAGGTTTAATGTAGAAGCTAGGGGCAACACAGAGCTGTATCCTCAGACTGGGAAGGAAACGGGACTATGGAAACTCCTGTGGGCTCTCAAGCTGATTGATATCCAGCGCCATATATCTGAAATATAGATAAGTGACTTAGGAGGGAGTTTAGATAAAACACAATCGAGCAAGTGTTCACTCAGAATAGAGAGTGGTGATAGAATTACCAACATAGTGCCATTGGAGAGATTGAAAAGCGCTTTATTCTCCACAACTGCTGTTTCCACATTACCCGAACAAAATTGACCTGTGTTTCTTCCATTAGCAAATGAGTTTCCGACAGATTCCTCGAGACTACATGGTAGTTCTGAGTCGAGCTGGTGGAAAGTGCTGACTGATTCAGATGACAGCTCAGAAGACAACGTGGAACATGTGGATGAAGGTAAGTTAGAGTAAGAGGAGCTGTTGTATGACTCTGGGATGGGACGAAGGCACTTGTGTTCAGGCTCTGGGAGGGGCTGTGTCCCACCTGCAGGAAACACCTGTGGATTCTGACACAGTTTGATATTGCGTCAGCTTGATATGGCCTGGCTGTTAGCTTTGGACTTGAGGGCGACTCCTCAATGCAAGGGGTCAATGGGCTGAGGAGCTCCTCTGTCTAGTTCCATGGACCTCCCATCCTGGTCTGACCTGGTTCAGGCGTCACTGTCCTGCCACAACGTGGAGCCAGGCCTGCTGGTCATGCCACAACACAGCGTCAGGCCTCCATCATCCTGCCGTGACCCAACAGTAGGCCTCCCTCGTCGAGGCATTACCCAGTGCTAGTTCTACCGCAGCCTTCCCCGATGACAACACAGAGGTGTACGCAGAGTCAGTTACCCTTCTGGTAGGGAAGGTGGAGTCTGGAAACTCCTGTGGGCTCTCAAACTGATTGATATCCAATGCCATATACCTGAAATATAGATAAGTGACTTAGGAGGGAGTTTAGGTAAAACACAATCGAGCAAATGTTCACCCAGAATAGAGAGTGGTGATAGAATTACTATATACTGCCATTGGAGAGATTGAGAAGTGCTTTGTTCTCCACAACTGCTAACTGTTTCCACATTACCTGAACAAAATTGCCCTGTGCTTCTTCCATTAGCAAATGAGTTTCTGACAGATTCCTCGAGACTACATGGTAGTTCTGAGTCGAGCTGGTGGAAAGTGTTGACTGATTCAGATGACAGCTCAGAAGACAACGTGGAACATGTGGATGAAGGTAAGTTAGAGTAAGAGGAGCTGTTGTGTGACTCTGGGATGAGACGAAGGCACTTGTGTTCGGGCTCTGGGAGGGGCTGTGTCCCACCTGCAGGAAACACCTGTGGATTCTGACACTGTTTGATATTGCGTCAGCTATCTATGGCCTGGCTGTCAGCTTTGGACTTGAGGGTGACTCCTCAATGCAAGGGGTCAATGGGCTGAGGAGCTCCTCTGTCTAGTTCCATGGACCTCCCATCCTGGTCTGACCTGGTTCAGGCGTCACTGTCCTGCCACAACGTGGAGCCGGGCCTGCTGGTCATGCCACAACACAGTGTCAGGCCTCTATCGTCCTGCCGTGACCCAACAGCAGGCCTCCTTCGTCATGGCGTTACCCAGTGCTAGTTTTACTGCAGCCCTCCCCGATGACAACACAGAGCTATACACAGAGTCAGTTACCCCTCTGGGAGGGAAAGTGGAGTCTGGAAACTCCTGTGGGCTCTCAAACTGATTGA
Organism: Isurus oxyrinchus; assembly: GCA_026770705.1. NCBI lineage: Eukaryota > Metazoa > Chordata > Chondrichthyes > Lamniformes > Lamnidae > Isurus > Isurus oxyrinchus. The sequence continues at coordinate 14,532,238 of JANJGN010000034.1, forward strand.
TATCCAGTGCCATATATCTGAAATATAGGTAAGTGACTTAGGAGGGAAATTAGGTAAAACACAATAGAGCAAGTTTTTACCCAGAATAGAGAGTGCTGATAAAATGCACAGAATAGAATTCTCAATATACTGTTCAAGGAGAGCTGGAAATACTGCCCTATTTGTCTCCCACACCTCTACTGCTCATGGCCATTTGCACAATACCTAGCCATCAGGTTTCTGATTGACGTGTGCTTCTTCCAATTACAGTGGATCTTCAAATGATTCCCTCTATGTTGCACATAAAGCCACATGAACTGCGCGATATGGGGGTGAGAGAGATAAAGAATTATCATTTGGATGAAGGTAAGTGAGAGCAAGTTGGGTTATGTAGTGTTCTGGTCATGGTGTCAGGGTTTGGATTGGGGCTAGAAGCCTGGTGCAGGAAACACCTGTTGGTTATACCACTGTCTGATATAGTCTCTCATATCTATTCTTTGGACCTGGGTGGGCCTCATGGCACAGGGTCTCAATGGGCTGAAGCTTCCCCTGTTTCTTGCAATTTCATGGACCTCCAATCCAGGTGACCCAACGACAGGCCTCCAGGGCTCTTGCTATGTCTCATCTCCAACTGTTGCAGTTTCTTTGGAAAGAGATGAGCAGTTGCTATCCTGATTTTAGCTGTTCCTAAGCAGTAAAGAGGAAGAGAGAATGACAGGATAGGTCATAGTTATGACTATCCTGGTCCACAATGTGCCTCTTCCCAGGGTGTAGGTTACTGTTGGGAGTAAATCTTCCACATCCTGTATGGGGGCAGGTTTAATGTGACAGCCGGAGGTTAATGTTGGGGGACAACACAGAACTGTACAGCCGTCAGTTACCCTCTGGAGAGGAGGATTTTGGAAAATCCTGTAGGGGCTCAAACTGACATTTTTACTTTATTTGTTCATGAGATGTGAGCCTCGATGTCAAGACCAGTTTTTGTTGCCCATCCCTAATTGCCCTTAAACTGAGTGGCTTGCTAGGTCATTTCAGGGGCAATTAAGTTCTCAATCACAGTGCTCTGGGTCTGGTTTCTCACAAGTCAGATGAGGTAAGGGTGACAAATTTTGTTCCCTAAAGGACCAGATTCTTACAACAGTTGTCAGGGTCACCATTACTGAGACTAGCTTTATATTCCAGATTCATTAATTGAATTCCATCAGCTGCCATGGTGAGATTGGAACCGTTGTTCCCAAAGCATCAGCCTGGGCCACTGGATTATTAGTCCAATGTCAGTACCACTACATCACCATCTCTCCCAATGTCTAGTGTCAGAAATATGAAAAATAGATAACAGCGACTTAGAAGGGAAATTATGAAAAGCACCTGTTTACCCAGAATGGAGAGTGTTGATAAAATACAGAGGATAGAATTCCCAATATACCGTTGTTAGAGGGATTGAAAACCTGCCTTGTTCTCTACAATTGCCAACTGTTTCCACACTTCCCAGCCAACAGCTTTCTAATTGGCATGTGCTTCTTCCATTCTGACAGATTCGAGTTGGGGGGAAGAGTCAACCGATTCAGAGTTCGGCTCAGATAGCAAGGAGGAACATCTTGATAAAGGTAAGTGAGAGTAAAAGGAGCTGTTGTGGATTGTGGGCAGGGGTTGTGCCATGTGGCTGGACCCCCCGTGCAGGAAACTCCTATATGTTGCCATGATGTTTGATAAAGTGTTAGTTATCTGTAATGTTGATAGTAAGGGCATCTGGTCAATGGAAACCCCTAAAATGATGATGCTGACGGATTAATTTATGGTAATGTCATGGGGAGATTGTTATATACTCTCTTGTTGGAGATGGTCATTGCCTAGCAGTTGTGAGGCATGGATGTTACTTGCCACTTATTAGCTCAAGCCCAAATGTTATCCAGGACTTGTTGTATATGGACATGGGCTATTTCAGTATCTGAGGACCTGCAAATGGTACTAAGCACTGCAATAATCATTACGCCAAACAAATGTTGAGGACTTCCTGGGACACACTCTCGCTATATCATTGTGCCGAAATGTGTGGTGGGTCTGGACATATCCAGGTATGGGGTATTGGCTGATAAGTATGATTCTGAAGCTATGACTATGACAGGCTGTTACTTGACTAGTCTATGGAACAGCTCTCTTTTGGCACAAGACCCAGATGATATTGTTACGGACGGGGGTGGAGGAGAGGCTTAATTTAAACCGCATTGATTTCTCCTCTCGCCACCATCCATAAACATTGTGTTTCGATTTGCTTCGGTTGTTTTTAAGTGATGTCGTATTAGGTTTTTGTGTGATCCAATTACTATTAATAACCCCACAGCCACCTCTAGATAGGATGAACCCAAAAGTTAGTTTATTTGCACACACTGAATACACAGCAGGGGGATTGCAACTTAGTTCCCTTTGCATTCATACAGTAAAAGAGGGATAGAGAAAAGAAAGATTTACAGTGCAGAGACCAGGAAAAAAGAAATGGTGTTTCACACGAGTTTGAGTCCAGAATCAATGCCCAATGAGGTAGTCCTTCGCGGAGATTGGCAGGCTGAAAACTGATGTTGTTTAATTCACATAATGAGATAGGCACATGGAAATGAATCGGTCTTGTAGGCGATAGTACAGCAGTATAGCAAAAAAAAGTGTAGATGTAGCTAGTTATTCAACCTGGGCAAAGCTCCTTTTCTATGTTGCTGCTAGGACGATGGTAAAAGATCAGACTGACTTTTGCAGTACAGCAAGGCAATATTACTGGTTACACAAACTAGAGGTCCATGTCACGAATTCCACCTCTTCAGTATCTTAGACAAAGGTTGTGCATCCCACATCTGGGTTCCCGAGATGGTTAAATGTCTCAACCATTAAGAATTGAAAGGAAGGTGGCGGAGCCCTTTGTCCTACCAGACAATCAGACTCTGGTTGGCCAACCTGGCTTATGAAATGCAGATGGCCTTTGTGTAGCTCTCTTTGAATTTGGTCTGTGCAGCCCACAATGTGTTGTTGGTGTCTCTTTGGCGATAAGGAGGTACAAATTTCTTTGGAACTGCCAGATAGCTCCTTTTGTTCAGGTTCAGATTCAGCAATTTTAAAAGGTCTTTGTCCAGATTTTAAGATTTTAGAAATCGCCAAGAGGATATCTTTTTTTTTAAAATATCCAGGGTGAGGTCTTAGGCCCTTCGCTGTACTGATGAGAATTTTGCAGGGTCAACTTGCCATGGTGTACCTTTGACACCTGCGGTGCCAAGCTTGGTGCCAGGTGGTCCAGCTGCTTTTATTTTTCATCGCAATTTGGTGAAACTGAATGGCTTGCTAGAACAATAGATAACAACTTTAAAAACAGGTGCAGAAGCAGTCCATTTGACCTCTCAAACTTGCTCTGCCATTGAATAAGATAATAGCTAATTTGATTGTGGCCTCGAGTTCACTTGTCTGCTTGCCTGCCCATCCCACATAACACTGGACATCCTTGCAGACCAGTAAAACTGTCTAATTCATATATTCAATGACCCTGCCTCCGGGTAGAGAATTCCAAAGATTAATGACGCTCCGAAAGAAGAAATTTCTCCTCATCTCCTGTTGTCTTAATTCCCTGTGAGGAGAAAAAAAACCTCCCAGCATCTACTGTCAAGTGTCCTCAGAATCTTACATGTTTCAATAAGATCACCTCTCATTCACTCCAATGAGTATAACCTGCTCAACCTTTCCTCATAAGACAACTCCTTCATCCCAGGAATCAATCTAATGGACCTTCTCTGAATTGCTTCCACTGCAAGTAGATCCTTTCATCAGGGACAAGAGGGGGGTTTATTTAAACAGCAGTAATTTCTCTTTGCACCACATATCCTTAAACAGAGAGGTGTTTTTATTTGCTTTCCCCCTTTCATAAGCGATGGTGTATTTCCCAACCCTTGGGAGGAAGGTTGCAACGTAGCCTTTGCATTCATACAGTAAAAGAGGGATAGAGAAAAAGATTTACAGTGCAGAGACCACAGAGAAAAGAAGTGGTGTTTCACATGGGTTCCAGAGTCTGGAAACATTGTCCAGTGAGGTAGTCCTTCACAGAGGTTAGTGGGCTGAAAACTGTACACGTAGTACAGAATTCCAGCTGAAACAGTATAGATGGGACCAGATATTCAACCCAGGCAGAGCTCCTTTTCTGTGAGGCAGCTTGTAGGATGGTAAAATGGTTAACACGAGGATTCTCTGCTCCTCCAAGTGTATCCACAAGCTGGAGGGTAAGCAATTTTTGAATTCCTCCAACAATGTCAACTCATGCAACCCTTCATAGGTACGTGGGATTCTTAGGGACCTTACCATCAGTCAAACGCAATTTCCTTTAGGAGTTCGAACTCTATGTAGGCTTGTGTTGGCTTCTTACGAGTGTTCCAGAATTGCTGGTGAGATGTCTTCGGGACTAACACTTCGGCACCTTGGATGGAAACCTTGGTCTGCTCATAATTCATGGACACATCAGGAGTCAGCATGGAGTAGACCTCTAGGGCTTTCTCTGACAGCTGCCCTTGAATTAAAAATGTCCAGGGATTCAACGGCCATTTTAACTATCCTGCCACCTTCTCAAAAGTGGTAAAAAAAAACTTCACATCATTCTCTTCAAATTTGGGAATGAATCTAGCATACTCGAGGGCCTCAGAGTGGTTCTGGGTTAAGGAAATAAGTGATGCTATCGGGCAGCTTTCAGCTGTCTGGTCTCTCTCTCTCTCCCTTTGAGCTGCTAGCTCCATTTCTAATTTTCAGAGCTCTCCCTCTCTCTCTTTCCCTCTCCTGTGCTTCCCTTTCTCTTTCCTTAAATTCTAGCTGCATTCTGAGCTTTTCCAGCTAGAATTTGAAGGGGATTCAGAGTCATGGTTGAGCTATACATCTAACTGCTCTATTGGTAATGTGAGATCCAAATGTTCCACCAACAACTGGATCAGTTCATTTCTCTTCACTTTATGGGCAATTTTAACTGTACCTTCCTAGCCACAGCTTTCAGTTGCTCTGTGCTGAGGGCTGCTAAAGTTTCACCATTCAAATTTTCTTGCTTGACCCACATCTAAACGTCAAAAATTGCAATTTTCTTAGTGTTAGGGAAAAAGAATTTGCTATAGCACGTTACTGGTGTTTCAAAATTTCCAGCCAATCAGTTTTTCCCTTTAACTTCCCTTTAGATATTTAGACTCTTTTAGATCAGATTTAGCTTGCGTCTTAATTTAGACTATGGTCAAATTCCAAGGGGTGATCCAGGATTTGAGTGCTCAATTTCTGTTACAGACAGAGATGGGGTTTATTTAAACAGCACTAATTTCTCCTCTCACCACCTGTCCATAAACAGAGGTATTTTTGATTTGCTTCCTCCTAAATAAGATGTATTTCCCAACTCTGTTTTGCTGTGATCCAAGTTCTATTAATAACCCCACAACAAACTCGAGATCAGATAAACTCAGAGTTAGTTTATTTGCACACTCTCAAAACACCGGAGGAGGATCACTATGTTGCCTTTTGTGTGCTCATAGAGTAAAATAGGGTTAGAGAAAAGAAAGATTTATAGGACAAAGACCATCGAGAGAAGAATTATTGTTTCATATGGATTCCAGAGTCCCAAATCAAGTCCAATGAGGTATTCCTTCACTGAGGTCAGCCGGCTGAAAGACTATGCTAGTTAATTCACTCTTCCGGTGTTATTGACTTCACACAATGAGGTACGCATGCAAAGATGAATCAGTCTTGGAGGTGATGGGCCAGGTTTTCAACCAGGGCAGAGATGCTTTTCTGCAAGGCTGCTTGTAGGATGGTAAACAGCAGACTAGCTTGCAGTTCCACAAGGCAATATTACTGGTTTCACAAACTAAAGCTCCGTGTTACATGACTCCCAACTCTCCACATTGTTTTCGACAATGGATGTATGTCCTTTGGGTCCACAGAATGGTTAAATGTTTCAACCATTAACACTTGAAAAGAAGGCTGCGAGCCCCTTTGTCCTATAGATAAGTAGACAACCTGGGTTATGAAATGCAGATGGCCTTTTTTTATATCGCTCTCTGAATTTGGTCTGTGGCTTTGCAGAGATAATGAGGTGCAAGTGTCTTCGATGCTGCCAGGTACTTATTTTGTTCGCAGGTCACAGAGAGACATAGATTCAGCCATTGTAAAAGGTCTTTGTCCAGTTTTTAAAATTTTAGAAATAGCCATTAGGATATCTATGTATATTTTATAAAAATGTACAGCGTGAGTGAGGTCTTAGCCCCCTCACACTTTAAGTAAAGAGACCAAAACAGTATGCAGCACTCCAGGTTTAGTCTTATCAATGCCCTGTACAGTTGTAGCAAGACTCCTACTTTTATGCTCCATCTCCCTTGCAATAAAAGCCGACATTCCATTTGCCTTCCTAATTCCATGCTGTACCTGCACACTAACTTTTTGTGATTCGTGTATCAAGACACCCAGATCCCTCTGTACCATAGCATTCTGCAGTCCCTCTCCATTTAAATAATATTCTGATTTTCTAGTCTTTCTGCCAAAGTGGACAACCTCACATTTTCACACATTATACTCTACCATATGTTTGCCCACTCACTTAACCCATCGATATCCCTTTGCAGGCTTTTTGTGTCCTCCTTACACCTTGCTTTCCTATCTATCTTTGTATTCTCAACAGATTTGGCTACAATATATTTGGTCCCTTATCCAAGTCATTGGTATAGATTATAAATAGTTGAGGCCCCAGCACTGATCCCTGTGACATTCCACTAGTTACAGTTTGCGAACCTGAAAATTAATCACTTATCCTGACTGTTTCCTGTTAATATATTACACCTGACACCATAAGCTCTTATCTTGTGTAGTAACTTTTTTGTAGAACTTATCAAAAGCTTTTAGGAAATCCAAATACACCCCTTTATCCACCCTGCTTGTTACATCTGCAAAAATCTTCAATAAATTTGTCACTTTTTTCCTTTCAAAACCACGTTGATTCTGCTTCATTGTATTATTTTCTAAATGTCCTACTACAACTTAATTCATAATGGATTCCATCATTTTCCCAATAACAGAAGTTAATTAACTGGCCTACAGTTTCCTGTTTTCTGTTTCCCTCCTTTCTTGAATAGAGGTGTTACATTTGCGTTTTTCCAATCCACTGGGACTTTCCAAAATCTAAGGAATTTTGGAAGATTAAAACCAATGCACCCACTGTATCTGCAGCTATCCTAGGATGCAGGCCACTAAGTCCAAGGGACTTGATAGCCTTTAGTCCCATTAGTTTTCCTACTATGTCTCTAGTGATTTTCATTCCTCCCCTTGGCCTCATGATTTTCTTAATTACCCAGTCTCATCTTCTTACGGGCCAACATTTAATTTGACTCCTCTTCCATTTTATATAATTATAGACGTTTTTACTGTCTGTTTTATTTTTGTTGCTAGTTTACTCTCATTCTGATTTGACCCTCTTTTTCAAATCATTCTTTTCTGACTTTTACAGTCTTCCCAATCTTCTGGCCTACCCCTAATCTATGATACCATCCTTCACTTCTGTAGTTAGCCAGGGATGGTACATTTGTCCTCCCTCCCTCCCTAATAGTTATGAACTATCAACAAATATATAATCTATCTCCTTAAATGTCTGCTTTTGCTTATCTACTCTTTTTAACTATAATTTCCCAGTGCAATTTAGCTAATTACGTCTTCATACCTTTATTATTGTCTTCACTTAACTTTAAGACACTACTTTCAACCCAAGTTGCTCACCTTGAAACTGAATCTGAAATTCTGTTGTGTTATGACCATCTGTTTCTAGAGGGTCCTTTTACTATGAGATCATTAATTAATCCTGTGTCATTACGCATCACCTATTACCAGGTCTAATATAGTCTGTTCCCAGGTTGGTACCCAGGATGTACTAAGAAATTGTCTCTACACATTATGAACTCATCCTCTATGCTACCTTTGCCAAACTGATTAGTCTGATTTTGTGAAGGTTAAAATCACCCTTGATTACTCGAGTTCTTTTTTACAAGTTCCCGTTATTTCTTGATTTTAAACTCTATCCTACAGAGTAGCTATTGTTAAGGGGCCTATAAACTACTCCCACCAGAGACTTTTTCCTTTGCTATTTCTTACCTCCACACAAATTGATTCTACATCTTCATCTTTTGAGCAAGAACATTTCTCATCACTGAACTGACCTCGTCCTTTATTGGCAGAGCTACCGCACCTGCTTTTCCTCTCTTATCTCTCCAAAATGTCAAATATCCATGCATATTCAGCCTTGGCTACTTTGCATTCATGCCTTTGTAATGGCTATCATATTATACCCATGTATTTCTATTTGCGCTATCAATTGATCCATCCTGTTAAGAGTGCTGAATGCATTCAGATAAAGAGCCTGTCTTTACCATATTTTTTTTTTACTATGACCCTATGTGCTGGTGCACTCTTGAGTTTGTACCTTATATCCCTTCCTGTCACATGGTTATCATTACTCATTTCATTACCCTGTACTATTGCCTTGTCCTTTCTCTTAACTTTCTAAATCTCGCCGAACATTAACGCTGCCCCTGCCTCCATCACTCACTATTTAGTTTAAAGCCCACTCTACAGTCTGGCTCCAGCGCAGTTCAAGAGAAGCCTGTCCCAAAGGTATAATTCTCCCTTTCCCCTGGTGCCAATGCCCCATGAATCCAAACCCATTTCTCCCGCACCAATCTTCAAGGCATGCATTCGACTCTCTGATCCTACTTACCCTAGGCCATTGTACTAGTGGCTAAGGTATCCTTACCTTTGCGGTTCTGCTTTTTAATTTAATTTAGTCCCTAGCTGCTCATATACTCCATTAGCAGAACTCCTTTCTTGGTTCTCCCCATGTCATTGATACCCACGTGGACCACAACAATTGCATCCTTCCCCTCCCAGGCTCCTCTCTTGCCCTGAGCAGATGTTGTTAACCCTGGCATCAGGTAGGTAACACAGCCTTCTGGACTCACTTTTTCAGCTGTAGAGAACAGCATTTATCTCCCTAACTATACTGACCCCTGCTATTACTCCATTCCTTTTTACTCCCTTGACTTGAATGACTCCCTGCTATCACAATGTTGTGGTCCGACCCTGCTCGTCCACACAATCTGTAAGAACCTCGAACCTGTTGGACAAGTGCACAGGCTGAGATTCCTCCGTTGCTACCTTTTGCATCCCCTATACTTGCTTCACAACCCTCCTGTCCCAGAACACTGACTAAATCTGAAGTATCTAACCTAAGGGTAGATAGACTGCCTCCTGGAACAAAGTGTCCAGGGAACTCTCTCCCTGATGCATCAGAGTGCCCAAATCTCAGTTTCCAACTCATCAACTCTGAATCGAAGTTCCTTGAGCTGCAGATACTTGTTGCGCATGTGATGGCTGTGGACCACTCACTTCCAAATGCTACAGTTGCAACACATCACTTGCCCTGCCATATTATTGTATTTTCTATATCCAGATCAGGTTTTCAAATTTAGAAATATCACTCATTGATAATTTGTAGTTATATTAAGCAGTTCAACTCATTAAACTTAATCCATACTAATAGTTCCCCAGTTCTAGTTTAAACTACTGCCTCAGTTTAGAGAAAAACAACCTTAAAACTCACTAACCAATCATCTACCAGCTTACCTAATTAATGGCTCTGGACTTATCTCTCATGTCTCACTGTGTCCTGCTCTGTCTCCTGGACCACTGCTTATTCTGTTTAACAAAAAAAAAGAACAGCACCTCTTCCCCTGCTGCAGCTACTTCCCCCGCTGTACAAAATTCCTGAGTTCAGTACTCTGTCTAGCAGTTCTCCATTGAGCTGGCCTCCATGCTACTCCTTAAGTGAGCAAAAATCCTTCTTTATTTAGATTAGCTGGAATTCCAGAGACCTGAGTCAGGTCCTGTTAGTTAGGGAACCAGTTCCATCAAGCCACCCAATTAACTAATGCTGCAGCTGCCGTAAGCAGGCAGCTTGTTTACCAATAAGACTGAAAGAATCTACAAGTTAATGTTTAAGTTCAATTAAATGCTAATTGCAACATTTCTGTAGATTTTAAGAAGAGATCAACCTGAGTATCATCAAAAAAAGCACGTCAAAACTTTCATCATGAGCTCATCAGGACATCTGTTAGAATACCAAATGAAAAGGGAAGAACTGTTTATACTTCTTCATGACTGGTTCGCAATGATCGAACACTGATTACTACTGTCTACCGCAAGCCTACCTTCTCTGGTCAAGATATGTGTTGGGATTCCTACAGTTCCAAGCGCTATAAGATTGGCCTTATTTGCAACTTTGCAAATGGTGTCCAAGCGACTTGCTCACTGTGCAAGCTTAATGCTGATATAGGGCACATCAAAGGCATCCTACAAGTCAGATCACTGCTTGCTGTATGTTGCGCAAACTTATGAATTGGCCTAAGGCCTCCACTTTCGGTCATGAAAAGTGCCCAGCCTACCTCAGAATACTCTGGAAGGGTAAGGTATCTCAAAAATTTGAGCAAAAGGTGAAGCTAGCCATTTCATGCTGCTATTATGCGGGGGCTACATGCGTGGTGTTTGCCATTAACACAATGCTGCTATCAAATCAAAGACATTTTGCTTACCGCACAAATGAGTAATGTGATTTATGAATTTCAGTATCGGTGTGATGCTAGATGCTAGGCTGTACATCCCAAAGACTGGCAGATTGTATCAAACAACATGTCCCTTCGGCTATTCGCAACAGGCCGTGCTGTTAGGAAATAGAGAGTTTAAGTTTTATATTTGTATTTATGGGTGTTAGGAATGAGTTTTACCTTTTTAAGGTTTAAGTTTGATTTGTATTTCTGTATTTGTGTGTTACCAAGGTCAAGCTGAGTTTTTGTTTCATTTTAAAAGGTGCCTGCATTTCTAATGAGTTTTACGAATGTACGAGAAGTTAAGCAAATACGAGAGTAGAAGAACTGGGCTGTTGCCAAGCAACAGGGGATCAGAGGCAGGCCCCTCCCACAGACATACACAGAAGAAACTAGAAACAGCAGTTTGATTTGGAAGCTGCTCGAGTTTAGTTGGTTTTGAAGACAGCTGCCAGGTAGAAGCAGCCTAGAAGGGCCAGATAACCAGTCCAAAGCTAAAGTTGGTTGAAAGTGGCTGCCAGAGAGAGACTGGAGCAAAGGGGACAAAGACCTAGTCCCAAATTAAAGAAAAAGTCCCCAAAATCCAAGGGAGTGGAACAGGAGAAAATCCCAAGCAGACGTTCTAGCCAAAGGAAGGCCGGGAACCAGGAAAAGTTCTTGTTCTGTAGAAATGAAAGTAGGGAGCAGAAAGAAAGGCTTCATGCAGATTTAAAGGAAGCAGATTAAAAGCAAGAGACCAGAAGGTCCAAAGAGACCTGAAGGTCTGTAACTCTTTGCTATGGGCATGTGAAGTAGTGGTGTACTGTTGACGGCTGAGTCAGTGAGAGAGAGTGCATGGAAGAAAGCCTGAATGCATGTGGTGACCCAGGGAAGAGAAACATCAGAAGTAGAGTTCAAAGCCCTGGAGGTGGATCCTTGCAGAAGGTGTCTGAAAGAAAGCGTCGGTTTGGAGAAGATTCCAGTGTGAGCTCTTGGAGAGTGGAGATTGGAAACCCTCGTGTGAGTTCAGTGAGCTCAAATGTGACAAGCATCTGGGTGGAGTTGAGGAGAAATAGGTGGCATCTGTCACTTGGGTTCAGAATGTGGTGTGTCTGACCACCGCTTGCCTAATGGTTTACATGTACTATGTACTTACCATGGACATTTGATTATAAGATAGCTTTTGTAACTTGTGTTATCCTTACAAATTTGTATATATCTGTAAAGGCATAGTTGTGGGTGAAGAGGTATTGTAATGTAGTTTATCTTTTCTTGTTTGATAAACTTTTATTCTTTTGTTAAAAGTTCATTAGCTGATTCCAGTGACAGTTCAGTAGCCACTCTCCACATATCTAAACAAACAAAAGTTAGGATCTATCTAGCTGGGTTCCACCCTGGGAGCAGGCTTGTCCGGTGGTGACCTCAGCTAGGATCATAACAGTATCCAACCAGCCTGTGTTTGCGAAACTCAAAAGTGTCCAACATTAGATGTAATTTTGCAATTGGACAATATTTGCTAAACAATCCTGAGTATGCTGAGAATTACGCTGACAACCAATTTCTGATTATCACTGGGACTTGCAGTTTGCCACACATGCATGTGTTAGAAGCTACATGTCTTAATACAGAGCCTTGTTCTTTGCAAACAGAAAGAACATGCACCCACATTGTGCCTGTTTCAGATGAAGAAAATAGGTGACAGCCATTCTCTGGTTCATTCCTCAGGGCAATCCCATGACCATTCAGAGTCAATCTGCCTTGTTTGAATTTAAACAAAGCTCGTCGGTTAATTCTCAGTCATCAGTTAACTGATGCATCTCCATGGCAACACCACTATCAATCAGAGTCCACTTGCCAACCAATCAGCATTCTCTTCTCATGAAGTATAAGTTGTCTCACATTTGGTATTCTTGCAAATGTCTTGAGTGCAATTCAACTATAACATTGCTTAGAATTCCCCAGCCCGTTCAGAAGTGCAGGGAATTCAGAATTAGACTAGGAAATACACAGTAGCAAAATAAAGGTAATAAATTGGTGGTAGAGTCATATAGACCTGATGTCAGACAATACAGATTGAACATTTCAGTTCTGACTAAAGGTGATTGACCTAAAATGTTAACTCTTTCACTCTCCACAGACATTCCCTGATCTGCTGAGTGTTTTCTGTGTTTTTTTTAATTAACAGCATCTGCAGTATTTTTGCCTTTTGAATACTGAGTAAAGTGTGAGTGGCGGAATGTGCGGCAGTGGAAGCCATATTTAGGCCTGGTTAGGGGAGGCACAGGTAACATTAAATGTGAACTTGTAGTTTGGCTAAAGTACAGTTATTATTGGAGGCAGAGGACCTTATTAAAATGCGAGAGGACACTGGGGGAAGAAAAGGCAATAGTTGGCCATAGATTCAGATTCACAGCAATGATGCTGGCCAAGCCCAGGACTTTGGGATGTCTCACAAATAGGAATAAAAGTTCTGAAAATGCATGTACAATCCATGTTAGGTAAATAAGTACAAGAAAAGGTAGATAAAGTTCAAATATTCACCCTTTTTAAAAAAAAGTTTCAATCTTTCTCAAACAAACTCTTAGTATGATATGCAAATCGAAGCATGAAATCCAGGTTGGTATGCCCAAACACTATGATGGCAGGCAATTACCAATGTCCCCAAGAAAGTTGCCTCACCCGTGTATGTCCGAACTCTGCCTACTGGAGGTCACCAAGGCCGCATATGTGCAAATGTGTGAAATGTGCCTGGACATAACTTCTGGTTCATTGTCAGGCGTCACTCCAAGGAAAGATAGATGGAGCACAAAATAGAATTGAGGTTTTGTTCAAAATCTGGTCACAAATTCATTTATTTTCTGCACATTATTGGGCTCGTAATGGTACTTTGAATCATGACAAAGGATATTGTAAGTTTGCAACTTTGTTTCTGCATCCCACTGATATTCTAAAAAGCATAATTTATGTAATACGTTTTGATTTCAGATTTTTCAAAGCAGAAATACCCGCACACTTCATATTCAAGACATCATGCTGTTCACCGTTTAACTATCAACCAGAAGTAAGTTGTCTTCATCAGGAAGTGTGTTTCCAGACCAGACAAACCAAATAAAATGTTTACTTTTGTTTAAACAAATTCACCTTGAAATCTAACTTTCCTCCCTTCCTGTTCTTTGTCAGTGCCCTGGAAAGATTGAGGAGTCATCTATGTATATACAACCCTCCAAAAAACTGTGTGGACTGTATAAACATCTTGCTGTTTGGCATGATGGGTGCTGGTAAATCATCCACCATTAATACATTTCTCTCAGCTCTGGATCCAGATGGAAGAACGATAAACTGTGTCCCAACTGGACAGCATCCTGACTCACTCACACTTGAGGTACCCTCTCCAACATCTTTTTAAAATTTAATTCTCAGGAAGTGGACATTGCTGGCAAGGCTGACATTTATTGCCCATCCTTTGTCACCCTGCCCTGATAAAACTGAGGCTTCACAATCACTTTTACTGAGACTGGTGCTTTATTTAAAGATTTTTAAAACTGTACTTAAATTCTGAAACTGTTGTGCTGTGATTTGATCTCACTCTCTATCATTGGTCCCTTTAATGTAACTGCTACATGATCGTAACGCTAAATTGACTTATTGTTGAGGTAGTACATTGAGTCAGAAGGTTGAGTTCAAATCCGATTCCAACTCCACACACTCCTGGTGCCAGTTCTGAGAGGGTTCTGCAATGTCTGAGGTGCCATCTTTTGGCTAAGACGTTAAACCAACACCAGGTCTTCTCTCATAGGTGTCCTTAAAAGATCCCACAGCTGTTATTTTTAATAGCAGACTTCTTCCTGGCGACTTAAAACAATATTTATCCCTCAACCATCTCTACAACAGATGATCTGTTTATTATTTCATTGTTTTTTGTGGGTGCTTGCTGTGAAAAAATTGGCTCCCACATTTTCTATGTTACAGCATTAATCACATTTCAAAAAGGTACTTCATTGACAGTAAAGTGCTTTAGCATATTCTGAAGCTGTGAAAGGAACTGTATTAATGTATGTCTTTTAAAAAATTACTTAACAGCTCAAGTCCTACAAGTCAAACTCGTTGAAGTTTTGGGACACAACCGGTTGGAACTCATTCGATGATGCAGTTAAGGCAAAGGAAGTGTTAAGGATGATCCTGGAAGGAAGGGTGCCACCAGGAACCAATGTGAGTTGACCTAGCTATTTCATGCTTTTAAGATGTACCATTTTAGAGAATCTCATATAGTTCAAAAAGCCATTTGGAGTGAAAAAGGAGCAATATTTACATGACAAAGCTTTATTTACATCAGCAATGGCTACGGTGATAGCAATCTTGCCTCAGTCAGTTGGCTGTGGACTCATGCCCCCACTTCAGGGACCAGAGCCCCTAGTGCCAGAAGTGAAAGAGTGTAGCACTGCCAGACTGAGACACCGCCTGCCCATTCAGCTTTGTAAACCACAAGCACCCATATTATTCCAAGCACACATGTGCAGTTCTAAAGTTCTGCAACTTAGCCTCTGCTACGTAGGATCTCTCACTTTCCCACTCAATGAATTCGGCCCTCAAGTTGCATTGAACAGCAGCCGCACTCTATCCAAAGCTCCCGGATATGAAAATGGTCAACATCGACAAAGCGCACATCGAGAAACGCGCCCTCACTCAGGTCACGTTAGTTCCGATAGTGTATCTTTCCAAACGACCAAGCAACACACCTGGATCACAGTCTGGTCCTCTGATACAAACACTCAACTCTTTAGCATGCCTGAGCTATTCACACCACTTTTAACATTCAGTCCCTTTTTCAGTTTGCTCACACCAACAGCTTCTGAAGTTCTATTTTCTTCTTCCTGCCAAGCAGAAAACTGACCGACTCGTAGAGAGCCTTGCTTACTTTCCCTCACACAAATTCTAGGTTGAGAAACGTGCCTGTTCAGACCAGCTGCCACAGAACAAGCTGGACCTAACACCACCCCAATTAGCTTTCATCCCCATAGTAACTTTAACTTCTCAGAACCTAATGACTTCATGAATAGGAATCCACTTACTCCTCTTTCCAGAATTATCTTAATTTCACTTTGGACTGAAATACACATCTCACAAAAAGAAAATACAGGCTCTACCCAAAAGCGGAAGGGTCATCACAAAGCCAAGAGTTAACATTGAATTGATGTTAAACTCTCTATTTCCTAACAAATTTTAAGTAAATTATATTTGTATGTTGTGGGTGTTAGGAATGAGTTTTAGCTTTAAAGTTTAGGTTTGATTTGTATTTCTGTAAATGTGTATGAAGGAAAAGGTCAAGTTGAGTTTTAGTTTCACTTTAAAAGTTGTCCACATTTCTAATGAATTTTACGATTGTAAGTACAAGTTAAGCAAACACAAAAGTAGAGAAACTGGTTCAGAGCCAGGCCCCTCCCACAGACATACACAGAAGAAACTAGAAACAGCAATTTGATTTGGAAGCTGTTTGAGTTCGGATGGTTTTGAAGACAGCTGCCAGAAGAGACTGGAGCAAAGGGGACATCTAGCAAGTCCCAAGCTAAAGAAAAAGTCCCAAAATCCAGGGGAATGGAACAGGAGAAAGTCCCAAGCAGACCTTCTAGTCAAAGGAAAGACAGGAACCTGGAAAAGGTCCTGTTCTGTGGAAGTGAAAGTAAGGATCAGAGAGAAGGCTCCAAGCTTCAGGTTTAAAGGAAGCGGATTTAAAGCGATAGTCTGAAGGTCTGTAACTCTTTGCTATGGGCAGTGATGTATTGTTGACAGCTGAGTCAGTGAGAGAGAGTGCGTGGAAGACAGCTTGACTGCATGTGGTGATCCAGGAAAGAGGAACATCGGAAGGAGAGTTTGAAACCCTGGAGGTGAACCCTTGCAGAAGGCATCCGAGAGAAAGGGTTGGTTTGGGAGAAGATTCCAGTGCAAATTCTTGGAGAGTGGAGATTGGAACCATCGTGTGAAAGACGGAGTGCAGTGAGACCGGGAGGCTCACAGTGTGACAAATGTCTGGGGCAGTTGATGAAAGGTCCATAGCATCTGGTTGAAGTGCCATCTGTCACTTGGGTTCAGAGTGTGGTGTGTCTGACCACAGGTTGCCTAGTCATTTACATGGACAGTATACTTACTGTGAACATTAGAGTATAAGATAGCTTTTGTAACCTGTGTTATCCTTACAAATCTGTATTTATCTGTAAAGGTATAGTTGTGGGTGAAGGAGTTTTGTAATATAGTTTATTTTTTCTTCTTTGATAAAGTTTTATTCTTTTGTTAAAAGTTAATTAACTGACGTCAGTGACTGTTCAGTAGCCACTCTCCGCATATCTAAACAAACAAATAAAAGTTAGGATCAATCACCCTGGGATCAGGTTTGTCCAGTGGTAACCTCAGCTGGAATCATAACAAGCTAAGACTTCAAGCTAGAATATCACTTGTAGTAATGCAGCAGCCACTTTGCACACTGTAAGCTTTCACAAACAGCAAAGTGATAAATCGTCCAATTGTTGTTTAGGGATAGATAATGGATAGGTCACTGGGGAGAATGCCCCACTTGGTCTTTGAAATAGTGGCCGTGACATATCTTATGTCCACTTGAGCGAGCAGACAGGGGCCTTGGTTTAATATCTCATCCGAAAGACCTAGACAAGCCTGAAAGAAGAAATCTTGCACATATATAGTGCTACGATACACTGCTGAAATCAGTTAAAAGGATTTGTAAGTGGCTTCCTTTTGTAAAACTTCTTAGCATCTGAAGAACATGAGAGGGGCCATGCTGGATATAATAGATTACAGAAAATAAAATTGCTAAACCTAAAAATACCTTTTCAACCTCTGTTAAAGGTGAGTCGTAATGGATTTAAATTTAGCTGCTTCATTCCAAATTATATTTTGACATGGAGATCTATCAATGGAAAATGCTGTGAGAATAATGGGAAAACAGAAAACCAAGAATAACACGGACAGACAATGTAATAGTGAAACATAGGGAATCATCCAAGAGTAATAGAGGACTATGGAGAATAGTCCAAGAATAACACACATTGACAGAATAATTGAGAAACAATAAAGGAATAGTTCCAAGAGTGACAGAGGACAAAGTAACTGAAATATACAGAATAGTCCGAGTAACACACATAACAGTAATAGCAAAATATAGAGAATAGTCATGGAGTAACACACAGGAACAGAGTATCAGACAAACAGAGAGAATAGTCCAAATGCACGAAGAAAATGAAGAAAAATACCAAAATTATGAGAGGAAGAGATAAAGTTAGAGTTTAATGGAGCGAGAAGATGACCCTCACTGATCAGGGTCAATCTTGATCTCAGTAGAATTGGTGAATGAGCCTTGTCTGATGGGACTGAGAACCCCTCCAGTAAGCTTTCACCTTGACGCTGAATAATTGTGAACATTTATGTTGGTAGCTATTTGTGTAACCAATTCACTTTTCTCTAACTTAGTTGAAGGATTTCAATCCTGATTTAGATGATGCTCAAAATCCAGTCATTCTTAAAAATGTAATCCATGGAGTTGCATTCGTTTTTAACACCTTTACCATAGACAACGTTGGTCTGGATTTATTGAAGCAGCTTCAGGATCTACATACCTTTGTTGCACAGAAAAGTAAGTCTCTGTTTTGCTTTCTGCCGATATAACCTTTGTCACCATTCAGTTTTATGTTTCACATTCATATTCCTGTCAAACTTCCCTTTTCAGATATTTACAAGATTGTGATTGGGACGAACTTTGATCGATTAAGGATACCCAAGAAAAGTTATGATCGTATTTATGCAAACCAAAAACTAAAACGCAAGGTAATGGAGTTTTTTCATTTGTGGAATCAGGTGTATTGATACATCCTGAGAAGCATTGTTTTTTAATTGTGAGTGTCGTTGACATGGCTGGCATTTGCTGCCCATCCCTATTCCATCTGAAGATGATGGTGAGCCACCTTGAACCATTGCAGTCCATGTGTTGTAGGTACATCTGCAGTGCTATTAGTGAGGGAGTTCCAGGATTTTGGCCCAGCAATAGGGAAGTATATTGGCTGTTCCTTTATAGTCAAAATAGTGTGTGACATGGAGGGAGGCTTGCAAATGATGGTGTTGTCATGTGTCTGCTGCCCTTGTCTTTCTAGGTGGCAGAGTTCAGGGATTTGGAAGGTGCTGTTGAAGGATCCTTGGTGAGTTGCTGCAGTGGAACTTGTAGATGGTGCCACGATGCGATGATGGACTGTGGGTAGGGCTTTAAGCCAAGAGATGGGAAGGGTCATTTGAAGTGAGATTTAGAAGTCTCAAAAGCAAGGTTAAGGCAATAGAGCAGTGTAATGATCTGGGTAAAGACATGTAGTGGGACAGGAAGTTAAATGGTGGAAGTGATCAGGTAATGGTAAGAAAAAAGACAAGTTCTTTATCTGAGTGCATACAGCTTTCTTTACAAGATAGGCAAATTAACAGCACTGAAAGTGATTAAGTAATCTAGATCTAATCCCTATTACTGAGACATGATTACAAGGCAATCAAAGTTGGGAAATAAGTACACGACATTTCAAAAAGTCAGTCCTGTTAGTAAAGGGTAGCAGTAAGAAATGATCTTGTGTCAGGAGGAGATCAGGAAGAAGAATCAGTATGGGTGGAGATTAGGATCAGAAAACACTCGTGGAAGTAGTTTCTTGGCTCGCTAATGTGATTATGCAGTTGGATGGAGCATTAGAAATAATTGGAGCTTGTAATAAAAGTAATGTAATCATTGTGAGGGACTTTAAATTTCATATGGACTGGGCCAATAAATAGGCAAAGTTAGTACAGAAGATGAGTTTGTAGATGCTTTACTGACAATTTCCTGGAATATATTGTGGAGCCAATTAGGGATTAAGCTACTTCCGATCTTGTGTAATGAGGCACGGTTAATTAGTAAGTTCATGGTCGAAGAGCCTCTGGGGGGAGAAAGTGATCATAATACAACTGAATTCCATTTAAATTTGAGGGCAACATACTTCAGTCCTGAAAAAGAACCTTAAACTTAAACAAAGTCAACTACATAGGTATGAGGGGGAGAGCTACGCTAAGATTGATAGGGTAAATAGTTGAAAAGGTATGGCAGTAATTAAACATTTAAAGAAAAAGATCAAAATGTTCAACATAAATACATTCCATTGAAAAGAAAAACTCAGCAAGATCAATCCGTGACTTATTGAAGAAGTTAAAGGAGAGTATCCTGGGGGTTACCATTGACCAGAAATTGAACTGGACCAGCCATATAAATACTGTGGCTACAAGAGCAGGCGAGTAACTCACCACCTGACTCCCCATAGCATGTCCACAGTCTACAAGGCACAGGTCAGGAGTTTGTTATGACCGCAGCAGATGTTAATTGCTAAGCAAACCAAATCCTAGAGGGAAACTTGGCTTACCTTTATTTTTTTGTATTCTGAAAATGAGAAGAAAACGTACTGATCTTAGTAACAAAAAGTCCAATAACACTTTTTTGTGGAATTTTAA
This sequence comes from Isurus oxyrinchus, assembly GCA_026770705.1. NCBI lineage: Eukaryota > Metazoa > Chordata > Chondrichthyes > Lamniformes > Lamnidae > Isurus > Isurus oxyrinchus. The sequence goes on from JANJGN010000034.1 coordinate 14,552,346, forward strand.
AAATTGAAAGTAAAATTTTATTAAGAAAATAAACTTTGCACACAAGATTACAGTTCAGTCAAAATTATTCTTACAAAAGATTCCTCCAACAGACTCCCTACTTGGTCGGACCCACAAGTAAACACCTTCCAGGCAACACTCCCTTATAGATCTTTAACTATAACAATCCAGTAATATTACCCAAGGCAAATTGCTGCAGCTTTAATAAAGACATACCACATGACCTCTTAAATTCTCTTTCACTCTACTGTGAAATCCAAGATTTCAGAACAAGACTGCTTTTTGCAACCCAGACTTTTCTGGCTTGACTGGATGGCTGATTCAAATTACATCATCTTACAGCTATTTCCAGGAAAACTTCCTCACACAGCCAACAGCCCAAAGCTATCAACAACCCATAAGCTCTCCTCAGTAACTCTAAAATATCTTTTTTTCCCCCCTTCCATCTCAGGTTTCATTGTTCTCACACCTCTTTGAAACTCAAATCCTTCCAAATATGAAATCTTTCATGTTTCTATTTTGTCTCTGCTTTTGGGTCAATAAAATGTAATATGCCCTCTTCAATTTATGTATGGAACTCCTGTAAGATGAAAAAATGTTTCTTGTCACTTCTGACTTCCCTTTGATATTCAAACAAACTCTCAACTTATAAAAATGCAAATGTTAGGTCCAACATTTTAACTTTTATCTCAAACCACCATGATATATCATTACAAATGCACAAATTTAATGTCTCTAACATTTCACATCTTAAATCTCCCAATCTGTCTCTAGGAACCTTTCCCCCAGCTTAATGCAATATTCCCCAAAAGTACTAAAAAAGAAAAAAAATTACATCCATTCTCAGAAGTGTGATGGAATACTCTCCACTTGCCTAGATGAGAGCATCTCCAACTCGCTCAAGAAGCTTAACACCATCCAGGACAAAACAACCCACATGATTGGCACCCCATCCACCACCTTAAACATTCATTGCCTCCACCATCGATGCACAGTGGCAGCAGTGTGTACCATCTACACATGCAGTGCAGCAACAAAGGCTCCTTAGATACCACCTTCCAAACCCACAACCTCTACCGCGTAGGACAAGGGTAGCAGATGCATGGGAAGATCACCACCTGCAAGATCGCCTCCAAGTCTCTTAGCATCCAGATTTGGAACTATATTGCTATTCCTTCACTGTTGCTGGGTCAAGATTCTGGAACTCTTTCCCCCCACCCCCCCCAACAGCACTGTGGGTCTACCTACACCACATGGACTGCAGCAGTTCAAGGCAGTGGCCCACCATCTTCTCAAGACACTTGAGAATGGGCAATAAATGTTGGCCCAGGCAGTGATGCCGATGGGGAGAAAAAAAAATTTAAAGAGGCTTCCAATTTTGCAAAGAACAGTAGTAAATCTGAGAATTGGGAGTATTTTAAAAACCAACAAAGGGCCACCAAAAAGTTGATAAAGAAGAAAAAAATGAGAATAAACTGGTCAGGATGAAAAACAGCTTCTTCAAGTATATAAATAAAGGAGAGTAACTAAATTAAATTTTGTTCCTTTAGAGGCAGTGACGGGAGAAATTACCATGGGGAATGAGGAAATAGCAGTTATTGAACAAATATTTTGTGTATCCCTTCACAATCGTAGGGACAAATTGCATGCCAGAAATAGAGGGGATCCAACTGAGCTAATAAAAGTGAGGAATTTAAAGTAATTAATATCAGCAGAAAAAATGTATTGGAGAAACATAAGAGACTGAAATCTGACAAATCCCCACAACCTGATGTGGCTGCAGACAGTGGATGCACTGGTTACGACTTTCCAAAATTCCTTAGAATCTATAATGGGTCCAGGGGATTGGAAGTGAATGTAATACCGCTATTGAAGAAAGCAGGGAGAGAAAATTGGAAACAGCAGGCTCCGAATCTTCCAAGGAGCGGCAATCGCACCACTCCCACTTCTCTTCAGCACGACGGAGCTCTGAATTTCTGACCAGGTATTCCAATCCCGGATTCTTCAGAAATCCAGAGCAATCTTCCATTGAACTGCTTAATCATAGCGCTGGATCATTCAGGTGGTGGAGAGGGGGAGGATTGGAAGACAAACCACTCCCCTGTTTTACGGCACAAGCTGCCGTATCCTGGTAAATATTCACTAACAAACCGAACAGCTTTGGGACATATAAATGAGTGAATGCGTGGGTGAGGAAAATAGTTAGGGAGGGTAAAATAAATGGGTAGGGAGGGTGATGTAAGTGAAGAGGGTGGCAGGTGGGTCAGGTTTAGACGGGTCGGATCATGTGTTTTCAGGTCTGTTTGGTGGGGGAGTCGAGGAGTCAACGGGGAGTTGCATGGTGGGGACTAGTCAGGTCGGGTTGTGGGGGGAGGGTGTTGTCGGGGAGTCAGTTGTATAGTTTCCCAGGAGTTAGATTAGGATTTTTCTGTCTAACGTTCCTGGGTAACTGTTTAGGTAAGTACATCAGAACTGTCCGAAGTCTCCGATTCTAACGTGAGTCGGAGACGTTTTTGAAGAGTCCGCAGGGGAATTGCCCACCGGAAATTCAAATTTTCCAGGCACATCCCATGGAGTCATTGCATTGGGACTGCCACAGGGTCCTGAAGCACGTTTTGCGGGATACATCCAGTCTCTGACAATCTAGAGACCGGAAGATTTGGGGCCAGGTCAATTTGCCTGACAAGTTATTGGAAAAATTCTGGAATTTATGATAGGAGTCTTAACAATGCACTTGGAAAATCATAGTATGATCATAGTCAATACAGTTTTACAAAAGGGGAAATGTGTTGTCAAATTTATTCGTTTTTTTTTAGGATGAAATTTTTTTATTCATGGGATGTCAGCATTACTGGCATGGGTATCTTTTGTTGTCTATCCCTAATTGCCCTTGAGAAGATGATGGTGAGTCACCACCTTGCACCACTGCAGTCCACGTATTGTAGTTATACCCACAGTGGTCTCAGGAATGGAGTTCCAGGATTTTGACCCAGTGAAAGAAAGGTGATATAGTTCCAAGTAAGGATGGTGCAGATCAAGCAGGCTGGTTTGTCCTGGAGGGTGACAAACTTCAAGTGTTGTTGGAGCTTTACTGATCTGGGCAAGTGGGGAGTATTCCATCGTACTCCTGACTTGTCTTGTAGATGGTGGACAGACTTTGGGGAGTCAGCAGGTGACTTACTTGCCACAAAATAGTCTATCTCAGTCCCTGACCACAGTATGTACATGGCTCATCCAGTTAAGTTTCTGGTCAACAGCAACCCCTAGGGCATTGATGACAAGGGATTCAGCTATGGTATCCGTTGAATGTCAAGGGGAGTTGATTAGATTCTCTCTCATTGGAGATGACCATTGCCTGGCCTTTGCATGGTGCGAATATTTCATGTCACTTATCAGCCTAAGCCTGAATGTTGTCCAGGTCTTGCTGCATATGAACATGGACTATTTCAGTATCTGAGGAGTTGCGAATGGTACTGAATGCTGACATTCATCAGAGAATATCCCCATGTTTAACCTTACGATGGAGGGATGGTCATTGATAAGGCAGCTGAAGATGTTTGGCATAGGACATTACCCTGAGGACCTCCTGCAGCAATGTTCGGGGACTGAGATGATTTGCCTCCACCAAGCACAATCACCATATTTTTGTGCTAGTTATGACTCTAGCCAGTGGAGAGCTTTCCCCATGATTCCCAGTTACTTCAATTTTACCCATATTACTTTTCACAAACTCTAGATATCCCAAAACACTTCATAACCAATGAAGTGTAGTCTCAGTTATAATATAGGAAACACAGCAGCTAATTTGTACACAGCAAGCTCCCACATGTGGCAATAAGTGACCAGATTTTTTTTTTTAGTAAATGTTGGTTCAGATTACTGCTGCAGGACATATAATCATCTTCACTAGTTTATAATCACTTTATCTGCTTCTCTCCTTTTTTTCTCAGTTTGCAAAGTTGTCAGATCATACTGGAATGAAAAAACGCACCATGTTTGTCGTTTCGAATGAGTGGAAAGGTGATAAGATTGAGAAGACAAAATGTGTTCTTGCTTTGTATGCACTGAAAAATATGGTCAAAAACATCTTAAAAGCTTAAAAGACAAACTTGATTATAGAGAACTGCTTAAGAGTTTCCATCTTCATCTCTGATAGGTCCCACTTTTTCCTTAACTAATCTTTTAGCATTAATGTATTGGTAAAACATCTTTGGGTTATCTTTAACTTTATTTGCTAATCCTTTTTCATGCCCTCGCCTTGATTTCCTTATTTCCTTTTTTACTTCGTCCCTGCACTTCATATATTTGCCTAGGCTATTTGCAGTGCTTAGTTCTTTGTGCCTACTGTACACTTTCTTTTTCCGGTTGATCTTCCCCTGTATTCTTCTGGACAACCAGGGGAGTCTAGATTTGGCAGTACCACACTTACTTTTGTAGGGGACATGTCTACTTTGTACAATTAGGATCTCACTTTTTAGTGCTTCCCACTAGTTTTCCACTGTTTTATTCTCCAGTAGTGCTGTCTAGTCCACCTCAGCCTTCTCATTTCTGCAAAATTTGCTTTCCCCCAGTTCAAGACTTTTACTCTTGCCTTATCTCTGTCCTTTTCCATGGTAATGCTAAATCTAACTGAATTGTGATCTCTGTCCCTGATATGGTCGCCAACTGTCACTTCACCCACTTGCCCTTCTTTGTTCCCCAAGACTAGGTCTAGAATTGCACCTCCTCTTGTTGGGTGTGTCACTAATTTGTTGGGAAAATTTTACTGGACACACTGCATGAATTTTTCTCCCTCAGTGCCCCTTATATTGTTTGAATCCCATTTGATATTAGGATAATTGAAGTCTCCTACCATTATTGCCCACTTGTTCTTACAAGCAGAAATTTGCCCGCATATTTGTTCGTCTATCTCCTCCCTTTCACTATTTGGGGGTCTGCAGTATACTCCCAATAGTGTGACTGCTATTTTATTTCTAAGCTCAATCCATAAAGCCTTATTTGTTGACCCATTTAGTATATCATCCCTTCTCACAACTGGAATTGATTCTTTAACTATTAGTGCTAACCACCCCCCTCCTTTTTATCTCCTACTCTATCATGTCTGAAGACTCTATAACCAGGGATATTAAGCTGCCAGTTTTGTCCCTCCTTGAGCCAGGTCTCTGTTATAGCAATGACATCCTGCTGCCATGTGTCTACCTGTGCCCTTAACTCATCTACCTTGTTTGTAATACTCCTTGCATTGAAATATAAACAGTTCAACCCCGTCAGTTTCCTTTGCTGGACACTTTTTGCAAACTTTGCTTCTCCTGTAACTCCGTGTCTATCACAACATCCCTTGCTAATGTTGTACCTTCATTTTTCTGATCTGAATCTGACCTATCTAATCCTACTCCTGGGATCCCATCCCCCTGCCACACTAGTTTAAATACTCCCCAACAGAACTAGCAAGGACACTGGTCCCAGCTCTGCCTGGGTGCAGCCCGTCCGGTTTGTACAGGTCCCACCTTGCCCAGAACAGGTCCCAGTGCCTCAAGAATCTGACTCCCTCCCGGCTACACCATCTCTCCAGCCACGTGTTTATTTGGTCTATCCTCTTATTCCTGCTTTCGCTAGCATGTGGAACTGGGAGTAATCCTGAGATTACTACATTTGAGGTCCTGCAGTTAAATTTATCTCCTAACTTCATGCACCGAGCTTCCAGGTCCTCATCCTTCAGTTTACCTATGTCGTTGGTACCAATGTGTATCATAACCACTGGCTGTTTACCTTTTGTCCCCAGAATGTCCTGCAGCCACTCCGTGACATCCTGGACCCTGGCATCAGGGAGGCAACATACCATCCTTGATTCACGTTTGCGGCCACAGAAGCATCTGTCTGTGCCCCTAACTATTGAATCCCCTATCACTATTGCTCTGCCACTTGTTTTCCTCCCACCCCTCTGAGCAGCAGAGCCACCCACGGTGCCGTGAACTTGGCTGTTGCTGCTTTCCGCTGAGAGGCCATCGCCCCCCACCCCCCAACAGTTTCCAAAGCGGTATATCTGTTCGAGAGGGGGATGACCACAGGGGACTCCTGCACTACCTTCCTGAGTCTTTTCATGTTCCTGATGGTCACCCATTCCCTTTCTGCCTGTGTAATGTTCACCTGGGGTGTGACCACCTTGCCAAACGTGCTATCCACGACTTGCTTAGCATCACGGATGCTCCACAATGAGTCCACCCGCAGCTCCAGCTCCGAAATCTGGTTAGCTAGAAGCTGCATTTGGACACACCTTCTGCACACACGGTCACCAGGGATGTTGGAAGCGTCCCTCATTTCCCACATCCTGCAGGAGGAGCATATCACGGGTCTGAGTTCTGCTGCCATGACGTCCCTCTCGATTTAAGCTAGTTACTTCCTTAAATACGCTAGCTTGGGGCCTTATGTTAGCTTGGAACCTTGTTTTTTGACTCATTATACTTGTATAGTACTACCCTATACTTTTTTTTTAGCTCCTGCCTCAGTATTAAACAATGAATTACTTTAATAGATTGAAAACACTCACCAGGATTTACTCACCAATCAGCTGCTTTTTTTAAAATGCACTTTCAGAAGAGTGTCCCTTGCAGGTCTGGTGCACTCCTTAAGGTACTGCCTCTCCCTTTCTCCCCATTTTTTTGGTTTAAGGAGGGAGGAAGGGATGGAAACACAACAGCAATGTAACGCTTGGGGCTATTCTGTTCTTTGACAGAACTCCCCTTCTGAGTTGCAGTGACTGCGTTGACTTCTCCCAGAATGCTTCTCAGTCACTTCTCACGACTGCCCTCTGTTGGATGCTCTTCCTCCTGTTGAAAACAAGGGTCCTTCTCCTTGATCCCCTTCTGAGTTGCGGTGACTGCGCTGAATTCTCCCAGAATGCTTCTTTGTCACTTCTCACTACCGCCCTCTGTTGTTTCTGGGTAAGGAGACCAAAAGCATGCATCTTGCTGCATGTATCTAATTATCCCCTGGTCTAATGATTCTTTTTTAAAATCCCAGGAGCATCACTGCCTAGGTCAGCGTTTGTTACCCATCCCAAATTCCTCTTGAGAAGGAAGTTGTGAGTTGCCTTCTTGAACTGCTGCAGTCCATGTGCTGTAGGTAGACCCACATTCAGAATCGTCGTCCACAAAACCTAATTCAGTTCGTGAAAACTTGTACATAGAACTGAAGGGGAATAGTTCAGAAGGGGTTTTACATTTTGCACCCAGCAACAGTTGAAGGTACAGTGATATATTTCCAAATCAGGCTGCTGTGTAACTTGGAGAGCAGCTTGTGAGTCAGTTTACACCAACTACTTGGTTTTTGTAATCTAGTTTTTATAAATGTTTGACTTATTTTGCCTCCTGCAATTTGTTTTTATTCTTTCACTATGGAATCTAAAGTTTAATTTTTAAAAATAAAGCCTATTTACTAGGAATATAAACTCTGCTGCATTGAAATCAATGAGGTTTGATCAGAATTGGCAAAAGTGTTTCTGTTTTTTATTGTAGTACCGACACAATGGGCAGAATGACCTGGTCTTGTGCTATATAATTATAATATTTACTAGCAGGGACCCACAAAACATTTGCAGTCGATTCATATCTTTATTGCAATAGTACTTGTTTAAATACAGGATTTCTAGTTACTCTTTCACCAAAGACTTCAACAGAATCAGAACTGCTTTGGTCAATGTGCGTTGCAGTGAATAAGAATAAACTGTTTCTGTTGAGTGTTTGCAAAGTCTTCACTTTTTAACCTTGATTCCCTTAAAGATTAAAAATCTCTCTCTCAGTCTAGAACCTACTCAAATGATGAAGCATCCACAGCTCTGAGGTAGCGAATTCTAAAGATTCAGGTGCATTGATTCTCCCCATCTCACACCTAAAAACACTTTTTTCCTCAGAGAAGAGAAAGTTGTGAGGAGATTTGATAGAGGCATTCAAAATCCTGAGAGGTCTAGATAGAATAAATAGGAAGAAAAATCCCATTGGTGAAAGGATCAAGAACCAGCAGGGGCACAGATTTAAGATAATTGCCAAAAGAAGCAATGGCAACATGAAAAATGTTTTCATGCAGTGAGTGGTTAGGATCTGCAATGCATTGCCTGAGAGTGTGATGGAGGCAGGTTCAATTGAGGCTTTCAAGAGGGAATTGGATTACTGTCTGGAAAGGAAGGATGCATGGGGCTATGGGGCGAAGGTGTGGGAGTGGCACGAGGTGAATTTCTCCTTTGAGCCAGCATAAACACAATGGGCTAAATGGCCTCCTTTAGTGCTGTAACCATTCTGATTTTCAGTGATTGACACCTTATCCTGAGACAGTGCCCTCATGTTCTAGATTCCCCACTCAGAGGGGTCAACCTCTGTGTCTACCCTATCAGCCCCTTCATAATCTTGTATATTTCCATGTTCATTCTTCTGAACTCCAGAGAATATAGACCCAATTTACTCAGCCTTTCACCGTGGGACAACCCTCTCATCCCAGGGATCAATCTAGAAATCAATCACTGCCTCCAATCCAATATATTCTTAAATATGGACACCAAAACTGCATAGTACTCCAGGTGTGGTCTCACCAAAGCCCTGTACAATAGAAGCAAGTTGTCCTTATTCTTTTCATCCAATTCCTTTGCCATAAAGGCCTACATGCCATTTGCTTTCCTAAATGTTACCTATATCTGCCTGCTAACTTTGTGTCCCTTGTATGACTACACCCAAGCCATCAACATCAACATTGAAATGTTTCATGCCTTTTTAAAAAAAAAATTCTGCTTTTCTAATCTTACCATCAAAGTGAAAAACCTCGCACATCCCCGCATTATAATCCATTTGCCATCATGTTGCCCATTCACTTAACCTGTCTGTATTTCTTTGCAGCCTCTTTGTAACCTTACAGTTTTCATTCCGACTTAGCTTTGTATCACCAGCAAACTCAGATCCATTACTCTCGATCTCATTGCCTAAATCATTAAATAGATTGTAAATAGCTTTGGTCTCAGCATTGATCCTTGTGGCACTGTGTGCCAACTTGAAATGCCCTGTTTATCCCTACTTTCTGCACTTTAGCCAATCCTCTATCCATGCTAATATTTTACCCCCAACTCTATGAGCTTTATCTTGTGTATTAACCTGTGTGGCATGTTACCAAATGCTTTTTGGAAATCTATATATTATATCTGTGTGTATATATAATATTTTTCTGTACTAGTAACATTAAATTTGTCAAACATTATTTCCCTTTCATAAAAGCAAGTTGACCCTGCCTGATTGTATTATGATTTTCTAAATGTCCTGCTACAACTTCCTTGATAATGGATTCCAGCATTTTCCCGATGGCAGATGTTAGGTTCACTGACCTGTAGTTTCTTGCTTTCTGTCTGTTTCCTTCCTTGAAAGAATAAGAATAGGGACATTTCATATGTGGTTTTCTAATTGACTGGGATCTTTTCAGAAGCTAAGGAATTTTGGAAGATTATTATCAATGCATCCATTATCTCTGCAGCCACTTCTTCAAAGACCCTAGGATGCAGGCTATCAGGACCAGGGGACTTGTCAGCCTTTAGTCCCATTAGTTTTTCAAGTACTTTTTCTCTAGTGATTGCGATTGTTTTAAGTTCCTTCCTTCCTCCCTCCCTCCCTCCCTCCTTGTTGTCCCCTGATTTTCTTCTCCTCTTAGGATGTTTTTAGTTTTTTTTTAACAATGATGGCAGATACAATACTTGTTCAAATTCTCTGCCATTTCCCAGTCTCATCCTCTGTGGGATCAATGTTTATGTTAGCTACTCTCTTCTTAGAAGTGTAGAGCTCTTGCTGTCTGTTTTTATATTTCTTGATAGTTTACTCTTATTCTAATTTCTCCCTCTTTATTTATTTTAGACATCCTTAGCTGGTTTCTAAAATTTTTCCAATGATCTGGTCTACCACTAATCTTCAAAGCATTGTATGCCTTTTCTTTGAATTTGACACCATTGTCAATTTCCTTAGCTAGCAACAGATCCTTCATCCTTCTCAGAGCAGTGCTTTCAAAATTATTTTCCAACGTACTTAAAAATTAACACAACCCCAAATGCCAACAAAAAACAAAACAGCAATAAAGTAGGATAGTAAAATTCAGTTTATAATTATTAGTTTGTGTATTATAGATCAACATATAAAACACCATATAGATCTGAAAATGGGTTTTCAAAGAACTTTGTAAATGTTATTATTTTACATACTCACCAGTCCATTACTTCATCTGAGCTGTTCCAGACCATGGACTTTGGCCAAGCAGCAGCCCATGCACAGGTTAAGGGTCTTGAGCTGATGTTGGAGCACAGGTCATTCTAGAGCATCGGGGTGATGGGGTTGGACTCAGGCAGGCCACAGCTCATCGGCAGAGGCTTCGGCACTGGTTTTATGGTCGGCACTCAACTTTGAGTAAAGTGGAGTACTTCTGAACAGGCATAAAACATGACATTTGAGATTAGAGGTATATTTTTATAGTTGTGATTGTCTTCTGTGTAGAAAGTACTGTACTCTTCCTTTCTCAATGGAACATGTATTTGTTGAGAACTATGAAATATCAGCTTAAGTGTCCTACACAACTTATCCATTTTACCTTTTCAGCCTATTTTCTCAGTCCCCACTTTAGCCAACTATTTTCATACCTTCGTAATTAAACTGTTGCAAATACACGCTATGAAGTGGTACTCAAGGCTATCTTTGCAAATTTGATTTGTCCAAGCATTATGAAGATTAAAATTGCCCACAATTATTGCAGCCCTATTATTTCTTGATTTTATATCCTGTCTTACATAGTAGCCTTGGGGGCCGTGAAGGCTACTCCCAATGCTGACTTCTTTACCTTGCTATTTCTTGTTGTTACAATCCCCATAGAGACTGAAGACTTTTAAAGAGAGGTATTCCCGTGACTGGCGGAAAGAACTAATGGTCAAGGTTTCACTTTTTAAGTCTTTTACTGTAAGAAATAATTACTATTTCATCTATGTTGATTTTAGTTTAACAGTCAACTAAAGAAAAATGTAAGATTTCAATTAACTAAGGAACACAATTCAAAGATGTCTTACAAAATGCTTTCACTCAATTCCATGTTTCTGGCAGACATGTAGCATTTTACAGGAACTTTCCCATGGTTACTCCCAGCTCTCCAGCAAAGGTTCACTACTTCATGCCATCCTCAGTCCAAACTTCCAGTATCTTTCAACAATTGTGTTCCACTCAGCCTGAGATTTCCAGGGTACAATTATACCCAGCAAGGAACACTTTGGCTGTCTTTTCCTTAAATTTTCAAAAGTCCTGTCAGTTCTGATCCCTTTCTTCTGAACAGAAACTAACCTCTCTCAAGCATCCAGCTCAGTCAGTCCCACTACCTCCCCACAGCAGTAATTTCTTTGTCAATGCATGTCAAACACCATCTGTCTTTTTTCTGTTTGAGTTACTGTGAAAAGGGGGCACAGGAGGCCATTCAGCCCATCTTGTCCATGCCAGCCTGAGGACACCCAGGTGCCCTTTCTAATCCCACCTTCCTGCACCCGGCCCATAGCCTTGCAGCTTACGGCACTTTAGGTACAGATCCAGGTACTTTTTAAGAGTTTAAAGTTTCTGCCTCTACCACCAACTTGGGCAGCAAATTCAAGACGCCAACTACCCTCTGTATAAAAAAAAAAAGTTCTTCAAGTTCCCCCTACACCTTCTGCCACTTATCTTGAATCTATGTCCCCTGGTTCTAGAATTCTCCACCAAGGAAACAATTTTATCCTGTCCATTCTATCTATTCCCCTCATAATTTTATACACCTCAATCAAGTCACCTCTCAGCCGCCTTTGTTCTAAGGAAAATAACCCCAACCTATTCAATTCCTCCTCATAGCTACACTTTTCTAACCCTGACAACATTCTTGCAAACCTCCTCTGCACTCTCTCCAGAGCTATTTTGTCCTTCCTGTAATGTGGTGACCAGAACTGCACACAATACTCCAGTTGTGGCCTCACCAGTGTTTTATACAATTCGAACATTATATCCTTACTTTTATATTCTATACCACTGCCAATGAAGAGCATTCAATTAGCCTTCTTTACAAACTTGTCTACTTGAACTGCTTCAGGGACATGTGTACTTGTACATCAAGATCCCTCACTTCATCTACCCCTCTTAGTATATTCCCATTTATTGTGTAATCTCTGTAACTGTTTGACCTCCCTAAATGTATGACCTCACACTTCTCTATGTTAAAATGCATTTGCCACTTTACCTCCCACTACACCAATCCATCCATATTGTTTTGGAGATTATGGCTATCCTCTATACTATCCATTACTCAGCCAATCATTGCTTCAAAGGATTTCTGTTTGAGTTTCTCTCCTCATGGCAAGCGGATCACATGGGAATTTCACTGAACTCAGGTGTTTATCATGCTTTCACCATCCCTCTTTTCAGAATGTTGTGTTTCACCTTAAGTAAAAGGGGACATTTTAAAACATAACTACCTTGTAAAGTTCGGATTGCATGACATTATCTCCAAACTGATTTTACATCCTGATCTTCTGATCCAAGATCATTTATCACGACTATACTGATCTCATCCTTTATTAACAGAGCTACCCCATCTCATTTTCCCTTCTTATCCTTTTGAAATGTCAAATACCCTTAATATTCAGTTCAGAGTCTTGGTTACTTGCAATCATGACTTTGTAATGGCTATTATACGTACATTTATTTCTATTTGGGCTATCAATTCATCCATCATTTTATGAAAGCTGTGTGCATTCAGATGAAGAGCCTTTATTTCTATCCTTTTAACATTTTTCCCTTCTCTGACCTTATTTGCTGGTGCACTGTTATGTATGTATGCTCTGTCTTTTCCTGATGCACACTGGTTATCATTACCTGTATTGCTATCCTGCACAATTACCTTCGATGTTCCTTTAACTAATTAAATTTCCTCATGCGAATCCTTTCCCTGACTATTCAGTTTAAAGCCTTCTCTATAGCCCTAGTTATTCAATTTGCCAGGACACTAGTCCCGGCATAATTTAAGAGAGCGCAAAGGGACACCTGCCTAATTCTCCAGTATAGCTGTCTGTGTCACATGAATTGAAACCCATTTTTCCCACGCCAGTCGTCAAGCCACATATTCATGATCTTATTTACTCTGTGGCAATTTGCTCGTGGCTCAGGTAATCCAGAGATTACCACCTTTGTGGTTCTTTTTTTAAATTTAGTCCCTAGTTGCTCATATTCTCTTGGCAGAAGCTTTCATCCTACCTATGTTGTTGGTACCCACACAGATCACAGCAACTTGATCCTTCTCCTCCTCGCTCCTCTCCAGCCCTGAGGTTGAACAACACAGCCTTCAGGACTTGCATTCTGGGCTGCAGTGAAGAGTATCTATTCTCCCAATTATATTGTCCTCTTGAACGTCTACATTCCTTTTTACTCCCTCAACCTGAATTGGCAGCCCACCCCACCCCCACGTACAATGGTGTTGTGGTCAGTTTGCTCATTCGCCCTCTAGTCCCTGCTCTCATCCACACTGGCTGCAAGAATGTCAAACCTGTTGGCCAACTGCAAGTGCTGTGGACCATGCTTGTTGACCACAAGACACAAATGACCAACCTGTGACATTGCAACTTTTTCTCAGAGTGTTCATGCCACCATTGCCACTCCTTATCCACCTATGACAAACCCTGAAGTGAAAGATGAAAATTATGTAGAACTAGAATCTTTCGTGTAGTGCTAAGATCAGATGAACGTATCATCCTTGGTGATTTCAATGCCAGAGTTGGCACATACCATCAGATCTGGAAGGGAGTTATAGGGAGGAACAGAGTTGGTAACAGCAACAGCCTCTTCTGCTGAATATGTGTGCAGAGCATGACCTCCTCATTACTGACACTGTATTCTACCTGTCAAACAAACAAAATATCCTGGTTCCCCCCTCCCACTTTAAACACTTTCATTAATTGACTATGGTATTGTTAGAAGGAACAGGCAGGATGCCACAAATAACTTACAAATTAGGACAAGTAAGCCACTCAGCCCCTCGAGCCTGCTCTGCCATTCAAACGATCACGGCTGATCTGATTATAACCTCAACTCCACATTCCTGCCTACCCCACTAACCTTTAACCTCCTTGCTTATCAAGAATCGGTCTATGTCTGCCTTTTAAAAAAAAATGCAAAGACTCTGCTTCCACTGCCTTTTCAGGAAGAGATTTCCAAAGACTCTCAACCCTCTGACAGAAAAAATTCTCATCTTCATCTTAAATGAACAGCCCTTTATTTTTAAACAGTGACTCCGAGTTCTAGATTCTCCCACAAGAGGACAAATCATCTCCACATCGACCCTGTCAAGACTCCTCAGGATCTTATATGTTTCAATCAAGTCACCTCTTAATCTTCTAAAGTCCAGCGGATAGAAGACTCACCTGTCCAACCTTTCTTCATAAGGAAACCTGCCCATTCCAGGCATTGGTCTAGTAAACCTTCTCTGAACTCCTTCCAATGCATTTTCCATCCTTCCTTAAATAAGGAGACCAATGCTGTGTTCCAGATGTGGTCTCACTAATGCCCCATGTAACTTTTGTATTCAACTCACCTTGCAATAAATGATAACATTCTATTAGTTTTCCTAATTACTTGCTGTACCTATATACTAGCCTTTTGCAATTCATGCACCAAGACACCCAGATCCCTCTGCATCTCAGATCTCTGCAATCTCTATTTAGATAATACACATCTTTTTTGTTCTTCCTGCCAAAATGGACAATTTTACATTTTCCCACATTATACTCCATTTGTCAGATTTATACCCACTCACTTAACCTATCTATAATCCCTTTAGCCTCCTCATAACTTGCTTTCCTATCTTTGTCATCCAGAAATTTGGCAACCATACCTTCAGTCGACTCATCCAAGTCCTTTATATAGATTGTAAAAAGTTGAGGCCCCAGCGCTGATTCCTGTGGCACACATTATATCTTGCCAATCAAAAAATGCCCCATTTATGCCTACTGTTTCCTGTTAGCTAGCCAATTTTTTATCCATGCCACCATGTTACCCCTACACCATGAGCTTTTATTTTCCACAATAACCTATCATGTGTCATGTTATCAAATGCCTTCTGGAAATCTAAATACAGTACATCTACTGGTTCTCCTTTATCCACAGCACATGATACTACTTCAAAGAACTGCAATAAGTTGGTGAAACATGATTTCCCTTTCACAAAATCATATTGATTCTGCCTGATTACCATGAATTTTTCTAACTGTACTTCTATAACATCTTTCATAATTGCTTCTAACACTTGCCCTATGACGGATGTTGATCTAAGTGGCTATAGTTTCTTGTCTCCCTTTTTGAATAAAGGAGTTAGATTTGCTATTCTCCAATCTAATCCATTCTACTGTGTATTTTCTGTTAGGTAGCTTGTACACCACTCCTACAAGTGACTTCTTGCCTTTATCATTTCGCATCTTTACCCAAACAGCTTCTATACACTGGTTTCCTGAACTTAAGTCATCCCTCTCTATTGTGCTAAAACCATAATTAATTAGCAGAGCCACCCCTCCACCTTTTCATCGATTCCTGTCCTTTCTAAATGTCATGCACCCCTCAATATTCAAGTCCCAATCTGTCATCCTCTAGCCATGTCTCTGTAATAGCTGTCAGATCGTACTTATTTATTTCTATTTGCACCATAAGTTCATCTATTTTGTTTCGAATACTATATGCATTCAGATAGAGCCTTTAGTTTTATTATTTTTGTAACCTTGAGCCATCATCTGATTTACTCTTAGATTTGTACTCTCTTCCTGTCATGTTCTGTTTATCCTTTCCCAAATTAATACCTTTCTCCCTTGCCTTGTCTCTACTCTTTGATTTGTCACACCTTCCTAAATTTGATCCCTTGCCCCCAATATTTGGTTTAAAATCCTCTCTCCTTCCCTGGTTGTGCAGCTCACGAGAACACTGGCCCCAGCATGGTTCAGATGTAGACCGTCCCAATGTTACAAGCACATTTTCCCCAGTACAGGTGCCACTGCCCCATGAACTGGGACCTGCTTCTCCAACACGAGTCTTTGAGCCATGCATTCATCTTTCTAATGTTATTTGCCCTATGTCAATTTTCATGTGACTACAGTAATAATCCAGAGATTATTACCTTTTGAGGTTCTGCTTTTCAATTTGGTGCCTAGCTCTTCATACTCTCTCAGAATCAGGGTCCAGAAGAGGCCTTTCGGCTCATCGAGTCTGCATCGACATGTGAGAAACACCTGACCTACCTACCTAATCCCATTTACCAGCACTTGGCTCATAGCCTTGAATGTTATGATGTGCCAAGTGCTCATCCAGGTACTTTTTAAAGGATGCGAGGCAACCCGCCTCCACCACCCTCCCAGGCAGCACATTCCAGACTGTCACCACCCTCTGGTAAAAATGTTTTTCTTCACATCCTCCTGCCCCTCACCTTGAACACGTGACTTACCCTTCAACTAAGGGGAACAGCTGCTCCCTCTCCACCCTGTTCAGGCCCCTCATAATCTTGCACACTTCGATCAGCTCTCCCCTCAGTCTTCTCTGCTGCAACAAAAACAACCCAAGTCTATCCAACCTGTCTTCACAACTTAAATGTTTCATCCCAGGCAATATCCTGGTGAATCTCCTCTGCACCCCCTCCAGTGCAATCAAATCCTTCCTATAATGTGGCGACCAGAACTGCACATGGTACATTAGCTGCGGCTCACCCAAGGTTCTATACAACTCCAACATGATCTCCCTACTTTTGTAATCTATGGCTCGATTGATAAAGGCAAGTGTCCCATATACCCTTTTCACCACCCCACTAACATACCCCTCTGCCTTCAGAGATCAATGGACAAACACACCAAGGTCCCTTTGTTCCTCAGAACTTCCTAGTGTAATGCTGTTCATTGAATACTTGCTTGTCAAATTACTCCTTCCAAAGTGTATCAACTCACACTTTTCAGGGTTAATTTTCATCTGCCACTTATCTGTCCATTTGACATCCTGTCTGTCTTCCTGCAGCCCAAGGCACTCAACCTCACTATTAACCACCCGGCCAATATTTGTGTCATCTGCAAACTTACTAATCCTACACCCCACATAGTTATCTATATTG
Organism: Isurus oxyrinchus; assembly: GCA_026770705.1. Taxonomy (NCBI): domain Eukaryota; kingdom Metazoa; phylum Chordata; class Chondrichthyes; order Lamniformes; family Lamnidae; genus Isurus; species Isurus oxyrinchus. The sequence goes on from JANJGN010000034.1 coordinate 14,569,497, forward strand.
TTTATATAAATGATGAATAATAGGGGACCCAGCACAGATCCCTGTGGTATGCTCCCAGTCACTAAAGCATCCTTCTGTCATCACCTTCTGTCTCCTACAAATAAGCCAATTTTGAATCCACCTTATGAAATTACCCTGTATCCCATGTGCATTTGCCTTCTTTATAAGTCTCCCATGAAAAACCTTGTCAAAGGCTTTGCTGAAATCCATATAAACTACAACAGCCGCAGAACCTCTTCCCTAGTCTTACCTATGTCGTTGGTATCTATATGGAATGTATCCGCTGGATCCTCCCACTCCCACTGCAAGGTCCTTGCCAACCCTAAACAATTTTCCAAACCCTGGCACTGGGTGTGCAACACGACCATCTGGCCTCTAGCTCTCGACTGCAGAGAACTGTATTTTTCTGCCTGACCCATGCTGTCTCCTGTCACTACCATATTCCTCTGCTTCCCTGCTGCAACCCCCAACTCCCCACTTAAATGGCATCCTTCACCATGGTCAGTCTACTCATCCAACTTCCAGTTGTCTTCCTCATCCACAGATAGGAATCACCTCATACTTGATGGACAAAGTCAGGAACTGAAGCTCATCCATCACTACATGCTGATTCACCTTAACTGCCTGGCTCACAGTCACATCTTCCTGACCCTGACCACTGATTAACTCTAAAGTTCCCCCTATCCTAAGGGGAGTGACTGTCTCCTGGAAAAAAAGTGTCCAGGTAACTCTTCCTACTCCCTGATGCCCACAACTCAGACTCCTGTTTAGCAACCCATAGGTGGAGTTGCCTATGCTGCAAACTTTCTGTAGATATGATTGTCTAGGATTGCAGTGCATTCCACACTTTAACACATGTCGCAGTCATGGCAAACCACCAGCCTTATCATTTCTGTTCTACCTTACTTTAATTAGTCAATCAGTTAATAATTCACACAGATAAAGTCATAGAAAGTTGCACTCGCCTAGCTTGGAAACAAGGATGGAAGCTCTACGGAGGTGCAGCCAAATCAGCTGTGCGCCCACCAACCTGTCAACAGCCAATTGAGGCCATTTAAAAAGTAATAGCTGTAGTTAAAGGACCTGCCTGTCCAACCTTAATATTGGCGGGCAGGCCAGGAGCCTTGGCTGGCTTCAGAGAAAGCATGAAACCTCACCCATGGGCAGAATGAGGTTTCATGTAGGTTTTTAAAAATTTATTAAAAGTTTAACTAAAATTGATGGACATGTCCCAACTCATGTGACAGTGTCACATGAGGGGACATGTCAGGGAAATTTTAATTTTCTATTTTTAACACTTTTGGACTTGGTGCCGATTTCCCTGAGGTAGCATTAAGCCTCAGAGAGATGAGTGCGCTCTTTCATGCTTATCCGCGAAACAGCGCACTCTCAGCTTAGGGAATTCTAACCCCACCCCTACCAAGCTCGCACAGGAAGTGCATAGCGCTTCCAGGCGGACATCACGCTAGGCGGGCCTTAATTGTAAAATGATGGCGCGCCTCCAATTGGGTGCGCTGATCAGAGGCACGCCTGCTCCTGAACTCTCCCCCCCCCCGCCCCCCCCAACATAGAGTTACACAGCACAGAAACAGGCCATTTGGCCCATGCCAGCCATCAAGAACTTATCTATTGTAGTCCCATTTTCCAGCACTTGGCCCGTAGCCCTATATGATCCAGATGAAGGAACTGAGGGCATTCTGGCTAAGTTTGCAGATGATACAAAGATAGGTGGAGGGACAGATAGCATTGAGGAGGCAGGGAGGCTGCAGAAGGATTTAGACAGGTTAGGAGAATTGGCAAAGAAGTGGCAGATGGTATACAATGTGGGGAAGTGTGAGGTAATGCACTTTGGTAGGAAGAATAGAGGCATAGACTATTTTCTAAATGGGGAGAGAATTCAGAAATCTGGAGTGCAAAGGGACTTGGGAGTCCTAGTCCACAATTCTCCTAAGGTTAACTTGCAGGTTGAGTCGGTAGTTAGGAAGGCAAATGCAGTGTTGGCATTTATCTTGAGAGGACTAGAATATAAAAGCAGGGATGTGCTGCTGAGGCTTTATAAGGCTCTGGTCAGATCACATTTAAAATATTGTGAGCAATTTTGGGCCCCGTATCTCAGGAAGGACGTGCTGGCCCTGGAGAGGGTCCAGAGGAGGTTCACGAGAATAATCCCAGGAATGAAAGGCTTAACATATGAGGAACGTTTGAGGACTCTGGGTCTATACACAATGGAGTTTAGAAGGATGAGGGGGGATCTGATTGAAACTTACAGAATACTGAAAGGCCTGGATAGAGTGGATGTGGGGAAGATGTTTCCATTAGTAGGAGAGACTAGGACCTGAGGGCACAGCCTCAGATAAAGAGTAGACCCTTCAGAACAGAGATGAGGAGAAACTTCTTTAGCCTGAATGTGGTGAATCTATGGAATTAATTGTCACAGAAGGCTGCGGAGGCCAGGTCATTGAGTGTATTTAAGACCGAGATAGATAGGTTCTTGATTGGTAAGGGGATCAAAGGTTACGGGGAGAAGGCGGGAGAATGGGGTTGAGAAACTTATCAGCCATGATTGAATGGTGGAGCAGACTCGTTGGGCCGAATGGCCTAATTTCTGCTCCTATGTCTTATGGTCACCAACCACTGGGGGCCGAAAAAGTCGAAAAGGAGCACCTCTTCACCCCACTGCCCTGAAATATCACCTGAACCAAATTCCCAACTCTTCACTCAGTCTACATCTCACTGAAGTGCATTCATGTATCCTATGTGGACTGACCACAGACTCATTGTCTCAAAGTTCAACATTCATATTCAGCCAGAGACACTCTCAGAGGAAATAAAGGCAGTAAGAGTCTCAACATCTCAAGACTTAAAATGGATACTGAAATAAAACTCCTCAGGAGAAAAGGATTCAAAGCTAGATGGTCTTAAATTTGTCTCTTACAGAGTGGAGGATGCCTTCAGAGACCTGGTGCACTCTACCACCCTAGAACATCAGGGACTCACCAACCGTAAGCACAGGACTGCTTTGATGAAAATAATGAGGTTATTCAAATTCTGATCGATGAGAAACACTCTCTTTTGAGCTAACCATTTATCTGCTTCAAAAAATGCCATCCTCAACAATATCTTTAAAATCATCCAGTCAAAGCTTTGAGAGACGCAGGATCACAAAATGGCAAAAGAAATACAATCATACACAGACAGAGAACTAACCTAACACTTGCATAATGTTCTGACGATCAGCAATCTACAATCTGTAGCCTTCCAGAAATTCTCCTCTCCTTGACACTCATGGAACCACACTGATTACAGACAGGGTCAAAATCCTGGAGAGATGGGCAGAACATTGTTCTGCATTGGCCCTGAACAATTAATGATGTAATTTCTCACATGCCCCAAAGTGAAGTCAGCATGTCATTTGCTGCACACACACCCCCAACAAAGTTGAGATTATGAAAACCATCAATCTCCTGTCCAGCAGCAAGGCACCAGGGTCAGATGCAATGTACCAGGTGAAAAATACAAGATGAGGCACAATACTCACTGGCAAACTCACCAAATTATTCCAGATAAAGTGGAATCAAGAAACCATTCCTCAGGAATTCTTCAAAGATGCATCAATTTTCCTCCTTTATAGAAGGATGGGAAATTGCCGAGGTTGTGACAAGCATCATGGATTCTCCTCCTCATCCTGTAGACTACTGCCCAGTATGGAACTGAACTTCAGAGGAAAGCATGTTTTTGGTAAAACACAGATACTTAATCCAGCTTTTGGAATTTTGACAGAGAATAGCTGATGGCTGGCACCAAATTCTGCACCTTGGTCCCATTCAGACATTTATTGAGGTCTTGGTTCTTTTCTTTGAAAGCTCCACTCAGAGGCTTGGAGCAGGTGACGGAAATATAACCACTGGGCTTCCAAGTTCAGAAAAAACAGTTTCAAAATAATGTAGGGGTTTTGATAGAGCAGATAGGGAGCAATAGTTTCTACTGGCAGGAGGGTCACAAACAAGTGTTTAGAAGCACGAGGCATGATTCTATTGAAACATATAAGACTCTGATGGCGTTTGACAGGGTAGATGCTCAGATTGTTTGTCCTTGTGGGATGAGGAGAAATTTCTTCTGAGGGTCATTGGTCTTTGGAATTCTCAATCTCAGGGAGCAATGGGTGCAGGGTCATTATATATATACAAGGCTGAGTTTGACAGATTTTTTTGCTCTACAAGGGAGTCAACAATTATAAGAAATAGGATCAGGAGTAGGCCATCTGGTCCCTCGAGCTTGCTGCTATTCAGTAAGATCATCGCTGATCTGATTGTGTCGTAACACCACTTGCCTCCCTCACCCCGATCATCCATGACCTTCTTGAAGATCAAAAATCTAGAAACAGAAATTTAGACATGATCTTCATTAACAAATCCATGCTAATTGTCCTTGGTTTTCTGTTCTATTGTAAATGATTATGTACACTGTGTGTCTAATATTTTCATATAATTTGACCGCTGGAATCTGGATATCATTCTGGTAAATCTACACTGCACACCCTTCAATATAACCTAAAAACCACCATCCGAGCCGTTTGCCCCCTAACATTTCCACCCGGCCCATAGCCCACCCGTCCGCATCTCCACCCGACCCATAGCCCACCCCCTACACATCCACCCGACCCATAGTCCACCCCCTACAGCTCCACCCGACCCATAGTCCAGACCATCGCAGCTCCACCCGACCCATAGCCCACCCCCCCGCATCTCCACCCGACCCATAGCCCACCCGTCCGCATCTCCACCCGACCCATAGCCCACCCGTCCGCATCTCCACACGAACAATAGACCACCCGTCTGAATCTCCACCCGACCCATAGACCAACACCCCCGCAACTCCACCCGACCCATAGCCCACCCCCCCGCATCTCCACCCGACCCATAGCCCACCCCTCCGCATCTCCACCCGACCCATAGCCCACCCCTCCGCATCTCAACCCGACCCATAGCCCACCCGTCCGCATCTCCACCCGGCCTATAGCCCACCCCTTACATCTCCACCCGACCCATAGTCCACCCCCTCGCAGCTCCACCCGACCCATAGCCCACCCCCCCGCAGCTCCACCCGACCCATAGCCCACCTGTCCGCATCTCCACCCGACCCATAGCCCACCCGTCCGCATCTCCACACGAACAATAGCCCACCCGTCTGAATCTCCACCCGACCCATAGACCAACCCCCCCGCAACTCCACCCGACCCATAGCCCACCCCCCCGCATCTCCACCCGACCCATAGCCCACCCCTCCGCATCTCCACCCGACCCATAGCCCACCCCTCCGCATCTCAACCCGACCCATAGCCCACCCGTCCGCATCTCCACCCGGCCTATAGCCCACCCCTTACATCTCCACCCGACCCATAGTCCACCCCCTCGCAGCTCCACCCGACCCATAGCCCACCCCCCCGCAGCTCCACCCGACCCATAGCCCACCCCCCCGCATCTCCACCTGACCCATAGCCCACCCGTCCGCATCTCCACCCGACCCATAGCCCACCCGTCCGCATCTCCACCCGACCCATAGCCCACCCCTCCGCATCTCAACCCGACCCATAGCCCACCCGTCCGCATCTCCACCCGGCCTATAGCCCACCCCTTACATCTCCACCCGACCCATAGTCCACCCCCTCGCAGCTCCACCCGACCCATAGCCCAACCCCCCGCATCTCCACCCGACCCGTAGCCCACCCCCCCGCATCTCCACCCGACCCATAGCCCACCCATCCGCATCTCCACCCGACCCATAGCCCACCCGTCCGCATCTCCACCCGACCCATAGCCCACTCCCCCGCATCTCCACACAAACAATAGCCCACCCCTCCGCATCTCCACCCGACCCATAGCCCACCCCTCCGCATCTCCACCCGACCCATAGCCCACCCCTCCGCCTCTCCACCCGACCCATAGCCCACCCCTCCGCATCTCAACCCGACCCATAGCCCACCCGTCCACATCTCCACCCGACCCATAGCCCACCCCTTACATCTCCACCCGACCCATAGCCCACCCCCCCCGCTTCTCCACCCGATATAGCCCACCCCTGCCCCCCCCACCGCTTCTCCACCCGACCCATAACCCACTGCACCCCCCCCCCACCCCCGCATTCCACCCGACCCATAGCCCCCCCTCCGCATCTCCACCCGACTCATAGCCCACCCCTCCGCATCTCCACCCGACCCATAGCCCACCCCTCCGCATCTCCACCCGACTCATAGCCCACCGCTTCGCATCTCCACCCGACCTATAGCCCACCCGTCCGCATCATCACCCGATCCATTGCCCACTCCCTTCATCTCCACCCGACCCACAGCCCACCCCCTCGCATCTCCATCCGACCCATAGCCCACCCTCCCGCATCTCCAACCGACCCCATAGCCCAACGCCCCCCCCCCCCCCCCCCCCCCCCCCGCATCACCACCTGACCCATAGCCCACCCCTTCGCATCTCCACCCGATCCATAGCGCACCCCCTCGGCATCTCCACCCAATGCATAGTCCACCCGACCCATAGCACATCCCCCCCGCATCTACACCCAACCCATAGCCCGCCACTCCGCATCTCCACCCGACCCATAGCCCACCCCCCCCGCATCTCCACCCGACCCATAGCCCACCGCCAACCCCCGCATCTCCACCCGACCCATAGCCCACCGCCACCCCCCCGCATCTACACCCAACCCATAGCCCGCCACTCCGCATCTCCACCCGACCCATAGCCCACCACTCCGCATCTCCACCCGACCCATAGCCCACCCCCTACATCTCCACCCGACCCATAGCCCACCCCGCCGCAACTCCACCCGACCCATAGCCCACCCCTCAGCATCTCCACCCGACCCATAGCCCACCCGACCCGCATCTCCACCCGACCCATAGCCCACCCCCTACATCTCCACCCGACCCATAGCCCACCCCCCCGCATCTCCACCCGACCCATAGTCCACCCCTCCGCATCTCAACCCGACCCATAGCCCACCCGTCCGCATCTCCACCCCGGCCTATAGCCCACCCCTTACATCTCCACCCGACCCATAGTCCACCCCCTCGCAGCTCCACCCGACACATAGCCCACCCCCCCGCATCTCCACCCGACCCGTAGCCCACCCCCCCGCATCTCCACCCGACCCATAGCCCACCCCCCCGCATCTCCACCCGACCCATAGCCCACCCATCCGCATCTCCACCCGACCCATAGCCCACCCCCCCCGCATCTCCACCCGACCCATAGCCCACCCCTCCGCATCTCAACCCGACCCATAGCCCACCCCTCCGCATCTCAACCCGACCCATAGCCCACCCCTTACATCTCCACCCGACCCATAGCCCACCCCTTACATCTCCACCCGACCCATAGCCCACCCCCCCGCATCTCCACCCGACCCATAGCCCACCCGTCCGCACCTCCACCCGACCTATAGCCCACCCGTCCGCATCATCACCCGATCCATTGCCCACCCCCTTCATCTCCACCCGACCCACAGCCCACCCCCTCGCATCTCCATCCGACCCATAGCCCACCCTCCCGCATCTCCACCCGACCCATAGCCCACCGCCACCCCTCCGCATCTCAACCCGACCCATAGCCCACCCGTCCACATCTCCACCCGACCCATAGCCCACCCCTTACATCTCCACCCGACCCATAGCCCACCCCCCCGCTTCTCCACCCGATATAGCCCACCCCTGCCCCCCCCACCGCTTCTCCACCCGACCCATAACCCACTGCACCCCCCCCCACCCCCGCATTCCACCCGACCCATAGCCCCCCCTCCGCATCTCCACCCGACTCATAGCCCACCCCCTCCGCATCTCCACCCGACCCATAGCCCACCGCCACCCCCCCCGCATCTACACCCAACCCATAGCCCGCCACTCCGCATCTCCACCCGACCCATAGCCCGCCACTCCGCATCTCCACCCGACCCATAGCCCAACCCCCGCATCTCCACCCGACCCATAGCCCACCCCCCCCGCATCTCCACCCGACCCATAGCCCACCCATCCGCATCTCCACCCGACCCATAGCCCACCCCCCCCGCATCTCCACCCGACCCATAGCCCACCCCTCCGCATCTCAACCCGACCCATAGCCCACCCCTCCGCATCTCAACCCGACCCATAGCCCACCCCTTACATCTCCACCCGACCCATAGCCCACCCCTTACATCTCCACCCGACCCATAGCCCACCCCTTACATCTCCACCCGACCCATAGCCCACCCCTTACATCTCCACCCGACCCACAGCCCACCCCCTTCATCTCCACCCGACCCACAGCCCACCCCCTCGCATCTCCATCCGACCCATAGCCCACCCGTCCGCATCTCCACCCGCGACCCATAGCCCACCCCTTACATCTCCACCCGACCCATAGCCCACCCCCCGCGCATCTCCACCCGACCCATAGCCCACCCCGTCCGCATCTCCACCCGACCCATAGCCCACCCGTCTGCATCTCCACCCGACCCATAGCCCACCCCCCCGCATCTCCACCCGACCCATAGCCACCCTCCCGCATCTCCACCCGACCCATAGCCCAACGCCCCCCCCCCCCCGCATCACCACCTGACCCATAGCCCACCCCTTCGCATCTCCACCCGATCCATAGCGCACCCCTCGGCATCTCCACCCAATGCATAGTCCACCCGACCCATAGCACATCCCCCCCGCATCTACACCCAACCCATAGCCCGCCACTCCGCATCACCACCTGACCCATAGCCCACCGCCACCCCTCCGCATCTCCACCCGGCCCATAGCCCACCCATCCGCATCTCCACCCGACCCATAGCCCACCCCCCCGCATCTCCACCCGACCCATAGCCCACCCGTCCGCATCTCCACCCGACCCATAGCCCACTCCCCCGCATCTCCACCCGACCCATAGCCCACTCCCCCGCATCTCCACCCGACCCATAGCCCACCCCCCCGCATCTCCACCCGACCCATAGCCCACCCATCCGCATCTCCACCCGACCCATAGCCCACCCCCCCGCATCTCCACCCGACCCATAGCCCACCCCTCCGCATCTCAACCCGACCCATAGCCCACCCCTCCGCATCTCAACCCGACCCATAGCCCACCCCTTACATCTCCACCCGACCCATAGCCCACCCCTTACATCTCCACCCGACCCATAGCCCACCCCCCCGCATCTCCACCCGACCCATAGCCCACCCGTCCGCATCTCCACCCGACCTATAGCCCACCCGTCCGCATCATCACCCGATCCATTGCCCACCCCCTTCATCTCCACCCGACCCACAGCCCACCCCCTCGCATCTCCACCCGACCCATAGCCCACCCTCCCGCATCTCCACCCGACCCATAGCCCACCCCTCCGCCTCTCCACCCGACCCATAGCCCACCCGTCCGCATCTCCACCCGACCCATAGCCCACCGCCACCCCTCCGCATCTCAACCCGATCCATAGCCCACCCGCTCCACATCTCCACCCGACCCATAGCCCACCCCGCCGCATCTCCACCCGACCCATAGCCCACCCCTCCGCCTCTCCACCCGACCCATAGCCCACCCGTCCGCATCTCCACCCGACCTATAGCCCCACCCCCTCCGCCTCTCCACCCGACCCATAGCGCACCCCTCGGCATCTCCACCCAATGCATAGTCCCACCCCGACCCATAGCACATCCCCCCCGCATCTCCACCCAACCCATAGCCCGCCACTCCGCATCTCCACCCGACCCATAGCCCACCCGTCCGCATCTCCACCCGACCCATAGCCCACCCGTCCGCATCTCCACCCGACCCACAGCCCACCCCCTACACCTCCACCCGACCCATAGTCCACCCCCTACAGCTCCACCCGACCCATAGTCCAGACCATCGCAGCTCCACCCGACCCATAGTCCAGACCATCGCAGCTCCACCGACCCATAGCCCACCCGTCCGCATCTCCACCCGACCCATAGCCCACCCGTCCGCATCTCCACCCGACCCATAGCCCACCCCTCCGGCATCTCCACCCGACCCATAGCCCACCCCCTACATCTCCACACGAACAATAGCCCACCCGTCTGAATCTCCACCCGACCCATAGCCCACCCCCTACATCTCCACCCGACCCATCCCCACAAGTGCTGGGAATGTTCAGCGGGCCTGCCAGTATCTGTGGAGAAACAGAAGCGGAATGTATGTTTAGAGCCCCACATCACTCTTCTTCAGAAAGTGGCTTCGTCTTTGGGCGGTGGAAACAGGTCGGAGACGTTGGAGTGAAATTGTCGTCTTTTCCCTCCCTCCGTTCCGTCCCGCCCACCCTCAGCGACTCCGCTCTTTATTGGTTGATGCCTCGACAGGCAACCAAGTGCGTGATGCTCGGCCCGCGCCTGCTGCATTCCTATTGGCTACCACTGATGCCTATCATCAAATCACCGAAGGACGTTCGCCCGCCCGCCAGCGGGCCCCATGCGCTGGGGGCCTTATTAGAATAACGGTCACCTTATTAGAATAACAGACACCTCATTAGCGTAACGGACATCCCGTGCGCCCGACATTCCACGAGAAGGGAGCGTGGCGGAGGAGTGACGATTGACAGCTTGACCCACCACCCAATAAAGGGCTCTGGGACATTGCGTCATATTTAAGGCGGGTCGTCAGATTTACAGCCAATACGAAGCTTGTGTTTTGGCGGGAAGGCAGAGAAGAGGAAGCGACCGATCGGGCTTGTTGGAGGAGATGGCTCGGTCCCTAGAATTGGAGTCAATGTTTGAGGGGAGGCAGTGGCTGCAGAATCGCGGGGGCGGGGCGGTGTTGCAGGAGTGGGAGTGAGTGATGAGGGGGTTCAGTGAGTGTGGAGGTTTCAGTGAGCGAGTGAAGGGGTGAGTGAGGGGTCTTCGGGTGTGCGCGTGTGTGAAAGGGGTTCAGTGAGTGGGGGGGAGTTGTCTGAGTGGGGGGATTTGAGTGAGAGTGGTTGAGTGAGTGGGAGGGTGAGTGAGTGAGGGGTTGAGTGAGTGGGGGGGTTGAGTGAGTGGGGGGGTTGAGTGATTGAGTGAGTGGGAGGGTGAGTGAGTTAGGGGTTGAGTGAATGGGGGTTGAGTGAATGGGGGTTGAGTGGGGGGGGTTGAGTGAGTGGGGGGGGTTTGAGTGAGTGGGGGGGGGGTTTGAGTGAGTGGGGGGGTTTGAGTGAATGGGGGTGAGTGAGTGGTTGAGTGAATGAGTGGTTGAGTGAGTGGAAGGGTGAGTGAGGGGTTGAGTGAGTGCGGGGGGTTTGAGTGAGTGAATGGGAGGGGTTTGAGTGAGTGAATGGGGGGGTTTGAGTGAGTGGGGGGGTTTGAGTGAGTGAGTGGGGGGGTGTGAGTGAGTGGGGGGGTTTGAGTGAGTGAGTGGGGGGGTTTGAGTGAGTGGGGGGGTTTGAGTGAGTGAGGGTTGAGTGGGGGTTTGAGTGAGTGAGGGTTGAGTGGGAGTGTTTGAGTGAGCGAGCGGTGGGGTTTGAGTGAGCGAGCGGGGGGGTTTGAGTGAGCGAGCGGGGGGGTTTGAGTGAGCGAGCGGAGGGGTTTGAGTGAGCAAGCGGGGGGTTTGAGTGAGCGAGCGGGGGGGTTTGAGTGAGCGAGCGGGGGGGTTTGAGTAAGCGAGCGCGGGGGGGGTTTGAGTAAGCGAGCAGGGGGGGGTTTGAGTGAGCGAGTGGGGGGGTTTGAGTGAGCGAGTGGGGGGGTTTGAATGAGCGAGTGGGGGGGTTTGAGTGAGCGAGTGGGGGGGGTTTGAGGTGAGCGGAGTGGGGGGGGTTTGAGTGAGCGTTGGGGGGGTTTGAGGTGAGCGAGTGGGGGGGGGTTTGAGAGTGAGCGAGTGGCGGGGGGTTTGAAGTGAGCGAGTGGGGGGGTTTGAGTGAGCGAGTGGGGGGGGTTTGAGTGAGCGGAGTGGGGGGGGGTTTGAGTGAGCGAGTGAGGGGGGTTTGAGTGAGTGGGGGTGAGTGAATGAGTGGTTGAGTGAGTGGAAGGGGTGAGTGAGTGAGGGGTTGAGTGAATGGGGGTTGAGTGAGGGGTTGAGTGAGTGAGGGGGTTTGAGTGAGTGGGGGGGTTTGAGGTGAGCGAGTGGGGGGGTTTGAGTGAGTGAGCGACGCGGGGGGGCTGTTGAGTGAGCGAGCGGGGGGGGCTGTTGACTGAGCGAGCGGGGGGGCTGTTGACTGAGCGAGCGGGGGGGCTGTTGACTGAGCGAGCGGGCGGGGCTGTTGACTGAGCGAGTGGGGGGGGGGTTTGAGTGAGCAAGAGGGATTCAGTGAGCGAGTGGGGGCGTTGAGTCAGTGTGTGGTGAGGGGCTTAGTAAGTGAGACGGTCATGCATTGAGTTCATGTTCTGTTGGGAGTTCGTTAAGCTGAAACATTAACTCTGGTTCTCTCGGCAGCATCTGTGGAGAGAGAACCAGAGTTAATGTTTCAGCTTAATGAACTTCCAACATTTTCTGATTTTTATATCACAATCCAATCAGTGAGTGAAGATCAGTCAGAAAGAGGTCAGCCAGGGTGTGAGGGTTCAGTCAATCAATGGTCACAGTGTGAGGGGTCAGTCAATCAATGGTCACAGTGTGAGGGGTCAGTCAATCAATGGTCACAGTTGTGAGGGGTCAGTCATCAATGGTCACAGTGTGAGCGGTCAGCCAGGGTGTGAAGAGTCAGTCAGTGAGAGGTCAATGTGTGAGGATAAGTGAGCGGCCAGTCAGTGTATGGTTACAGTTTAAGTGTTCAGGGTATGAGTCACACTGTGATCAGGGTATCTGGGCTCAGTGCTATCTGTGCTAAGAGATTATGAACAGTCAGTGCCATCCTGCTCTATGCAGAATGTCCTCAACTAATTTCGCAGAGCTCTGCAGATTCTTTTGTTTCTGACTGGGATGAGAATCCTGTCTGAGACCCAGCTGGTGTTTTTACTCTTTAGAACCTTCAGTCCATTACATTGAAGAAACACTGATCGCTTCAACAGCTGTTTTGACCCAGAGTTGAGATTCATGTCCCATATTCAATTCCACCACTAATGTTGTTCGCTTCCACTTAGGCAATGATGCTTATCTCATTCCCACCCTCCAAAACTCTTATGTACTTCTTAATCTGACCCAATGACTTGATTGTCTCCTCTGCTCCTAAATTTTCATCATTTATCAATCCGAACTTGTCCAGAAGTTTGCTGTCTTGATTCAATCCCATTTTCCCCGCATTGGACTGGGTGGTTTCCCTAAATCCCCAATATATCAAATGTAAAATTTTTATCCTCAACCAGAAATTTCTGTCTTTACTTCACCCTACATCAGCAACCACTTCCAGCCTCCCTCCTTTACTGTTCTCTGGGTCCAATCTATTGTGCATCGCTCCTGCCTCTTCCAACATTTGTGACAGAACATTAACCTAGCCCCAAAACAGGTAACAAATGGGGGAAGATCCTAGACATTCTCTCTCACTCTCTCAGCTTACTCTCTCTCAGCTTAATGCAGTCCCTCAAGTCTTGGAGCACAAAGCAAACTACAGCTGTGGTGTATTATCAACACGTTAAGTTTTTCTCACACGCACAAATATACAGCCTTTGTTTTTCTTTTGAAACATCATTCAATATAAACTTCACCTCATTAAAACATGATATTTGTCCTCTAGCTTTCAAAATGAACTGAGCATTAATTGCTAGAAGGTAAAGGAAAATGATCCATTAGTACACCAGAGTAAACAGTGCCAATGTACCCTTGAGAAATAGATATACTGCTTATGCTTTTGTGAGCACCAGTCCTTCAACTAAATGTTAATGAAAGCACTTACAGGGAAGCAAGGACCATTGATGGATACATTTAATCATTTTATTATGGAATACATGTTTTTGTTTTGTTTGCACACTTATTCTGGACATTTCAGTTTCAAACATTTTTAGAAAGCAATTTAAGGCGGAAAAGGGAAATTTGGCATCACCTCATGCATGTAGATGGATGATTTTTCAATCAGATACAACAAAGGAAGAAGCTAAAACATTGAAAATACCGGATGAACCAGGAATAAAAGACTTTCATAGAGGAGTCACTAAAGGCATAGCCCATCATATCACAGGTTTGTTCAATTGGATGCAGATTTAATTAGGCCATGCAACCATTTCTAGAGAAGGTAAAATGTTGAAGACTTTTTATTGATACTGTAATATGGAGTCAGGCTCATCACTAAGCCACACACTGTTAATTCCTACAACACCCAGCCAACAGCCTGATTTCTTGAGTTCACACAATCCCAAAGAGTACTTCGGGCTGGTCCGAAATGACAGTCTCCATTGGATTTAATGGATCTGCTGACATCACACCATTTCAAAAAAGTGAAAATACCTACATAAAGAAGACTATAGTTTCAAAAAGAGATTTTGTACAAAATCTGGAGTTTAAAGAGAAATGTAACTGGGTGATTTTTAAAAATATATATTTGTTCATGGGATGTGAGCATCACCGGCAGGGCCCACATTTATTGTCAATCCCCAATTGCTGTTGAGAATGAGGTCAAAGAGAAAGGTCACTGGAGACAGTTGGTAATCGGAAAAAAGAAACCAAGAGGGTATCTTTACTGACTGGTGGGTGGTTTGATAAAGAAGAGCAATGGTGTTTGCTGTAGTGCAGACATATCTTGAGATGGATGGTTGAACCATTTGTGTATCAGATATGCTCAAGACTACATCCCTTGCACTTGAGAGAATGAAGATGGGGAAGTACTGGGGAAAACACCAAGGTGGCAGAGAAGTAACTGCGAACTGGACACAAGCGCATCAGAGGGATGGTTGAGGTGTTTGACAGCTGCAGAAGCTGTTCCATATTATTTCAACTGAAATGAAGAAGTCTTATTGTCCCTAGATTGCCCAAGGCTGAAAATATTATTTTTAAATTCTAATTTGTGAAAAGTCACCTAGGACCTGATTTTTTATTTTGATAGTATTTAAATTTAATTTTGAGTCACATAAAATACCTCAAAAACTCAGATGTTTATCAATATTATCTGTCTTCCAGATCCATTTCCATACATTTCTCACAGGCACTTTGAAAGCCTTTGGCACTATATGATCTATGTTCAGAACAAAGGCAGAACCTCATATGGCTGCCAAGAATTGCAATTGTTGTTTTGTCCATACTGCTATATTCTGTATCTAACATTTGTGCCTTTACCCTAATCCTTCTTGAACCAACAGGACTTGCTTTGGGGACAGAATCCAAGACCCGCATCATAATTGAGAGATGTCTGCATCCAGTAATGGAGAGGATGGATCAAAAAAGACAGCAAGCTGAAACAAAATATGCCTTTCTACATGTGAGAAAGTGGTCTCAAAACAAGCTGCATTCATGAAATCCATTCAAAGCTTGAAAGATCTCTGGAGAGGGGATTGGAAACACTGCATTCAGGACTGGTATTAATCCTCACTCTGAGTAACAAGTCATAGTAAAGAGAGTCATCTGTGGTGAGATTTGATTTAAAACTGTGAGTGAGTGAACAAAGATGATCTTTAGGTGATTATTAGCCTCAGAAAGCATTTGTTGAACAAATACAGACATCTTCAGACTTTAGTCTTCTGTAATTAGAACTTCGAGTAAAGAGCTGGAGAATGCTGCTTATAGTATATTAATACTGAAGTGAGGTTGTTGAGTTTCAGGCTGTGGAAAGATGCCTAAAATACATTGTATCATGGAACTATTCTCAGTAGCTCTTATGAGGACGACAGCCGCTGAAGATGAAAATACTCAGCAAAAACCTATCTAATGGAACTGGAAGTCATCAGCCAAGAAAGACTGTGACCATCCTACCATAACATTTTTTCATCAAGCCATACTACCAGCTGCACACTACGTTGTGATTGTCAACCACGCTTTTAACCAAATTACCCAAGCATTGGTTCAGAGTTATTTCCATGGCTGCAGAGTCATTATGGCAGAGTAAGAGGTCGCTTGACCCATCAAGTTCATTCCTGCTCTCTGTAGAGCAATCCAGTCAGCCCCATTCCCTCGCCCTATCCTCATAGTCCTGAAAGCGATGGATTCAGCCTGTGAGCGCAATGAAAGAGCTCATGTCCAGATGCAGCAGTTACCATTTGAGAAAAGGAGAAGTTGGCAAGGACAGGGTACAACTTTCAAATCCCTTGTTGATCTCCATGCAAAGATAACTGAAAGACTGAGAAAGCAGAGGCTGTAATCAAATGATATCCTCAATTATTCAGCACCCTGCCTGACCACCTCAGCTGTTCCTGTCAAGTCTGAGGGATTTTCTTACCCAGCATCCTTGTAGACTGCTGAGGGAGGCAAGGGAGGAGATCGCGGGGGCTCTGACCCAAATTTTTAATTCCACTCTGGCCACGGGGGAGGTGCCAGAGGACTGGAGAACAGCTTATGTGGTTCCGCAATTTAAGAAGGGTTGTAGAGATAAGCCAGGGATCTTCAGGCCAGTGAGTCTCACATCAGTGGTAGGGAAACTATTGGAGAAAATTCTGAAGGAGAGAATCTATCTCCACTTGGAGAGGCAAGGTTAGATCAGGGATAGTCAGCATGGCTTTGTCAGAGGGAGGTCATGCTTAACAAATTTGATTGAATTTTTTGAGGAGTTGACCAGGTGTGTAGGTGAGGGTAGTGCAGTTGATGTAGTTTATATGGATTTCAGCAAAGCCTTTGACAAGGTCCCACATGGGAGACTTATAAAGAAGGCAAATGCATATGGGATACAGGGTAATTTAATAAGGTGGATTCAAAATTGGCTTAGTTGTAGGAGACAGAAGGTGATGACAAGGATGCTTTAGTGACTGGAAGCCAGTGTCCATTGGCGTACCACAGGGATCTGTGCTGGGTCCCCTATTATTTGTCATTTATATAAACAACATAGATGACTATGTGGGGGGAAGGATTAGTAAGTTTGCAGATGACACAAAGATTGGCCGGGTGGTTAACAGTGAGGTTGAGTGTCTTGGGCTACAGGAAGATATAGATGGGATGGTCAAATGGGCAGATAAGTGGCAGATGGAATTTAACCTTGAAAAGTGTAAGGTGATACACTTTGGAAGGAGTAATTTGACAAGGAAGTATTCAATGAACGACATGACACTAGGAAGTTTTTAGGAACAAAGGGACCTTGATGTGTGTGTCCATAGATCTCTGAAGGCAGAGGGGCATGTTAGTGGGGTGCTGAAAAAGGCATATGGGACACTTAACTTTACCAATCGAGGCATAGATTACAAAAGTGGGGGAGGTCATGTTGGAGTTGTATAGAACCTTGGTGAGGCCACAGCTGGAGTACTGTGTGCAGTTCTGGTCACCACATTATAGGAAGGATGTGCTTGCACTGGAGGGGGTGCAGAGGAGATTGACCAGGATGTTGCCTGGGATGAAACATTTAAGTTATGAAAGAGAGGTTGGATGTACTTGGGTTGTTTTCGTTGCAGCATAGAAGACTGAGGGGCAATGATCGAGGTGTGCAAGATTATGAGGGGCATGGACATGGTGGATAGGGAGCAATTGTTCCCCTTAATTGAAGGGTCAGTCACAAGGGGGCATACATTCAAAGTGAGGGACAGGATGTTTAGGGGGGATGTGAGGAAAAACATTTTTTTACCCAGAGGGTGGTGACGGTCTGGAATGCACTGCCTGGCAGGGTGGTGGAGGCGGGTTGCTTCAAATCCTTTAAAAAGTACCTGGATGAGCACTTGGCACGTCATAACATTCAAGACAATGGGCCAAGTGTTGGTAAATGGGATTAGGTAGGTAGGTCAGGTGTTTCTCACGTGTCGATGCAGACTCGATGGGCCAAAAGGCCTCTTCTGCACTGTGTGATTATGTAAGATCATCCTTGTTGGCTGTCGCTCTTTCTGAGCAAGTTGGCAGTTCAAGTCACCTCCTTCCAGCTACAGCAAATCGTGCTCTTTATGCAATATCTTTTCTCAATACCTCCTTTCTGGGGTGGTCCTAGGTTGTTATGTTGACAACGTCTTTTTGTACTATAAAGGTTCCCCGTCATACAAAATATCCAAAAAAATGGGTTCTTCGTCTACGTCGGGAGGTAAAAGTCCGCCTTTAAGCCTTTGCACATACTAAGCATTTAGGAGTTCTTTATCTCTCTCCTATAGCCTACTTTCTAAAGCTCCATTGTTTGTATCTGCCTGTTATAAGGTTTATGCTTATAAATGTTTGTAAGGGCCATCTACTCTCATTTCTTATTAGATAATTGAAACATAACGTTTTTCACTGAGGCCTACACATTAACTCCTTTCATTGCAGCAAGCCTACAGGTTACAAATTCAGTTTATACTTTACTTTGAAAAGACTTTTGGCTTTGCAATGCATTCTGGTCCATACAGTTTGGTTAACTTAAATTTGGTCATTAGATTTGGTTCCAGCAAACTATATCAAGTAAGAACCGTAAGCTTATAACAAAATGAGCTGAAGTCTATATATATCAGAATTCTGGGTAGTTTTCTCAAGATCCCAATCCGCTGTGGAAATATGGAGAAGACCTTAAACTAAAGAACCTTTCTCCCACCAGGAGCAGCAGTCCCTATAGTTCAGTTTAAAGTGTAACTTGGGAAGGGAGCCTGCAAATTGAACATCCCAATTATCAAAGTTGTCGGTGATATCAGCTTCCTTCTGTCCAATGATAGACTAGATGAGGATCTGCCAAAGTGAATTCCAGGCATCCTGTCTTTTGACAAGAAATACCCGAACCATGTTTATATCTATGCTGCATACTGAATGTTGTCACAGGTACGCGGAATCCGGATTGAAGACAAACAGGTGGACAGAGTGCCTAACTATCTCCAATAGTGGCTTTGTGTTTTAGCAGCTTTGAGTCACCAACTTGCGTTGAGTGACTACAGTGAGATCCGTTGTCCCTGGCTTAAATTCATTAGTCAAATTCTTCCTAACCAAATTAGAATAAAACTGACAACCAATCAAAAATCAGGATGCTCAGTGTACCAAGAGGCAGAGATACTTCATCAACTTGGAGTCCTCACACGTCGAAAGGAAGAATGCTAATGTTGTGGATAGAATCAACCAGAACAGCACCCTGAAGAAGCAATAACATCCATTCATTCTCATGGGATTACAGGCAAAGATTTAGTTACAATATGTAAGACAATGAGTCAAGATGAAGGATGTTTTCTGGCTATTCTTTCTGGTGTTTGTCACTGTGACGCATTGTTCCAAGCCACCACAAAAGTTTCCAATGGTTTAGTAAACATTTTGGGTATTAGGCTGCTAGCTGGCAGTGACAGATTTATCCTTACTTTTGATGAAATTCCAATCTTCTTTACATCTTAGACACAACTGACACAGCTTCTCACCATGTTTTGCCCAAATCAAGTCCTGGGTTTGTGTATTCACCCACTAACAGTGATCAAGGTCTTGGAGATGAGCTTCCATCATTTGTGGATGACTAGAGAATTCAGAGGAGTCTCACTGATGTGATTGTGAAGAGAAATAGTTACTTTTCCAGAGCTCTTAATGCCATTGATGTTAAACATGGCTCAGGTCAGCGATGAAATGTGCAAATGGATCTATACTGACCATCAGAACCGCAAAAGAAGGGATTTTTCTGTAGACCATGCAGGTCTCTGTTATACGTCAGGTGGACAATAAGAATATAAAGGAGGAATTTCTAATGCAGCAGAATGAGAGCTTGGAGATAAAGGATGTGGCCATTGATATTGGTTGCCATTGATGACATTCAATTTAGCCTGGAGGATTTTTCTAATTCCAACAGCCTTCAGCATTCTAAAAGTTTCTTTGGGATCATTAAAGATGAACCTGCACTGGATATGAATAAAGCTAGGGCAACATTGGTCCTGTGAGATGTGAATACAACATTTTACACATATTGAGGAACTAGTTACATCCACAACCAGGGCTCACATTGCATCATTCATAGTTAAACAATTCATTACAAGTGGGAATGGGTTAAAGGCTGAATCCAGAGATCTTGACCAATGCTTGGACTGATAAAGGCACATGGCTCTGATAACCAGATCCCTACATTAAAATCCCCAGAATGTTCCCTGGACCTTCAGCAGGAAAAGGCAGCTGCTGACATAAATAGAGATTATCACAGCTAAGTCACCAGAGCTCATCCATGAGTTGTACACATCTTGTACAACTATACCAAGAGTCAAGCCAAAGTAACTCCTCACATTTACTTGAAACCTACTTGACCAAAACTTTTACCTCAGGTACTTTCAGAAACAGCATTGGACAAAGATACTAAAAGACTGAGACACTTTACACTGAAACTTTGACTGCCTCGCAATGTCTTTCAAAGCAAACATCACAGCAGGACCTGTCCCTGAAGGTCCTCAGGCCATATTCAAGCAGGTAGAAGAATGGATAATGTCAACAAAGAATCACAAGTGAGAAAGAACCTTAGATACTACTATTGAGCTGGTAAAATCCTACTTGTTGAAGCTTAATGTTAGAGATTTAGTGCCAGTGAACAGAGACATACCATGGTCTGCAAACCCACTGCTTTCCATTCAGCCCATGTTCACCCTGAACAGTTGTACATAATTCTCTCCTTTCAATTATCATAGGAAGACATTAATCTGGATCAGCTAAAAGTGCAGAAAACTGTCAGGGAATGAGTTAACTCATTGTGACAGTTGAACCTCTCCACTAAAATGCTGTTGAAACACAGAGGTCATTTCAAAGTGCTTGCCCCCTGATCAGTTGGGCAACTTGCTCTTTGTGGTCTTCAAAGGATTAGCCAGCTGTTATTGTACAACCTCTGCCCTCCATTTAACCACCTTAAATGACATGGCAGTGAACTTCAGGAAGGTACTCAAAGTACCAAGTTCCTTATGAGGAGCTAAAACTTTAAGTTCTGTGTAACATCATACAACACACCACAGTTGTGTCCTATCCTCACTGCCAGCCTGTTCTTTTGGACATATGGAGATAGGGAATGGAATAGACTTGTGCACACAATTAAAGAGTTAGTGGACACACACAGCAGTTAACATTTAAGAAAAGAAGTTGGTGCAAACAAGGCACAACATTCAATTTTTGATTCACTGGCTGCTTTGTGTGCTCACCATGCAAAGATAGCTGTAAATCGGAAACAGCAGAGACTGTAATAAAATGCCATCCTCGATTATTCAGCACCCTGTTCGACAATCTCAGCTGCTCCTGTCAAATCTCAAAGATTTATTCCCCAGAGTGAATCACTGCAGCTCAGTCTCAGACATCTAGAAGCTGAGCTGTCTGTGAATTTTTTGTAGTCACACATGGACATCCTGGACTAGACAAAGAATGATGAGGCAGTAAATTTCCTGATGTGAACTGGAGCCTGGGATGAGATGAAGGACCTACAGAATGAGGTTAGCCCTCTTCCAATTTGCAAGTTCTACTTAAGATTATTACTTGCCCTTCTCCTTTACTAACGTAAACCTTATGATATCACTCTTCCCCAAGTGTTCTCCCACAGACACTTGGTCCACCTTATTCCCCAGCACTAGGTTCAGTAATTCCTCATTATGGTTTGACTGAGAACATATTAGTTGAGGAAGTTATCTTCAATTTAATCCATTTCAGGAATTCCTCCATATTTCTTTCCTTTTACCCTTAACCTTTTTCCAATCAATATTTGTGTAATAAGTCCCCAATATCATCACTCCTTTATTCATGCAAATCTGTGAATAACCTGTAGTTTTGATCCACATTCTGTCTTTATTACTACTGTCACGGTTAAATTGAAACGGTACTGCTGTGAAGCACTTTGTTCCTTTACAAACTGCTCATGATCAGTGAACTTAAAGAATTGAAATGGTGTATTTATTTGTTTTAACCCCCAAGTGTGTTGTCAAGAAAGTATATAGCAGCATATTTCAGGAATTCATTTTTTCTGAATAAAAGGATGATTGTCTACTTAAAAACAATAAAAATACTAAATATCCCAAAAATGAATGTGACTTCACTCACTCACAGTCACTCACACTAACACATTTGAGAAAAGGGGTACAGGGGTAAAAGACAGAGCACTGTTACAGTTTTTAAACAAAAAGGAAATGTTCATGTATCGCTTGTCTTAGGTAATCTAACGATTAAAGTTGCAGGCCTGATGAGGGGTCTTCTATAGTCGAAGGATCAGCTAGGGGATTTCTATAGCCGCAGTAGAAGTAGTTTGCCAGAATTTTTTTGAAGGGATGAAGTTAGTTTCTGGTCGTTGCTTCAACCGATGATCAGTCAGTTTTTGCGTGGATTGATATTCAGGTATAGTCGTTTGCTCCTTGGTTTGTCTGCAGAATGTACAGCTCCTTACTGTCCTGATTGGCTTTGGTGACTGTGGTCAGAATGGCAATTTAATGGTTTTCTTAGCACGATCAGCAGGATTGCCACCTCCTGTTCTCTTTGTTGATTGCAGTCAGAACAGCAATTTAATAGCTTTATTTTGAATAAACAAATGAACTCAAACCAACACTGATTCTGCTCTGATTCTTCTAGAACACACTGCTCTTTATGAGACAGGGTGTCAATTGCCTGATTGGGTTCTGGAATCCACACAGCAGTGTCACCTGATGTTCAGCAGCCATTTTATGGACACAGTGACCTTCTTAATACCCAATGTTTTTAACAGCTTCTCCGTTCAGTGCCAATATTGAATAAGGTCCATACTTTAAATTGTAAGTATGCTGTGCCTTACATGACACACCTCCCCCACAAGAGTTAAAAAATGGGAATTATGAGCTGGGTGAATGAGTTTCATTTCTTTTTATAATTTAAAAGACAGGAATAACATACATGAACACACATTCTTTCAAACATCAACACATCAGTCTTATAATCGCTGCAGCTAACATTGTGTCAGCAATCATCTGCTGGTTTACACTCTAGATAGAGAGTCTGTGATGACATTGTTTTTGTAGCATGAAGTGTTAACAGAATGGATATGAGGTAAATAATGATGTAGCATTGACATCAGGTAGTCATGTGTTAGGTACTCCTGGCAGTAGACAGGTAGCCTTGAGGGGAGATGTGCCTTTCATGTAATCCACTATAAACATACTGTAAATAGTGTAAATAAACTAGTTTTCGAGTAAATACCCCGATCTGCCTACGGCTCTTCCTGATCAGAATCCTGGTTTAGCAAATCTACATAGTAGCAGGGCACCAATTTAGACATTGTTTTTTGCTCATTCAGGGGATGGAGGCATTGCTGGCTAGGCCAATATTTATTGCCCAAACCTAATTGCCCTTGAGAAGGTTGTGGTGAGCTGCCCAGTGACAGTGAAGGAACGACAATATATTTCCAAGTCAGGAAGATGTGTGGCTTGGGTGGGGGGGCACTTCCAGGTTCTGCTGCCCTTGTCCTTCTAGGTGGTAGCGATTCTGGGTTTGGAAGGTGTTGCCTGAGGAAGCTTGGTGAGTTCCTGCAGTGCATTTTGTAGATCGTACACACTGCTACTACTGTGTGTCGGTGGTGGAGGGAATGAATGTTTGTGGATGAGGTGCCTAACAAGTCGACTGCTAGATGGTGTTGAGCACCTTGAGTGTTGTGAGAGCTGCACTCATCCAGGCAAGTGGGCAGTATTCCAAAACACTCCTGACTTGTACCTTGTGGATGGTGGATAGGCTTTGGGTAGTCAGGAGGTGAGTTACTTGTTGCATGATTCCTAGCCTCTGAGTACTCTTGTAGCTACAGTATTTATATGGCTAGTCCAGTTCAGTTTCAGGTCAATGTAAGCCCCAGGATGTTGATAGTGGGGGATCCAGCGATGGTAATGCCATTGAATGTCATGGGGCAATTATTAGATTCTCCCTTGTTGGAAATGGTCATTGCCCAGCACCTGTTACTTGCCACTTGTCAGCTGAAGCCTGGATATTGTCTATGTCTTGCTGCATTTGGACATGGACTGTTTTAAGTATCTGAGGAGTCATGAATGGTGCTGAATTTTGTGCAATCATCAGCGAACATCCACACTTCTGATCTTATGATGGAGGGAAGGTCGTTGATGAAGCAGTTGAAGATGGTTGAGCCTAGGACACTACTCTGGTGAACTCCCTCAATGATGTCCTGGAATTAAGATGATTGACCTCCAACAACCACAACCATCTTCCTTTGTGTGATGTAGGATTCCAAACAGCTGAGAGCTTTCCCACTTATTTTCATTGACTCCAGTTTTGCTAGGGCTCCTTGATGCCATTCTTGGTCAAATGCTGCCTTGATGTCAAGGGCAGTCACTCAAATCATCTCTCCACAGTCCATGGCCCCTCACACCATCCATGCCAACCCATGCCACCCACTCATCCCCATAGCCCCTGTGCTAACTTTGTGCCATCTCATGCCAACCCTGCTGCCACCCACCACCCTTTTCCCTTATATCCACCATGCCAACTCGCCCAGTATCTGCCATGGGTTGCCCTCAGAACCCATGCTGAGATTAAATAAATTTAAGTATCTATTGATGAATTCACTATTTAAAAAAAGACACCCATTGATAAAAAATCCATTCACTACATTTAACTTATTTTAATTCCTTATAAAAACAAGCATTTATAGTCATACTCCAATTTCAAAGACTTCAGTAGCACTTGGAACTGTCAATCAAATTGAACGTCAGGCATCCCACTGATAATGAAATCAGTCATGCAACACTAATCCTATAATGGTATCTTTCAAGCTTATGTCAACAGACATGGTGAAATAGCAAGCACTGATTTGTTTTAAACACTGGTCAGGTTCTTTTTCAAAAATTTCAAGGCAGGAACTCAAAATTCCTTGACAGCTTCCTTTATCAGTTCTCTTGATATTTCTCTTGATAGCTGTCTTGACAGTTCCAGTGAGATTATGTACTTTTTCACACATTCATGTCTACTTTTAATTATCCCAAAGGAGACTTGACCTCTCCCAAAGGGCACCTGATCTCTCCCAAAGGTGTCCCAGGACCATACCAAAAGGATAGCTTACTTCCCCAAAAGCATGCCCAACCTTTCCAAAGAACTTGATTAAGTTTAGACCTCCTATTGGATCTGAAGTACATGAGTCATGCTTTGGACATCTTACTAGCGAAAATTAGACTTGACTGAGACAGCTGCATTTTAGCATGTGCAATTGCCTCTGTGATGTGCTATTTAGAACCTGCTCTGATTTCGCACCAACCCACACCCCCCCTCCCTCCCCCACTCCAACCCCACTCCCGGCCACCCTGTGCAAATGGTTGGCTCCAGATTTTGGGGATGGACTTCTGGATTCGTGCCTCTGCATCCATTTCTGCTAAGACTCTCCATCTGCGCGAAAATTCAGGCGTTTGTCTCTCCTGTGATTGTAGACCTGCTCCATCTTCAGCCTTGCCAATTGCTGTGTGTCACTAGGAACTGTCTTTGCCCCCCTGTATGCCTAACTTCAGAGATCTGCTCTACACCTGGATGTCCATCAAGTATGAACATGCAGTGTTCACCGGTTCACCCAAAGCCTTTCAAAAACTGGCAGAAGATCTTGAATCCTTTCTTGCATATATATAGATGTAAATATTCAAGATGTTTTTTTAGGACTCAGTTCCCAAGGTCTTGGTTCCCCCCACCCCACTAGTCTAATTCCACCCCAGATGTGAACCTTTCCATGTTTTTGGTTTCCTCTGCAGTCTCTTGCATTCCTCCTACTACCAGCACCAAATTAAACCGAGGGGAGTCCTCTCCAGCATCCTGGGGCCAATATGTATCCCTCAACCAACATCACTGAAAGATGGGTGGTCAGGTCATTATCTCCTTGATCTTTATAGGACCTTGCTAGATACAAATTGACTGCCATGTTTCCTACATTGCAACTGTACTCCAAAACTACTTCACTGACTGATTGCTTTGGGGTATCCTTGAGGTAGTCAAAGGAACTATATAAATGCAAGCCTTGTGCACAGTTTTAATTGATCCAGCATTGCTGGCCATACCTTTAGATGACTCAGACCTTTAGTTGATTCAGTCCTAAGCTCTGAAATTCCCCACCCGAGAAGTCATTTCTCCGTGTCTATTCTACCAGTACCTTTTAACAGTTTCAAATACTTTGGTTAGATTACCACTCAATCTTTGAAACTCAAGTGAATTTGAGCCAATTTCTTCAGCCCAACCTTACAATGGTTGGGCTGAAGAAATTGGCTCAATTATAATGTAACATTTTAAGCCCCAGCATCAATGACAATCCAATTTGTAGCGTTCTGATATGTGTTTCCAATGTTCATTAGTTGTAAGAAATAATCTTTGGAGCTAACAAGCTTAACAGTTAGCATTAGAAACACATACTTAATGGGTTTGGCTTGCACAATTGAACACTTTCCTAATTGGTTTACTCGTAGATAAGGACGAAACACTGGTCTGTATGGTTCAGAACAAAAAGATTTGCATTTAAATCGTATCTTTCACCATCTCAGGACATTGCAAAGTACTTTACAGCCAATGAACATAGGAACAGGAGGCCACTCAGCCTCTTGTGCCTGTTCCACCATTCAGTAAGATCATAGCTGACCTGTGAACCTACATCCCTGAGTAACTTTATTTATCAACACCATTTTTAAAATTAACCATTAATCTAAATGTTGTTTATGGAAGAAAGTTCCATATTTCTGTCATCCTTTGTTTGATATTAATTTCACGCACCTCCCCAACGCGCCCCCCCCCCGCTCCAAACCCACCCCCCCACCCCCCGCCAACCACCCAACCCCTAGTCACATACACCTCAACCAGCAGAAATTTTTTCTTTTCATCTATCCTATGGGCAGAATTTTGCCCTTGTCGGGCGGGCTTGGCAGGGGCAGGCGGGGCCAGTCAGGAAGCCGACCGCGAAGACGATCGGGGCCAGACCGCGATTTCATGCTGGCGGGCCAATTAAGGCCCACCCAGCATGAAACGCGAGCGGACGGATGGGGCGAGTGTAAACTCCGCGTATGCATGCGAGTGGGTGCTTGAAAATCTCCGAGGCGCAGAGCTCCCTCAGGGAGATGAACAGTTATCACAAAAAAAAATTTGAAAAATGTTATGAAACATGTCCCCTACTCTGATTCTGACACAAGTAGGGACATGTTATAAATTTAGTTTTAAAAATTTTATTTCATTTTTATTTGCAGTTGGAAACTTCATCCCGCCCATGGACTTGGGAGTCCTAGTCCAGGATTCTCTTAAGGTTAACTTGCAGGTTGAGTCGGTAGTTAGGAAGGCAAATGCAGTGTTGGCATTTATTTCCAGAGGACTAGAATATAAAAGCAGGGATGTGCTGCTGAGGCTTTATAAGGCTCTGGTCAGATCACATTTAGAATATTGTGGGCAATTTTGGGCCCCGTATCTCAGGAAGGATGTGCTGGCCCTGGAGAGGGTCCAGAGGAGGTTCACGAGAATGATCCCAGGAATGAAAGGCTTAACATATGAGGAACGTTTGAGGACTCTGGGTCTGTACTCGATGGAGTTTAAAAGGATGAGGGGGGATCTGATTGAAACTTACAGAATACTGAAAGGCATGGATAGAGTGGATGTGGGGAAGATGTTTCCATTAGTAGGAGAGACTAGGACCCCAGGGCACAGCCTCAGAGTAAAGAGTAGACCCTTCAGAACAGAGATGAGGAGAAACTTCTTTAGCCTGAGTGTGGTGAATCTATGGAATTCGTTGCCACAGAAGGCTGTGGAAGCCAGGTCATGAGTGTATTTAACACTGAGATAGATAAGTTCTTGATTGGTAAGGGGATAAAAGGTTACGGGGAGAAGGCGGGAGAATGAGGTTGAGAAACTTATCAGCCATGATTGAATGGCGGAGCAGACTCGATGGGCCGAATGGCCTAATTTCTGCTCCTATGTCTTATGGTCTTATGGATGAGGTTTCCAAAAAAGTGCAAAGGCCTTTTTGTCTGCCTGCCAATGGGCAGCGAAAAATTTAAGTTAATTGATTCTTTAATGGCCTTAATAGGCCTTTTAATTGTTGGCGGCGCGCTGCCAATTTCTGCGTGCACCCACCAACTGACCTATCGCGCGACATCGGGATGCTTGCTCGACGTCAACACGTATCATTTTACACTCAAGCGGGTCAGGCACATGCCTGCCTGCCGAAGTGAAAATTCTGCCCTATCTGTTTCCCCTAATATCCAGAAAACTTTGATCAAATCATCATTTAACCTCCTGAATTCCAGGGAATACAATTTTAGTTTGTGTAATCTCTCATTGTAATTTAATCTTGGGAGTCCATGTATCATTCAAGGAAATCTAGGTTGCACACGTGTTCCCCTTTTAGAATGCATTCAAATTTTTTTGTTCTAATGCAGCTGGTAAATTAGGGACATCGCCGTTTTGGTGTGGTTCCTGAGACTTTTTCAAAAAAAACCTCACTCACAGCCTCTCTCTCCCACCCTCACGAATCATCGCCTCTGCTGCTCGCTGACTCCGTCCCTAATCCACCCTGTTGCAATCTCTCCTACTCACCACTTCCCATCCGACACTCCCGCTCACCGCCTCTCCCGCTCCCAACCTCTCCCACTCGCCACTTCCCTCCCGACTCTCCCATTCCCTGCCTCTCTCACTCGCCACCTCCCTCTCCGACCCTCCCACTCAACATCTCTCCCGCTTGCCACCTCCCTCCCAACACTCCCACTCACCGCCTCCCTCCCCGACCCTCCCGCTCGCTGACTTCCTCCCTGACCCTCCTGCTCGCCACAGCTCCTGCTCACTACCTCTCCTGCTCGTGGACTGTCCCACTCACAGGTCCTCTCACATTCTCCCTCTCTGCTGCTCACAGTGAGGGCTCAGGAGCGGGAAGTGGTGAGCAAGAGGAAGCAGCAGAGGGAGCTGGTGAGTGGAAGGGTCAACAAGAGGGATAGAAAGCAAGCAGGAGAGAAGCAGCGAGCAGGAGGGTTTGCAAGAATTAGTACTGCAAGTTATTAAGAATTAATACGTTATTAAGAGTTGGTAAGAGGATTGTTGGGCCAGTTAGTTTGAAGGCAACCAATAGATTTTTAATGTAAAAGTTATATTAGGTCAGGAATGTTCACCCTTAATCATATTCTCTTCACAGGAGATGATTTTCATTTAAAATGTAACTTTTGTTAGGAACATGTTAGGAGTGCTAATCGAGGGATAACTGTACATTTAAAGTGCAGTCACTGATTAATGTAGGAAACAGGGTCAATCAATTTGAACAGAGTAAACTCCCACAAACAGCAAAAAAGATAAATGATCAGATCATCTATTTAAGTGATGTTGATTGAGGGATAAATATGGACCAAATAAGCCCTGCTGCTATCCTTTCTGATCGTGTGATGTGATCTTTTACATCCATCTCAGAAGGCAGACATGGTCTCATTCAAAAGATAGCACCTCCAAAAGTGCAACACCTCCCTAATACTGCCCCACATATAGTACAGTGTTTCCTTAATACTGCCCTTTTGACATTTCCATGCTGTCTTGGTACTGCCCTCCTAAAGGTAGCGTAGCACTTATTCACTACTGACTCTCGATAGAAATCCCTTGGTACTGCCCCTCCAACAGTGAAGTACTCTCTCAATACTGACTCATTAGTGCAATGTTCCTTCAGTGCTGCCCCTTTGACAATGCAGGGCTGCCTCAGTACTGCCCCTCTGCCAATGCAGCACTCCCTCAGTATTGATCCTGGAAACAATGCAGTGCTCCCTCAGTATTGACTCTCCCACAGTGCAGCACTCCCTCAGTACTGACCCTCCGACAGTGCAGCATTCCCTCAGTACTGACCCTCCGACAGTGCAGCACTCCCTCACTACTGACCCTCTGACAGTGCAGCACTCCCTCAGTACTGACCCTCTGTCAGTGCAGCACTCCCTCAGTACTGACCCTCCGACAGTGCAGCACTCCCTCACTACTGACCCTCTGACAGTGCAGCACTCCCTCAGTACTGACCCTCTGACAGTACAGTGCTCCCTCACTACTGACCCTATGACAGCGCAGTCTCTCTCAGTGCTACACTGAGAGTGTCAGCCAGCCTTTACAATGCAAGTTTCTGAACAATTTTAATGTACAATAGATGCAGACAGATACAAATCAAATACTGGAGTCGTGCAGAAGGGTCATATCTGACTCTAAACGATAATGTGTGTTTCCCTCTCCACTGGCGCTGCAGATCTGATTTAGTATTAAAATCCTGGCAGGCTTACTGCAGCTGGCAAACCTCTGCATGCAAATACACATCTGCAAAAAAAAGTGTTTATAGGCCGGAGCGAGGCCTCACTGTGCTCCCCACGTGACGGGATGTGATACTGCAGGCCCTGACCTTTTCCCCATTCATTCATAAATGGCTGCGAGTTGCCTCCTGACCTTCAGCAGCACATGGGAGGCAGCAGCGAGGGCGCAACCTAACTTGAAACGGGCTTTTTTTTTCCCTTTCCCAACCACCATGCTCATTAACATAACAGGCAGCCGAAGGCACCAATCAGGCGGCGGCGCCTGCCGGGATCCTCCAATCAGCGAGTTCGGGCGGGCCTATCCGGGGCGGGCGGCGCAAGCTTGTCTGCACGCCTGCGTGTGCGCGCGCGCGCGCGCTTCAACCCACCTTGCTCGCCCGTCACGCTGATTGACTGACAGGCCGCTCCACCAAATGGGCGGGCGGGTAGCCGAAGCCGGCGCGGCTGGCGGACCAATAGACGCGGCCGGGGTTCGCGCAAGAGGCGGGGACGGGGGGGGGGGGGAAAATAGGGCGCCAGCGAGTTTGGTTGTACTGTTGCCGGTTTTCTCGCTCTCTCTCGCTCGCGCTCACACGCACACCCACGGGGAGGGGGAGGAGGAGGAGGGGGGGGGGGAAATAAGGAGAGAGCGAGAGAGAGAGCGGGAGGGCGGTTCGATTGCTCGTGAGCGGAAACCTTCCCCCCCCCACCCACCCAACCCAACCCCCCAACCACCGTCCGCCCGCCCCCCCCCCCTCCCGCCCGCCCGCCCTCCCTCCCTCTCCCGTCGCCTGTTGGTGAGCGGCCGGGCGCGAACCCGGAGCTTCTTGCCCGCAAGCAAATGGGGAACGTGTTGGCGGCCGGCTCGCCGGTGCCGCCCGGCTTCTCGGTGCCGCCCGGCTTCTCGGTGCCGCCGGTGCCGCCGGGCCCGGAGCAGCAGCAGCAGCAGCGGGTGGCGGCGGCCGCCGGGCCTGGGGTCGGCCCGGGGGGCCAGGCCGAGGGCAAGCTGCCCAACCCGGGCACCTTCGAGGAATGTCATCGCAAATGTAAAGGTAGGAGGGAAAAAAAAGGGTGGGGGAGGGGGTGGGGAGGGACTGGTCAACTGCACCCTGACCTCTGACCCCTGACCCTTCTGCTCCTGTTAGGCCTCCCTGAGGGGTGGGGGTGGGGGTGGGGGGGAGGGGGGGGTCACTCAATCTGTTGCCCATTTTCACGCCTTAAAATGATAGATAAACCCTCCTAGGGTTTTTTTTAACCCCCCCCACACAAAAGAGGTAAATTGCATGCGGTCAGGGTCAGCTGGGGGTGTTGGTCAGTCTCAAGCCAATGTCCCTGCTTCCCCCCACCCCCCCCATAAGAGGTAAATTGCATGTGGTCAGGGTCAGGTGGGGGTGTTGGTCAGTCTCAAGCCAATGTCCCTGCTCCCCTCCCCATAAGAGGTAAATTGCATGTGGTCAGGGTCAGCTGCGGGTGTTGGTCAGTCTCAAGCCAATGTCCCTGCTTCCCCCCACCCCTCCCATAAGAGGTAAATTGCATGCGGTCAGGGTCAGCTTGGGGTGTTGGTCAGTCTCAAGCCAATGTCCCTGCTTCCCCCCCACCCCCCCATAAGAGGTAAATTGCATGCGGTCAGGGTCAGGTGTGGGTGTTGGTCAGTCTCAAGCCAATGTCCCTGCTTTCCCCCCCCCCCCCATATAAGAGGTAAATTGCATGCGGTCAGGGTCAGGTGGGGGTGTTGGTCAGTCTCAAGCCAATGTTCCTGCTTCCCCCCCAAAAGAGGTATATTGCATGCGGTCAGGGTCAGGTGGGGGTGTTGGTCAGTCTCAAGCCAATGTCCCTGCTCCCCTCCCCATAAGAGGTAAATTGCATGTGGTCAGGGTCAGCTGGGGGTGTTGGTCAGTCTCAAGCCAATGTCCCTGCTCCCCTCCCCATAAGAGGTAAATTGCATGTGGTCAGGGTCAGCTGCGGGTGTTGGTCAGTCTCAAGCCAATGTCCCTGCTTCCCCCCACCCCTCCCATAAGAGGTAAATTGCATGCGGTCAGGGTCAGCTTGGGGTGTTGGTCAGTCTCAAGCCAATGTCCCTGCTTCCCCCCACCCCCCCATAAGAGGTAAATTGCATGCGGTCAGGGTCAGGTGTGGGTGTTGGTCAGTCTCAAGCCAATGTCCCTGCTTTCCCCACCCCCCCATATAAGAGGTAAATTGCATGCGGTCAGGGTCAGGTGGGGGTGTTGGTCAGTCTCAAGCCAATGTTCCTGCTTCCCCCCCAAAAGAGGTATATTGCATGCGGTCAGGGTCAGGTGGGGGTGTTGGTCAGTCTCAAGCCAATGTCCCTGCTCCCCTCCCCATAAGAGGTAAATTGCATGTGGTCAGGGTCAGCTGGGGGTGTTGGTCAGTCTCAAGCCAATGTCCCTGCTTCCCACCACCCCCCCATAAGAGGTAAATTGCATGCGGTCAGGGTCAGGTGTGGGTGTTGGTCAGTCTCAAGCTAATGTCCCTGCTTTCCGCCCCCCCCCCCCCCCCCCATATAAGAGGTAAATTGCATGCGGTCAGGGTCAGCTGGGGGTGTTGGTCAGTCTCAAGCCAATGTTCCTGCTTCCCCCCCATAAGAGGTATATTGCATGCGGTCAGGGTCAGCTGGGGGTGTTGGTCAGTCTCAAGCCAATGTCCCTGCTCCCCTCTCCATAAGAGGTAAATTGCATGCGGTCAGGGTCAGCTGGGGGTGTTGGTCAGTCTCAAGCCAATGTCCCTGCTCCCCTCCCCATAAGAGGTAAATTGCATGTGGTCAGGGTCAGGTGTGGGTGTTGGTCAGTCTCAAGCCAATGTCCCTGCTTCCTCCCCCCCCCCATAAGAGGTAAATTGCATGGGCTCAGGATCAGCTGGGGGTGTTGGTCAGTCTCAAGCCAATGTCCCTGCTCGCACTCTCCCCCCCCCCACCCCCCAAAGAGGTAAATTGCATGCGGTCAGGGTCAGGTGGGGGGTGTTGGTCAGTCTCAAGCCAATGTCCCTGCTCCCCCATAAGAGGTAAATTGCCTGCGGTCAGTGTGAGATTTGGGGTGGGTGGGAGGTTGTGGTGTTGGTCCGTCTCAAGCCAGTGTTCCTCCTCCCCCCATCCCGCACCACCATCACCGCCGCCACCACGGATCACATGGTCCCATCGGTCAGTGCCATCGCTGCTGTCCCCCCCCCGCCACCAATCTCCCTCACGGAGCCCGTGGCGTGGGCCGGTGCAGCAGAGCCGGGCCCGACCCGCCGCCCTTCGGGCGAGGTGTTGTTGGATCGCGGCCGTCCCTCCCCCACGCCCTGGTGTTTTTAACTGGCCGGTCTTTTCCTCCCTCGGCGTAGCGCCGTCGCGGGAAACGGATTGCCCCGGGCTGCCATCTCGTTGGATCCTGCTCTGTACCTGTCAGCCGCTGTGTTCAATTACAGAACGTTGGCGCCTTTCCCTCTGAGCCCCCCCCCCCACCCCGGACAGATTCCACATTGGCCCCGAGCCCTCCCTCAGGAGCCGCAGCCCCACAACCTGAGTCGCTTCGCAGAAATGCCCTCTGCGTCCTTTAGCATGGCGCGGAGGGGTTTCCTGTACGGGTGCTGCTGGACACCCTACATTTCCTTGCCCTCATCCGCTGCCTGGACACACCCTGGCATGCCTTGTTGCCATTTGGCGGGGGAGGTCCCCGGTGGGAGGGCCCGCTACATTGGAGTCAGCCCCCCCCCTTTCCATCGGGGACCTGGGGTGGAGGGTGTTACATGTGGCAGTGCCATACAACTATAGGCTGTGTCGGTTCACAGACTCCCAAGATACCTGTGCCTGTGTCTGTGTCTCTTGCGCCTTGTGGAGTCCGTGGATCATTCTTATATATGTTGCTCTGGGCTGCACCCCCGTTTTAGTTACTTGAAAAGCTTTTTGCTGCTGTTTTGTTTGCACCTCAGGCCCACGCTCCTGATCTACGGGCACCCGTAGTTGCGGAGGAGGGCTGGGAGCGAGGAGGGCCTGCTCCTGGGCCTGGCCAAATTGGCCATGAACAGGTCCAGGCAGCTGGCGATCGAGGGGGTCATCCAGCCCCACTGCCCCTCTTTCGCAGCTGTGTTCCCAGCCGGGTGTCTCCCGGCACTGTCGAGGCCTTCCATGCTCGGTGGGCAGCACGGGGACTGGGGTATTTGATTGACCGCCTTAATCGCTTTTTGGTCTAATGTTAGTAAGTTTCCTTTGAATTTTGTCCTTTGTTTTTGCAGTTTCCCTTTAAGGGGCTTCCTTTTAATTTATTCCTGAATTTGTGAATTTAGTTTATTTGTTTGTAACCAGCATGAGTTGCAAACTGTCGGCCGGCTGCAATTCCGAAGTAACTCGTTGGCTGTGAAGCTCTTTGGGATGTTTTGACAATCAGTTGATGCTCTCAAGAGATTTATAGATTCTTGTGGTTTTAGGGGCATGAAGAGATATGATTGAAAGGCTAATAAACGGTTAAGATACAAATCAGCAGCCTTCTTAATGAATGTTGCAGCAGGCTGAGGGGCTGAATGGCCTACCTCCTGTTCCTTTGTCTTTGAATGTAACCTGGACTATGTTAGAGGAAATTCTACCATGTGTTTCACAACCTCAGAATGTCTCAAAGTGCATGATGGACACTGAGGCACTTTTTGAAGTGCCAGCACCGTTGTAATGTAGGAATCAGTAGCACGTGGTGTTGATTGAAACATTAATCGCACTACTCTGAAATATTATTTCAGAATCTCGGACCGACTTTGTGATTCAGTTGCAAGATTCATTTTGACAGTTTTTGAAGTGTTCCTCTTTTCCCAGCTCCAAGGAGCTTGAGTTTAGCTGCGTCCTGGACTCCCCAGCATGAGCTGGAGTAATGGCCGGAATCTCTCCTGACGGTAAATTCACAGGAAAACCAGACTTGAAGGAAAGACAGGCCCTCGCTCCCGAGTGGCAGCTTGGAGAGAGCGTTTCCCTGTCGCAGGTAACGTCTCTCGGATGAGGCGTCAAACCAAGGCCCTCTGTTGGCGTCAAACCAAGGCCCTCTGTTGGCGTCATCCAGTGACATAAAAAAATTTCCCATGGCCACTATTTCGAAGGGGGGGGGGGGCGGTTGTTGGTGGTGGTGGAAGAGGTCTGCACTTTCAAAACAAAAAGGAATTCTGTTGATTTATCTCATCGCTTTCATTCAATTCATTCATGGGACACGGCCAGTTACTGCCTACCCCTGATTGCCTTGAGAAAGTGGTGCGAAACCACTCCCTTGACAACCGAGTGGCTTGCTAGCCCAGTTCGGAGAGCAGTTAAGAGTCGACCACATTGCTGTGGGTCTGGAGTCACATGTAGACCAGACTGAGCAAGGGCGGCGGATTTCCCTCCCTAAAGGGCATCGGTGAACCGGATCGGGTTTGTGAAGCAATGCGGTAGTTTCGCAGTCACCATTGTTACACATTTATTGATAAAGAGTTTAACTGACTTCCAGCTGCTGGGTTTCCGTATTATTTGCCCATGTCTATCTGGATCGAGTCCAGTAATGGAGCCACGATGCGACAGCTCCTTGCTGTTAGTGGGAGCTTGCTGTGCTCACATTGGCTGTTGCGTTTCCGACATGACAGCAGGGACTTTGTTTCCAAAGTGCTTCACTGGTGGAGGAGCGCCTTGGGACCAGGTGGGGCCGTGAGCCGCGCTGTAGAAATAAAATCCGGGACTCTAGGAGTAAGGTTCAAAACTTGAGAGGTTTTGGCAAGATAATTCAGAGAGGTTTACGGCCCCAGACGCTGAGCGGTGTAACAAGAGGGTGTCACCTTCAGGTCAGGACCTAGGCAAAGTTATTTCACACAGTGGAATGCGTGCGCCTGAAATGGCCGAACTCGGGCAGGGTCAGAATCCAGGTGGGAATTCAGAAAGAAAATTGAACAGGACGTGGCGAAGGGGCTAATTATTTAGAGAGGCCGGCGAGCGAATGGCACCTCTGCAGTGCCGGGACATTGAAGAAATCCGTCACCACCCTGGGAGATAGGAGTGGGCACAGTGTAGGTTACAGCGCACTCTTTCCAGCAGTGCCAGTGTGTGTCTCAACGTCACTTCCAGGAAGTGGCAGTAGTAAGATCAGGAACCTCTCTTCCTGCCCCCTGCAACTTCACCCTCAGACCGCCCTGCTCCTCCAATTCTGGCCTCTGGTGTGTTGCCTATTTTCATCACTCCCTCAGCTGCCTAGACATATGAGTACAAAAAATCTAGGTCCTACTGCCAGCACAGAGGGAGTGCAGCATTGTGGAGGGGGTTGGTATGTAGACAGTCTGGTGCTGTCAGGGGTGAGGGGTGTGGTTGGGTCGGTCCCGAGGGTGCGCGGAGCTGTGGGGGGGGGGGGGTCCCGAGGGTGCGCGGAGCTGTGAGGGGGGGTCACTCCCGAGGGTGCGCGGCGCTGTGAGGGGGGGGGTCTCTCCCGAGGGTGCGCAGCGCTGTGAGGGGGGGGTCCTCTCCCGAGGGTGCGCAGCACTGTGAGGGGGGGGTCCTCTCCCGAGGGTGCGCAGCACTGTGAGGGGGGGGTCCTCTCCCGAGGGTGCGCAGCACTGTGAGGGGGGGGGTCCTCTCCCGAGGGTGCGCAGCACTGTGAGGGGGGGGGTCCTCTCCCGAGGGTGCGCAGCACTGTGAGGGGGGGTCCTCTCCCGAGGGTGCACGGCGCTGTGAGGAGGGGGGTCTCTCCTGAGGGTGCGCGGCGCGGTGAGGGGGGAGGTCTCTCCCGAGGGTGCGCGGCACTGTGAAGGGGGGTCGGTCCCGAGGGTGCGCGGCACTGTGAAGAGGGGGGGTCTCTCCCGAGGGTGCGCAGCGCTGTCAGGGGGGGTCTCTCCCGAGGGTGCGCGGCACTGTGAGGGGGGGTCTCCCCCGAGGGTGCGCGGCGCTGTGAGGGGGGTCTCTTCCGAGGGTGCACGGCGCTGTGAGGGGGGTCGCTCCCGAGGGTGCGCGGCATTGTGCGGGGGCGGTCGGTCCTGAGGGTGCGCAGCGCTGTCAGGGGGGTGAGTCTCCCGACGGTGCGCGGCGCTGTGAAAGGGGGGGGGGGTGTCTCCTGACGGTGTGTGGCACTGAGGCGGGGGTCGGTCCCGAGGGTGCGCGGCGCTGTGAGGGGGGGTCTCTCCTGAGGTTGCGCGGCGCTGTGGGGGGGGGTCTCTCCTGAGGGTGTGCGGCGCTGTGAAGGGGGGTCGGTCCCGAGGGTCCGCGGCACTGTGAAGAGGGGGGGTCTCTCCCGAGGGTGAGCGGCGCTGTCAGGGG
Organism: Isurus oxyrinchus; assembly: GCA_026770705.1. NCBI lineage: Eukaryota > Metazoa > Chordata > Chondrichthyes > Lamniformes > Lamnidae > Isurus > Isurus oxyrinchus. Next base: position 14,606,861 of record JANJGN010000034.1, read on the forward strand.
GGTCTCTCCCGAGGGTGCGCGGCGCTGTGAAGAGGGGCGTCTTTCCCGAGGGTGCGCGGCGCTGTGAAGAGGGGGGTCTCTCCCGAGGGTGCGTGGCACTGTGAGGGAGGGGTCTCTCCCGAGGGTGCGCGGCACTGTGAGGAGGGGGTCCCTCCCAAGGAGGGGGGGTGTCCCGGGGTGAGCTGTGGTATTGTTGGGTGGTGGGGGTCCCGGGGGTGAACCAAAATATTGCGTGTGGGGGTGGGGGGGGGGTGCAGGCACTCCTGGGGGTGAGCTGTGGTATTGTGGGGGGGGGGGGTCCCGGGGGTGAGCTGTTCTGTGGGGTGTGGTCCTGGGGTGAGCTGTGCTGTGGGGGTTGGCCCTGGGGGTGCGCCGTGGTATTGTGAGGAGGTCCCGGGGTTGAGCCGTGCTGTGGGGGGTTGTCCCGGGGGTGAGCAGTGCTGTGGTGGGGGTGGTCCCGTGGGTGAGCAGTGCTGTGGTGGGGAGGTCCCGGGGGTGAGCAGTGCTGTGGTGGGGAGGTCCCGGGGGTGAGCAGTGCTGTGGTGGGGGTGGTCCCGTGGGTGAGCAGTGCTGTGGTGGGGAGGTCCCGGGGGTGAGCCGTGTGCTGTGGTGGGGAGGTCCCGGGGGTGAGCCGTGTGCTGTGGTGGGCGGGGGTCCCGGGAGTGAGCAGTACTGTGGTGGGGGTGGCGGGTCTCGGGGGTGAGCTGTGTGCTGTGCTGTGGTTGGGCGGTCCTGGGGGTGGGCCGTGTTGTGAGTAGGGGGGCTCGGATGTGCAGCTTTTAGTGATGAGATGTTAAGCTGAGAAAATGTCTGTTCTGATGTGAATGTGAAGGCTCACCAGCCAGTATTTGGAAGAGGAGCCGGGAGCAGGTTCTCCCCGGTGTCCTGTCCCCAAAAAGCATCCCACAACCCAACATCATTAAAAACTCATCCCCGTCATTATCACAATGATGTTTGTGGGAGCTTGCTGTGCGCAAAATGGCCGCTGTGTGTCCTATGTTACAACTGGGGCGACACTTCAATAAGTATTTCATTGACTGTGAAGCTGTTTGTGATGTTCTGTGGTTGTGAATGTTGCAACAGAAATAAAAACCTTTGTTTCTGGGCCCTAAGCTCTGGAGTTCATTCCCTAACTCTCCCTCTCTGTCTGTCCCTCTCTGTGTGTGTCTGTCCCTCTCTGTGTGTGTCTGTCCGGGCCCCCCCTCTCTCTCTCTCTGTGTGTGTCTGTCCGGGCCCCCCCTCTCTCTCTCTCTCTCTCTCTCTGTGTGTCTGTCCAGCCCCCCCCTCTCTCTCTCTCTCTCTCTGTGTGTCTGTCCGGCCCCCCCCCCTCGCTCTCTCTCTGTGTGTCTGTCCGGCCCGTCCCTCTCTCTCTCTCTGTGTGTCTGTCCCGGCCCGTCCCTCTCTCTGTGTGTCTGTCTGTCTGTCCGGCCCGTCCCTCTCTTTCTCTCCTCTCCCTAAAGACAGTCCTTCAAACTGACCTCTGAACAAGCTTTTGGTTACCTGTCGCTGATACCTCTTTATGTGGCTCGGTGTTAGAATATGATCGGGTTAGCAATTTATGAAGCACCTTGCGAGGTTTTACGATGTGAAAGGTGCCATAGAAATGCAAGCGGTTGTTAACACGATAACTTCAAAGCAGCATCTTTTTCCCTCGGAATTGAACCACAGAAATGTTTCGCTCTCTATCTCACTGAACAAAGGGTATGGTAACGTATTGGTTATGTCGGTGACCTGGAGGCTCAGACTAGCACTCGGGCCACCCGAGTTAAATCCCAGCAAAGTAGCCGGGGGGGGAATTCAATTCATTAAATAAATCTGCAATAAAAATGTCGGCCCTTGTTAAGGAGGGTCATGAAGCTACTGGATAGGCATAAAAACCCCCCTCTGCTTCACAAATGTCCTTGAGGGAAGGAAATCTGCTGTCTTTACCTGGCCTGGCCTACATGTGACTCCACACACACACACACACACACACACACCACACACACAGCGATGTGGTCGACTCTTAACTGTTCCCTGAAATGGCCGAGCAAGCCACTCCTTTGTCAGGAAGACAGCTCCCCACTGCCTGTTCAGTGGCAACTAGGGATGAGGAACTGTAGCTGGCAGCACCCATGTACCGGGACTGAATTAATAAAAATTAATGGGAGCGTCACTGCTCCCAGCTGTGGCTGCAGGATGTCCCTTCATCACCTCAGCGTGTTCCAAAGTGCTTCACAGCCAGTGAAGTATTTCTGACCAGTAGACACTGTGTAATGTAGGAAAAACGTTAGCCGACTTGCACAGTGCAGTTGCGACCAACAGCAACGAGACTGTATGCACTGATTTGCGTTGAGGGACAAGTGTTCCCCAGGACAACAGGAACTCTTTCCAACCCCCCCCACCCCCGGCTTCTAATGGTGGATGTGGAGTCTTTTACATGCACCTGGAGGGCAGACAGAACCTCTGTTTAATATCAGTGCTGTTCCATCGACAGTGCAGCACTCCCTCTGTACTGACCCTCTGACAGTGCAGCGCTCCCTCAGTACTGACTCTGGCAGTGCAGCACTCCCTCAGTACTGACCCTCTGACTGTGCAGCACTCCCTCGGTACTGACCCTCCGGGCAGTGCAGCGCCGCCTCGGTACTGACCCTCCGGGCAGTGCGGCGCCGCCTCGGTACTGACCCTCTGGGCAGTTCCGATGGTGCCGGCACTGCAAGTGTTTCGGTAGATTAGGGTTGTCAGGGTCTCTAGAGTGGGACTTCAGTCTATAACTTTGCGCATTGAAGCATTCTGTGGTGTCCGAACTAGGATTCTATTTGGGGGGTGGGGTGGGGCGGTAAAACATGGCAGAGAGATTAGTTTTGCAGTGTTCTAGCCAAGAGCTGGACCTAATAGACTGGGTGGCCCCTCATCCTGTTATAATTATGTGTGTGTGTGTGCTCTGTCACTGTATAATACTGGGGTACAGTACAGGTGGGGACGGGTCTGTCACTGTATAACACTGGGGTACAGTATCGGTGGGGACGGGGGTCAGTCACTGTATAACACTTGGGTACAGTACCGGTGGGGACGGGTCTGTCACTGTATAACACTGGGGTACAGTACCGGTGGGGACGGGTCTGTCCCTGTATAACACTGGGGTACAGTACTGGTGGGGACGGGTCTGTCCCTGTATAACACTGGGGTACAGTACTGGTGGGGACGGGTCTGTCCCTGTATAACACTGGGGTACAGTACTGGTGGGGACGGGTCTGTCACTGTCTAACACTGGGGTACAGTACTGGTGAGGACAGGTCTGTCACTGTATAACACTGGGGTACAGTACCGGTGGGGGCAGGTCTGTCACTGTATAACACTGGGGTACAGTACCGGTGGGGACAGGTCTGTCACTGTATAACACTGGGGTACAGTACTGGTGGGGGACAGGTCTGTCACTGTATAACACTGGGGTACAGTACCGGTGGGGGCAGGTCTGTCACTGTATAACACTGGGGTACAGTACTGGTGGGGGCAGGTCTGTCACTGTATAACACTGGGGTACAGTACTGGTGGGGACAGGTCTGTCACTGTATAACACTGGGGTACAGTACTGGTGGGGGCAGGTCTGTCACTGTATAACACTGGGGTACAGTACTGGTGGAGACAGGTCAGTCACTATAACACTGGGGTACAGTACTGGTGGGGACAGGTCTGTCACTGTATAACACTGGGGTACAGTACCGGTGGGGGCGGATCTGTCACTGTCTAACACTGGGGTACAGTACTGGTGGGGACAGGTCTGTCACTGTATAACACTGGGGTACAGTACCGGTGGGGGCGGATCTGTCACTGTCTAACACTGGGGTACAGTACTGGTGTGGACAGGTCTGTAACTGTATAACACCTGGGGTACAGTACTGGTGGGGACGGGTCTGTCACTGTATAACACTGGGGGTACAGTACTGGTGGGGGACAGGTCTGTCACTGTATAACACTGGGGTACAGTACCGGTGGGGGCGGATCTGTCACTGTCTAACACTGGGGTACAGTACTGGTGGGGACAGGTCTGTCACTGTATAACACTGGGGTACAGTACCGGTGGGGGCGGATCTGTCACTGTCTAACACTGGGGTACAGTACCGGTTGGGGCAGGTCTGTCACTATAGCACCGGGTACAGTACTGGTGTCACTGACACTGTGGGGGAATATTAATGGGGACGGGTCTGCTATGTGCTGTCTTATACCATTGAAACTGAGAAGAAAGTCGAGTCTTTCAAGGAGTGTGGAGGGAACAGGGCACTAAGAAGGAGGGCAGACTCCAGTTAATGTGGAGAGACTGGCAAAGCTGCTTCCCCCGAGAGCAGAGAGGGTTAAGGGGAGATGTCGTGAAGCGTTGGAAAATCCTATGGACAGGAATCTGTGCCCAGGGGCAGCAGTGTCCATGGTTCTGATTGCAGGTTTACTTCTGCGAAGATGAAAGTTGTCGGGTGTTTTCTGTGAGTCGTGTGCTCCTGCCCCCAGTGGGTGAACTGGGTGCAGTTTAAAATTGGGGATAGCTTACTGCCCCTCTGCCTGTAAGTAGAGTGAAGCCTGCTGCGTCATTCCCTCAGCACCATGACCATTCTCCATGTCTGGGCCCACCATGTTGTTGGGGAGGTGCCTATCGCCTTGGACCCCAATGATTTCTGCAGCGAGCACTTCACCTAGAAAGCGAGGAAAGTCTCACATTCCTACGGCACCTTCCACAACCCCTGAACGACCCAAAGCACTACATATTTTGGCACTTCTGAAGTGGAGTTGCTGTCCTAATATAGGAGATGCAGCAGCACTTTACTGCTTGTGGGAGCTTGCTGTGCACAATGTGACACTAACGGTCTGGCAAAGTGGCTTCCACCCCACTGACGGTGCGCAGTTCCCTCGATACTGCATTGTGGGCATTGGCCTGGATTTTGTGCACAATTCTTTGAAATGGGAGTTGATCCTGTATTCTTCTGACTCAAGGGGCTTCTGCTACCTCTGCATTACTAGTCTGGTATCACAATTACATAGAACTTGCAGCAGAGAAATGGGCCATTTTAGCACAACTGCTCCGTGCTAGTATTTATGCTCCACACGAGCCTCCTCCCTCCAATCACGTTATCAACATTATTCTTCTATTCCTTTCACCCTCAGGTTCTCCTCTAGCATCAGTCTCAGCCTCCTTTACTGCTGCTTGTGGTTGTGTTCTGGATTCTTACCATCAAATAACGACACCACCCTGTACCCTGTGAGGCTACCTGATCATTATGATATCTGTCAAATATCTGTATTGCCTCCTTGCCCCACCCCTCATTTCTAACTTCTTCCAGCCCCTATAACCCTCCCTATCTCTGTAACATCCCCTAGCCCCTACAACCCTCCCAATTCTGTAACCACCTCCAGCCCCTACAACCCTCCCTATCTCTGTAACCTTCTCCAGCCCCTACAACCCTCCCTATCTCTGTAACCTCCTCCAGCCCCTATAGCCCTCCAAGATCTCTACACTCCTCCAATTCTGGCCTCTTGACTACTCCCCCAATTCCCATTGCTCCACCATTGGTGGCCGTGCCTTCAGCTGCCTGGGGCCCTGAATTCTGGAATTCCCTCCCTAAACCTGTCCAGCCCCCTCTCTCTCTCTCTCTCTCTCCTCCTTTAAGCCACTTCTTAAAACCTCCCTCTGTGACCGAGCCTCTGGTCACCAGTCCCTAATATCTCCTTATGTGTCTCGGGGTCAAATTTTGTTTGATAATCATTCTTTGGGAATTGTCTTGGGATGCTTACTACATTTAAGGCGCTAAATAAATGCAAGATGTTGTTATAAGTCTACTGCCTACTCCTTATTGATAAGGGGGTAATCTTTCCACTCATGTTAATTGTGTTTTAATTTCTCTCTCTCATTCACAGAACTTTTCCCAATTCAAATGGAAGGGGTGAAACTCATAGTAAACAAAGGTCTCAGCAATCACTTCCAGGTCAGTCTACGTCGTGTGCATCACTGTGTTTATAATAGAAATAAAACAGTCTGGCTGTACCCACGTGCTTAATCTATGGAGCAGGTTTCTGAAGGCACATGGTGGCCGTAGATCATACTCATAGAATCAAACGGCACCGAAGGAGGCCATTCAGCCCATCGTGCCTTTGCCGGCTCTTTGAAAGATTTGACCCAGTTAGTCTCGCTCTTTTCCTCCTGCTCTTTTCCCCCATATCCCTGCAAATTTTTCCACTTCAAATATTTATCCAATTCCGCCCCCCGCCCCCCCCCCCCCCCCCCCCCCCCCCCCCCCGTTTGAAAGTTCCTATTGAATCTGCTTCCACCGCCCTTTCAGGCAGCGCCTTCCAGATCACAACAACTCGCTGTGTCAAAATAAAATTCTCCTCATCTCCCCCTCTGGGTCTTTTCCCGATTCCCTTCAATCTGAGTCCCTCTGGCCACCGACCCTCCTGTCACTGGAAACAGTTTCTCCTTATTAACTCTATCCAAACCCCTCATGATTCTGAACATCTCGATTCAATCTCCCCCTTAACCTTCTCTGCTCCAAGGAGAACAATCCCAGCTTCTCCAGTCTCTCCACATGAGGGAAGACCCTCATCTCTGGGACCATTCGAGTAAATCTCCCCCCGCACCCTCCGCAAGGTCTCGACTTCCTTCCTAAAGTGTGGGGCCCAGAATTGGACACAATCCTCCAGCTGAGGCCTAAACAGCATTTTATAAACGTTTACAATAACTTCCTTAATTCATTCAAATGAAGAATAAGATAAGCTTTTCCAAAAGGGTATTTTGGATTTTAGATGCTCCAAACTAGTGATTTAAATTCCTGTGTGTATCTTTCCAACACGGAAAGCATCCTTAAACAAGTACCTGCAATTATATAGGAATATTTGAAAACCTCCCAACCTCCCAAATGCATCACCATTTGATGTGTGTGGTTATTGTTGTTGCGGGGGGGGACCCAGCAGCCAATCTGTTCACAACAAGCTTCTACAAACAACAATAAGATAATCAGCATATCTGTTTCACTGATGTTGGTTGAGGTGTCAATATTGGCCAGGACACCGGAAAGCACTTCCCTGCTTCCTTCAAAATGGAGGCCACGGGGCTGTTTAAGCACAGCCCAAGAGGTAACACAGGACCTGGGTTTCATGGATCATCCAAAACACAGCACCTCTGACAGTGCTGCCTCGGCGCCGACCCCTGGGCAGTGCGCTGCTCCCTTGGCGCTGACCCTCGCTCGTTACTGATCCTGCGACACTGCAGCACTCCCTCAGTGCCGTACTTGTAGTTTGCTCTGGGATTCTTGACTTGAGGGGGTCTTGAATCCATGACTCAAGAGTTTAGACTGGAATTTACTGAGCCATGTCTATAAATAGACCTCCTAATGCAACCAACTCTCCTCAGCACACAAAGACCATGTTGTGCAAAAAAATGATGCCTTTTACCTGGTGTTACCTGCATTCTATCTCCTTCACTTCACTTGAAATCAAAATATCCCTCTCTCTCTCCCGCCACAGGTCAATCACACAGTTTCCCTCAGCACATTAGCAGAATCCAGCTACCACTTCGGGGCAACGTATGTTGGCACAAAGCAGCTCAGCCCCACTGAGGTAAGAGCGGCTCTCACTCAACACAGAGTAACAGGGAGTCAGTCAGCAGGTTCCATATCAGAGCCCAGTCAATGAGCCAGAGTGTATTATATGTGGAATGGCAGATACCCGGGAGGGAGTTACGGACTGGAATCTAATCAAGGGGCTCGGATGGTTTACGTACAGAACAACGGGTACCTGGGCATGAGTTACAGATTGGAATCTAATTGAGGGTTTCAGGCAGTTTATATACAGAATAACGGATATCTGGGAGTGAGTTACAAACTGGAATCTAATTGAGGGGTTCAGGGTAGTTTATACATTGAATAACAGATAACCGGGAGTGAGTTACAGGGTGGAATCTAATCGAGGGGTTCAAGGTGGTTTATACATTGAATAACAGATACCCAGGGGTGAGTTACAGACTGGAGTCTATTCGAGGGCTTCAGGGGGTTTATATATAGAATAACAGATACCTGGGAGTGAGTTACAGACCGGAATCTAATCGAGGGCTTCGGGCGGTTTATATATAGAATAACAGTTACCCAGCAGTGAGTTACAGACTGGAATCTGATCGAGGGGTTTGGGGTGGTTTGTATATAGAATAACTGATACCCGGGAGTGAGTTACAGGTTGGAATCTAATTGAGGATTCGGGTGGTTTACATATATATAGAATATCAGATACCCGGGAGCGAGTTACAGACTGGAATCTAACCGAGGGTTCAGGTGGCTTATATATAGAATAACAGATATCCGGGAGTGAGTTACAGACTGGAATCTAATCGAGAGGTTCGGGTGATTTATACATAGCATAACGGATACCAGGGAGTGAGTTACAGACTGGAATCTAATCGAGGGGTTCGGGTGATTTATACATAGCATAACGGATACCAGGGAGTGAGTTACAGACTGGAATCTAATCGAGGGGTTCAGGGTGGTTTATATATAGAATAACAGATAGCCGGGAGTGAGTTACAGACTGGAATCTAATAGAGGGGTTCGGGGTGGTTTATATATAGAATAACAAATATCCGGCAGTGAGTTACAGACTGGAATGTAATCAAGGGGTTCGGGGTGGTTTATATATATAGAATAACAGATACCCGGGAGTGAGTTACAGACTGGAATCTAATTGAGGGGTTCAGGGGGTTTATATATAGAATAACAGATACCCGGGAGTGAGTTACAGACTGGAATCTAATTGAGGGGTTCAGGGGGTTTATATATAGAATAACAGATACCCGGAAGTGAGTTACAGACTGGAATCTAATCGAGGGGTTCGGGGTGGTTTATATATAGAATAACAGATACCCGGGAGTGAGTTACAGACTGGAATCTAATCGAGGGGTTCGGGGGAGTGAGCTGCTATAAGGGACACTTTTTTTTTTTTGCAGGCATTCCCAGTGTTAGTAGGAGACATGGATAACACAGGCAGCCTGAACGCACAGCTCATTCACCAATTAACGAACAGAGTGCGGTCAAAAATGGTGTTACAGGTGAGTGCATTGAGCCTGCCTGCCAGCAGATCCCATATGCGTGTAGGAGGTCTGATCATGATGTTAGGCTGGCCCAGTCAGATTGAGGTCTTCCCCTGTCACTGCTGCAGTCTCGGCTTTGCTGCTGGTGGGCAAGGATTTGCTGAAAGTCAGCAGAGTGTGGCCAGAAGCAACATCAAGTTCGGATCCTTTGTGGGCAGGATGGAGCAGTGGATGAGATCTCTTATATGTATCTAACCCCATGCTGTACCTGCCCTGGGAGTGTTTGATGGGGACAGTGCAGAGGGAGCTTTACTCTGTATCTAATCCCGTGCTGTACCTGTCCTGGGAGTGTTTGATGGGGACAGTGTAGAGGGAGTTTTACTCTGTATCCAACCCCGTGCTGTACCTGTCCTGGGAGTGTTTGATGGGGACAGTGTAGAGGGAGATTTACTCTGTATCTAACCCCGTGCTGTACCTGTCCTGGGAGTGTTTGATGGAGACAGTGGAGAGGGAGCTTACTCTGTATCTAACCCCGTGCTGTACCTGTCCTGGGAGTGTTTGATGGGGACAGTGTAGAGGGAGCTTCACTCTATCTAACCCCGTGCTGTACCTGTCCTGGGAGTGTTTGATGGGGACAGTGTAGAGGGAGTTTTACTCTGTATCCAACCCCGTGCTGTACCTGTCCTGGGAGTGTTTGATGGGGACAGTGTAGAGGGAGCTTTACTCTGTATCTAACCCCGTGCTGTACCTGTCCTGGGAGTGTTTGATGGAGACAGTGGAGAGGGAGCTTTACTCTGTATCTAACCCCGTGCTGTACCTATCCTGGGAATGTTTGATTGGGACAGTGTAGAGGGAGCTTTACTCTTTATCTAACCCCGTGCTGTACCTGTCCTGGGAGTGTTTGATGGGGACAGTGTAGAGGGAGCTTTACTCTGTATCTAACCCCATGCTGTACCTGTCCTGGGAGTGTTTGATGGGGACAGTGTAGAGGGAGCTTCACTCTTTATCTAACCCCGTGCTGTACCTGTCCTGGGAGTGTTTGATGGGGACAGTGTAGAGGGAGCTTTACTCTGTATCTAACCCCATGCTGTACCTGACCTGGGAGTGTTTGATGGGGACAGTGTAGAGGGAGCTTTAGTCTGTATCTAAACCCCGTGCTGTACCTGTCCTGGGAGTGTCTGATGGGGACAGTGTAGAGGGAGATTTTCTCTGTATCTAAACCCGTGCTGTACCTGTCCTGGGAGTGTTTGATGGGGACAGTGTAGAGGGAGCTTTACTCTGTATCTAACCCCGTGCTGTACCTGTCCTGGGAGTGTTTGATGGGGACAGTGTAGAGGGAGCTTTACTCGGTATCTAACCCCGTGCTGTACCTGTCCTGGGAGTGTTTGATGGGGACAGTGTAGAGGGAGCTTTACTCTGTATCTAAACCCGTGCTGTACCTGTCCTGGGAGTGTTTGATGGGGACAGTGTAGAGGGAGCTTTACTCTGTATCTAACCCCGTGCTGTACCTGTCCTGGGAGTGTTTGATGGGGACAGTGTAGACGGAGCTTTACTCGGTATCTAACCCCGTGCTGTACCTGTCCTGGGAGTGTTTGATGGGGACAGTGTAGAGGGAGCTTTACTCTGTATCTAAACCCGTGCTGTACCTGTCCTGGGAGTGTTTGATGGGGACAGTGTAGAGGGAGCTTTACTCTGTATCTAAACCCGTGCTGTACCTGTCCCTTCTCTCCCAGACGCAACAATCGAAATTTATAAACTGGCAGGTGGATTCAGAGTATCGGGGTGAGGACTTCACAGCGACACTGACATTGGGAAACCCTGATATTCTCCTTGGATCGGGTAAGAAAGCATTCCCGTTTCTGCACCTTTTAGCACCTCCTGAGACCCCAAGTCTCTTCACAGAGGAGCAGGAGGAGACCATTTAGCCCCTCGAGCCTGCTCCGCCATTCAATAAGATCACGGCTGATCTCCTTGTGTTTCGATTTCCATATTCCAATCTAACCCCGATAACCTTTGACTCCCTTGCTGAACAAGAATCTATCTCTCTCCGCCTTAAGAATATTCCGTGACCCCCACCTCCACCACCTTCGGAAGCAGAGAGTTCCAAAGTTGCACATCCCTCTGAGAGAAAATGAATTCTCCTCATCTCTGGCCTAAAAGGGCGACCCCTAATTTTAAACCAGTGCCCCCGAGTTCTGGAATCACCCACAAGAGGAAACATCCTTTCCAATCCCACCTTGTCAAGGCCGTTCAGGATTTTGTATACATCAACCAAATCACCCATCAGTCTTCTAAACTCCAGTGGAAACAAGCCCAGTCTGTCCACCCTTTCCTCATAAGACAACCCACTCATTGCAGGTATCAATCTGGTAAACACTAAGATAAAAGCAAAATACTGCAGATGCTGGAAATCTTGCCATTTTAACACTCCACCCTGCTCTCTTGCCCACATGTCCGTCCTTGGCTTACTGTATTGTTCCAGTGAAGCCCAACGCAAACTGGAGGAACAACACCTCATCTTCCGACTAGGCACCTTACAGCCTTCCGGTCTGAATACTGAGTTCAACAATTTTAGATCACGAGCTCTCTCCTCCATCCCCACCCCCTTTCCGATCCCCCTTTTTCCAATAATTTATGTTTTTTAAATATATTTTTCTTTTTCCACCTATTTCCATTATTTTTAAATGTATTTCCATCCATTGTTTTATCTCTACCTTTTAGCCTATTTCGCTCCCTTCTCCCCACCCCACTAGGGCTATCTATACCTTGCTCGTCCTGCTTTCCACCCTTAATTAGCACGTCCTTTAGATAATATCACCACCTTCAACACCCCTTTGTCCATTTGTCTATGACATCTTTGGCAATCTCTCCTTTTGCCTCCACCTATCACTGGCCCCCTATCCAGCTCTACCTGTCCCACCCCCCTCAAACAGCTTATATTTCACCACATTTCTATATTCCCTCAGTTCTGATGAAGGGTCATATGGACTCGAAACGTTAACTGTGTTCCTCTCCGCTGTCAGATGCTGTCAGACCTGCTGAGTTTTTCCAGCTGTTTTTATTTTTGTACCAATCTAGTAAACCTCCTTTGAACCGTCTCCAATGCATCTACATCCTTCCTTAAATAAGGAGACCAAAACTTCACTCAGTATTCGAGATGCATCTCAACAATGCCCTGTATAACTGAAGCATTACATCCTTACTTTTATGTTCAATCCCTCTCGTAATAAAGGATAACATTCCATTAGCCTTCCTAATTACTTGCTGTACCTGAATACTAACTTTTTGTGACTCATGCACTAGAACACCCAGATCCCTCTGCACCTCAGAATTCTGCAGCCTTTCTCCATTTAAGTAATACTCTGCTTTTTTTTATTCTTACCACCAAAGTGAACAACTTCACATTTTCCCACGTTATAGTCCCATTACACAGGAACAGGAGGAGGCCGTTCTGCCCCTCGAGCCTGTTACATTGGAGCAGGAGGAGGCCATTCAGCTTCTTGAGCCTGTTCCACCATTCAGCCAGATTATCTGAACTGGATTATCCGTCTGGATTTCGTAACCCTGAATCCTCTCACCCATTTAAAAATCCATCACTCTCAGTTTTGATATGTTCAGTTGACCCATCCCAGCTTCGACAGCTTTGTTTGGGGGGGGGGGGAGGGGAGAGTTCCAGGTTCCCCCCCTCTTTGTGCTTCCTGACATCACCCCCTGAACGGCCTGAATCGAGTTTTAAGGCTCTGCCCCCTTGTTCTGAAGCACTTCTTGACACTTAGACCCTGTTCTCGTGAGGGAGATGTGTCGCTGCCGTTTGGCGCACAGCAAGATCCCACGAGCTGTGTTGGGGTGAATGGAGCTGCAGCCTGTCTGGCTGAGGGAAGATGCTCGTGACCTTCAAGGGTATCGTCCTGTGCTCTCTCCATTGTCGATCTTTTTGTTCAGGGATAAACTTTGGCCCAGGACATCTTTGGCAACCGCTGGTTGCTGTGACAATGCAAGTTTTGCTTTTACATTAGCTCCAGGTGCAGCAAGACTCAACACCTCAGTGTCAAAACACTCACGTTCGTGTTCAAATTCCTGCATGGTCTCTGCCTTCACAGTAACCAATAGCAACAATGAAATCACTTCCTCCTCCCAGATCTCTGCGCTCCTCCAATTCCGGCCTCTAGACCATCCCCCGATTCCCATCGCTCCACCATTGGCGACCCTGCCTTCAGCTGCCTGGGGGCCCCGAGCTCTGGAATCCCCTCCCTAAACCTCTCCGACTCTCTCCCTCCTCCTTTAAGATGCCCTTTAAAACCGATCTCTCTGACTGACTTTTTGGTCACTTGTCCCTAGTTTCTCCTCCTGTGGCTCGGGGTCAAATTTATTTGATAATTGCTCCTGTGAGACGTCTTGGGGATGTTTTATAATGTTAAAGGTGCTATATAAATGCAAGTTGTTTCTATACTAAGGGAGAGTTAGTTAATCTCCCCTACTGACGTTCAGTAACTGTCTCACCTTCAACATTGCCAGTGCCATCAGTGACACAATGGTCCTCATCTGTATTGTACCCCAGTGTTATACAGTGACAGACCTGTCCCCACCAGTACTGTACCCCAGTGTTATACAGTGACAGACCCGTCCCCACCAGTACTGTACCCCAGTGTTATACAGTGACAGACCTGTCCCCACCAGTACTTTTCCCCAGTGTTATAGTGACAGACCCGTCCCCACCAGTACTTTTCCCCAGTGTTATAGTGACAGACCTGTCCCCACCAGTACTGTACCCCAGTGTTATACAGTGACAGACCTGTCCCCACCAGTACTTTTCCCCAGTGTTATAGTGACAGACCTGTCCCCACCAGTACTGTACCCCAGTGTTATACAGTGACAGACCTGTCCCCACCAGTACTTTTCCCCAGTGTTATACAGTGACAGACCTGTCCCCACCAGTACTGTACCCCAGTGTTATACAGTGACAGACCTGTCCCCACCAGTACTGTACCCCAGTGTTATACAGTGACAGACCTGTCCCCACCAGAACTGTACCCCAATGTTATACAGTGACAGACCTGTCCCCACCAGTACTTTTCCCCAGTGTTATACAGTGACAGACCTGTCCCCACCAGTACTGTACCCCTGTGTTATATAATGACAGACCTGTCCCCACCAGTACTTTTCCCCAGTGTTATACAGTGACAGACCTGTCCCCACCAGTACTTTTCCCCTGTGTTATACAGTGACAGACCTGGCCCCACCAGTACTGTACCCCTGTGTTATATAATGACAGACCTGTCCCCACCAGTACTTTTCCCCAGTGTTATACAGTGACAGACCCGTCCCCACCAGTACTGTACCCCAGTGTTATACAGTGACAGACCCGTCCCCGCCAGTACTTTTCCCCATTGTTATACATTGACAGACCTGTTCCCACCAGTACTGTACCCCAGTGTTATACAGTTACAGACCTGTCCCCACCAGTACTGTACCCCAGGGTTATACAGTGACAGACCCGTCCCCACCAGTACTGTACCCCAGTATTATACAGTGCCAGACACATCCTCACCAGTACTTTTCCCCATTGTTATACAGTGACAGACCCGACCCCACCAGTACTGTACCCCAGTGTTATACAGTGACAGACCCATCCCCACCAGTCCTGTACCCCAGTGTTATACAGTGACAGACCCGTCCCCACCAGTACTGTACGCCAGTGTTATACAGTGACAGACCCGTCCCCACCAGTACTGTACCCCAGTGTTATACAGTGACAGACCCGTCCCCACCAGTACTGTACCCCAGTGTTATACAGTGACAGACCTGTCCCCGCCAGTACTGTACCCCAGTGTCACAGTGACAGACCTGTTCCCACCAGAACTGTACTCCAGTGTTATACAGTGACAGACCTTTCCCCACCAGTACTGTACCCCAGTGTTATACAGTGATAGACCCGTTCCCACCAGTACTGTACCCCAGTATTATACAGTGATAGACCCGTTCCCACCAGTACTGTACCCCAGCGTTATACAGTGACAGACCTTTCCCCACCAGTACTGTACCCCAGTGTTATACATTGACAGACCCGTCCACACCAGTACTGTACCCCAGTTTTTGCGTGGATTGTGAGCCTTTCCCACGTTGGTTTTGCAGGTATCGTCGTGGCTCACTATTTGCAGAGTATCACGGCCAACCTGGCTATGGGGGGAGAGCTCGTCTATCACCGCCGGCCGGGGGAGGAAGGTGCAGTGATGTCTGTAGCTGGCAGGTATACAGGTAAATCAGCCAGGTGTGCCAGTCCCCTTGTCAGGGCTATGTCTGTGCGTACTTTTCTATATCACAAGCATAAATGCATCGCCGGCCGTGTATTGGAGGTTATATGGATTTTCGCTGAATTAGATGCTCACAAACGATACTGTGTTGGTGCGGAGGGGGCTATTGGCGTTCCCCAGAATAATCTAGGGGCTTGAAAGGGTTAAATTACGAGGACTGGTTGCACAGACTGGGCTTGCATCTCAGAGTAATGGCCGATCTAATTGATGTCCTGAATGATGATTAAAGGATTCCGCAGGGTCGATGCAGAGAAGATATTTCCTCTGGAGGGAATGAGTCCAGAACAAGGGGGCAGAACCTTAAAATGCAATGGGGGTGATGCCAGGAAGACTTCTTCACACAAAGGGGAGTGGAAATCTGGAACTCTCTTTCCTCCTAACACTCCTCCACCCCACCCCATCCCCCCCAACGCCACCCAAAACTTTTGAGACTGGAGATTGCTGGCTTTTTGTTGGGTTGAGGGTTTTGGAACCCAGGCAGGTAGTTGGGAGATGAGATGCAGGTCAGCTGGGGTCAAACGGAAAGGGAGAACGGACCGCTGCCGCAATTCCTGTTTGAGCCACCAGATGGTGGTGTCGCTCCGTTCTGTGCCCCTCTACCACGGAGCTGATTTCCAAGTCGTTCTGGCTCCTGACTCTCCCCCCCCACCGCACTGGGTTGGTGGCTGTGGGTTGGTGGGTGGGTGCGAGAGTGTTTCCTCTCCAAACAGGATGGTCTGTACAGGACAGCCATCGAAGCCCAGGTTGGGAAGAGTGGGAATTTCTTTCTCGAGAGCTGAGCTAGTGATACTCGCTCTGCAAGTGCTCTGCCTCGAGTACTCAATGTACAGCGGGAGGGGCCACTGTCGGTTTCCAGCAAATGAACCCCCACCCCCGTGGGTGGAGAGGGGGGAGGGGGTGTGAGGGGATGATAAAGTGGGCCCCAACTCAGCTGGAACTCTACGTAATTCATCCATTACAGAGTCATTCTGTGCTTTTGTTACATCACCATTTGCATTTATATAGCGCGTTTAACATAGTAAAACATCCTATGGAGCATCATGGGAACGTTCGTTTGACCCTGAGCCACGTACGGAGATGTTCGGACCAGGTGACCGCAAGCTCAGTCAAAGAGGGAGGGTTTCAAGGAGCGTCTTAATGGAGGAGAGAGAGAGAGGGGTGGAGAGGTTTAAGGAGGGAATTCCAGAGCTCAGGGCCCCCCCCCCCAGGCAGCTGAAGGCACGGCCGCCAATGGTGGAGCGAAGGGAGTTGGGGGATGGTCAAGAGGCCGGAATTGGAGGAGAGCAGACATCTCAGAGGGTTGTAGGGGCGGGAGGTGGTTACAGAGATAGGGAGGGTTGTAGGGGCTTGAGGTTACAGAGATAGGGAGGGTTGTAGGGGCTGGAGGAGATTACAGAGATAGGGAGAGTTGTAGGGGCCGGAGGAGGTAACAGATAGGGAGGGTTGTAAGGGCTGGAGGAGATTACAGAGATAGGGTTGTGGGTGTTGGAGGAGGTGACAGATAGGGAGGGTTGTAGGGCTGGAGGAGGTTACAGAGATAGGGAGGGTTGTAGGGGCTGGAGGAGATTATAGAGATAGGGAGGGTTGTAGGGGGCTGGGGGAGGTTACAGAGATAGGGTTGTAGAGGCTGGATGAGGGTTGTAGGGTCTGGAGGAGGCTACAGAGATAGGGAGGTTGTAAGAGCTGGAGGAGGATGCAGGAGGTTACACATAGGGAGGGTTGTAGGGGCAGGAGGAGATTACAGAGATAGGGAGTACTGTAGGGGCAGGAGGAGGCTACTGAGATAGGGAGGGATGTAGGGGCTGGAGGAGTTTACAGAGATAGGGAGGGCTGGAGGAGATTACAGAGATAGGGAGGGTTGTCGGGGCTGGAGGAGATTACAGAGATAAGAAGGGTTGTCGGGGCTGGAGGAGTTTAGAGATAGGGAGGGTTGTAGGGGCTGGAGGAGGTAACAGAGATAGGGAGGTTTGTAGGGGCTGGAGGAGATTACAGAGATAGGGAGGGTTGTGGGTGCTGGAGGAGGTAACAGATAGGGAGTGTTGTCGGGGCTGGAGGAGGAACAGATAGGGAGGGTTGTAGGGACTGGAGGAGGATGGAGGAGGTTACACAGATAGGGCAGGTTGTAGGGGCAGTAGGAGGTTACAGAGATAGGGAGGGATGTAGGGGCTGGAGGAGGTTACAGAGATAGGGAGTGTTGTAGGGGCTGGAGGAGGTTACAGAGAAAGGGAGGGTTGTAGGGGCTGGAGGAGGTTACAGAGATAGGGAGGGTTGTAGGGGCTGGAGGAGTTTACAGAGATAGGGAGTGTTGTAGGGGCTGGAGGCGGTTACAGAGAAAGGGAGGGTTGTAGGGGCTGGAGGAGGTTACAGAGATAGGGAGTGTTGTAGGGGCTGGAGGTAACAGTCTGGTAGACTGGCTCAGGATGTGTTGATGTAGGTCAGGTCCAGAGGTAACAAGGGCAGGAATGAGAATTTCAGTTGTACACGAGCTGAGCCGGGGGTGGTGTGGCCTATGGAGTTGGAAATGAGCTATCTCCGTGACAGTGTGGATCCGGTGTGGAGTTGCTGTAGCTTGTGGGTGGGCTTGTCATCACTGCAGGATCTGATCACTCTCCTCTCTCCCTTCCACCCCCCCCTAACAGGAAGTAATTGGATTGGGACACTGACACTAAGTCAGGCCGGAGCACATGCTACGTACTACCACAAAGCCAACGACCAGGTAGGAATTGTTTGAATAAATCCTGCTGTCTGATTGATGGGCAGCCTCCATTTTCCTGTGTCCATCACTCCCTCCCATCCTGTCCCTGTCTGTCTCAGTTCCTACACCCTTCTCTCTTCCCTCCACTTCCTCTCTCTCTCTCTCTCTCTCGCTCTCGCTCTCTCCCTGAGTCACATTCTTTCTCTTTCTCTCCCTCCCTCTCATTCCCTAGACCTGTCTCCCTTTCTCCCTTCCCCCTTGTCTGTCTGTCTCTCTCTCTCTGCCCCCCATCCTCCCCCTCTCTGATTCATTCCCTACACCCATGTCTCTCTCCCCCTCCCCATCTCTCCTCTCTCCTTCCCCACTGTCTGTGTGTCTCCCCCCTCCCTGCCTGTGTCTCTGTCCACCTCCCTGTCTCTCCTCCTCCTCCCCACCTCTCCTCTCCCTCCTTCCCTCCCTGCCATCTGTCTCTCCCTCCCTCCCCTTCCCTCTCTGTCTCTGTCTCTCTCTCTCTCTCTCTCTGTCTCTCTCTCTCTGCCTCTCTCCCTCCCTCTCTGCCTGTCTGTCTCTCCCTTTCCCCCCTCTCTGGCTCTCTTTCACCCCCGCCCCCCCCACACCTACCCCCGGCTCTCCTCCTCTCAACCTCACCGCACCCCCCCCTCTAACTCGATATCTTTCTCTCAGTTACAAGTGGGTGTGGAGCTGGAAGCCAGTTTCCGGATGCAGGACACCAATGTGACATTTGGTTATCAGCTGGACCTCCCCAAAGCAAACCTCCTGTTCAAAGGTCAGTATCTTTACTTGCTCAACTCTCCTCCTGCCTTGCCCCAAGGCCAGGCCCCCGGGGAGCGGGCAGGTCGCGTCGCTGGGCTGTGCCGCAGGTGGCTGGGTTGCTGAGATTACACTCCACATCAGGGGGTGGAAAGCCTGGAAGATTCCCATCAGCCCAGTTCTAGGTTGAACAGGGGTTTTGATCTGTGTGGGTGAAATCAGCCCCCAGCAGAAGCGCTTCCCCCTATGCTCTCTGCTACTCAGAGGGCGTTGGATCCCACTCAGTATGAGGATTGTGTCCAATTCTGGGCCCCACGCTTTAGGGAGGAAGTCGAGGCCTTGGGGAGGGTGGGGGGGGGGTGGGGCGGTGAGATTTACTCGAATGGTCCCAGGGATGAGGGTCTTCCCTCATGTGGAGAGCCTGGAGACGCTGCGATTGTTCTCCTTGGAGCAGAGAAGGTTAAGGGGGAGATTGAATCGAGGCGTTCAAAATCATGAGGGGTTACGAAAGGATAAATAAGGAGAGAGTGTTTCCAGCGGCAGGAGGGTGGGTAACCAGAGGGACACAGATTGAAGAGAATCGGGAAAAGAACCAGAGGGGGAGATGAGGAGAATTTTATTTTGACACAGCGAGTTGTTGTGATCTGGAAGGCGCTGCCTGAAAGGGCGGTGGAAGCAGATTCAATAGGAACTTTCCAAAGGAGGAATTGGATAAATATCTGAAGGGAGAAAAATATGCTTTGCAGGGGGAGGAAGAGCAGGGGGGAGAGTGGGGACTACTTCTTGAGGGAGAGGGGGGTGCACGTGTGGGATTTGTGTATTTACACCGTTGTAAGGAAGGTCTCCCCGGGTGGTCCTGGGGCCAATATTTGCCCTTCAATCAGCATCACTAAAAAGACAGATGATCTGCTTCTTATCGCTTTGCTGTTTGTGGGATCTTGCTGTGTACAGATTGGCTTGTGTGTTCCCTGCACCTCAACAGCAGCTACACTTAAAGCGCTCCACTGGCTGTAAAGCGTTTGGGACACCCTGTGCTCCCGAACGTCCCTGCACAGATGCAGGGGTTTCTTTCTTGGCCGGCCCAGGGTGTGGTGGGACATTGAGCGCACGGCGTCTGTCTGAACAGAGCCTCCGCTGTTCAGTAGTACAGCAGCAAACAGCTCAGCACTGACAGGACAGCAGAATCCACCCCCCGCCCCCGCCCCCCCACCCCCGCCAATGCAGTGAGTGGGAGGATAGTTACAGAACACAAATGGCGTGTGTAAAGTCAACCCCAGACCTGACTGACAGACTGAGATATACCCTGTCTTCTATAGTTACAGACTGTGGGACTGTGTTGAAGGATTGTACACACTGTAAACCTTGTGTCTCTCTCTGTGGGGTCTGTCGACAGCATCTATAGTTACAGACTGTGGGACTGTTGAAGGATTGTACACACTGTAAACCTTGTGTCTGTCTCTCTCTCTCTCTCTCTGTGCAGGGTCTGTCGACAGCATCTATAGTTACAGACTGTGGGACTGTGTTGAAGGATTGTACACACTATAAACCTTGTCTCTCTCTCTCTCTGTGCAGGGTCTGTCGACAGCATCTATAGTTACAGACTGTGGGACTGTGTTGAAGGATTGTACACACTGTAAACCTTGTCTCTCTCTCTCTCTCTCTGTGCAGGGTCTGTCGACAGCATCTATAGTTACAGACTGTGGGACTGTGTTGAAGGATTGTACACACTATAAACCTTGTCTCTCTCTCTCTCTCTCTGTGCAGGGTCTGTCGACAGCATCTATAGTTACAGACTGTGGGACTGTGTAGAAGGATTGTACACACTATAAACCTTGTCTCTCTCTCTGTGCAGGGTCTGTCGACAGCATCTATAGTTACAGACTGTGGGATTGTGGAAGGATTGTACACACTGTAAACCTTGTGTCTCTCTCTGTGGGGTCTGTCGACAGCATCTATAGTTACAGACTGTGGGACTGTTGAAGGATTGTACACACTGTAAACCTTGTGTCTCTCTCTCTCTCTCTCTCTGTGCAGGGTCTGTCGACAGCAACTATAGTTACAGACTGTGGGACTGTGTTGAAGGATTGTACACACTGTAAACCTTGTCTCTCTCTCTCTCTGTGCAGGGTCTGTCGACAGCATCTATAGTTACAGACTGTGGGACTGTGTTGAAGGATTGTACACACTGTAAACCTTGTGTCTCTCTCTCTCTCTCTCTCTCTCTGTGCAGGGTCTGTCGACAGCATCTATAGTTACAGACTGTGGGACTGTGTTGAAGGATTGTACACACTGTAAACCTTGTGTCTCTCTCTCTCTCTCTGTGCAGGGTCTGTCGACAGCATCTATAGTTACAGACTGTGGGACTGTGTTGAAGGATTGTACACACTCTAAACCTTGTGTGTGTCTCTCTCTCTCTCTCTCTCTGTGCAGGGTCTGTCGACGGCATCTATAGTTACAGACTGTGGGACTGTGTTGAAGGATTGTACACACTGTAAACCTTGTGTCTCTCTCTCTCTCTCTCTGTGCAGGGTCTGTCGACAGCATCTATAGTTACAGACTGTGGGACTGTGTTGAAGGATTGTACACACTGTAAACCTTGTCTCTCTCTCTGTGCAGGGTCTGTCGACAGCATCTATAGTTACAGACTGTGGGACTGTGTTGAAGGATTGTACACACTGTAAACCTTGTCTCTCTCTCTGTGCAGGGTCTGTCGACAGCATCTATAGTTACAGACTGTGGGACTGTGTTGAAGGATTGTACACACAGTAAACCTTGTCTCTCTCTCTCTCTGTGCAGGGTCTGTCGACAGCATCTATAGTTACAGACTGTGGGATTGTGTTGAAGGATTGTACACACTATAAACCTTGTGTCTCTCTCTCTCTCTCTGTGCAGGGTCTGTCGACAGCATCTATAGTTACAGACTGTGGGACTGTGTTGAAGGATTGTACACACTATAAACCTTGTGTCTCTCTCTGTGCAGGGTCTGTCGACAGCATCTATAGTTACAGACTGTGGGACTGTGTTGAAGGATTGTACACACTGTAAACCTTGTGTCTCTCTCTCTCTCTCTCTGTGCAGGGTCTGTCGACAGCATCTATAGTGACAGACTGTGGGACTGTTGAAGGATTGTACACACTGTAAACCTTGTGTCTCTCTCTCTCTCTCTCTGTGCAGGGTCTGTCGACAGCATCTATAGTTACAGACTGTGGGACTGTGTTGAAGGATTGTACACACTGTAAACTTTGTCTCTCTCTCTCTCTGTGCAGGGTCTGTCGACAGCATCTATAGTTACAGACTGTGGGACTGTGTTGAAGGATTGTACACACTGTAAACCTTGTCTCTCTCTCTCTCTCTCTGTGCAGGGTCTGTCGACAGCATCTATAGTTACAGACTGTGGGACTGTGTTGAAGGATTGTACACACTGTAAACCTTGTCTCTCTCTCTCTCTCTCTGTGCAGGGTCTGTCGACAGCATCTATAGTTACAGACTGTGGGACTGTGTTGAAGGATTGTACACACTGTAAACTTTGTCTCTCTCTCTCTCTGTGCAGGGTCTGTCGACAGCATCTATAGTTACAGACTGTGGGACTGTGTTGAAGGATTGTACACACTGTAAACTTTGTCTCTCTCTCTCTCTGTGCAGGGTCTGTCGACAGCATCTATAGTTACAGACTGTGGGACTGTGTTGAAGGATTGTACACACTGTAAACCTTGTCTCTCTCTCTCTCTCTCTGTGCAGGGTCTGTCGACAGCAACTGGGTTGTTGGAGCGACTTTAGAGAAGAAACTTGTTCCGTTACCTTTGACCTTAGCAATGGGGGCCTTCCTGAACCACAGGAAGAACAAGTTCCAGTGTGGTTTTGGCCTGACGATTGGTTAATCGTGGTGGGGGGGTGGGGGTGGGCCTTGGGGAACAGCCGTGTCCATCGAGCAGAGGAAGACAAGTTTTTATTTTTACTGGAATGTACAGAGACCTTGTTACCTTGGATCATTCACTGACGGTGCAGCAGGTGTCGCCACAGCGGGGGGGCTGAGGGGAGGGGCAGGGAGGGGAGGGGGGGGTGAATTCCCCCTCCGCGATGCGGCAGTGTTTGGAGCTGGCATGCAGTCTCCTGCCACGTTCTGGATTTGAACACCCTGATGGGCGTTTGGTGGACTCTGCCAGTCTACGGCAGCTCCCCCACCTCCCCTCTAACGCTGCTCACTCCCACACATCCAAACGGAACAGGCCGTGATCCAGCACAGGGACCCCTCTGTTTGAAGTTTTCAGTGCGATGTCGCCTTCCTCTCTTTCCCTCCCTCTCTCTCGTGCTGTTTCTCTCTCGAGCTCCCTTTTGTGCCCGCTTCCTGCAAGGGCCTCCCTCCTGCATGTGAGCACCTGTCTCTGTGTGTGTGTGTGTGTGTCTCTCTCTCTCACACACACACACATGTGCCTCTGTTATTTCTGTCTCTTACGCATGCACCCCCCCCCCCCCCCCCCCCCTCTATCCTGGGCATGCCCCCTCTCAAGCATGTGCCCCCCTCTCTCCACGCCCTTTCTCTCTCTCTCTTGCACATGCGCCCTCTTCCCCTCCTCCCACCCCCTCCTACCTTGCTGTAAGGGGTGTGAACTATAGGGAGCAATTTCAACCTGTGACTGTGTGTGTCTCTCTCTCTCTCGCCCTCGTACACACTCACTCTCTCTCTGCCTTGTTATTTGGTGTCGGAGCTGTAGAGAGCAATCTGTGACTGTCCGTCTCTCTCAATCTCGCACTCTCTCTCTCGCACTCTCTCTCTCGCACTCTCTCTCTCGCACTCTCTCTCTCGCACTCTCTCTCTCGCACTCTCTCTCTCGCACTCTCTCTCTCGCACTCTCTCTCTCGCACTCTCTCTCTCGCACTCTCTCTCTCGCACTCTCTCTCTCGCACTCTCTCTCTCGCACACACATACTCTCTCTGCTTTGTTATTTGGGGTAGGATCTGTAGAGAGCAATCTCAGCCTGTGACTGTGGACTTGATCTCTGTGTCTTGCTTAGAAACAATCTCTGTAGTAATGGTGCAATCTTAAATAGCTCTCTCCTCCTCCTTCCCTCAAGCCCCTTTCAAATGTCCAAATCTGTTTATTTTACTTTAAAACTCATTCCTTCTACAAAAAAACGAGCTTGGGGTCTTTTCCGATGTATCCTGAGGAAGAATCTTAACTAAGTTTTATATTAAGATGGCGCTTTTATTTTTAATTATTCATTCACAAGATGTGGGCTTCCCTGGTGGGCCACCGTTTATTGCCCATCCCTAATTGCCATTGAGAAGGTGGTGGTGAGCTGCCTTCCTGAACCACTACAGTCCATGTGTAGGTATACCCTCAGTGCTGCAGATGTAGGGGTTGGTTCGCTACTTGTTAGCCATTACCATCAAAACTCTAAATTGAAGGATGTGTGAGCACAGATTTTCCTACCAAATTGAGGTTCAGAGGAGCAGGAGGAGGCTGTTCAGCCCCTCGAGCCTGTCTCTCCATTCATTCAGATCACAACTGATTGTACCTACGCTGCATCCACCCGCCTTGGTTCTGTAACCCTTTAACCCCCTTACCCAACAAAAATCTCTCAATCTCAGTTTTGACACTTTCAGTTGACCCCTCCCAACCTCAACAGCTTTCTAGAGGGTGGGGGTAGAGTGTTCCGGATTTCCAACATCCCACTGTGTAAAGAAGTGCTTCCTGACATCACCCCCCTGAACAGCTTGGCTCGAGTTTTACAGTTCTGACCCCTTGTTCTGGACTCTTCTCCCCCCCTCCCCCCGACCAGAGGAAAGTTTCTCTCACTTGACCCTATTGAATCCTTTAATTAACTTAAATATCTTGATTAGATCATGGCTGAACTTGTGCAGCAAGTCAAATCAGCCCCCCCGCCTTTTGCCCTCTTAATCACTCCCCCCACCCCCCTCATCTACTCGGTCCTGTTTTATTGCCCCCCTCGTTAGGGTTTTGGAGGTGCATCAGGGGGTGTTTGGGTGCTGGGGGTGGGGGGGTAGGGGTGCGAGGTTGCGGGGGGGGGAGTTGGGGGGAGCCAGAGAGTCGCAGCAGTGGAGTGAAATTGCCTCTTTGTGTTTTGTGCCCCTTCTGCCCCCTCGCTGGTGGTGGTGCAGCCTGTGAAACCTCGGTCCCCCCCCTCCCCCCCCCACTTCCCTCCCCCCGCCCCCTCCCTCCCCCCGCCCCAGTCAACACCAGAGGCGCAGCTGGTCTTCCCGGCATTGCCAGAGTAATGCTGGCCGAAGGAGAGGAAGCAAGATGCTTGCCTGATGATAGTGAGCGGTAACGGAGAGAGAAAGTGAGGGCGTGGACCTCTGACCAGCGTCCGGAGCTGGGGACGGAGGAACTGTCCGGCTCTTTGTCTTCAAGCTGGGAAGGGACGACAGTGAGCTGCAGGGGTTTACAGGGCACTCGACTAAACGAGGGCTGTGTTTCCCTGACCTTTGACCTTGCCACCGTTGATCACGAGGGTTAGTGTGAGACCAAAATCCGTCAAACCCGCCCCCCCCCCCCCCCACCCCCCCCTGGCCCTGTTTACTTTTATTTTGTAATCAGATGGATGGTTAACCTGCCTTGCCCATCGTGTTCTTGCCTCAGTCAGAGGCCCTCTGATGTGAGGTTGAGAGATTTAAACCCCTGGGAAAGAGATGTACAGAGTGTTTGATACTGTAAGTGAAAGGACACTGCGTGTAAATCATGTTTGATAACTTAAAACACACAAAACTGTTTTTGCAAATGATGTTTTGCGTTGTACTGTGTTAATAAACAACATGGACAAGCCTCATCGTTGTCGTTCTCTGTCCTATTATTTTCTTACTCCTACTGAACAATGTGCCTGTGCTGGACTGACGCTGCAATAAAGCTTTCAGGGTTTATGTTCATTTCAAACACTTTTTAGGCTCTTCATGTTTACAACCCCCCAGTATCCCGCCCTAAAACCTTCCCAGCACAGGTACAGCACGGGGTTAGATACAGAGTAAAGCTCCCTCTACACTGTCCCCATCAAACACTCCCAGCACAGGTACAGCACGGGGTTAGATACAGATTAAAGCTCCCTCTACACTGTCCCCATCAAACACTCCCAGCACAGGTACAGCACGGGGTTAGATACAGAGTAAAGCTCCCTCTACACTGTACCCATCAAACACTCCCAGGACAGGTACAGCACGGGGTTAGATACAGAGTAAAGCTCCCTCTACACTGTCCCCATCAAACACTCCCAGGACAGGTACAGCACGGGGTTAGATACAGAGTAAAGCTCCCTCTACACTGTCCCCATCAAACACTCCCAGGACAGGTACAGCACGGGGTTAGATACAGAGTAAAGCTCCCTCTACACTGTCCCCATCAAACACTCCCAGGACAGGTACAGCACGGGGTTAGATACAGAGTAAAGCTCCCTCTGAACTGTCCCCATCAAACATTCCCAGGACAGGTACAGCACGGGGTTAGATACAGAGTAAAGCTCCCTCTACACTGTCCCCATCAAACACTCCCAGGACAGGTACAGCATGGGGTTAGATACAGAGTAAAGCTCCCTCTGCACTGTCCCCATCAAACACTCCCAGGACAGTTGTGAAATGAGCTATTCGGTCCTTTGAACTGCTGCACCATTCAATAATATGGCTGATCTACCTCAACTCTAGCCCTCTCCAACACACTTTAGTGATGAAAAATTTCTCAATTCCAAGTCTTGAATGTACTCATCCCCAGCTTTCCGGACTAGAGAGCTCCAAAAGTTCCACTCATCACAGTCCAAATTTCTGGTCCCTAATCCTGAGATTGTGAAACCCGCCTATAGTTTGAGACTCTCCAACCCAGGGGGCCAGGGGTGGGTGGGGGAACAGCTGCTCGACATTGTACCTGTCCAACACTTGAGAATTTTATATGTTTCAATGCGATCACCTCATTCTGTTAACCTCCAGGGAATACCAGCCCATTCTGTTAACCTCCAGGGATTACCAGCCCATTCTGCTCCAGCTCTCCTTATGGGATAACCCTGTCATCACAGGAATCAGTCTTCGTTATATCCCCTGGAAGGCAAGTTGTGTCATGATCAAAGCCTGTGGTTCCTGGTGTCGACTTGCGAACCCCCTCTGCACTTCCAGCGTTGGACACCGACCAGCTCTGTGGATTGAGGTGATTGATCTGGACCCTTGATCAAGTTCCACAGGGAGAGGGAGGTGCAGGACCTGGACCCGGCTCTTTGCCAACAGCAGATTTTACTCTGGGTTTGGAGCGTTACACTGCAGTGGTCCATGGGGCAAAGGTCAGTCAACATTGGGGCATGAGGACAGGGGGTAAATTATGCCACTTTGCACTGGTCATTTTGAAGTATAGCATATGAAGCAAGGTTACCAGTGGGGTAAACCTCTTCAAATTGGGCTCGATCTTAAATACTGCAAAGCTTTGATAAGGTTGATCAAAAGGAACTATTTCCTGGGGAGGGGGGAGGAGGGAGTCCGGAAGGAGGGGGCAAAACCTTCAAATTGGAGCCAGGCTGTTCGGGGTGGTGGTGGGGGGGGGGGGGGTGGTGGTGATGCAGGAGGCAAGTTCTTCACACAAAGGGGAGAGGAAATCTGGAACTCTCCCCACCACAGCACCCCCCAAAAAAGAGGTGGGTCCATTGGAGCTTTCATGGTTGAGATGGGTAGATTTTTGTTGGGTAAGGTCATCGAGGGATTTGGAACTCAGGTGGCAAAATAAATTTGAAATAAAGGTCAACCATTGAATGGTGGAACAGGCTTGAGGGGCTGAATGGTCTTCCCCTGTTCCCACTACCCTGCTTATAAATACTTTCTGGAAGAGCCCTGGTCTTACTCTTTTAGTGTGGGATGGGGGGGTGGGGGGGGTTAGGCATTTTCTTCCTCCCCACCCCAAGATCACAACCCCCTCCCCCCTCGAAATATCTGCCCTCGCCTATCCCGGTTCAACTTGACTCTCTGTGTGGATGGGGCCGATGGAGACCCAGCTGGGTGAGGAGGAGGAGGGGGGGAGGTGGAAATGCGAAGTGACTGTGAAAGAGGAAGTGGCCACGGTTGTTGGGACAAAAATCTCAAGAACATGAAGAAAACGCTCATCCAAATTCACTTCCCTCTTGAGTGGCCAGCAGCCTCATCCACAGAGACGATGCTCCTGAATGAGGCTCTGTCTGGCCTGTTAGGCCAATGGCAATCGATATTGAACCCACGACTCCCAGCGACCCCCCCCCAGCCAGTCACCATCGCTGCCCACGTAGCAAACAGCGTCCGAATCAAGTGACAAGGCGCGTTTCCCTTGCACCTCTTGCTGACGCAGGACTTTCCAAAGTGTCGTCACTCTTGTAATGTAGGAATCACAGCGGCCAGTTTGCGCACAGCAAGCTCCCACAGCAATGTGATAATGACTCAGATCATCTGGTTATTTCGTGATGACATGAGCGCCAGGGAAAACTGCCTCCTAACTCTTCCAAACAGTGGCCATGGGATGTTTGCATCTACTCAAGAGGGCAGACAGGGACCTGGGTTTAATATCTCATCCTAAAGACAGTACCCCCAACAGTGCAGTGCTCCCTCAGTACTGACCCTCTGACAGTGCAGCACTTCTTCAGTACTGAGCCTCCGACAGTGCGGCGCTCCCTCAGTACTGACCTTCCAACAGTGCGGCACTCCGTCAGCACTGACCCTCCGACAGTGCAGCACTCCCTCAGTACTGACTCTCTGACAGTGCAGCACACCCTCAGTACTGACCCTCCGACAGCGCCCCCACCCCCCATTCCTGAGAGGCATGGGGTCCAGAACTGAACAGCCGCATTTATTGCCCATTCCCAATTGCCCTTGAACTGATTGACTTGCTCGAGTCAACTGTGGGGTCTGGAGTGACATGTCGGGCAGACAAAGTAAGGTTGGCAGATTTCCTTCCCTAAAGGGGCATTCGTGAACCAGATGGGTTTAATTTGTAAATGGTCATCATTAGACCTTTAATTCCAGATCTTTACTGAATTCAAATTCCACCATGGACGGGACTTGAACCCAGGTCCCTGGAGCTTTACCCTGGGTCTCTGGATTACCAGCCCAGTGACAATACCACTACACCACCGCCTCGCCCATTAATCCTGTTGTGTCTGGTCGGGCCTTTAGGAAACTGAAAGATAGGATCAGCCCTTCATTATTGCAGCCCAGCCCGTGAGATCCTTTACTGTGCGTGAGAGTTGATGTTGTTTTTGAAATTCAGGCTCTCCCTGAGCCTGCCCTGGCATGTCCCATCGCTGCCTTGTTGATTCTTCCCTCTGATTGTGTTCCAGCTGCCGGTCTCTTCCTCCCCACCCAGGGTCCGGCATCTGAAACAAAAAAGAAAACCAGGAACGCGCGATTGCCTCGTGCCTTTCACCACCTCAGGACACCCCAACTCGCCTTCGCCGCCAGCGAGGTGACTTGGTGTGAACACCCATTGCATTGGCTGCCAATTGGCGCACAGCAAGGTCCCAAAGGAGCTAAATGACTGGATCGTCCGTCGTCCTTTGATGTTGTTGAGGGATAAATATTGGCCCCAGGAAACCGGGGAGAACTCTACACCAACCCCTCCCCTGCCCCCACAACCCCACCCCCCGCAAACCCCAACCGCCCCCCCCCCACCCCTCCCTCCCTCCCAACCGTTCTACTTGCAAACAGCGACTGTGGATCACTCACACCCACCCTAGAGGACTGGTGGGGCCTCTGTGTTAACACCTCCTTCGAAAGACTGCGCCTCCAACAGTGCAGCACCTCACTGCTGGTGCCGGGATTCGTCGCCCTGGATTGTGCGCTCGTGTCTCGACTTCTATGGCCTCACGACTGAGAAAGAAAGAGAAAAATGTACTAATGATGGAGCCTTTCAGGGCCGCAGAAGGTCCAGCTGATTTGGGTTTGCCAACCGGCGCCACATTCGGGCCAGTGTTGTGATTTCTCCGCGAATCCCTGGGCTGGGTCTGACCAAACTCACCACGCAAAGGAGCCCTCCATTAGCCGAGGCTGTGCTCCAACCCGTGCTTCCTGTTCTCAGGACCTGACCCACCGTGTCACCCAGTACAGCAGCACTGAACGGCAGCTGGGGTCCTGCTCGGAGTCCACGCTCGGAGGTCTGTCTGCCCCCCCACACCCCCCCCCCCCCCCCCACCTCCCACCCACCCCCCACCACCACCCCCCCTCCCCCCCATCCCCGGCCCTGCCTCCGAAACTCATTGCCGCCCAGTGGTCCGTCTCGATCAGAGCCCTGTGCCTCGTGATCTGCTTTACCCAGTCTCCCCCCTCCTCCGTGCCCCCCACCACCGCCCCCACAGAGTCATCACCCCCAAGCCTCAGTTAACCAAGAATGGGGGCTTGTGATAGGGACAGCCCAACACCCCAACAAAGAGGAGCAGGGAAACGAGAGATCGCAGACGAGACAAGCGAAACACTGACAGGCCCACATAAGTCAGGCAAAGATTTTCCCCCCAAGGTAAACTGAGCTGGAGACGAGGTTAGGGGCGTTGACTGCACAATATGACCATTTGGCCCATTGTAGCCCTTTCTTCATATTCCGAGCCGACCCACATTCTCACCACATGACTCATTCTCTTCCCTCCAATTAAATATTGGGAAGATTGAGGCCTGTGCTTTGACTCTCCGGCTCAAACTGCGTTCCCTACCCACTGACTCCATCTCTCTCCCTGTCAACAGTCCGGTCCTGTTCGCAACCCTAGTGTCACATTCGACCCCGACCTCATATCATATCTGTGCCTGTTTCCCCCTAAGTGACATCACTCGACATCACACCGGCCTCAGCTCATCTGCTGCTGAAGATCCCATTCATGCCTTTGTTACCCCCGGACTCAACTACTCCAGTGGGCCAGACTCAACTACTCCAGTGGGCCGCACTCAACTACTCCAGTGGGCCGCACTCAACTACTCCAGTGGGCTTCTGACTGGCCTCCCACATTCTACCCTCTCTAAACTTTAGGTCATCCAAAACTCTGTTGCCTGTCCCTTTACTCACACCAGGTCTCAATCCCTTAACATCCCCGTGCTCGCTGATCTATATTGGCTCCCGGTCAAGTAACATCTCGAATTGTTTTCAAGTTTCTCCCTACCTCCTTCAGCTCCTACAATCCTCCCTATCTCTTAACCTCCTCCAGCCCCAACAACCCTCCCTATCTCTTAACCTCCTCCAGCCCCGACAATCCTCCCTATCTCTGAAACCTCCTTCAGCTCCTACAACCCTCCCTATCTCTTAACCTCCTCCAGCCCCGACAATCCTCCCTATCTCTGAAACCTCCTCCAGCCCTTACAACCCTCCCTATCTCTTAACCTCCTCCAGCCCCTACAATCCTCCCTATCTCTGAAACCTCCTCCAGCCCCTACAACCCTCCCTATCTCTTAACCTCCTCCAGCCCCTACAATCCTCCCTATCTCTGTAACCTCCTCCAGCACCTACAACCCTCCCTATCTCTGTAACCTCCTCCAGCCTCTACAACCCTCCCTATCTCTGTAATCTCCCTGAGCCCCTAAAACCCTCCATACCTCTGTAACCTCCCCCAGCCCCTACAACCCTCCCTATCTCTGTAACCTCCTCCAGCCCCTACAACCCTCCCTGTCTCTGTAACCTCCTCCAGCCCCTACAACCCTCCCTATCTCTGTAACCTCCTCCAGCCCCTACAACCCTCCCTATCTCTGTAACCTCCTCCAGCCCCTACAACCCTCCCTATCTCTGTAACCTCCTCCAGCCCCTACAACACTCCCTATCTCTGTAACCTCCTCCAGCCCCTACAACACTCCCTATCTCTGTAACCTCCTCCAGCAACTACAACAATCCCTATCTCTGTAACCTCCTCCAGCCCCTACAATCCTCCCTATCTCTGTAACCTCCTCCAGCCCCTACAACCCTCCCTATCCCTGTAACCTCCTCCAGCCCCTACAACCCTCCCTATCTCTGTAACCTCCTCCAGCCCCTACAACCCTCCCTATCTCTGTAACCTCCTACAGACCCTACAACCCTCCCTATCTATGTAACCTCCTCCAGCCCCTACAACCCTCCCTATCTCTGTAACCTTCTCCAGCCCCTACAACCCTCCTTATCCTTGTAACCACCTCTAGCTCCTACAACCCTCCTTATCTCTGTAACCTCCTCCAGTGCCTACAACCCTCCCTATCTCTGTAACCTCCTCCAGCCCCTACAACCCTCCCTATCTCTGTAACCTCTTCCAGCTCCTACAACCCTCCCTATCTCTGTAACCTCCTCCAGCCCCTACAACCCTCCCTATCTCTGTAACCTCCTCCAGCCCCTACAACCCTCCCTATCTCTGTAACCTCCTCCAGCCCCTACAACCCTCCCTATCTATGTAACGTCCTCCAGCCCCTACAACACTCCCTATCTCTGTAACCTCCTCCAGCCCCTACAACCCTCCCTATCTCTGTAACCTCCTCCAGCCCCTACAACCCTCCCTATCTCTGTAACCTCCTCCAGCCCCCAAAACCCTCCCTATGTCTGGATATCCCCTCCAGCTCCTGCAACCCACCCAGATCTGTGTGCTCCTTGATCGAGCCTCTTGAGCGTCCCCCAATTCCTATCGCTCCACCACTGGCGCCCATTCCTTCAGCTGCCTGGGTCCTAAGCTCTGGAATTCCCTCACCAACACTCTCCGCCTGTGTCTCTTTTTCTTCTCCTTTAAGAGGCTCTTTAAAACCTCCCTCATTGACCGAGTTTTTGGGTCACCTGTCCCTAATATCTCCTTATGTGGCTCGGGGTCAAACAACAT
Organism: Isurus oxyrinchus; assembly: GCA_026770705.1. Classification (NCBI taxonomy): domain Eukaryota; kingdom Metazoa; phylum Chordata; class Chondrichthyes; order Lamniformes; family Lamnidae; genus Isurus; species Isurus oxyrinchus. The sequence goes on from JANJGN010000034.1 coordinate 14,639,432, forward strand.
TTTTACTTAGTTCTGTCGAAGGGTCATGAGGACTTGAAACGTCAACTCTTTTCTTCTCCGCCGATGCTGCCAGACCTGCTGAGTTTTTACGGGTATTTCTGTTCATGTTTTCTAAGTTCCTCGGGATGTTTGATTACATTAAAGGTGCTATCTAAATGCAAATTGCTGTTAAATTCTATCAAACGGTCTCTCGAGAGGCCCTTTAACCTCCTGAAGGCCCCAAACTGCCTGCAAGGGTGACGTGTCATTTGATCGTGTTGGAACCTTGGGGGTTAATGCTGAGCGGGCTATATTTTTTGGCTGGTTGTGTTGTTTTGGGAGCAGGAACTGCCTTCAGTATGCAATCGTTCTGAAGGCAATGAGTCAGGCACAGGTGACCGCAAAACAGTTTTCACAAAACACGGGAGCTGAGGATTACTTCAGGTCATTAACCAAGGACCCAGGACCACGTCAACAAATCCTCTGGGTGCCAACAGGCCCTTTGACTCACTCTACGACAAGCAAAGTTAACTCTTTAACCCTCTCTCCCTCATTACAGACACAGGGCAACTGACGGCCAGCGGAACCCTGTCAGTATAACTCCCAGCACTCCCGTGGCAGTATAACTCCCAGCTTGCCCGTCTTGGGAGAGTTCTGAGGGTCTGATTGCCTTGATGATAAGCTGGATGATGTCAACCTGTTGCCAACAATTTCCTGCGGTTTCACAAGTTCAAACTGCTCCCTGAATAAAACCTTTAAACATTCTGTTTATGTTCTTCTGTTCACATTGTTACTGGGTAAATATCCCAAAACCTCACCAGATAAATATCCCAAAACCTCACTAGATAAATATTCCCAAACCTCATTAGATAAATATCCCCAAACCTCACTAGATAAATATAATCAAAACTCACTAGATAAATATTCCCAAACCTCATTAGATAAATACCCCCAAATCTCACGAGATAAATATCCCCAAATCTAACTGGGTAAATATCCACAAATCTCACTGGATAAATATCCCCAAATCTCACTAGATAAATACCCCCAAATCAAACTGGGTAAATATCCCCAAACATTACTAGATAAATACCCCCAAACCTCACGAGATAAATACACCAAATCTCACTAGATAAATATCCCCAAATCTCACTGGATAAATATCCCCAAACCTCACTAGATAAATACCCCCAAAACTCACTGGATAAATAACCCCAAATCTCACTGGGTAAATAACCCCAAATCTCACTGGATAAATATCCCCAAATCTCACTAGATAAATATCCCCAAACCTCACTAGATAAATATCCCCAAATCTCACGAGATAAATATCCCCAAATCTCATTGGATAAATAACCCCAAACCTCTCACTGGGTAAATACCCCCAAATCTCACTGGATAAATATCCCCAAATCTCGGTAGATAAATACCCCCAAATCTCACTGGATAAATAACCCCAAACCTCACTAGATAAATATCCCCAAATCTCACTAGATAAATACCCTCAAATCTCACTGGGTAAATACCCCCAAATCTCACTGGGTAAATACCCCAAAATCTCACTGAGTAAATAACCCCAAACCTCATGAGATAAATAACCCCAAACCTCTCACCGGGTAAATACCCCCAGATCTCACTGGGTAAATATCCCCAAATCTCACTGGATAATTACCCCCAAATCTCACTAGATAAATACCCCCAAATCTCGCTAGATAAATATCCCCAAATCTCACTAGAAAAATACCCCCAAATCTCACTGGGTAAATATCCACAAATCTCACTAGATAAATACCCCCAAATCTCGCTAGATAAATATCCCCAAATCTCACTGGGTAAATACCCCCAAATCTCGCTAGATAAATATCCCCAAATCTCACTGGGTAAATAACCCCAAAGGCAGAATTTTGCCCACGGCAGGGGTGAGCGCTGCAGATGGGAAGCCGCTCGCGATCGGGGCTGACCATGATTTTATGCTGGGCAGGCAGATTGAGGCCTGCTGAACATGCAGCGTGCCTCAGTGCTACCTGTGTGTGGGGGGAGGGGTGCGGAGGGTGAAAGTGCAAGTTCGCGCAGGTGCGCGCTGGAAAATCTCCCTGAAGCACAGAGCTGTCTCAGAGAGATGAAGACATAAAAAAAAATAAAGAATTTTAGTGTGCTGAAGAACTAGTGCCTGCCCACCAACCGCAGTGAAGAATTAAATTCAATTACAATGTTAGTGGCCTTGATAGGCCTTTTAATTGTCGCCGGGCGCGCTGCCAACTCCCACGCGTGCCCACCGACTGAAATATTGCGCGAGTGCGTGAAGATGTCGGGACGCTCGCCCAATGTCATCGCGCGTCATTTTACCCTCGTTCAGGTCGGGCACCTGCACACCCGATGAGCTAAAAATTCTGGTCCAAGTCTCACTGGATAAATATCCCCAAATCTCACTAGATAAATATCCCCAAATCTCACTAGATAAATATCCCCAAATCTCACTGGATAAATATCCACAAATCTCACTAGATAAATATCCCCAAATGTCAGTGGATAAATATCCCCAAATGTCAGTGGATAATTATTCCTAAATCTCACTGGATAAATATCCACAAATCTCACTAGATAAATATCCCCAAATCTCACTGGATAAATTCCCCAAATCTCACTAGATAAATATCCCAAAATCTCTCTCAATAAATATCCCCAAATCTCATTGGATAAATATCCCAAAATCTCACTGGATAAATATCCCAAAATCTCACTGGATAAATATCCCCAAATGTCAGTGGATAAATATCCCCAAATCTCACTAGATAAATATCCCCAAATCTCACTGGATAAATATCCACAAATCTCACTAGATAAATATCCCCAAATGTCAGTGGATAAATATCCCCAAATGTCAGTGGATAAATATCCCCAAATCTCACTGGATAAATATCCACAAATCTCACTAGATAAGTATCCCCAAATCTCACTGGATAAATTCCCCAAATCTCACTAGATAAATATCCCAAAATCTCTCTCAATAAATATCCCCAAATCTCATTGGATAAATATCCCCAAATCTCACTGGATAAATATCCCAAAATCTCACTGGATAAATATCCCAAAATCTCACTGGATAAATACCCGCAAACCTCACTGGATAAATATCCCCAAATCTCACTGGATAAATAACCCCAAATCTCAGTGGATAAACATCCTGAAATCTCATTGGAAAAACATCCCTGAATCTCACTGGATTAATATCCCCAAATCTCACTGGGTTATTGTTGTAATTACGCTTTTGTTAAATGTTGGACTGTATCTTTGTTATGAAGCTATTAATGTATATAATATTTTGGAAAATATTTTTCTTTTAAAGTGGAGGTTTAATCTGTGGGTGTGTCTTAATTGGATTAAAACCAGCTAGTCTGGGTGTTTAGATGTGTACTAGTTTTGATATTTATGTAGGTTAGAGTGCATTTGCATTTTTTTTGAATAGAGTGTTCAAGAAGTGGGGTGAAAACTGATGCCTTTCTAGCAGATACCAAGGCATATTACTAATAAAATTGGTACAGGAAAGGGCTTTTATTGTTAAAGAGATTTAGTTCAGGGGTTGTTGATACAATGAGAATTAACATTCAATGGGGCTGGTAGGTATAACTTCAGTAGTTTTGGGTTTACAGAGCAGAGACAATGTGAGATCAAAAGGCAGCTGCAAGCCTCCAACTTGCTCCACAGGAACTAAAGTGAAAAGAACCTCACTTTTAATTCATCAGGTGAAAATGCTTTGCCTGGCATTTGGTTCAGTCTATGGATTGCTGTTGCCTTAATGGAGATTAGTTTGGGAATTTGTTAAAAGTTATGATAGTAGTAATTTGTAGCCATGTGTATACCTGTGTAACTTAATAAAAATGTTTCCTTTAATCTAATATAAAACCTCGCGAACTGGTGGTCTGATTCCTGAATTTAGAGTTGCATCACAAACATAACACTTAAAATTACAGGTTATGACAGTTGTTTAAAGTTTCCTTCTGGGATTTTTAAATATCTCTACTTTACCAACTCCATCGGTCATAGCAGCCTTTAAAAATAGTCCTGTGATGTAAGATCACATGATCTGTGTAATCCAATGTGCTAGCAGTGCAGGCAGTTTAGAGATAGAGATGGAGTTGAATACGTGCGTGTAGTTGCTGCTGGCTGTATTGTAAATAAATCTAATGTTTACACTTAGAAAGTTGTCTGCAGATAAACTCTATTACAACTAAGCGATAAGGCCACACTATAACAAACTGGCGATGAGAATAAATCAGGATAAATCAAGATAAATCGGATTTGGTATTGTACCTCGTACAGTGATTGTGAGTATCAACGTCCATTTAAAATAACAAGATATACTCACTGAAAATGCTCCAGTTTGGTAGAATCAATCTCTGAGCCAGCCTCAGACGATTGGTCTCCGTATATAGAACACCTCACATTCTTCTTTCAAGCGAACAAGATAATGGGGGAAAGAGAAGAGGCGAGCGATCCTCTTGAGTACTTGTGGGAGAAAAACCTACAGTTTGATTCGAAGTTTGACCACCCCCAGTGCCCCAATTCAAAGAATTTCACAGAATTGGAGGACCTTGTGAAGGGAAATTTTCAACCAAAGCCCTCGGTAACGGTGCAAAGATTCTGCTTCAGTTCACGAAATAGAGCCCCGGGTGAGACAATTGCTAGCTGCATGGTGAACTTGAAGCAATTAACGGAACACCGGGAGCTCGGTGAGACCCTGAACGACATGCTCAGAGATCAATTCGTGTGTGGCCTGAAAGAGGACACTTTTCAGGGAAGATTGCTGTCTGAAGTGAATCTGGATTTCAAGAAAGCGTTGGAAATAGCGCTGGCCATGGGAAGCGCTGTAAGAGATTCACAAGCAATACAGGGGGTGCAAAATGGCGCCTTACCACAAAGCGGGTGGGAACAGTCAGACACAAGTGACACAAAAGAGCCAGACTCGGCCGCAAAGCAGGAAACAGCCCCCACTAACTGGAAAATAAGAAGGAAATAATTTAGCAGCTGAATCGAAGAACCACTTTAATCGATGTGGAAACAGCCAGTTTTTTTGCGATTGGCAATTTAAAAAAGCAGAATGTCACTTTTGTCTCGGAGGTGGACATATAATGAGACAGTGCAAAGAGGGATTTAAACAGGCTGGCAAACAACAGAAGAAGCCCAATGAAATCTACAGTGTTGAAGAGCCTGAAACAATACATTCTGACACTTACCCATTGTTTAACATGAAAGTCGGGAAGACAGAGCCAATATTTGTTACCGTGAACGGTAAACCAGCAAAAATGGCAGCTTCCGCTACTGTAACTGGAGAACACACTTTCGGATATTTAAATAATGGTGAACGTCAATTAACTTTGGAACACACATCCTGCCAAGTTGAAAATACACACTGGCAAAGAAAATCTAAGTAAAAACTATCAGCAGAGTAATTGTCCTTTGCAGAAACCAATTGGCAAAGCTACCCATGATGATATCGAGAGGCAGAGGACCAAGCCTTCCAGGACAAAACTGGTTCAAAAGAAATCAACTTTGATTGGCCAGTGGGATTTCAAAAAGGGAGCTGGGCGAGGTCATGTCTTGAAAACGGAACAAGGCAAGGTATGGCAGAAAGAGCACGGAGGGTTCAAGGACTGCAACAGGGTGAAAGAGGAGCGTGTGAGGACTCAACAGTCTGAAGAAATGCAGTCTATCTCAAACAAAAGCATAGAAGAACAGCAGAAGAAATCCTGCTGAACGACAGAGCTCAAGAAGAAGTGAGTAACCTTTGCAAGGAAAAGGAAAACCTGTTGAAAAACCTTCACGCGTGACAAGAGTCCCTCAGATCAAAGTTTGTGCCTCTGGAACAGCACGAAGAGAAACAGAAAGAATTCAGCACCTCTCTGAACAAACTGAGGAACCAGTTGGCAGAGAAGATGCAGCAATGTTCAAGTTTCCAGAGGGGGAGGGAGGGGGAGGGGGGGGCGGGGCAGCCAACAAATACGAAGAAGAGACGGAAGAGTTGGAGAATCTGCTAAACGAAGCCAAAGAGGCTTTGAAAGCAAAAGTCGGAGAGCTTTCCAGGAGGCGAGCAGATGACAAAGCTTTGGGAGACTCAGCTACCGAACTGAGACAAGTTGAGATTCACCCTGAGAGAAGTCCGGCCAACAGTGAAGGCCAAATGAAGATGAGACTAAACTCTGTTTAGTCAAAAGAAGGTGACAAAAAGACAATAAAATGGTATTACCTGGAAAAACTCAGCAGGTCTGGCAGCATCGGCGGAGAAGAAAAGAGTTGACGTTTCGAGTCCTCATGACCCTTCGACAGAACTGTTCTGTCGAAGGGTCATGAGGACTCGAAACGTCAACTCTTTTCTTCTCCGCCGATGCTGCCAGACCTGCTGAGTTTTTCCAGGTAATTCTGTTTTTGTTTTGGATTTCCAGCATCCGCAGTTTTCTTTGTTTTTATGACAATAAAATGGTGGCTGGCGGCACCCATAAACCCTCGAAGGAGGCAATAAACAAATTATCCAACTATGCCTACTTTGATGTTATTCCAGTCCCTCCCATCGGTTTGCAGGATGATGGTGCTGAAGGTAAATTCGAAGAGGTACAAGTTACTTCCAAGGCCTTATCTACAAAGAATTCTAGATGCTCTGAAGGGGATTCATTGGAGACCAAGCCTGCGCACGTTCTCTTTCACTACAGGACGAGCCCCCACCAGGACAACAGGAGCAACACCCGCAGAATTGTTGATGAGACGCCGTCTTAGGGCGATACTGAGCCTAATATTTCCAAATGTGGAGGGGAAGGCAGAAAAGAGTCAAGGAAACTAAATAGCTGTGCATGACTTGCATAGTTGTGAGAGACAATTTACCTTTCAAGAGGCAGTTATATGTAAAGAATTTCGGTGGAGGACTGAAGTGGTGAAGTAAGTTCAGATCAGACCACGGGGGAGTGGAAGACTGAATCGCTGGTAAGCAGGTGGTCCGTTTAGGGAAAAGAGGGATACCACAACAAGATATGGTTCCACCTGTAACCATTACTGAACCGGTGTTTCCTGTTGAAGAGGCTCAGCCAAGGACTGACATGTCTGATGTCGCTATCAGAGTGGAAGACACTGAACTGCAAGTGCCCGCTGAGGTCCCTGATGTTCATGCGGTTCCGGAGAATGTGGTTCCTGAAAAAGAATCTGAAGCTGTGGAGCTGCAACCTTCCACACGGATCAGGAAACCACCTGAAAGACTGAACTTGTAAATTTCATGACCTGTGTAAATATGTTAATACCATGAGATAAATATACTTATAAATACAATATATACAGCAAAGTTAAAGGGGGAGGAATGTAGCAATTATGGTTTTGTAAAACGTTGGACTGTACCTTTAAGAATAGTCCTGTGATGTAAGATCACATGATCTGTGTAAACCAATGGGTTAGCAGTGTGGGCTACCTCCACAGTTAGTGTAGAGAGAGAGATGGAGTTGAATGCACACGTGTAGTTGCAGCTGGCTGTATTGTAAATAAACCTAATGTTTCACTAAGAAAGCTGTCTGCAGATCAACTCTATTACAAACAGGTGACAAGGCTACACTATAACAGTAATTATCCACAAATCTCACTGGATAAACATCCCCAAATCTCACTAGGTAATTATCCTCAAATCTCACTGGGTCAATATCCACAAATCTCACTGGATAAATATCCACAATTGTCACTGGATAAATAACTCTGAACCCCACTGGATATATATCCCCAAATCTCACTTGATTAATGTCCCAATATTTCACTGGATGAATTTCCCCAAATCTCACCGAGTAAATACCCTGGTACCATATTGGTTAAATATCCCCAAATCTCACTGGATCTCACAAAGAGTAAATACCCAGATATTACACTGGGTAAATATCATTGAGTATTATACTGGGTAAAAAAGCACTGGGAAAATACCTGAGTACCATTCTGGGTAAATACCCTGATATCCTGATACCCTGGGGGCCAGTTAGCCTAACATCTGTCATAGGTAAAATGCTAAACTCTATCACTAAAGAGATTATAGCAGGGCACTTAAAAAATCTCAATGCAATCAGGCAGAGTCAGCATGGTTTTGTGAAAGCAAGAGCATTTTTGAATAATTTATTAGAGCTCTTTGAGGAAGTAACAAGCAAGGTGGATAAAGGGGGACCTGTAGATGTGGTGTATTTGGATTTCCAAAAGGCTTTCGATAAGGTGCCACATCAAAGGTTAAGACACAAAATAAGAGCTCATGGCATAGAGGGTAACACATCAGCATGGATAGGGGATTGGTTAGCTAACAGGAAGCTGAGAGAATAAGGATAAGTGGGTCATTTTCGGGTTGGCAAGCTGGAATTAGTGGAGTGTCACAGGGTTCAGTACTGGGGCCTCCACTATTCACAATCTATATCAATGACTTGGATGAAGGGACAGAGCGTATAGTTGCTAAATTTGCTGATGACACAAAGATAGATGGGAAAGTAAGTGGTGAAGAGGACATGAGGAGCCTGCATAGGGATACAGATAGGTTCGGTGAATGGGCAAAAATTTGGCTGATGGGGTATAATGTAGGAAAATTCGAACTTTCCACTTTGGCAGGAAGAATATTATTTAAATAGAGAGAGGCTGCAGAACTCTGGGGTACAGAGGGATCTGGATACATAAATCACAAAAGGTTAGTATGCAGGTACTGTAAGTGATCAGGAAGGTAAATTATTGCAAGGGGAATGGAATGTAAAAGTAGGGATGCTTTACTACAGTTGTATAGGGTTTTGGTGAAACCACACCTGGAATACCTGTGTACAGTTTGGGTATGCCTACTTAAGAAAGGACATATTTGCAATAGGAATGCAGAGAAGGTTCACTTGACTGATTCCCGAGATGTGGCACCTTATCGAAAGCCTTTTGGAAATCCAAATACATCACATCTACAGGTCCCCCTTTTCTTATGAGGAAAGGTTGGACAGGCTGGGCCTGTATCCATTGGAGTTTAGAAGAATGAGAGGTGATCTTATTGCGACAGATAAGATTCTGAGGGGACTTGACAGGGTGGATGCTGAGAGCATGTTTCCCCTCGTGGGAGAGACTAGAACTAGGGGGCACAATTTAAAGTAAGGGGTCTCCCATTTAAGACAGAGTTGTGAAGAATTTTTTTCTCTCAGAGGGTCATTAGTCTGTGGCATTCTCTTCCCCAGAGAGCAGTGTGTGTATTTTAGTGTGTCTGAGAGTGAGTGTATGACAGACTGTGAGAGTGTGTTTGTGTGTGAGACTGTATGAAAGCGTGTGTGTGTGATTGTGTCTGAGAGTGCGAATGTGTGAGAGAGACTATGAGAGTGTGTTCATGTGAACGAGAGTGTGTGTGTTAGTTTGTCCGAGAGTATGAGTGTGTGAGGGAATGAGTGAGAGTGTGTTAGTGTGAGAGAGTGTGTGTGTTAGTCTGTATGAGTGTGAGAGTGTATCCAAGAGTGTGAGAGAGACTGTCTAAGAGTGTGTTAGTGTGTCCAAGAGCGTGAGTGTGTGAGAGAGACTGCGTGAGAGTGTGTTTATGTGTCCGAGGGTGTGTGTGTGTGAGACAGACTGCATGAGAGTATGTTTATGTGTCCGAGGGTGTGAGTGTATGAGAGAGACTGCGTGAGAGTATGTTTATGTGTCTGAGAGTATGTGTGTGTGAGAGAGACTGTGTGAGTGTGTGTTTATGTGTCCGAGAGTGTGAGTGTGTGAGAGAGACTGTCCAAGAGTGTGTTAGTGTGTCTGAGAGTGTGAGTGTGTGAGAGAGACTGCGTGAGAGTGTGTTTATGTGTCTGAGAGTGAGAGTGTGTGAGACAGACTGCGTGAGAGTGTGTTTATGTGTCCAAGGGTGTGAGTGTGTGAGAGAGACTGCGTGAGAGTATGTTTATGTGTCCGAGAGTGTGAGTGTGTGAGACAGACTGCGTGAGAGTGTGTTTATGTGTCCAAGGGTGTGAGTGTGTGAGATAGACTGCGTGAGAGTATGTTTATGTGTCCGAGAGTGTGAGTGTGTGCGTGAGAGAGACTGCGTGAGAGTGTGTTTATGTGTCTGAGAGTGTGTGTGTGTGTGTGTGTGTGTGTGTGTGTGAGACAGACTGCGTGAGAGTATGTTTATGTGTCCGAGAGTGTGAGTGTGTGCGTGAGAGAGACTGCGTGAGAGTATGTTTATGTGTCTGAGAGTGTGTGTGTGTGTGTGTGTGTGTGTGAGAGAGACTGCGTGAGAGTGTGTTTATGTGTCTGAGAGTGAGAGTGTGTGAGAGAGACTGTGTGAGTGTGTGTTTATGTGTCCAAGGGTGTGAGTGTGTGAGAGAGACTGCGTGAGAGTGTGTTTATGTGTCTGAGAGTGAGTGTGTGTGTGTGTGAGACAGACTGCGTGAGAGTATGTTTATGTGTCCGAGAGTTTGTGTGTGTGTGTGTGTGAGAGAGAGACTGTGTGAAAGTGTGTTTATGTGTCCGACGGCGTGAGTGTGTGAGAGAGACTGCGTGAGTGTGTTTATGTGTCCGAGAGTGTGTGTGTGTATGAGAGAGACTGCGTGAGAGTATGTTCATGTGTCCGAGAGTGTGAGTGTGTATGAGAGAGACTGCGTGAGAGTGTGTTTATGTGTCCAAGAGTGTGAGTGTGTGAGAGAGACTGCGTGAGAGTGTGTTCATGTGTCCGAAAGTGTGAGTGTGTGAGACAGACTGCGTGAGAGTGTGTTTATGTGTCCGAGAGTGTGTGTGTGTGTGTGAGAGAGACTGTGTGAGTGTGTGTTTATGTGTCTGAGAGTGTGTGTGAGTGTGTTAGGGTGTGGAAAGTGTGAGCGTGAGGGGGAGAGACACTGTGAGAGTGTGTTTGGTTGTACAAGATTGTGTGTTAGTATGTTAGTGTGTCCTAGAAAGTCTGTGTGTGACTGCGAGAGTGTGTTTGTATGTGAGAGCGTGTTGGTGTGTCCGAGAGTGTGAGTGTGTGTGAGGGACTGTGCAAGAGTGTGTGTGAGTGTGTAAGACTATGTATAAGTGCTTACCCATTAAATGAGTTGACACGATTGCACGTGAATCTATTTAGAATGGGAAACTGGCATAGAACGCTGATATCTAGTGGCCTTTAACCCACAGACCCCTCACTCTAACAGGCAGTAGAGATGTGAACTGCTATTGCTCCATCTCAGTGACTCAGGAAACACACAGCTGAATCATTGCATCATAGTCATAAGACTGTCTGCCTTTATGTCTGGTCTCACCTTCCTCTTCCACTCCAGTCAGTGAGGCCAGTATCCCCAGACAGAGCCTGGAGCCCAGGTTGCTGAAGGCATGGCAGCCAGTGGTGGAGTGAAGGAAATCGGGGGTGGTGGGAGGTGGGTAAGAGGCTGGAATTAGAGGAGAGCAGATTTCCTCGCTTCCACAGCCTTGGATGGGGGAGCGAGTTCCAGACTTCCTGTTCCCCTTGCGTGGAGAAATGCTTCCCGATATCGCCCCTGAACGGCCAAGGTTGACATTTTGAATTTGTGGCCTCAGAGGGATGTTGAGTGGTCAAAGTATTAGCAAGGCCAGGAAAGCCTAAGGAGGAATTCACAAACACTGGGGTTTACTCTCCTCTGGCAGTGCACTAGTTAATTCATCCAATTAGATTCCTGTCTGTAATCTATGTGCTTCAAAGGGTCATGACCATTGATCTTTGAACCCAACCCTAGGCTTGATCTCCTGTCAATGTTTGCGTGTATGAGATTCACCATTGGATGGTGCCAGTTTTACGATGTCACTAAGACACAGCAAGTGAGGGAAATCTTCCCATCGCATTTGCAATGTCGCTAACACACAGCAAGTGGGGAGGGGGGGAAAGTCCCACCACATTTACGATGTCACTAACACGCAAGTGAGGCGAAAGCTTCCCACCGTGTTTGCGACGTCGCAAAGATACAAGTGAGAGAAATGTTTCCACCAGGTTTACAATGTCGCTAAGGCACAATGCATGGGGAAAAATCTTCCCACCATGCTTAAGATGTCTCCAAGATGCAGTGAGGGAGGGAAATCTTCCCGCAGTGGGGAGTTCTCCCCAGTGTCCTGGGGGTGGGGGCTGGGGGCAGGGGGCTGTTCTCCCTGGTGTCCTGGAGTGGTGGGGGTGTGGGGATGGGGTGGGTGGCAGCAGGGGGAGTTCTCTCCATCGTGGACTTCTCCCCAGGTCACCACTGCAGAAGCTCCTCAGGGTAGTGTCCTCGACCCAACCATCTTCAGCTGCTTCATCAATGACCTTCCTTCCATCATAAGGTCAGAAGTGGGGATGTTCGCTGATGATTGCACAATGTTCAGCACCATTCGCGACTCCTCAGATACTGAAGCAGTCCATGTCTAAATGCAGCAAGACCTGGACAATATCCAGGCTTGGGCTGACCAGTGGCAAGTAACATACACGCCACACAAGTGTCAGGCAATGCCATCTCCAACAAGAGAGAATCTAACCACTGTCCCTTGACATTCAAAAGCATTACCATCACTGAATCCCCCACTATTAAAATCCGGGGCGGGTTACCAATGACCAGAAACTGAACTGGACTAGACATATAAGTACTGTGGAGGTCAGAGGCTAAGAAATGTGTGATGGGTAACACCTCCTGACTCCCCAAAGCCTGTCCACCATCTGCAAGGCACAAGTCAGGACTGTGATGGAATACTCCCCACTTGCCTGGATGAGTGCATCTCCCACAACTCTCAAGAAGCTCAACACCATCCAGGACAAAGTAGCCGCTTGATTGGCACCACATCCACAAACATTCACTCTCTCCACCACCGATGCACAGTAGCAGCAGTGTGTGTACCATCTGCAAGATGCACTGCAGCAACTCACCAAGGCTCCTTCAACAGCACCTTCCAAACCCACGACCGCTACCACCTAGAAGGACAAGGGCAGCAGACACATGGGAAGACCACCACCTGGAAAATCCCCTCCAAGCCACTCACCATCCTGACTTGGAAATACATCGGCCGTTCCTTCACTGTCACTGGGTGAAAATCCTGGAGCTCCCTCCCTAACAGCACTGTGGGTGTGCCTACACCACGGGGACTGCAGCGGCTCAAGAAGGCAGCTCACCACCACCTTCTCAATTAAATGTTGGCCTAGCGAACGGCGCCTACTCCCATGAACAAATAAAAAAAAGTGTTGCGAGATCAAAATTAACTCCCCTTAGTTCTGATGAAGAGTCATACGGACTCGAACCGTTGGCTGTGCTCCTCTCCGCAGATGCTGTCAGACCTGCTGAGTTTTTCCAGCTGTTTTGGTTTTTAGTTCCCTCAACAGGTGATCTGGGTCATTGTCGCACTGCTGTTTGGGGAATCTTGCTGGAGTGACATTTTCCACTTCAAGAGGAAGTACTTCACTGGCTGCGAAACACTAGCTGGTCTCTTGAGGATGGGTGGAACGCTATAGAAACACAAGTTCTTTTGCTGGTATGACAGGGGGATGCACAATGGGGGAAAGACATTTCATGATTGTTTTTATGCGATAACATTCTCTGCCTTTGCGAATTTTTTCTCCTGCTGCTTTTTAAAATATTCACGTGGGCATCACTGGCTAGGACAGCACTTATTGCCCACCCCTAACTGCCCCTTGTCCAGAAGGCATTTCACGATGAAAAGGTCTGGCGATTTTCTCCTCTAAAGGAGATTAGCGCACCAGGCGAGTTTTTAATAATCATCCAGATTTTTTTTTCGGTGAATCCATCAGCCGTAGTGGGATTCTAAAACAAAAACAAAAATACCTGGAAAAACTCAGCAGGTCTGGCAGCATCTGTGGAAGGGAGCACAGTTAACGTTTCGAATTCCGCATGACTCTTCAACAGATAACCCAGGTCCCCAGAGCATTATCCCAGGTCTCTAGAATGCTAGTCAGTGACAATATCACTATTCCATCACCTCCCCCCTTGCCTTGCAAAACAATTTTCTGTCTGACAGAATTGAATTAGCACACGAGCTGTTCAGCACCAAAACCCGAATTGGAATCTACTCCAAAGTGACGTAGCGAAACCATTCTCTCCAATTGTAAGGGCCTTTGTAAATGTGCTCGACAATCTGAACTTAGTTCTCAGTTGACATGGGGACAGGACAAAGCTGGCAGTAATTGGAACTCAGCTGGCAAACTCACTTTGGAGGCCATAGGTTGCCTGCACTGTACTAAAAGCCTTTTCTAAGTTGGGGGATGGCACTCATTGTTGATAGGTGCGTCGAGACTAAATGATAAATATTGGAAAATTACATGAGAAGGTGAGAGGAGAGCGTTTTGTCGGACTGTGGGGTGTGACAAACTTTGAGGGGAAAATCTTCCTGGGCTAATCCAGGAAGGATTGATCGGGAGGAGACCCTTCATTCAGGTCATTTTATTAGCTTAGATCAGCCTTATCAGTAAAGGGATCAAGGGTTATGGGGGAACGGCGGGAAAGTGCAGCTGAGGATTATCAGATCAGCCACGATCGCATTGAATGGCGGAGCAGACTCGCTGGGCCGAATGCGTCTTATGGTCTTATTCACACACGGGACCGCAGCTCGAGGCCTCCTCGGGATTCAGCCACGTTAGCAGGACGAGTGAGGAACGATGAACAGAAGCTGGCATCGTGCTCCAGGGCTACACCACCTTAGACTGGCCAACGATGGGCACAGGCCTTGAATGCATTTCGAGGCTGCCCCCATCTCACTGTGAAAGAGTTAACAGGCCCTGCTGGTGGACAAAGGCTTAATCTTATATCGCCCTTAACAAACCGGGACAGGGTAATGGGGTGGGGGTGGGGCTGGGCGGGGGCAGTCTGGAGGCGGAGGTGGATGTTTGTACTTCACTCAGACTGTGGACTCTGATCTCCCAGTGACCTGCTGGAAGACTGATTCACAGAAAGATTCTCAGCAATGGGGGAAGGGATTGGGATGAAAACAGCCGGTCAGGCAAGGCTGAACAGGCCGGGCCTCTTTTCTCTGGAAAAGAGAGGGCTGAGAGGTGACCTGATCGAGCTGTTTAAAATTCTGAAAGGTTTTGATCGAACGGATACAGAATGTTTCCTCTTCTGTGTTGTGGGGGGGCGGAGGGGAGACCAGAACTGGGGTCCATCGATATAAGATCGTCACTAATAAATCCAATGGGGAATTCAGGAGAAACTTCTTCACCCAGACAGTGAAGAGAATATGGAACTCGCTCCCTCAGGGAGTGGGTGAGGTGAATAGTATAAATGTATTGAAGGGGGAAGCTGGATAAATACACGAGGGAGAGAGGAATAGAGGGATATGGTAATGGGGTGAGATGAGGTGGAGGCTTGTCTGAAGGATAAACACAAGCACAGGGCAGATGGGCTGAATGGCCTGATACTGTGCTGTAAACATTACATACCACTCTACATAGTCAAAGCTGAAGGTAATGGGCAATGGGAGTTTAGGCCGACACTGGTGAGGGAGATGCTATTTTGATGAGTATGCATCCCTTAAAGTAGGCAATTTATGCACCCTACTAATACTCAAAACACCTCCATGGCCTCCTCCAAGTCACTCACCATCCTGACTTGGAAATATATCGGCCGTTCCTTCACCGTCGCTGGAACTCCCTCCCTAACAGCACTGTGGGTGTACCTACACCACATGGACTGCAGCGGTTCAAGAAGGCAGCTCATCACCACCTTCTCAAGGGGCAATTAGGGATGGGCAATAAATGCTGGCCCAGCCAGCGAAGCCCTCATCTCATGAATAAGCGTAGAAGGCATTGGCATAAACACTGAATGGAGTTCAGTGGCTAAGTGAAAACAGGAAGGTGTAAATGAAAGGCTCAGCATGCATCTTCAGAGCAAACAAAAACAATAACAACTTGCATTAATATAGCGCCTCTAACGTAGAGAAAACCTCCCAACACGCTACACAAGGGTAGAATATCAAACAAAATTTGTGAACCCGAGCCACATAAGGAGATATTAGGGACAGGTGACCCAAAAACTCGGTCAGAGAGAGAGAGGTTTTAAGGAGCATCTTAAAGGAGAGAGACAGAGACAGAGAGAAAAGGGGGAAAGAGGGTGTGGGGGGAAGAGAGAGAGAGATAGAGAGAGAGTGTCAGAGAGGTTTAGGGAGGGAATTCCAGAGCTTATTCCAGGGCCCCAGGCAGCTGAAGGCACGGCCGCCAATGGTGGAGCGATGGGAATCGGGGGATGGTCAAGGGGCCAGAATTGGAGGAGAGCAGAGATCTCGGAGGGATGTAGGGGCTGGAGGAGGTTACAGAGATAGGGAGGATTGTTGGGACTGGAGGAGGTTACAGAGATAGGGAGGGTTGTAGGGGCTGGAAGAGGTTACAGAGATAGGGAGAGTTGTAGGGACTGGAGGAGGTTACAGAGATAGGGAGGGTTGTAGGGGCTGGAGGAGGTTACAGAGATAGGGAGTGTTGTAGGGGCTGGAGGAGGTTACAGAGATAGGGAGTATTGTAGGGGTTGGAGGAGGTTACAGAGATAGGGAGGGTTGTAGGGGCTGGAGGAGGTTACAGAGATAGGGAGTGTTGTAGGGGTTGGAGGAGGTTACAGAGATAGGGAGGGTTGTAGGGGCTGGAGGAGGTTACAGAGATAGGGAGGCTTGTAGGGGCTGGAGGAGGTTACAGAGATAGGGAGGGTTGTAGGGGCTGGAGGAGGTTACAGAGATAGGGAGTATTGTAGGGGCTGGAGGAGGTTACAGAGATAGGGAGGGTTGTAGGGGCTGGAGGAGGTTACAGAGATAGGGAGGGTTGTAGGGGCTGGAGGAGGTTACAGAGATAGGGAGTATTGTAGGGGCTGGAGGAGGTTACAGAGATAGGGAGCAGGTGTGGCCATGAAGAGAATTGAAAACAATAAGAACTTTAATGACATCGCTTGCGGCGATGGAGATTGGCAGGGAACCAACAGAAAGTCCCCAGATTATCCAGAATTACAGTGCACCGCTTGGGAATATTGCCCAATTCCCCGAAATGCCTTGTGGCCCTCTGTGGGCACAGAGCTAAAAACAGAAAGTGCTGGACAGATTCTGCTGACTGGGTAGCATTTTCCAGAAGCGTCAATACTGGACTCGGAACGTTAACTCTGTTTCTGCATCCACAGTCACTGCCAGACCTGCTGTGTTTTTCCAGCTCTTTCTGTTTCTATTTCACATTTCCAGCATCTGCAGTACTTTGCTTTTATTATAGATATAGCGACACGCTGGGAAAGGTGCAAAGAGTTTCACAAGGATGAATGCAGAACAGAGGGGTCATACATCATACAGGTTGTGGCCCTTGACTCTGGATAGAGAAGTGGCCGATGGATGGCTATTAAGGGGATTCAATAGGCTTGACATCGTGAAGATGTTTCCACTTATTGGGAAGACCGGGACTTGGTCAGGTAGTCACTAATAAACCCAATGGGGGGGGGTTCAGGAGAAACCTCTTTACCCAGAGAGTGGGGAGAATGTGGAACTCGCTCCCACAGGGAGTGGTCGAGGTGAATAGTATCGATGTATTTAAGGGGGAAGCTGGGTAAACACACGAGGGAGAAAAGGAATAGAAGGATAGGGTGATGGGGGTGAGATGAAGAGGGGGTGGGAGGAGGCTGATGTGGAGCAGAAACACCAGCATGGAGCAGATGGGCTGAACAGCCTGTTTCAGTATTGTAAATTCTATGTCACACTGTTGCACAACATGGAACAGTAAAACATTATTGGACCTTACCGGGAGTGTGTGCCAATTTGAGTTTCCTTTTATCCGACTCACTCTTTGATTCGATGATACACTGAAGAGTCTTGTTGGCTAGATACTTTGGAACTAGGCAATGTTTGAGGATTAAGGTTCCTGGAAAATCCTGCCATGTGACTGGCAGAAGTCCAAAGGTTGCCTCTAGCATTCCAATGCTCTACAATCATATCTAGGGTATCGTGGCGTAGTGGTTTTGATACTGAACCACTAACCCACGGTCCAGAATTCAAACCCATCACCCTTTCCCCTCAGCCACTGTGGCCAAGCTGTAGAAATAAAGTCAATAAGCTTGGTGAAATCATCAGTGGGCCTGCAAGTGAGGTGACTGTGAAAAATGACCTTACAAACAAATTCCTTTAACTAATGTTCCAACTCTGCCTGCCCTGGCCTCCATGTGACTCCAGTCCCACATCGACCGGCCCAGTAGGTCAGAACAGGGCAAGGCCATTCAGCCCCTCGAGTCTGCCCTCCCATTCCATCAGATCACGTCCGATCTGTTTCTTAACACCATCTGCCTGCCTTTGTTCCATAGCCCTCAATCCCCTACCCAACAAAAACCTATCAATCTCAGTTTTGAAATTTTAAATTGACCCTCTCCCAGCCTCAACAGCTTTTTTGTGGTGGTGGTGGGGTGGGGAGAGAGTTCCAGATTTCCACCCCCCTTTGTGTGAAGAAGTGCTTCCTGACATCACCCCATGAACGGCCTGGCTCCAATTTTACAGTTCTGCCTCCTCGTTCTGGACTCCCCACTCTCCCCCTAATCCTGACCCGCGCAATTAGTTTCTCTCTACACTTTCGAATCCTTCAATCATCTTAAACCCCTCCATTTGATCACCCCTTAACCTTGCAAACGCCGGGAAATGATGCATCTAAGGTTGACTCTTAATGTTCCCTGAGCTATCAGACAGTGAATTGTTAAAAACACTCAGTCAAGAACATGGCAGTCTGTCACCTCCTCGAGACAACTAGAGTGGGCACAAATTGTAACCCCGCCAGCGATGTGCACCCTCCAAAAAAACCGATTCCCATTGCTCCACATTTGGCGGCTGTGCCTTCAGCTGCCTGGGGCCTAAAGTCTGGCATTCCCTCCCTAAGCCTTCCACCTGTCTCTTTCTCTCTCTCTCTCTCTCTCCTCTTTTAAGATGTTCCTTATAACCAACCTCTGACCAAGCTTTTGATCAGCTGTCCTAATTGCTCTTTATGTGCCTCGGTCTGAGCCGTCTGATTTACACCCTGTGAAACTTCTTGGGATGTTCTACTGAGTTAAAAGGTGCTATGTAAATGAAGTTTGTGGTGTTCCAGCACAAAAAGAGGCCATTGAGCCCATCATGTCTGTGTCAGTATTACCCCCACATAAACCAATAATTTGTTTAATCCTCATCCTCTCTGCCCTTTAAGCAACTATCCAATCTTTCTTTAAATCATAGAATGGTTACAGCACAGAAGGAGGCCATTCAGCCTGTTGTGTCCTTGCTGTCTTACTGAAGGAACAATTCACCTATTGCCACCCCCTGCCTTTTCCCTGTAGCCCTGCAAATATTTCCTTTTCAGATAGGGATCCAATTCCCTTTTGAAATCCTTAACTGAATCTGCCTCCCCCAAACTCTCGGGCAGTGCATTCCAGATCCTTGCCACTCGCTGGGTGAAAAGGTTTCTCCTTATGTCTCCATTGCTTCTTTTGCCAATTGCCTTAAATCTGTGTCCCTCTGGTTCTCGATCCTTCCATCAATGGGAACAGTTTCTGCCTATCCACCCTGTCCAGACCCCTCATGATTTTGAACTCCTCTATCCGATCACCTCTCAGACTCCTCTTCTCCAAGGAGAACGGTCCCAGCTTCTCCAATCTATCCATGTCACTGAAGTTCCTCATCCCTGGAACCATTCTTGTGAATCTTTTCCGCACTCTCTCTAATGCCGTCACATCCTTCCTAAAGTGCGGTGCCCAGAACTGGACACAATACTCCAATTGAGGCCAAACCTGCGTTTTATACACATTTAACATAACCCCCTTGTTGCTGTACTCTATGCCCCTATTGATAAAGCCCCTTTATTAACTATGCTCTGAACCTGTCTTGCCACCTTCAATGATTTATGTACATATACATCCAGGTCCCTCTGCTTCTACCAAATCTAATCACTTCACACTTCTCTGCATTAAACTTCACCTGCCACTTGTCCGCCCATTCCATCAACCCATCTCTGCCCTTTTGAAGTGCTACACTATCCTACTCATGTTGCACAATATTTTCAATTTCGTTTCATCTACAAATTTTGAAATTGCATCCTATACACCAAAGTCGAGGTCATTAATGAATATCAGGAAAAGCAGGGGTCCCAACACCAATCCATGGGGAAATGCCACAATAAACCTTCCTCCTGTCTGAAAAGACAACCATTCACCATGATTCTTTGCTCCCTGTCACTCAACCAATTTTGTATCCATGTTGCCAATGTCCCTTTTATCCCTTGAGTTCTAATTTTGCTCTCAAGTCTGCTGGGAGTCCATGTACATCACATCCATAGCATTGCCCTCTCTGCTAGCTCGTCAAAAAACTCAAACAAGTTAGTTAAATATGATTTGCCCTTAATAAACCTATGATTGCTTTCCTTAATTAACCTGCATTGTCCCAATTGACTGTTCATTTAAAAAAAATAATTTAAATGTATCTACAGCCTCTCCTTCTGTAATACGCTGTGGGAGACAGTCTAACCATCCAATATTTGAAGATATTTTTCTAATTCCTCTTCATTTATTTTTTCGGTTCTCTTGAATGTATTTTTCACCATTTATCCTACCAGAACCTGTCTTGATATTCAAGACATTGGCCAGGTCAACACTTTTAGTTCCAGTGAAACTACCAATTCCAAAGTGATCCTTCCTAATCACAACACCCTCATCCTGGATAACATTGGGTCAGTTAGAGAGTAATTGTTCTCTGGCAGATCAATAGATCAGTTAGAGCTTAATTGTTCTAGGACAGATCAACCGGTCCGTTAGAGATGAATTGTTCTGAGGCAGATCAACAAGACAGTTAGAGGTCAAATGTTCTCTGGCAGATCATATGGTCATTTAGAGGCTAAATATTATCCAGAAGGTCAATTAGATGATAATTGTTCTCGAGCAGATCAATAGTTTAGATAAAAGATAATTGGTCTCAGGCAGACCAATGGGTCAGTTAGAGGATAATTGACCTGTTAATCTTCCTGAGAACAATTATCCTCTAAGTGACCATAATTTCACCCTGTGGCCTTAAATGAATGCACATTGTTAAACTGCACTGAAGCAGCAGAATGATACACTTGGTCTTTATTAAACAGTGCCTACATCGATAAATCTTCAGAAACAGCAACGTATGTCCAAAAGCATTTTAATAGATTGCAGGGAGTGGGATTGAGCCATTCAGAACAGCAAGGTCCCACATTTGAACTACAGCCTCTGTTGAATTAACCAGTCTTGGATGTGTGTTGACCATGGTGATTGGTGTCTGATGACATGTCTGCCCCCTTGTTAGTAAGTTCTCATGTGCAGATGTTTGTTGTTTGGTTTTCCTGTGAGTTCCTTTTCTCCATTAGTTGAGGGCTTAGCCTTTGGCCCAGTGGTTAGCATTCCTGAGTCAGAAGGTCTTGTGTTCAAATCCTTGCTCCAGACAGTTCACAAGCAGGGAAAGTTCAAGTTCAGAACTCTAGTTTGAGATTCAGCAGGAGCCCCTTGACCCAGTGGATATGGGCCTGAGTAATTTGATTATGTGGGTAAAAGCAAGATGCTGGAAACTGAAACAGGAAGTATTGGGCCTGCTCTGAAAAAGGGTCATATGGACTCGAAACATTAACTCTGTTTCTCTCTCCGCAGATGCTACCAGACCTGCTGATTTTTTTTCCAGCAGTTTCTATTTTTTGTCTCACGATGTGGGAACTCATAAACCCCTATAGGACTAACACCCTGTTTTCCCTGGCCCCTGTTGGCTTGGATAAGAGATGGTTTTTCACACAGTGCGAAGGTACAAAAACAATGCTAATCCCACCTTGCCAGACTGTTGGAAGCCTTTCTACAACTTAACGCTGATTATAAAAAGCAAAGAAACTTCTTATAAGTTCATTTCAGTTGCAAAACACATCCTAGATCTCTCTAAACATTACAACATCATCCACTCAATGAATAATAAGGTGCTTAGTAATAATCAGAAGGCTCTTTTGAAGAATAAATATCCTCTTATTACCAAAACCAATTGTTTCACAGATCAACCCAGCCTTTGAGTTACAACAAGGCAGGGGAGTCATAAATGGTGCTGGAGACTGAGGTCAAAGTGTAGATAACAGATTGGACTTTAAGATTCCAACGGAGTAGAATCATGTCCTTATCGTCCATGAGAGACGCCTATATATAGCTTGCATAAAGCACTAAAGCAGTCTTCTCCAGAGCTGTGAATCTAAGGAGGTAAGTGTTCATGTGAGTCTAAGGTGAGCCAGTTAGGTGGTATTCTGGTTTGACCTTGTACCAAAGGCTTGCGTTATAGTGACTTGACAGTATTGCATTGTTCCAAAGAGCTAGTAATGTATTTACTCTGTGCCACTCTAGTGCGGTGAAGGTTAATCAGGATGATTACAAGTGTCTTTTATACAAGGACAGGGGTTAGTCATTGAAGTGGGAGCTGGGCAGTGGAAATATTGGAAGGGCAAATTGGCCTTCAAATTTGGAAAAGTCTGAGAAAGAAAGGTCTTGCATTTCTATAGCGTGTTCAAGACAACTGGGATGTCCCAAAATGCTTCTCAGCCAATGAAATGTTTTAAAGTATAGTCAATGTTGTAATTAGGAACCAGCATAGTCAACTTGTGCACAGCAAGATCCCAAGAACATGATTATTGCTCAGATTGTCTCTTTCTTTTTCATTATGTTAATTGAGGGATAAATATTGTTCTAGAGGAAATTTGGGAGAACTAATCTTGTTCAGTGTAATGGTCAGTGAGTACCACTTGCATCTCTGAGTCACAAGGTTGTGGGTTCAAATCTCACTCCAGATACCTGAGTACATAATCCAGGCTGACACTCCTGGTGACAGGCTGAGGGAGCACTTCACTGTTGGAGGGTCAGTGCTGAGGGAGTGTTGCACTGTCAGAGGATCTGTACTGAGAGAATGCTGCATTGGTGAAAATTCTGCCTTTTGTAGAAAGCACTAAACTTTGAGTCCCTGTCTGCCCACTCAAAGCGTTGTTAAAAAGACCCCAAGGCCAATATTTGGAAGTAGAGCAAGGCTGGAATTCTCCCTAGTATCCTCAGCCCAATATTTACCCCTCAACTAACAACCCATTGAATGGTCTGTGTCATTATCACATTGCTGTTTGTGGGAACTTGCTGTGTGCATACTGGCTGCTGCATTTCCTGCATGACAGTGGTGACTGCGCCTCAAATAGCTACATTGGAAGAGCTTCTGCAATATGAATAACTTAACTTTGATTCATGCTTTTCGTATCAGTTTGTCTCTTCTCTTGGATGAGATGTGAAACCGTGACTCCCATCTCCCCCTCTCAGAGGGAGCTGGAAGATCCGGCAGCCACTATTTCATAAAGAGCAGCGGCGGGTGGGTGGGGAGGGGAGGGAGAATGTTCTCCCCGGTGTCCTGCGAACAATGTTTATCCCTCACTTAAGGCCGAGAACAGGTGATCTGGTCATGTACCTGACTGAAGCTTGTGGGAGCTTGCTATGCACAATTTGGCTGTCGCATTTCCCACGTGAATCTAGAATTCATTGGTTTGCAGAGTTCCGTTGAAATGCCTTGTGATGGGGCCGGTGTTATATCGATGCCAGTTTGTCCTCTCTCTCGCTCTCAACCAAATCCATTTGAAACTGTGGCACTGTTTTCCTATAAGAGTCATTATCATACCAAGTGGCTTTGAACTGTGATCAGGTGTTGAAGACCCCAGCTTCAGATATCAAGCTGAAAATATTAACTTCTCTTTACATTTTTGGATCTTTTCTAGTTTTTCAATTGACCTCACAAGGCCCAACACCATGAAGTTCATCAGCATTGTCCTGGCATTGACAGTTCTCACTGGTGAGTATGACTGGGCCTCTCTTCAGGGTAGGGGGTGATAGCATAGTGCTAACGTTACTGGGCTAAGAAGCTGGATTAATTCTCTTGAAGCCTGAGTTCAAATCCTGTCAAGGTGGCCGGGTGCTTTTAATTCAAAGGTACGTCAGGAATTAAAAAGCTAATCTCATTAATAATGGTCTTGATTGTTGTATAAACCTGCCTGGTCCACAATTGCCCTTCAGGGGGAAAGAAACCTGCCATTCTTACCTGGTCTGGCCTACATGTGACTCGAGGCCCACAGTGATGCGGTTGATGCCCTCTGAAATGGCCGTCAAGACACTTGGTTGTGCCAAACTGCTACAGGAGAAGAGCACTTTTGGATGCACCTACACCACAAGGGGTGAAGCAGTTCACCATCTCGCGTGTAACTAGGGATGGGGGATAAGTACTGGCCTTGCCAGTAAGGCCCACACCCTGAAAACGAATAAATAAAGCTACTCCATTCATCGGCCGCTCCTTGATCTTTGAACTTGCATGAGTCGGTCATGTAGAAATGGCCACCGCATTGGCACCAGGTGAGACTTTCTGGGTGGTGGTGGTGGGTCCATGTTAAGTATTAACCCTTCAGACCCCAGTATCGTTCTGGTGAAATTCTGCTGCCCCCAGCTCTGAGGCCTACCGGGGTTGGAAGGCTTTTGGCTCATGCTCGGTGACTTGAGCGCATCATCCCAGGCTGACACACTCGGTGCCAGTACCGAGGGAGTGTTACACTGTCAGCGGTGCCGACTCTTGGCTGAGGGGTTGAGGTACAGTCGATTACGCGGCCGTTATTTGGAAGAAAAGCAGGGTGGGAGTTCCCTCTCCAGTGTCCCCATGATCAACACCACCAAAAAAAAAGAGATGCCCTGGGTCATTGTCACATGGCAGCTTAATTGCTGCTGCAGGTTCCTACATTAGGTGGTGGCGTAGTGGTATTGTCACTGGACTAGTAATCCAGAGATCCAGGGTAAATCTCTAGGGCACCTGGGTTCAAATCCCATGACGGAAGGTGGTGGAATTTGAATTCAATAAAAATCTGGAATTAAAAGTCTGATGATGACCACAAAACGATTGTGGTAAAAACCCATCTGGGTCACTAATGCCCCTTTAAGGAGGGAAATCTGCTGTCCTTACCTGGTCTGGCCTACACGTGGCTCCAGACCCACAGCGATGTGATTGACTCTTAAATGCCCTCTGAACAAGGGCAATAAATACTGGCCTAGCCAGTGACGCCCGCATCCCTTGAATGAATAACAAACAAACCAGTGGCTACAGATGTACTTTACGCCTGTGAAGTGCTTTGGGGTGTCCTGAGGTTGCAAAAGATGCTATAAAAATGCAGGACCTTCTTCAGTGTCAGTCACATTGAACAGCTCTTAATAAGGAAACGTAAACGATCTGATAGCAGCCCGGCTCGCTCATTAAATGCTGAATCAACGTTACTCTCTCAACCCTAAGTAGCGGTAAATCGGACAAAACTAGATCAAACTGACTCTGTTTATCTAAGTCAGCGTAATCCATCCGTTCTCTCATGTGACTTTCTCAAGTCTAGGCTGACTGTCAGTGTCCTGACCAACGTTTTTCCAGTCTGAATAACTACCACAAACAGATTAGCTGGTGATAGGTTTCCTTGCTGTTTGTGGGATCCTCCTGTGCACAAGATGGCTGCCTATCCAGCTAATCGTCACAGCATGTAAAAATAATCCCTTGTGTGCCAAACGCATTCCGGTGCTGCATAAATATAAGATCCTGGAATGTATTTAATTTTGTAGTTTATTAGATTATTATCAATCCAGCCCCTCCGAGATCTTGGCACCCACCAACTCTGACCCCTCACTTGAACCTGTTCCCATCGCTCCGCCATTGGCGACCGTGCCTTCAGCTGCCTGGGCCCTAAGCTCTGGAATTCCCTCCCTAATCCTCTTTCTCTCTCCTCCATTAAGACACTCCTTAAAAACCCCCTCTTTGATTGAGATTTTGGACCCCCGGCTCTAATATCTCCCTACATGGCTTGGGGTCAAATCGTGTTTAATAATCACTCGTGTGAGGCCTCGGGGTGTTTTACTATATTAAAGTTGCTACATAAATGCAAATTGCTTGATGTCCCTCTCATTGATAGTTCTGCCTCTGTCTCTTTCTGAATGATGGTGACCCTGTGATCTGACCGAATGACCTTTCCTTCCCTCCCAGGGTCTCAGGCCTTCACGTTTCCATGGCAACATGAGCACCGCACGAGGTTTGAGGAGGCCAAAGCTGCATTTTGGGACTATGTCAGCCAAGCAACCGATATCGCTCAGGAGAACATTGAGGCCATCAAGCAGTCAGATATGGGAGCGGAAATCAAGTACGTCCAGGTTCCTGTCACATACTGAGGAGTGGGAATACTAAAACAGGAGAGTCATTCAGACTATCCCTCCAGACCCATAATGCTCCCAATGAAGGTGATGCCTCAGCCCCCTAACTCTTCAATCAAAGACCATCCCTCTAATCCCTAACTCTTCCATCAAAGACCATCCCTCTAATTCCCTAACTCTCCCATCCAAGACCATCCCTCTAATCCCTAACTTTCCCATTGAAGACCATCCCTCTAATCTCCAACTCTCCCTTCGAAGACCATCCCTCTAATCCCTAACTCTCCCATCCAAGACCGTCCCTCTAATTCCCTAACTCTCCCATCCAAGACCATTTCTCTAATCCCCTAATTCTCCCATCGAAGACCATCCTTCTAATCCTCTAACTCTTGCATCAAAGACCATCCCTCAAATCCCCTAACTCTCCTATCGAAGACCATCCCTCTAAACATCTAACTCTCCCATCGAAGACCATCCCTCTAATCCCCTAACTCTCCCATCAAAGACCATCACTCTAATCCCCTAACTCTCCCATCAAAGACCATCCCTCTAATCCCCTAACTCTCCCATCCAAGACCATCCCTCTAACCCCCTAACTCTCCCATCCAAGACCATCCCTCTAATCCCCTAACTCTCCCATCCAAGACCATCCCTCTAATCCCCTAACTCTCCCATCAAAGACCATCCCTCTAATCCCCAACTCTCCCATCAAAGACCATCGCTCTAATCCCCTAACTCTCCCATCCAAGACCATCCCTCTAATCCCCTAACTCTCCCATCCAAGACCATCCCTCAAATCCCCTAACTCTCCTATCGAAGACCATCCCTCAAATCCCCTAACTCTCCTATCGAAGACCATCCCTCTAAACCTCTAACTCTCCCATCAAAGACCATCCCTCTAATCCTCTAACTCTTCCATCAAAAACCATTTCTCTGGCCCCCTAAGAATCCCATATAACCGCAACCCTCCAAAATCAGTAATGTGGGATTGCTGCACTGTCAAAGGTGCCATCTTTTGGATGGACCTTTCTATTTGTTGTAAGCCAAGCTGAAATGGGTCTCCTTGCTGATTGATTCATTGAGAAGTGAATTAATGAATGAATTAATGAAGTATTTGAATTACTTGATGAATTAATGAATTAATAAATCGAGGAGTTAATTGTTTCTGACCACCTCTCTTTATCAAGTGAAAAGATCAGACAGAGCATGGACAACGCCAATCTCTACGCACTTGAGTTCAGCAAGGTGATGAACCCTCTTGCCCAGGACCTGGTGGACAACCTGAACACCAATGCCGAGATGATGCGTCAGCAGATTGTGCAGAACCTGCAGGAAGTGAACCAGAAGTTGTCCCCCTACACCGAGCAGCTGAACGATAAGCTCAACGTGGGCCTCGAGAACCTGCGGGAGACCCTGAGGGAGCAGGTCGACCTGAACCCCGAGACCATCCGCCGGGACCTCTCAGCCGGAGTGGAGGAGCTCCAGGAGATGATCCAGCTCAGCATGGAGACCTTCCGGGAGAAGACGGCGCCTTACTCCGAGGAGATCCAAGTGAAAGTGAGCCAGGGCATCGAGCAGTTCCAAAAGGGCCTCATCCCCTTTGTGTCAGAGCTCCAGGTCAAGATCGTGCAGAAGGCCCAAGAGCTGCAGAAGAACCTCGTCCCCTACGCTGAGGACTTGAGCGGCAAGCTGAAAAGCTACGACCAGCAAATGCGGGAAAAGCTGAATTCCGTGTGGGAAGCCACAGAACAGGCCGTCTAACTCTCCCTCTCCAATGAATTAATGTTCCAGAGATTGCCTTTCTCTCTCTTCTGTGAACCAACTGAAAATTCCCAATCTTCTAAACTGTAAATTCTCCTCAAGCTCTGCAAATGGTTAAGTGTGTCCTCTGTACCAATTGGTTAAGTGTGTCCTCTGTACCAATTGGTTAAGTGTGTCCTCTGTACCAATTGGTTAAGTGTGTCCTCTGTACCAATTGGTTAAGTGTGTCCTCTGTACCAATTGGTTAAGTGTGTCCTCTGTACCAATTGGTTAAGTGTGTCCTCTGTACCAATTGGTTAAGTGTGGCCTCTGTACCAATTTGGAATAAATTGTGTGTTGGAACCTCATAAACATGGGTCTCCTCTTTCCTTTTTTATCTCCCTGTCTTTTCCAAGTTCTAAGGTAATCAGATCCCCCAGCGACTCTCGGTGCTTGGGGACTATGTCGCTCTTAACCTGTGACCCCTCGAGTGTGCTCTCTTAGCCGGGATGGAGTTATGAGTGGGCAATGGCAGACCCCACCCCCCTCCCCGACCGGTCTCTCCCGCCCATCCCACACATGCAGGATGCGCCATAATATGTAGGGAGTTTCGAGAGGACATTGTTTCTATTCAGATAATCATCTGACGTGCAAGGGTAAGGGCAAGGCAGTGGCACCAGGT
The DNA here is from genome assembly GCA_026770705.1 of Isurus oxyrinchus. Classification (NCBI taxonomy): domain Eukaryota; kingdom Metazoa; phylum Chordata; class Chondrichthyes; order Lamniformes; family Lamnidae; genus Isurus; species Isurus oxyrinchus. Next base: position 14,667,950 of record JANJGN010000034.1, read on the forward strand.
CATAACGCTCATCTGGCGAGCTGATGCAGGCACGATGGGCTGAATGGCCTCCTTCCGTGCTGTTAAAACACTGTGATTCTGTAACCATTGGCGACATCTACCCCATCCATTTGGGTACATCTGTCGCCATTGGCTGCTTCCTGTGCGGCATCCTGGGAGGGGAAGGACCCATGCTGGGGCATCCCCAGTAGTTGCCCAAATGCTCTCATTTGTCGATATCCTGTAGATAGGTGGATGATTGGCAAAAGCATCAAGACAATGCAAATAAAACGAATAATCAAAATTTATGACAGTTACAGACAACCACTAAAATAAAAATACAGTATAAAATAATAAAAGGATTGCACAATTAAGAACATTTCTGTCTACAAATAATTACAGTAAGTCGCAAAATGTAAGTCTCATTAACTTGCAGAATAAAAATGAAAAGTCTAATGCTCTCCGCATTTTGTATTAAAGTCCATAGATCATACGAACAAGGAGCAGGAGTAGGCCATTCGGCCCCTCTCGGGCCTGCTCTGTCATTTAATAAGGTCATGGCTGATCTGATCATAGCCTCAAATCTGCACCCCGCCTACCCCCCCCCACCGATAACCTTTCACCCCCTTGCTTACCAAGAATCTACCCACCTCAGGCTTAAAAATAATCAAAGACTGCTCCAACACCTTTTCAGGAAGAGAGTTCCAAAGGCTCACGCCCCAGTTACAGACCATTTATGGGGTTTTATAACATAGGCAGGTTGGGCTGTCTCAGTCTATTCGCTCTGTATCTTATTTACGAGTTGGTGTCTGCTGCCCCTAATTCCATTGCACATTCACTTTCGTGGAGTTAGGACGAGAGGTCGTGGCAATGGGAGGTGGGCTTCTAGAGCTTTCTGGTGAAGATGGGTTGGTGGAGTGGGCGGTAAAGTGGCAGATGGATTTTAACATCGAGAAGTGTGAGGTCATACATCTAGGGAGGTCAAACAGTTACAGGGATTACACAATAAATAGGAATATGCTAAGATGGGTAGATGAAGTGAGAGATCTTGGCGTACAAGTACACATGTCCCTGAAGGCAGCAGTTCATGTAAAGAAGGCTAATTGAATGCTCTTCATTGCCAGAGGTATAGAATATAAAAGTAAGGATATAATGTTGGAATTGTATAAAACACTGGTGAGGCCACAACTGGAGTATTGTGTGCAGTTCTGGTCACCACATTACAGGAAGGACAAAATAGCTCTGGAGAAAGTGCAGAGGAGGTTTACAGGAATGTTGCCAGGGTTAGAAAAGTGTAGCTATGAGGAGAGATTGGATAGGTTGGGGTTATTTTCCTTAGAACAAAGAAGGCTGAGAGGTGACTTGATTCAGGTGTACAAAATTATGAGGGGAATAGATAGAGTGGACAGGATAAAATTGTTTCCCTTGATGGAGAATTCTAGAACCAGGGGACATAGATTCAAGGTAAGTGGCAGAAGGTGTAGGGGGGACATGAGGAAGAACTTTATTACACAGAGGGTAGTGGGTGTCTGGAATTTGCTGCCCAAGTTGGTGGTCGAGGCAGAAACTCTAAACTCTTTTAAAAAGTACCTGGATCTGCACCTTAAGTGCTGTAAGCTGCAGGGCTATGGGCCGGGTGCAGGGAGGTGGGATTAGAAAGGGCACCTGGGTGTCCTTGGGCTGGCATAGACAAGATGGGCTGAATGGCCTCCTTCTGTGCTGTAACTTTTCTACAGTTCTATGGTTCTAAGTGGCGACAGACCGTACTCAGCCTTTCGACAGGGAGCACCTGCTGTTTGTGTCAGGGTAAACTTTGCCCCGCATTACCCCAGGATCAGCTTCCACGCACGTTTCTCCACGCTTTCCAGCTCGTTCACCTGCTCTTTGTCAAGTCGATCGTCCCAAACCAGCGCTGCACATTCAACGATGTCTCTTGCTCAACGCGGCGAATAAGGCCCGCTTCAGAGGCCCTTGTGATGCTGGAGAAGGCGTCAAGTCTTCCATCTTCCCTCTTGAGCACTTCATCGCTTAACGATCACCCTTTTGAGACGGCGGGAGCACAGCCTGACTGGCTGGTGCGACGCCGGGATTGCTAAATGTGGGCAGAGCGTGTGCAGGCGAAACCCTCGTCGCTCGCTCTGCAAGCGTGAAGCCTCAAGGTGGGCCCAACAGTATCCGACATTTAAAGGGCCAGGCACACAAGTGTCAGGCAAGGTAATCCTATGAGGGTGTCTTTTCCAGTTGAAAAGGGTCCGGAAGTGCCTGGGAATTTTTTTTGGGAGCGTGGTGATGAGTTCCTGGTTTTGTACCCCCATGGGAATGGCAGAGGGAGCAGGTGACCTATCCATGCAATGGCTGCAGAGGACATGAGGGCAGCGGTGGGTTGGCAGTACAACAACAATATTTGCATAGCACCTTTATCAGAATAAAACATGACATGGCACTTTATTGGAGTGATGATAAGCCAAAGTATGTCCCTGAGACATGTAAGGAAATATTAGGGACAGGCAACCAAAAGCTTAGACTTAGTCAATGAGGTCGGTTTTAAGAAGCATCTTCAAGAAGGAAACGAGGCGGAGAGGATTAGGGAGAGAATTCCAGAGCTCAGGGCCCCCCCCCCACCAAGGCAGCTGAAGGCACGGCCGCCAATGGTGGAGCGATGGGAATCGGGGGGTGGTCAAGAGGCCGGAATTGGAGGGGGTTACAGAAATAGGGAGTGTTGTAGGAGCGAGAAGAGGTTACACAGATAGGGAGGGTGAGGCCATGGAGGGATTTGAAAACAAGGATAAGTTTAACATCAAGATGTTGCTTGACTGGGAGTCAGTATAGGTCAGCGAGCAGAGGGGGAGTGATGGGGAAGAGTGACTCGGTGTGAGTTAGGACATGGGGGCAGCAGAGCTTTGGATGAGCTGGATTTTACAGAGGGTAGAGTGTGGGAGACAAGTCAGGAATGGGTTGGGATAATCAAGTCCTGAGGTAACGAAGGCATGGACGAGGGTTTCAGCAGTAGATGAGCTGAGACGGGTTGAAGGCGGGCGATGTTCCGGAGATGGAAACAGACGGTCTTAACAATGGAGCGAATGTAAGGCCAGAAACTCGCCTCAGGGTCAAATGTGTCACCAAGTTGTGAACAGACTGGGTTAAACTCCGGTAGCTGCCAGGGAGAGGGATGGAGCCAGTAGCTAGGGGGCAAAGATTGGAGCGTGGACCGAAAACAGCAGCTTCCGCCTTCCCAATATTTAATTGCTGGATGGAGGATATGGAACGGAGGCAGTGGAGAGGGCCAGATCGGCAGCAGGCCCTGTGCAAAGTGGGCGCTGCATGCCTCCAATCTCAGTGACATTGGCAGGAAGCTGTGTGTGTAACCAGCCTCTCGGTGTGCGTGCCCATTTGGGCTTTCCTTGCATGCCGTCCCCATCAGGGTCTCCCCCTGAGTCCCTTGCAGCAGACATCGACAGAGGCCTCGGTTCCCGAGCAGGAGACATCCTTTCGACCTGGGCTGGCTGCAATGTACTTGTATCCAAGTGGCTCCCCATGTGCTGATCTCAAACCGGGTTCCACAGGATGGGCAAGGCCAGTATCGGACTGCTGGCTGTGAGTGTCAGATTAAATAACAGGCCCTCTGTCAGAGGCTGCGAGTGTCAGATAAAGTGACAGACCCTCTGTCAGAGGCTGTGAGTGTCAGATTAAATAACAGGCCCTCTGTCAGAGGCTGTGAGTGTCAGATTAAATAACAGGCCCTCTGTCAGAGGCTGTGAGTGTCAGGTTAAATAACAGGTCCTCTGTCAGAGGCTGTGAGTGTCAGATTAAATAACAGGCCCTCTGTCAGAGGCTGTGAGTGTCAGATTAAAGAACAGACCCTCTGTCAGAGACTGTGAGTGTCAGATTAAATAACAGGCCCTCTGTAAGAGGCTGAGGGTGTCAGGTTAAATAACAGGCCCTCTGATAGAGGCTGTGAGTGTCAGATTAAATAACAGGCCCTCTGTCAGAGACTGTGAGTGTCAGATTAAATAACAGGCCCTCTGTAAGAGGCTGAGGGTGTCAGGTTAAATAACAGGCCCTCTGATAGAGGCTGTGAGTGTCAGATTAAATAACAGGCCCTCTGATAGAGGCTGTGAGTGTCAGATTAAATAACAGGCACTGTGTCAGAGGCTGTGAGTGTCTGATTAAATAACAGGCCCTCTGTCAGAGGCTGTGAGTGTCAGATTAAGTGACAGGCCCTCTGTCAGAGGCTGTGAGTGTCAGGTTAAATAACAGGCCCTCTGTCAGAGGCTGTGAGTGTCAGATTAAGTGACAGGCCCTCTGTCAGAGGCTGTGAGTGTCAGGTTAAATAACAGGCCCTCTGTCAGAGGCTGCGAGTGTCAGATGAAGTGACAGGCCCTCTGTCAGAGGCTGTGAGTGTCAGATTAAATAACAGGCCCTCTGTCAGAGGCTGTGAGTGTCAGATGAAGTGACAGGCCCTTTGTCAGAGGCTGCGAGTGTCAGATTAAGTGTCAACACCTCTGTCAGAGGCTGTGAGTGTCACATGAAGTGACAGGCCCTCTGTCAGAGGCTGTGAGTGTCAGGTTAAATAACAGGCCCTCTGTCAGAGGCTGTGAGTGTCAGGTTAAATAACAGGTCTTCTGTCAGAGGCTGTGAGTGTCAGATTAAATAACAGGCCCTCTGTCAGAGGCTGTGAGTGTCAGATTAAATAACAGGCCCTCTGTCAGAGGCTGTGAGTGTCAGGTTAAATAACAGGCCCTCTGTCAGAGGCTGTGAGTGTCAGGTTAAATAACAGGCCCTCTGTCAGAGGCTGTGAGTGTCAGGTTAAATAACAGGCCCTCTGTCAGAGGCTGTGAGTGTCAGATTAAGTGTCAACCCCTCTGTCAGAGGCTGTGAGTGTCACATGAAGTGACAGGCCCTCTGTCAGAGGCTGTGAGTGTCAGGTTAAATAACAGGCCCTCTGTCAGAGGCTGTGAGTGTCAGGTTAAATAACAGGCCCTCTGTCAGAGGCTGTGAGTGTCAGATTAAATAACAGGCCCTCTGTCAGAGGCTGTGAGTGTCAGGTTAAATAACAGGCCCTCTGTCAGAGGCTGTGAGTGTCAGATGAAGTGACAGGCCCTCTGTCAGAGGCTGTGAGTGTCAGATTAAATAACAGGCCCTCTGTCAGAGGCTGTGAGTGTCAGGTTAAATAACAGGCCCTCTGTCAGAGGCTGTGAGTGTCAGGTTAAATAACAGGCCCTCTGTCAGAGGCTGTGAGTGTCAGATTAAATAACAGGCCCTCTGTCAGAGGCTGTGAGTGTCAGGTTAAATAACAGGCCCTCTGTCAGAGGCTGTGAGTGTCAGATTAAGTGACAGGCCCTCTGTCAGTGGTTGTGAGTGTCAGATGAAGTGACAGGCCCTCTGTCAGAGGCTGTGAGTGTCAGATTAAATAACAGGCCCTCTGTCAGAGGCTGTGAGTGTCAGATGAAGTGACAGGCCCTCTGTCAGAGGCTGTGAGTGTCAGATGAAGTGACAGGCCCTCTGTCAGAGGCTGTGAGTGTCAGGTCAAATAACAGGCCCTCTGTCAGAGGCTGTGAGTGTCAGATTAAATAACAGGCCCTCTGTCAGAGGCTGTGAGTGTCAGATTAAATAACAGTCCCCCTGTCAGAGGCTGTGAGTGTCAGATTAAATAACAGGCCCTCTGTCAGAGGCTGTGAGTGTCAGATGAAGTGACAGGCCCTCTGTCAGAGGCTGTGAGTGTCAGATTAAGTGACAGGCCCTCTGTCAGAGGCTGTGAGTGTCAGATTAAGTGACAGGCCCTTTGTCAGAGGCTGTGAGTATCAGATTAAGTGATAGGTCCTCTGTCAGAGGCTGTGAGTGTCAGATGAAGTGACAAGCCCTCTGTCAGAGGCTGTGAGTGTCAGATTAAGTGACAGGCCCTCTGTCAGAGGCTGCGAGTGTTCGGATTAAGTGACAGGGCCCTCTGTCGGAGGCTGTGAGTGTCAGATTAAGTGACAGGCCCTCTGTCAGAGGCTGTGAGTGTTGTGATTAAGTGACAGGTCCCTCTGTCAGAGGCTGCGAGTGTTGTGATTAAGTGACAGGCCCTCTGTCAGAGGCTGCAAGTGTCAGATGAAGTGACAGGCCCTCTGTCAGAGGCTATGAGTGTCAGATGAAGTGACAGGCCCTCTGTCAGAGGCTGTGCGTGTCAGATTTAGTGATGAGGCCCTGTTGTCAGTGCTATGCTGCTATGATCCTGGGCTGCACTGGCTGGACAGGTGGTAGTTGTTGGGAATACGAAAGTGAGATCTCATAATAAGAGTTGACGTTTCGAGTCCTCATGACCCTTCGAAGGGTCATGAGGACTCGAAACGTCAACTCTTTTCTTCTCCGCCGATGCTGCCAGACCTGCTGAGTTTTTCCAGGTAATTCTGTTTTTGTGTTGGATTTCCAGCATCCGCAGTTTTCTTTGTTTTTATCTCATAATAAGAGGCTGACCCCCCGACAGTGCAGCACTCCCTCATACTGACCCTCTGACAGTGCAGAACTCCCTCAGTACTGACCCTCCGACAGTGCAGAACTCCCTCAGTACTGACCTTCTGACAGTGCAACACTCCCTCAGTCCTGACCTTCTGACAATGCAGTACTCCCTCAGTACTGACCCTCCCACAGTGCAGCACTCCCTCAGTACTGACCCTCTGACAATGCAGCACTACTTCAGTACTGACTCTCCGACACTGCAGCACTCGCTCAGTACTGACCCTCCGACAGTGCAGCACTCACTCAATACTGACCCTCCGACAGTGCAGCACTCCCTCAGTACTGACCCTCCGCCAGTGCAGCACTCCCTCAGTACTGACCCTCTGACAGTGCAGCACTCCCTCAGTACTGACCCTCCGACAGTGCAGCACTCCCTCAGTATTGACCCTCCACCAGTGCAGCACTCCCTCAGTACTGACCCTCTGACAATGCAGCACTCCCTGAATACTGACCCTCTGACAGTGCAGCACTCCCTCAGTACTGATCCTCTGACAGTGCAGCAATCCCTCAGTACTGATCCTCTGACAGTGCAGCAATCCCTCAGTACTGCCCCTCTCACTGTGTGGCACTCACTCTACTGACCCTCTGACAGTGCAGCACTCCCTCAGCACTGACCCTCTGACTGTGTGGCACTCACTCAGTACAGACCCTCTGACAGTGCAGCACTCCCTCAGTCCAGACCCTCTGATGGTGCAGTGCTCCATAAGAACCCAGGTAGGATAAAGCTCAAAACTGAGGGAGAATTTGCCATTTCATTAATTTTTGGATGAGCGCATGATAGCCGAACCTAATGGGTTTCTGAATGCCACTTCAGGTTGGGTCCTATTCACCCTTAAGAACCCTGCTTCACCCCCTCCATGTTAAAACTCTCAATTTTGTGTTCAAATGCCTCTTTTGCCCTTCCATACCTCTGTAACCTCCTCCATCCCCTACAACACTCCCTATCTCTGTAACCTCCTCCAGCCCCTACACCCTCCCTCTCTCTGTAACCTCCTCCAGCCCCTACAACCCTCCTTATCTCTGTAACCTCCTCCAGCCCCTACACCCTCCCTCTCTCTGTAACCTCCTCCAGCCCCAACAACCCTCCCTATCTCTGTAACCTCCTCCAGCCCCTACACCCTCCCTCTCTCTGTAACCTCCTCCAGCCCCTACAACCCTCCCTATCTCTGTAACCTCCTCCAGCCCCTACAACCCTCCTTATCTCTGTAACCTCCTCCAGCCCCTACACCCTCCCTCTCTCTGTAACCTCCTCCAGCCCCAACAACCCTCCCTATCTCTGTAACCTCCTCCAGCCCCTACAACCCTCCCTATCTCTGTAACCTCCTCCAGCCCCTACAACCCTCCATATCTCTGTAACCTCCTCCAGCCCCTTCACCCTCCCTCTCTCTGTAACCTCCTCCAGCCCCTACAACCCTCCCTATCTGTGTAACCTCCTCCAGCCCCTACAACCCTCCCTATCTCTGTAACCTCCTCCAGCCCCTACAACCCTCCATATCTCTGTAACCTCCTCCAGCCCCTTCACCCTCCCTCTCTCTGTAACCTCCTCCAGCCCCTACAACCCTCCCTATCTCTGTAACCTCCTCCAGCCCCTACAACCCTCACTATCTCTGTAACCTCCTCCAGCCCCTACACCCTCCCTCTCTCTGTAACCTCCTCCAGCCCCTAAACGATCCTAAAAGAGTTTGGGCACATTATCGGCCTCCACCTGAGTAACCTGAACCATGAGCATCTTGTTCATTGTGAGGGGTCTGGATAGAGTAGTTAAGGAATAACAGTTTCCAGTGGCAGGAGGGTCGGTAACCAGAGGGACTCAGATTGAAGAGAATCGGGAAAAGACCCAGAGCGGGAGATGAGGGCAATTGTTTATCTCACGCAGCGAGTTGTTGTGATCTGGGAGGCGCTGCCTGTCACTATTTTCCGGAGCTGCTTGGAATCTGATAAAGCCGCAAAACTCGGATGGGCTGCAAACAATTCAAGTTCAAAGAGGGGTTTTGGGGCCAAAGTTCGGGTGCCGGAGATTATAACCCAAGCGGTTGACCCTGAACTGATTGTGCATCCCATTAACCAGCGACTGATAAGATTATGATTGTGTTTGTGCTGCGTGTTTTCACATTGACTGACCCTATTGTGGATGAGTCACGCAAGCTGGTTCGAACAAACCTGACTTGGGAGAGGTGCACTCTGAAGCCAAACCTGCTCGCTCTGGGCTGAGAGAGATTAGAGAGAGAAGAGAGAGAGAGGAACCACCCAATCTGTCAAATCAGCAAGACTAGACTCACATGAATTCAGAAGGAGAGCTGGTCTCGTTGAAACTTGTAATAGTCTTCGAACACCGGGAGGCTGCTTCCCCATTGGCCGGAGAGTCTAGAACTCGGGGTGGTGAGGGTCACAGTCACAGGATAAGGGGTCGGCCATTTTGGACTGGGACTCAGGGGGCGGTGAATCTTTGGAACTCTCTACCTCACCGAGCTGCGGACGCTCCATCACTGAGCATATCCAAGGCTGAGATCGTTACATCGCTGGTCACCAAGGGATAGGCCGGGCGTTGTGAGCACGGTGTCAGGAAAATTGCGAATTCGCCGCTCAAAAGTGAGGCAGCTGTGCCATCTGATCTTAAAGGTTAATGTAGATGAGGCCTGGGAATAAAGGCCCCTGAGTCAGGAGGTTGTGGGTTCGAGTCCCGCTGTAGGTTAGAGCTTCATAATCGAGACTGACGATTCCAGTGCCAGTGTGGGAGTGCTGCACTGTCGGAGGGTCAGTACTGAGGGAGTGCAGCTCTGTCAGAGGGTCAGTACTGAGGGAGTGCTGCACTGTCGGAGGGTCAGTACTGAGGGAGTGCAGCTCTGTCAGAGGGTCAGTACTGAGGGAGTGCTGCACTGTCAGAGGGTCAGTACTGAGGGATTGCTGCACTGTCGGAGGGTCAGTACTGAGGGAGCGCTGCACTGTCAGAACGTCAGTACTGAGGGAGTGCTGCACTGTCCGAGGGACAGTACTGAGGGAGTTCTGCACTGTCAGAAGGTCAGTACTGAGGGAGTGCTGCACTGTCAGAGGGTCAGTACTGAGGGAGCGCTGCACTGTCAGAGGGTCAGTACTGAGGGAGTGCTGCACTGTCAGAGTTCAGTACTGAGGGAGTGCTGCACTGTTGGAGGGTCAGTGATGAGGGAGCGCTGCACTGTCGGAGGGTCAGTAGTGAGGGAGTGCTGCACTGTCAGAGGGTCAGTACTGAGGGAGTGCTGCACTGTCGGAACGTCAGTAGTGAGGGAGTGCTGCACTGTCAGAGGGTCAGTACTGAGGGAGCTCTGCACTGTCAGAGGGTCAGTACTGAGGGCGTGCTACACTGTCAGAGGGTCAGTACTGAGGGAGTGCTGCACTGTCAGAAGGTCAGTACTGAGGGAATGCTGCACTGTCAGAGGGTCACTACTGAGGGAGAGCTGCACTGCCAGAGGGTCAGTACTGAGGGAGTGCTGCACTGTCGGAGGGTCAGTACTGAGGGAGTGCTGCACTGTTGGAGTGTCAGTACTGAGGGAGTGCTGCACGGTCGGAGGGTCAGTACTGAGGGAATGCTGCACTGTCAGAGAGTCAGTACTGAGGGAGCCTGCACTGTCAGAGGGTCAGTACTGAGGGAGTGCTGCACTGTCAGAGGGTCAGTACTGAGGGAGTGCTGCATTGTCAGAGGGTCAGTACTGAGGGAACGCTGCAATGTCAGAGGGTCAGTACTGAGGGAACGCTGCACTGTCAGAGGGTCAGTACTGAGGGAGTGCTGCACTGTCTGAGGGTCAGTACTGAGGGAGTGCTACACTGTCTGAGGGTCAGTACTGAGGAAGTGCTGCACTGTCGGAGTGTCAGTACTGAGGGGCGCTGCACTGTCAGAGGGTCAGTACTGAGGGAGTGCTGCACTGTCAGAGGGTCAGTACTGAGGGAGTGCTGCAACACTGTGCTGCCTTTCTGATGAAATGTTAAACTGAGGTGCCTGTCTTCCCTGTCAGGTGGTTATTAAAGATCCAACGTCCTCTATCTGGAAGGAGAGCGGGGGGGGGGGTTTGGTGGGGGGAGATCTCCCCGGTTTCTTAGGGCTCAATGCTTACTCTTCACACAACATCTCGAAAAAAGAGCAGATGGGCTGCGTCATTATCAGGTTACTGTTTGTGGGAGCTTGCTGTGCGCAAATTGGGTTCTGCCTTCTGCCAGTGACTGCATTTCAAAGGGAAACACATCACCAGCTGTGCAGCCCCTTCCAGGGCTCCTGCGGTTGCGAAAAGCGCTCCAGAAAAATCAAGCCTCTCTTTCAGGCTGGCCGCGCGGTATAACTGCAGTCCGGCGGCGATGGCTGAAACCGCACCTGCGCCAGCTCCACGTTGGCCGTTGTCATTAGTGTTGAGTCATATTTTACCACAAGACCGGACTTCGCTCCCGGCCTTATTATAAATTATAGCCTCCCAGCGTTGGCATTAATACGTCTGGTGATCAGCAGCTGTGGGAAGTTTACAACAATTGCAGAGCCTGGGTGAAGGGATGCTTAGGATTTCTCACAGGGAGTCCAGAGCGGGGTCGGAGGCGGCTCTGATTCCGAGAGGTTCTGGGCCGTGGGATTAGCAAGCAGAATAAAGACCAAGCAATTGTTCATGAGTGTTGTTCGTCACCGTGGACTTAGGCAGGTTGAGGTCTGACAAATGAGCTGAAATGGTGTGATTTTTGAGGGGGAAAGGGAGAACTGAGCCTCCGTGTACCCCAATCTTTGCTAGAAGCTTCCAAGCCTGTTAATAAAAGCAGGCGGGCTTTTATAAAAGGGACACGGGGCAGAATTTTCAGGTCTCCCTCCCGCAGGATGGGAAACATTGCCCAGAGAGGATAGAAACAGGGGAAATCACTGACCTCATCTTTTTTCACTCGGTGATGGGAGGTGGGCACTGCTGGTTACATAGTCCAGCCTTTATTGCCCTTCTCTAATTGCCCCGTCAGACGGTGGTGGTGAGCTGCTTTCCTGAGCTGCTGCAGTGCCCACGGTGTGGGTGCACCCACACACAGTGCCGGTACACAGGATTACACAAGATTACACCGGCCATACGGGCACAGCAACAGGACATTCAGCCCAACCAGCCCATTCCGGTGTTTACGCTCCACTCGAGAGCCTCCTCCCATCTCTCCTCACCCCGGTCTACCATCGTCACCCCTGTATCCCCTTCTCCCTCATCCGCTTGTCTAACTTCCCCGTAAACACATCGATACTATACACCTCAGCCACTCCCGGTGGGAGCGAGCTCCACATTCTCCCCGACTCTCTGGGTAAAAAAGATCGCCCTGAATTCAATGGCTCCCTAGTTATGATCCTCCCCCACAGAGGGAACAGAACCTTTCAGGATTTTAAAGGCCTTTCTTAGGTCATCCCTCAGCGTTCCTTTTATCCAAGGGGAAAGAGACCCAGCCTGTCAACCCTGTCCCACGATGTATACCCACACATTTCTGGGATCATCCTCGGACATCTTCTCTGTGCCCTATCCAGTGTCCCTGTGTCCTTTTTATCCTTTGGTGATCAGAGCTGCCCACAGTAACCTGAGTCTGATCAGTGAGGGAGGGAGTTCCAGGATTTTGACCCAGCGACAGTGAAGGAACGGCCTATAGATTTCCAAATCAGGATGGTGAGTGGCTTGGAGGGGAACTTCCAGGTGGGGGTGTTCCCATCTATCTGCTGCCCTTGTCCTTCTAGATGGTAGCGGTCGTGGGTTTGGAAGGTGCTGTCTAAGGATCCTTGGTGAATTCCTCTAGTGCGTCTTATAGATGGTACACACACTGCTGCTACTGTGCGGTGGTGGAGGGAGTGAATGTTTGTGGTGATGGTGCCAATCAAGCGGGGATGCTTTGTCCTGGATGGTGTCGAGCTTCTTGAGTGTTGTGGGAGCTGCACTCATCCAGGCAAGTGGGGAGTATTCCATCACACTCCTGACTTGTGCCTTGTAGATGGTGGACAGGCTTTGGGGAGTCAGGAGGTGAGTTACTCGCCGCAGGATTCCCAGCCTCTGACCTGCTCTTCTATGGCTAGTGCAGTTCAGTTTTTGGTCAATGGGAACCCCCAGGATGTTGATAGTGAGAGTTTCAGTGATGGTAATGCCATTGAATGTCAAAGGGCGATAGTTAGATTCTCTCTCATTGGAGATGGTCATTGCTTGGCACTTGTGTGGCACAAATGTTACTTGTCACTTGTCAGCCCGAGCTGGAACGTTGTCATCCACCTTTTTGGCCAAGCGTTTGGTCACCTCTCCTAAAGTCTCCTTACATAAAAACACAGAAACCAGGAGCAGGAGAAGGCCATTCGGCCCTTCGAGCCTGCTCTGCCATTCATTATGATCATGGCTGATCATCCAACTCAATAGCCTGGTCCCTCTTTCTCCCCATACCCTTTGATCCCTTTCACCCCAAGAGCTATATCTAACTCCTTCTTGAAAACATACAATGTTTTGGCCTCAACTACTTTCTGTGGTAACAAATTCCACAGGCTCACCTCTCTTTGGGTGAAAAAATTTCTCCTCACCTCAGTCCTAAATGGTCTACCCTGTATGCTCAGTCTGTGACCCCTGGTTCTGGGCTCCCCCACCATCGGGAAAATCCTTCCTGCATCTACCCTGTCTGGTCCTGTTAGAATTTTATAGGTTTCTATGAGATTCCCCCCTCATTCTTCTGAACTCCAGCGAATATAATCCTAACGGACTCAATCTCTCCTCATATGTCAGTCCCGCCATCCCAGGAATCAGTTGGGTAAACCTTCGCTGCACTCCCTCTATAGCAAGAACATCCTTCCTCAGATAAGGAGATCAAAACTGCACACAATATTCCAAGTGTGGTCTCACCAAGGCCCTGTATAATTGCAGCAAGACATCCCTGTTCCTGTACTTGAATCCCCTCACTATGAAGGCCAACATACCACTTGCCTTTTTTACCGCCTGCTGCACCTGCGTGCTTACCTTCAGTGACTGGTGTACAAGGACACCCAGGTCTCGTTGCACATTCCCCTCTCTCAATTTATAGCCATTCAGATAATAATCTGCCTTCCTGTTTTTGTTACCAAAATGGATAACCTCACATTTATCCACATTATACATGCAACTGCCATGCATTTGCCCACTCACTCAGCTTGTCCAAATCACACTGAAGCATCTCTGCACCCTCCTCACAGCTCACCCTCCCACCCAGCTTTGTGTCATCTGCAAATTTGGAGATATTAGATTTAATTCCCTCATCAAAATCATTAATATATATTGTGAATAGCTGGGGTCCCAGCACCGATCCCTGCGGTACCCCACTAGTCACTGCCTGACATTTGGAAAAAGACCCGTTTATTCACTGGCTGCTTCATTTATAATCACTGGCTGCTTGTCCCAACAAACGCACCCCTGCCCCCACCAAACCAGCTTATATTTCACCCCTTTCCTAATTTTACTTAGTTCTGTTGAAGGGTCATGAGGACTCGAAACGTCAACTTTACTCTTCTCCGCCGATGCTGCCAGACCTGCTGAGTTTTTCCCGATATTTCTGTTTCTGTTTTTGTTTTGGATTTCCAGCATCCGCAGTTTTTTGTTTTTATCCATTCATTCCTACTCTTTGTTTCCAACCAGTTTTCTATCCATCTCCAATACACTACCCCCAATCCCCTGCGCTTTAATTTTACACGCTAATCTTTTATGTGGGACTTTGTCGAAAGCCTTCTGAAAGTCCAAATAAACCACATCCACTGGCTCCCCCTCATCAACTCTACGAGTTACATCCTCTCAAACTTCCAGTAGATTTGTTGAGCACGATTTCCCTTTCGTAAATCCATGCTGACTCGGTCCGATTCAGCCACTGTTTTCCACATCCTTATGTGGTTCTGGGTCAAATTCCTATGAAGATCCATGGAACCCTTTACGAGACTGTAGATGCTGCAGAAAAATGGACCATTGCTGAGAGAACACATAGCACAAATTGTTTAGCCCTGGATTTGGGGGACAGGCCTGGTGTTAACTGTCTGACAGACAACTGACAAACAATTGGCAGGCCAACAGAGACAAGGAACAATAGGGACAGGAGGAGGCCATTCAGCCCGATGAGCCTGTTTCACCATTCCATCAGAAAATGGATAACTTGTTAATTAAACTCCATCTTCTTCGGTTTTTGTGACCCTCTCTACCCTTACTCAACAAAAATCAACTAGGTTTTTTTTATGGAGGTGGGGTTGGGGGAGAGAGAGTTCCAGATTTCCTCTCCCCTTAGTCTGCAGAAGTGCTTCCTGACATCACCTCCACCCCCCCCGGCCCCCCACCCCCACCCACCACCCCCCATCCCACCCCCCCCGAACGGCCTGGCTCCAAATTTAAGGTACCCACCCCAGTTGTGCATCCACAATACAGAAATCCAATCTTTCAAAGGAAACTTAGCTGAACTATTTTCCAATATTCAGGACTGTAAAGTCAACAGGGGTTGCAGCCGGGGGTGGAGGGTTGGCATGTTCTGGCATGACTGAGATTTAAGAATCTACCACCCAGGGATAGTTAAGTAGCGCTTGCTCAGCCGAAGGAACCACAGCTCCCAGGCCAAGGAGTCCTGACTATGGAGGAAGCAGCACTTCCTGGACACCAAGGAAGGAAGTGTTGAGTCTGGGTCCATCTCTCTGCATGGCCATTGCAATCGCATCTCACTGGGACAGGTCAGAATGCTCTGCCTCTGGAACTGAGTGATAGGCTGCTGGGTGAATTTTGACAGGGTGCCCCCCACCGGATCCAAAACTGTTCAAACAGATTGACCAGGGATTCAGAAATTCCGCACTTTTCCTTTGCATCGGTTTGTGCAACGGGCAGTGGTTCCACGTCAGTTATTGTTGTTACAAAACATCTCTAATTCACCAGGAATTACCTCACAGGAGATCCACGAGCACACTGTCAGTCACACGCTGTCAGTCAGACACTGTCAAACACTTGTCCGGCACACAGGCGTGCATGCGCTGTGTGTCACGCACTTGTCAGTCACATACTGTGTGTCACGCAGTGTCGCGCACAGTCACACACTTGTCTGTCACGCTGTGTGTCGCGAACTGTCAGTCATACATGGTGTGTCACACACTGTCAGTCACGCACTGTCAGTCACATGTTGTGTGTTGCGCACTATCACACACTTGTCTGTCATACTGTCAGTCACGCACTGTCTGTCACACACAGTGTGTCATGCACTGTAATTCACACGCTGTGTGTCAGGCGTTGTCATGCACTGTCACACACTTGTCTGTCGCCCATGTGCAAAGCACTATCAGCCATTCACTGCATTTCATTTGTTTCATTACTGCCAGTTGAACACATTGGGCAGAATTTTACAGTCCTGTTTCGGTGGGGATGGGGCAGTAAAATGCGGCGAGACGTTATAAACCTCATTGACAACAGCAGGAACGTAAAAACCTGCTGTCGTAAAATTCTGCCCAATGTATCGCGCACTGTCAGTCGCACACTGTCAGTCATACACTGTGAGTTGCACACTGCCAGTCGCACACTGTGTGTCGTGCACTGTCAGCGGTGCACTGTGTCGTGCACTGTCAGCTGTGCACAGTGACGTGTACTGTCAGCTGTGCACTGTGTCCTGCACTGTCAGCTGTGCTGTGTCGGGCACTGTCAGTTGCGCACTGTGTCGTGCACTGTCAGTTGTGCACTGTGTGCCACGCTCTGTCATTAGTGCACCGTGTGTTGCAGTCAGTTACGCACTGTGTTGCGCACTGTCAATTGCTCACTGTCAGCCACGTAGTGTAAGTCACACACTGTCAGCTGCACACTGTCAGTCATACACCTTTATGCATTGTCAGTCACACACTGTGTCGCACACTGTCAATCAAACACTGCATATCGTGCACTGTCAGTCACACACTGTCTAGCACACACTGGCACTCACTGTCTACCACACGCTGGCACTCACTGTCTACCAATAGCTGACACACACTGTATACCACACACTGACACTCACTGTATACCACACACTGACACACACTGTATACCACACACTGACACTCACTGCCTATCACACACTGACACTCACTGTATACCACACACTGACACTCACTGTGTACCACACACTGACACTCACTGCTTATCACACACTGACACTCACTGTATACCACACACTGATACACACTGTATACCACAAACTGACACTCACTGTCTTTCACACACTGACACTCACTGTATACCACTCACTGACACACACTGTATACCACACACTGACACACACTGTATACCACACACTGACACTCACTGCCTATCACACAGTGACACTCACTGTATACCACACACTGACACTCACTGTATACCACACACTGACACACACTGTATACCACACACTGACACTGACTGTCTACCACACACTGACACTCACTGTACACCACACACTGACACTCACTGTATACCACACACTGACACTCACTGTATACCACACACTGACACTCACTGTCTACCACACACTGACACTCACTGTGTTCCACACACTGACACTCACTGTCTACCACACACTGACACTCACTGTCTTCCACACACTGACACTCACTGTCGACCACACACTGACACTCACTGTCTACCACATACTGACACTCACTGTAAACCACACAGTGTCTCACACTGTATACCACACACTGACACTCACTGTATACCACACACTGACACTCACTGTCTACCACACACTGACACTCACTGTCTTCCACACACTGACACTCACTGTCTACCACACACTGACACTCACTGTCTTCCACACACTGACACTCATTGCCTATCACTCACTGACACTCACTGTCTACCACACACTGACACTCACTGTCTACCACAAACTGACACTTCTCTCTATCACACACTGACACTCACTGTCTATCACACTCTGACACTCACTTTCTAACACACACTGACACAAACTGTCTACCACACACTGACACACACTGACTACCACACGCTGACACTCACTGTATACCACACACTGACACACACTGTACACCACACACTGACACACATTCCCTATCCCACACTGACACTCACTGTCTATCACACTCTGACACTCACTTTCTAACACACACTGACACAAACTGTCTACCACACACTGACACACACTGACTACCACACACTGACACTCACTGTATACCACACACTGACACTCACTGTCTACCACACACTGACACTCACTCTCTACCACACACTGACACTCACTGTCTACCACACACTGACACTCACTGTCTACCTCACACTGACACGCACAGTATACCACACACTGACACTCACTGTCTACCACACACTGACACTCACTGTCTACCACACACTGACACTCACTGTCTACCACAAACTGACACTTCTCTCTATCACACACGGACACACACTGTCTACCACACACTGACACTCACTGTATACTATGCACTGACACGCACTGTATACCACACACTGACACTCACTGTATATCACACACTGACACTCACTGTATAGCACGCACTGCAACTCACTGTCTACCACAAACTGACACACACTGTCTACCACACACTGACACTCACTGTATACCACACACTGACACTCACTGTATACCACACACTGACACACACTGTATACCACACACTGACACACATTGCCTATCCCACACTGACACTCACTGTCTATCACACTCTGACACTCACTTTCTAACACACACTGACACAAACTGTCTACCACACACTGACACACACTGACTACCACACACTGACACTCACTGTATACCACACACTGACACACACTGTATACCACACACTGACACACATTGCCTATCCCACACTGACAGTCACTGTCTATCACACTCTGACACTCACTTTCTAACACACACTGACACAAAATGTCTACCACACACTGACACACACTGTCTACCACACACTGACACCCACTGTATACCACAAACTGACACTCACTGTATACCACACACTGACACTCACTCTCTACCACACACTGACACTCACTGTCTAACACACACAGACACTCACTGCCTATCATACACTGACACTCACTGTCTACCTCACACTGACACGCACTGTATACCACACACTGACACTCACTGTCTAACACACAATGACACTCACTGTCTACCACATACTGACACTCACTGTCTACCACAAACTGACACTCACTGTCTACCACACACTGACACTCACTGTCTACCACACACTGACACTCACTGTATACCACACACTGACACTCACTGTATACCACACACTGACACTCACTGTCTACCACACACTGACACACACTGCCTACCACACACTGCCACTCACTGTATACCACACACTGATACGCAATGTATACCACACACTGACACACACAGTATACCACACACTGACACAAACTGTATACCTCACACTGACACTCACTGTCTACCACACACTGAAACTCACTGTCTATCACACACTGACACTCACTGTATACCACACACTGACACTCACTGTCTACCACACACTGACACTCACTGTCTATCACACACTGACACTCACTGTCTACCACACACTGTCACTCACTGTCTACCTCACACTGACACACACTGTATACCATACACTGACACTCACTGTATACTACACACTGACACACACTGTATACCACAGACTGACACTCACTGTCTACTACACACTGACACTCACTGTCTATCACACACTGACACTCACTGTCTTTCACACACTGACACTCACTGTCTACCACACACTGACACTCACTGTATACCACACACTGACACACACTGTACACCACACACTGACACACATTCCCTATCCCACACTGACACTCACTGTCTATCACACTCTGACACTCACTTTCTAACACACACTGACACAAACTGTCTACCACACACTGACACACACTGACTACCACACACTGACACTCACTGTATACCACACACTGACACTCACTGTCTACCACACACTGACACTCACTCTCTACCACACACTGACACTCACTGTCTACCACACACTGACACTCACTGTCTACCTCACACTGACACGCACAGTATACCACACACTGACACTCACTGTCTACCACACACTGACACTCACTGTCTACCACACACTGACACTCACTGTCTACCACAAACTGACACTTCTCTCTATCACACACGGACACACACTGTCTACCACACACTGACACTCACTGTATACTATGCACTGACACGCACTGTATACCACACACTGACACTCACTGTATATCACACACTGACACTCACTGTATAGCACGCACTGCAACTCACTGTCTACCACAAACTGACACACACTGTCTACCACACACTGACACTCACTGTATACCACACACTGACACTCACTGTATACCACACACTGACACACACTGTATACCACACACTGACACACATTGCCTATCCCACACTGACACTCACTGTCTATCACACTCTGACACTCACTTTCTAACACACACTGACACAAACTGTCTACCACACACTGACACACACTGACTACCACACACTGACACTCACTGTATACCACACACTGACACACACTGTATACCACACACTGACACACATTGCCTATCCCACACTGACAGTCACTGTCTATCACACTCTGACACTCACTTTCTAACACACACTGACACAAAATGTCTACCACACACTGACACACACTGTCTACCACACACTGACACCCACTGTATACCACAAACTGACACTCACTGTATACCACACACTGACACTCACTCTCTACCACACACTGACACTCACTGTCTAACACACACAGACACTCACTGCCTATCATACACTGACACTCACTGTCTACCTCACACTGACACGCACTGTATACCACACACTGACACTCACTGTCTAACACACAATGACACTCACTGTCTACCACATACTGACACTCACTGTCTACCACAAACTGACACTCACTGTCTACCACACACTGACACTCACTGTCTACCACACACTGACACTCACTGTATACCACACACTGACACTCACTGTATACCACACACTGACACTCACTGTCTACCACACACTGACACACACTGCCTACCACACACTGCCACTCACTGTATACCACACACTGATACGCAATGTATACCACACACTGACACACACAGTATACCACACACTGACACAAACTGTATACCTCACACTGACACTCACTGTCTACCACACACTGAAACTCACTGTCTATCACACACTGACACTCACTGTATACCACACACTGACACTCACTGTCTACCACACACTGACACTCACTGTCTATCACACACTGACACTCACTGTCTACCACACACTGTCACTCACTGTCTACCTCACACTGACACACACTGTATACCATACACTGACACTCACTGTATACTACACACTGACACACACTGTATACCACAGACTGACACTCACTGTCTACTACACACTGACACTCACTGTCTATCACACACTGACACTCACTGTCTTTCACACACTGACACTCACTGTCTACCACACACTGACACTCACTGTCTACCTCACACTAACACACACTGTATACCACACACTGACACTCACTGTACACCACACACTGACACACACTGTATACCACAAACTGACACACACTGTGTACCACACACTGACACTCACTGTCTACCACACACTGACACTCACTGTATACCACACACTGACACACACTGTATACCACACACTGACAATCACTGTATACCACACACAGAAACACACTGTATACCACACAATGACACTCGCTGTCTACCACACACTGACACACACTGTATACCACACACTGACACTCAATTTATACGACACACTGACACTCACAGTATACCACAGACTGACACTGACTGTCTACCACACACTGACACTCACTGTACACCACACAATGACACTCACTGTATAACACACACTGACACTCATTGTATACCACACACTGACACTCACTGTCTACCACACACTGACACTCACTGTCTTCCACACACTGACACTCAATGTCTACCTCACACTGACACTCACTGTCTTCAACACACTGACACTCACTGTCTACCATACACTGACACTCACTGTCTACCACATACTGACACTCACTGTATACCACACACTGTCTCACACTATATACCACACACTGACACTCACTGTCCACCACACACTGACACTCACTGTCCACCACACACTGACACTCATTGCCTATCACTCACTGACACTCACTGTCTACCACACACTGACACTTACTGTCTACCACAAACTGACACTTCTCTCTATCACACACTGACACTCACTGTATACCACACACTGACACTCACTGTGTACCACACACTGACACTCACTGCTTATCACACACTGACACTCACTGTATACCACACACTGATACACACTGTATACCACAAACTGACACTCACTGTCTTTCACACACTGACACTCACTGTATACCACTCACTGACACACACTGTATACCACACACTGACACACACTGTATACCACACACTGACACTCACTGCCTATCACACAGTGACACTCACTGTATACCACACACTGACACTCACTGTATACCACACACTGACACACACTGTATACCACACACTGACACTGACTGTCTACCACACACTGACACTCACTGTACACCACACACTGACACTCACTGTATACCACACACTGACACTCACTGTATACCACACACTGACACTCACTGTCTACCACACACTGACACTCACTGTGTTCCACACACTGACACTCACTGTCTACCACACACTGACACTCACTGTCTTCCACACACTGACACTCACTGTCTACCACACACTGACACTCACTGTCTACCACATACTGACACTCACTGTAAACCACACAGTGTCTCACACTGTATACCACACACTGACACTCACTGTATACCACACACTGACACTCACTGTCTACCACACACTGACACTCACTGTCTTCCACACACTGACACTCACTGTCTACCACACACTGACACTCACTGTCTTCCACACACTGACACTCATTGCCTATCACTCACTGACACTCACTGTCTACCACACACTGACACTCACTGTCTACCACAAACTGACACTTCTCTCTATCACACACTGACACTCACTGTCTATCACACTCTGACACTCACTTTCTAACACACACTGACACAAACTGTCTACCACACACTGACACTCACTGTCTATCACACTCTGACACTCACTGTATACCACACACTGACACACACTGTCTACCACACACTGACACACACTGACTACCACACACTGACACTCACTGTATACCACACACTGACACTCACTGTCTACCACACACTGACACTCACTCTCTACCACACACTGACACTCACTGTCTACCACACACTGACACTCACTGTCTACCTCAGACTGACACGCACAGTATACCACACACTGACACTCACTGTCTACCACACACTGACACTCACTGTCTACCACACACTGACACTCACTGTCTACCACAAACTGACACTTCTCTCTATCACACACGGACACACACTGTCTACCACACACTGACACTCACTGTATACTATGCACTGACACGCACTGTATACCACACACTGACACTCACTGTATATCACACACTGACACTCACTGTATAGCACGCACTGCAACTCACTGTCTACCACAAACTGACACACACTGTCTACCACACACTGACACTCACTGTATACCACACACTGACACTCACTGTATACCAAACACTGACACACACTGTATACCACACACTGACACACATTGCCTATCCCACACTGACACTCACTGTCTATCACACTCTGACACTCACTTTCTAACACACACTGACACAAACTGTCTACCACACAGTGACACACACTGACTACCACACACTGACACTCACTGTATACCACACACTGACACACACTGTATACCACACACTGACACACATTGCCTATCCCACACTGACAGTCACTGTCTATCACACTCTGACACTCACTTTCTAACACACACTGACACAAAATGTCTACCACACACTGACACACACTGTCTACCACACACTGACACCCACTGTATACCACAAACTGACACTCACTGTATACCACACACTGACACTCACTCTCTACCACACACTGACACTCACTGTCTACCACACACTGACACTCACTGTCTACCTCACACTGACACGCACAGTATACCACACACTGACACTCACTGTCTACCACACACTGACACTCACTGTCTACCACACACTGACACTCACTGTCTACCACAAACTGACACTTCTCTCTATCACACACGGACACACACTGTCTACCACACACTGACACTCACTGTATACTATGCACTGACACGCACTGTATACCACACACTGACACTCACTGTATATCACACACTGACACTCACTGTATAGCACGCACTGCAACTCACTGTCTACCACAAACTGACACACACTGTCTACCACACACTGACACTCACTGTATACCACACACTGACACTCACTGTATACCACACACTGACACACACTGTATACCACACACTGACACACATTGCCTATCCCACACTGACACTCACTGTCTATCACACTCTGACACTCACTTTCTAACACACACTGACACAAACTGTCTACCACACACTGACACACACTGACTACCACACACTGACACTCACTGTATACCACACACTGACACACACTGTATACCACACACTGACACACATTGCCTATCCCACACTGACAGTCACTGTCTATCACACTCTGACACTCACTTTCTAACACACACTGACACAAAATGTCTACCACACACTGACACACACTGTCTACCACACACTGACACCCACTGTATACCACAAACTGACACTCACTGTATACCACACACTGACACTCACTCTCTACCACACACTGACACTCACTGTCTAACACACACAGACACTCACTGCCTATCATACACTGACACTCACTGTCTACCTCACACTGACACGCACTGTATACCACACA
Source organism: Isurus oxyrinchus (assembly GCA_026770705.1). Taxonomy (NCBI): domain Eukaryota; kingdom Metazoa; phylum Chordata; class Chondrichthyes; order Lamniformes; family Lamnidae; genus Isurus; species Isurus oxyrinchus. The sequence continues at coordinate 14,692,325 of JANJGN010000034.1, forward strand.
CTGACACTCACTGTCTAACACACAATGACACTCACTGTCTACCACATACTGACACTCACTGTCTACCACAAACTGACACTCACTGTCTACCACACACTGACACTCACTGTCTACCACACACTGACACTCACTGTATACCACACACTGACACTCACTGTATACCACACACTGACACTCACTGTCTACCACACACTGACACACACTGCCTACCACACACTGCCACTCACTGTATACCACACACTGATACGCAATGTATACCACACACTGACACACACAGTATACCACACACTGACACAAACTGTATACCTCACACTGACACTCACTGTCTACCACACACTGAAACTCACTGTCTATCACACACTGACACTCACTGTATACCACACACTGACACTCACTGTCTACCACACACTGACACTCACTGTCTATCACACACTGACACTCACTGTCTACCACACACTGTCACTCACTGTCTACCTCACACTGACACACACTGTATACCATACACTGACACTCACTGTATACTACACACTGACACACACTGTATACCACAGACTGACACTCACTGTCTACTACACACTGACACTCACTGTCTATCACACACTGACACTCACTGTCTTTCACACACTGACACTCACTGTCTACCACACACTGACACTCACTGTCTACCTCACACTAACACACACTGTATACCACACACTGACACTCACTGTACACCACACACTGACACACACTGTATACCACAAACTGACACACACTGTGTACCACACACTGACACTCACTGTCTACCACACACTGACACTCACTGTATACCACACACTGACACACACTGTATACCACACACTGACAATCACTGTATACCACACACAGAAACACACTGTATACCACACAATGACACTCGCTGTCTACCACACACTGACACACACTGTATACCACACACTGACACTCAATTTATACGACACACTGACACTCACAGTATACCACAGACTGACACTGACTGTCTACCACACACTGACACTCACTGTACACCACACAATGACACTCACTGTATAACACACACTGACACTCATTGTATACCACACACTGACACTCACTGTCTACCACACACTGACACTCACTGTCTTCCACACACTGACACTCAATGTCTACCTCACACTGACACTCACTGTCTTCAACACACTGACACTCACTGTCTACCATACACTGACACTCACTGTCTACCACATACTGACACTCACTGTATACCACACACTGTCTCACACTATATACCACACACTGACACTCACTGTCCACCACACACTGACACTCACTGTCCACCACACACTGACACTCATTGCCTATCACTCACTGACACTCACTGTCTACCACACACTGACACTTACTGTCTACCACAAACTGACACTTCTCTCTATCACACACTGACACTCACTGTATACCACACACTGACACTCACTGTGTACCACACACTGACACTCACTGCTTATCACACACTGACACTCACTGTATACCACACACTGATACACACTGTATACCACAAACTGACACTCACTGTCTTTCACACACTGACACTCACTGTATACCACTCACTGACACACACTGTATACCACACACTGACACACACTGTATACCACACACTGACACTCACTGCCTATCACACAGTGACACTCACTGTATACCACACACTGACACTCACTGTATACCACACACTGACACACACTGTATACCACACACTGACACTGACTGTCTACCACACACTGACACTCACTGTACACCACACACTGACACTCACTGTATACCACACACTGACACTCACTGTATACCACACACTGACACTCACTGTCTACCACACACTGACACTCACTGTGTTCCACACACTGACACTCACTGTCTACCACACACTGACACTCACTGTCTTCCACACACTGACACTCACTGTCTACCACACACTGACACTCACTGTCTACCACATACTGACACTCACTGTAAACCACACAGTGTCTCACACTGTATACCACACACTGACACTCACTGTATACCACACACTGACACTCACTGTCTACCACACACTGACACTCACTGTCTTCCACACACTGACACTCACTGTCTACCACACACTGACACTCACTGTCTTCCACACACTGACACTCATTGCCTATCACTCACTGACACTCACTGTCTACCACACACTGACACTCACTGTCTACCACAAACTGACACTTCTCTCTATCACACACTGACACTCACTGTCTATCACACTCTGACACTCACTTTCTAACACACACTGACACAAACTGTCTACCACACACTGACACTCACTGTCTATCACACTCTGACACTCACTGTATACCACACACTGACACACACTGTCTACCACACACTGACACACACTGACTACCACACACTGACACTCACTGTATACCACACACTGACACTCACTGTCTACCACACACTGACACTCACTCTCTACCACACACTGACACTCACTGTCTACCACACACTGACACTCACTGTCTACCTCAGACTGACACGCACAGTATACCACACACTGACACTCACTGTCTACCACACACTGACACTCACTGTCTACCACACACTGACACTCACTGTCTACCACAAACTGACACTTCTCTCTATCACACACGGACACACACTGTCTACCACACACTGACACTCACTGTATACTATGCACTGACACGCACTGTATACCACACACTGACACTCACTGTATATCACACACTGACACTCACTGTATAGCACGCACTGCAACTCACTGTCTACCACAAACTGACACACACTGTCTACCACACACTGACACTCACTGTATACCACACACTGACACTCACTGTATACCAAACACTGACACACACTGTATACCACACACTGACACACATTGCCTATCCCACACTGACACTCACTGTCTATCACACTCTGACACTCACTTTCTAACACACACTGACACAAACTGTCTACCACACAGTGACACACACTGACTACCACACACTGACACTCACTGTATACCACACACTGACACACACTGTATACCACACACTGACACACATTGCCTATCCCACACTGACAGTCACTGTCTATCACACTCTGACACTCACTTTCTAACACACACTGACACAAAATGTCTACCACACACTGACACACACTGTCTACCACACACTGACACCCACTGTATACCACAAACTGACACTCACTGTATACCACACACTGACACTCACTCTCTACCACACACTGACACTCACTGTCTAACACACACAGACACTCACTGCCTATCACACACTGACACTCACTGTCTACCTCACACTGACACGCACTGTATACCACACACTGACACTCACTGTCTAACACACAATGACACTCACTGTCTACCACATACTGACACTCACTGTCTACCACAAACTGACACTCACTGTCTACCACACACTGACACTCACTGTCTACCACACACTGACACTCACTGTATACCACACACTGACACTCACTGTCTACCACACACTGACACACACTGCCTACCACACACTGCCACTCACTGTATACCACACACTGATACGCAATGTATACCACACACTGACACACACAGTATACCACACACTGACACAAACTGTATACCTCACACTGACACTCACTGTCTACCACACACTGAAACTCACTGTCTATCACACACTGACACTCACTGTATACCACACACTGACACTCACTGTCTACCACACACTGACACTCACTGTCTATCACACACTGACACTCACTGTCTACCACACACTGTCACTCACTGTCTACCTCACACTGACACACACTGTATACCATACACTGACACTCACTGTATACTACACACTGACACACACTGTATACCACAGACTGACACTCACTGTCTACTACACACTGACACTCACTGTCTATCACACACTGACACTCACTGTCTTTCACACACTGACACTCACTGTCTACCACACACTGACACTCACTGTCTACCTCACACTAACACACACTGTATACCACACACTGACACTCACTGTACACCACACACTGACACACACTGTATACCACAAACTGACACACACTGTGTACCACACACTGACACTCACTGTCTACCACACACTGACACTCACTGTATACCACACACTGACACACACTGTATACCACACACTGACAATCACTGTATACCACACACAGAAACACACTGTATACCACACAATGACACTCGCTGTCTACCACACACTGACACACACTGTATACCACACACTGACACTCAATTTATATGACACACTGACACTCACAGTATACCACAGACTGACACTGACTGTCTACCACACACTGACACTCACTGTACACCACACAATGACACTCACTGTATAACACACACTGACACTCATTGTATACCACACACTGACACTCACTGTCTACCACACACTGACACTCACTGTCATCCACACACTGACACTCAATGTCTACCTCACACTGACACTCACTGTCTTCAACACACTGACACTCACTGTCTACCATACACTGACACTCACTGTCTACCACATACTGACACTCACTGTATACCACACACTGTCTCACACTATATACCACACACTGACACTCACTGTCCACCACACACTGACACTCACTGTCCACCACACACTGACACTCATTGCCTATCACTCACTGACACTCACTGTCTACCACACACTGACACTTACTGTCTACCACAAACTGACACTTCTCTCTATCACACACTGACACTCACTGTATACCACACACTGACACTCACTGTGTACCACACACTGACACTCACTGCTTATCACACACTGACACTCACTGTATACCACACACTGATACACACTGTATACCACAAACTGACACTCACTGTCTTTCACACACTGACACTCACTGTATACCACTCACTGACACACACTGTATACCACACACTGACACACACTGTATACCACACACTGACACTCACTGCCTATCACACAGTGACACTCAATGTATACCACACACTGACACTTACTGTATACCACACACTGACACACACTGTATACCACACACTGACACTGACTGTCTACCACACACTGACACTCACTGTACACCACACACTGACACTCACTGTATACCACACACTGACACTCACTGTATACCACACACTGACACTCACTGTCTACCACACACTGACACTCACTGTGTTCCACACACTGACACTCACTGTCTACCACACACTGACACTCACTGTCTTCCACACACTGACACTCACTGTCTACCACACACTGACACTCACTGTCTACCACATACTGACACTCACTGTAAACCACACAGTGTCTCACACTGTATACCACACACTGACACTCACTGTATACCACACACTGACACTCACTGTCTACCACACACTGACACTCACTGTCTTCCACACACTGACACTCACTGTCTACCACACACTGACACTCACTGTCTTCCACACACTGACACTCATTGCCTATCACTCACTGACACTCACTGTCTACCACACACTGACACTCACTGTCTACCACAAACTGACACTTCTCTCTATCACACACTGACACTCACTGTCTATCACACTCTGACACTCACTTTCTAACACACACTGACACAAACTGTCTACCACACACTGACACACACTGACAACCACACGCTGACACTCACTGTATACCACACACTGACACACACTGTACACCACACACTGACACACATTCCCTATCCCACACTGACACTCACTGTCTATCACACTCTGACACTCACTTTCTAACACACACTGACACAAACTGTCTACCACACACTGACACACACTGACTACCACACACTGACACTCACTGTATACCACACACTGACACTCACTGTCTACCACACACTGACACTCACTCTCTACCACACACTGACACTCACTGTCTACCACACACTGACACTCACTGTCTACCTCACACTGACACGCACAGTATACCACACACTGACACTCACTGTCTGCCACACACTGACACTCACTGTCTACCACACACTGACACTCACTGTCTACCACAAACTGACACTTCTCTCTATCACACACGGACACACACTGTCTACCACACACTGACACTCACTGTATACTATGCACTGACACGCACTGTATACCACACACTGACACTCACTGTATATCACACACTGACACTCACTGTATAGCACGCACTGCAACTCACTGTCTACCACAAACTGACACACACTGTCTACCACACACTGACATTCACTGTATACCACACACTGACACACACTGTATACCACACACTGACACACACTGTATACAACACACTGACACACATTGCCTATCCCACACTGACACTCACTGTCTATCACACTCTGACACTCACTTTCTAACACACACTGACACAAACTGTCTACCACACACTGACACACACTGACTACCACACACTGACACTCACTGTATACCACACACTGACACACACTGTATACCACACACTGACACACATTGCCTATCCCACACTGACAGTCACTGTCTATCACACTCTGACACTCACTTTCTAACACACACTGACACAAAATGTCTACCACACACTGACACACACTGTCTACCACACACTGACACCCACTGTATACCACAAACTGACACTCACTGTATACCACACACTGACACTCACTCTCTACCACACACTGACACTCACTGTCTAACACACACAGACACTCACTGCCTATCACACACTGACACTCACTGTCTACCTCACACTGACACGCACTGTATACCACACACTGACACTCACTGTCTAACACACAATGACACTCACTGTCTACCACATACTGACACTCACTGTCTACCACAAACTGACACTCACTGTCTACCACACACTGACACTCACTGTCTACCACACACTGACACTCACTGTATACCACACACTGACACTCACTGTATACCACACACTGACACTCACTGTCTACCACACACTGACACACACTGCCTACCACACACTGCCACTCACTGTATACCACACACTGATACGCAATGTATACCACACACTGACACACACAGTATACCACACACTGACACAAACTGTATACCTCACACTGACACTCACTGTCTACCACACACTGAAACTCACTGTCTATCACACACTGACACTCACTGTCTACCACACACTGTCACTCACTGTCTACCTCACACTGACACACACTGTATACCATACACTGACACTCACTGTATACTACACACTGACACACACTGTATACCACACACTGACACTCACTGTCTACTACACACTGACACTCACTGTCTATCACACACTGACACTCACTGTCTTTCACACACTGACACTCACTGTCTACCACACACTGACACTCACTGTCTACCTCACACTAACACACACTGTATACCACACACTGACACTCACTGTACACCACACACTGACACACACTGTATACCACAAACTGACACTCACTGTGTACCACACACTGACACTCACTGTCTACCACACACTGACACTCACTGTATACCACACACTGACACACACTGTATACCACACACTGACAATCACTGTATACCACACACAGAAACACACTGTATACCACACAATGACACTCGCTGTCTACCACACACTGACACACACTGTATACCACACACTGACACTCAATTTATACGACGCACTGACACTCACAGTATACCACAGACTGACACTGACTGTCTACCACACACTGACACTCACTGTACACCACACAATGACACTCACTGTATAACACACACTGACACTCATTGTATACCACACACTGACACTCACTGTCTACCACACACTGACACTCACTGTCTTCCACACACTGACACTCAATGTCTACCTCACACTGACACTCACTGTCTTCAACACACTGACACTCACTGTCTACCATACACTGACACTCACTGTCTACCACATACTGACACTCACTGTATACCACACACTGACACTCATTCTCTATCACACACTGACACTCACTGTATACCGTACACTGACACTCACTGTATACCACACACTGACACTCACTGTCTATCACATACTGACACACACTGTCTATCACACACTGACACTCACTGTCTACCACACACTGACACTCACTGTATACCATACACTGACACTCACTGTATACCACACACTGACACACACTGTATACCACAGACTGACACTCACTGCCTACCACACACTGACACTCACTGTCTATCACACACTGACACTCACTGTATACCACACACTGACACTCACTGTCTATCACACACTGACACTCACTGTCTATCACACACTGACACTCACTGTCTACCACACACTGTCACTCACTGTCTACCTCACACTGACACACACTGTATACCATACACTGACACTCACTGTATACTACACACTGACACACACTGTATACCACAGACTGGCACTCACTGTCTACTACACACTGACACTCACTGTCTATCACACACTGACACTCACTGTCTTTCACACACTGAAACTCACTGTCTACCACACACTGACACTCACTGTCTACCTCACACTAACACACACTGTATACCACACACTGACACTCACTGTACACCACACACTGACACACACTGTATACCACAAACTGACACTCACTGTATACCACACACTGACACACACTGTCTAGCACAAACTGACACTCACTCTCTACCACACACAGACACTCACTGCCTATCACACACTGACACTCACTGTCTACCTCACACTGACACGCACTGTATACCACACACTGACACTCACTGTCTATCACACACTGACACTCACTGTCTACCACACACTGACACTCACTTTCTACCACAAACTGACACTCACTGTCAACCACACACTGACACGCACTGTCTACCACACACTGACACTCACTGTATACCACACACTGACACTCACTGTATACCACACACTGACACTCACTGTATAGCACACACTGACACTCACTGTCTGCCACACACTGACACTCACTGTATACCACACACTGTAACTCACTGTCTTACACACACTGACACACACTGCCTACTACACACTGCCACTCACTGTATACCACACACTGATACGCAATGTATACCATACACTGACACACACAGTATACCACACAATGACACTCACTGTCTATTTCACACTGACACTCACTGCCTATCACACACTGACACTCACTGTCTACCACACACTGACACTCACTGCCTATCACACACTGACACTCACTGTATACCACACACTGACACTCACAGTATACCACAGACTGACACTGACTGTCTACCACACACTGACACTCACTGTACACCACACACTGACACTCACTGTATACCACACACTGACACTCACTGTCTACCACACACTGACACTCACTGTCTTCCACACACTGACACTCACTGTCTACCTCACACTGACACTCACTGTCTTCCACATACTGACACTCACTGTCTACCATACACTGACACTCACTGTCTACCACATACTGACACTCACTGTATACCACACACTGTCTCACACTATATACCACACACTGACACTCACTGTCCACCACACACTGACACTCACTGTCCACCACACACTGACACTCATTGCCTATCACTCACTGACACTCACTGTCTACCACACACTGACACTTACTGTCTACCACAAACTGACACTTCTCTCTATCACACACTGACACTCACTGTCTATCACACTCTGACACTCACTTTCTAACACACACTGACACAAACTGTCTACCACACACTGACACACACTGACTACCACACACTGACACTCACTGTATACCACACACTGACACACACTGTATACCACACACTGACACACATTGCCTATCCCACACTGACATTCACTGTCTATCACAATCTGACACTCACTTTTTAACACACACTGACACAAACTGTCTACCACACACTGACACACACTGACTACCACACACTGACACTCACTGTATACCACACACTGACACTCACTGTCTATCACACACTGACACTCACTGTATAGCACGCACTGCAACTTACTGTCTACCACAAACTGACACACACTGTATACCACACACTGACACTCACTGCCTACCACACACTGACACTCACTGTATACCACACACTGACACTCACTGTCTATCACACTCTGACACTCACTTTCTAACACACACTGACACAAACTGTCTACCACACACTGACACACACTGACTACCACACACTGACACTCACTGTATACCACACACTGACACACACTGTATACCACACACTGACACACATTGCCTATCCCACACTGACACTCACTGTCTATCACACTCTGACACTCACTTTCTAACACACACTGACACAAAATGTCTACCACACACTGACACACACTAACTACCACACACTGACACTCACTGTATACCACACACTGACACTCACTGTCTAGCACAAACTGACACTCACTCTCTACCACACACAGACACTCACTGCCTATCACACACTGACACTCACTGTCTACCTCACACTGACACTCACTGTATACCACACACTGACACTCACTGTCTATCACACACTGACACTCACTGTCTACCACACACTGACACTCACTTTCTACCACAAACTGACACTCACTGTCAACCACACACTGACACGCACTGTCTACCACACACTGACACTCACTGTATACCACACACTGACACTCACTGTATACCACACACTGACACTCACTGTATAGCACACACTGACACTCACTGTCTGCCACACACTGACACTCACTGTATACCACACACTGAAACTCACTGTCTTACACACACTGACACACACTGCCTACCACACACTGCCACTCACTGTATACCACACACTGATACGCAATGTATACCATACACTGACACACACAGTATACCACACAATGACACACACTGTATAACACACACTGACACTCACTGTCTACCACACACTGACACACACTGTATACCACACAATGACACTCACTGTCTATTTCACACTGACACTCACTGCCTATCACACACTGACACTCACTGTCTACCACACACTGACACTCACTGCCTATCACACACTGACACTCACTGTATACCACACACTGACACTCACTGTATACCACACACTGACACTCACTGTCTACCACACACTGACACTCACTGTATACCATACACTGACACTCACTGTATACCACACTCTGACACACACTATATACCACAGACTGACACTCACTGTCTATCACACACTGACACTCACTGTATACCACACACGGACACTCACTGTATATCACACACTGACAGTCACTGTCTATCACACACTGTCACTCACTGTCTACCTCACACTGAAACACACTGTATACCATACACTGACACTCACTGTATACCACACACTGAGACACACTGTATACCACAGACTGACACTCACTGTCTACTACACACTGACACACACTGTCTATCACACACTGACACTCACTGTCTACCTCACACTAACACACACTGTATACCACACACTGACACTCACTGTATACCACACACTGACAAACACTGTATACCACAAATTGACACTCACTGTGTACCACACACTGACAATCACTGTCTACCACACACTGACACTCACTGTACACCACACACTGACACACACTGTATACCACAAACTGACACTCACTGTATACCACACACTGACACTCACTGCCTACCACACACTGACTCTCAATGTATACCACACACTGGCACTCACTGTCTACCTCACACTAACACACACTGTATACCACACACTGACACTCACGGTATACCACACACTGACAAACACTGTATACCACAAATTGACACTCACTGTGTACCACACACTGACACTCACTGTATACCACAGACTGACACTCACTGTCTATCACACACTGACACTCACTGTATACCACACACGGACACTCACTGTATATCACACACTGACACTCACTGTCTATCACACACTGTCACTCACTGTCTACCTCACACTGAAACACACTGTATACCATACACTGACACTCACTGTTTACCACACACTGACACTCACTGTATACCACACACTGACACACACTGTATACCACAGACTGACACTCACTGTCTACTACACACTGACACTCAATGTCTTTCGCACACTGACACTCACTGTCTACCACACTCTGACACTCACTTTATAACACACACTGACACAAACTGTCTACCACACACTGACACACACTGACTACCACACACTGACACTCACTGTATACCACACACTGACACACACTGTATACCACACACTGACACACATTGCCTATCCCACACTGACACTCACTGTCTATCACACTCTGACACTCACTTTCTAACACACACTGATACAAAATGTCTACCACACACTGACACACACTGACTACCACACACTGACACTCACTGTATACCACACACTGACACTCACTGTCTAGCACAAACTGACACTCACTCTCTACCACACACTGACACTCACTGTCTACCACACACAGACACTCACTGCCTATCACACACTGACACTCACTGTCTACCTCACACTGACACGCACTGTATACCACACACTGACACTCACTGTCTATTACACACTGACACTCACTGTCTACCACACACTGACACTCACTGTCTACCACAAACTGACACTCACTATCAACCACACACTGACACTCACTGTCTACCACACATGACACTCACTGTATACCACACACTGACACACACTGTCTACCACACACTGACACTCACTGTCTACCACACACTGACACTCACTGTATACCACACACTGACACACACTGTATACCACACACTGACAATCACTGTATACCACACACAGAAACACACTGTATACCACACAATGACACTCGCTGTCTACCACACACTGACACACACTGTATACCACACACTGACACTCACTGTACACCACACACTGACACACACTGTATACCACAAACTGACACTCACTGTGTACCACACACTGACACTCACTGTCTACCACACACTGACACTCACTGTATACCACACACTGACACACACTGTATACCACACACTGACAATCACTCTATACCACACACAGAAACACACTGTATACCACACAATGACACTCGCTGTCTACCACACACTGACACACACTGTATACCACACACTGACACTCAATTTATACGACACACTGACACTCACAGTATACCACAGACTGACACTGACTGTCTACCACACACTGACACTCACTGTACACCACACACTGACACTCACTGTATACCACACACTGACACTCATTGTATACCACACACTGACACTCACTGTCTACCACACACTGACACTCACTGTCTTCCACACACTGACACTCACTGTCTACCTCACACTGACACTCACTGTCTTCCACACACTGACACTCACTGTCTACCATACACTGACACTCACTGTCTACCACATACTGACACTCACTGTATACCACACACTGTCTCACACTATATACCACACACTGACACTCACTGTCCACCACACACTGACACTCACTGTCCACCACACACTGACACTCATTGCCTATCACTCACTGACACTCACTGTCTACCACACACTGACACTTACTGTCTACCACAAACTGACACTTCTCTCTATCACACACTGACACTCACTGTCTATCACACTCTGACACTCACTTTCTAACACACACTGACACAAACTGTCTAACACACACTGACACACACTGACTACCACACACTGACACTCACTGTATACCACACACTGACACACACTGTATAACACACACTGACACACATTGCCTATCCCACACTGACACTCACTGTCTATCACAATCTGACACTCACTTTTTAACACACACTGACACAAACTGTCTACCACACACTGACACACACTGACTACCACACACTGACACTCACTGTATACCACACACTGACACTCACTGTCTACCACACACTGACACTCACTCTCTACCACACACTGACACTCCCAGTCTACCACACACTGACACTCACTGTATACCACACACAGAAACACACTGTATACCAGACATGACACTCACTGTCTATCACACACTGACACTCACTGTATAGCACGCACTGCAACTCACTGTCTACCACAAACTGACACACACTGTATACCACACACTGACACTCACTGCCTACCACACACTGACACTCACTGTATACCACACACTGACACTCACTGTATACCACACACTGACGCACAATGTATACCACACACTGACACACATTGCCTATCCCACACTGACACTCACTGTCTATCACACTCTGACACTCACTGTCTACCTCACACTGACACTCATTGTATACCACACACTGACACTCACTGTCTACCACACACTGACACTCACTGTCATCCACACACTGACACTCAATGTCTACCTCACACTGACACTCACTGTCTTCAACACACTGACACTCACTGTCTACCATACACTGACACTCACTGTCTACCACATACTGACACTCACTGTATACCACACACTGTCTCACACTATATACCACACACTGACACTCACTGTCCACCACACAATGACACTCACTGTCCACCACACACTGACACTCATTGCCTATCACTCACTGACACTCACTGTCTACCACACACTGACACTTACTGTCTACCACAAACTGACACTTCTCTCTATCACACACTGACACTCACTGTATACCACACACTGACACTCACTGTGTACCACACACTGACACTCACTGCTTATCACACACTGACACTCACTGTATACCACACACTGATACACACTGTATACCACAAACTGACACTCACTGTCTTTCACACACTGACACTCACTGTATACCACTCACTGACACACACTGTATACCACACACTGACACACACTGTATACCACACACTGACACTCACTGCCTATCACACAGTGACACTCAATGTATACCACACACTGACACTTACTGTATACCACACACTGACACACACTGTATACCACACACTGACACTGACTGTCTACCACACACTGACACTCACTGTACACCACACACTGACACTCACTGTATACCACACACTGACACTCACTGTATACCACACACTGACACTCACTGTGTTCCACACACTGACACTCACTGTCTACCACACACTGACACTCACTGTCTTCCACACACTGACACTCACTGTCTACCACACACTGACACTCACTGTCTACCACATACTGACACTCACTGTAAACCACACAGTGTCTCACACTGTATACCACACACTGACACTCACTGTATACCACACACTGACACTCACTGTCTACCACACACTGACACTCACTGTCTTCCACACACTGACACTCACTGTCTACCACACACTGACACTCACTGTCTTCCACACACTGACACTCATTGCCTATCACTCACTGACACTCACTGTCTACCACACACTGACACTCACTGTCTACCACAAACTGACACTTCTCTCTATCACACACTGACACTCACTGTCTATCACACTCTGACACTCACTTTCTAACACACACTGACACAAACTGTCTACCACACACTGACACACACTGACAACCACACGCTGACACTCACTGTATACCACACACTGACACACACTGTACACCACACACTGACACACATTCCCTATCCCACACTGACACTCACTGTCTATCACACTCTGACACTCACTTTCTAACACACACTGACACAAACTGTCTACCACACACTGACACACACTGACTACCACACACTGACACTCACTGTATACCACACACTGACACTCACTGTCTACCACACACTGACACTCACTCTCTACCACACACTGACACTCACTGTCTACCACACACTGACACTCACTGTCTACCTCACACTGACACGCACAGTATACCACACACTGACACTCACTGTCTACCACACACTGACACTCACTGTCTACCACACACTGACACTCACTGTCTACCACAAACTGACACTTCTCTCTATCACACACGGACACACACTGTCTACCACACACTGACACTCACTGTATACTATGCACTGACACGCACTGTATACCACACACTGACACTCACTGTATATCACACACTGACACTCACTGTATAGCACGCACTGCAACTCACTGTCTACCACAAACTGACACTCACTGTATACCACACACTGACACACACTGTATACCACACACTGACACACACTGTATACCACACACTGACACACATTGCCTATCCCACACTGACACTCACTGTCTATCACACTCTGACACTCACTTTCTAACACACACTGACACAAACTGTCTACCACACACTGACACAGACTGACTACCACACACTGACACTCACTGTATACCACACACTGACACACACTGTATACCACACACTGACACACATTGCCTATCCCACACTGACAGTCACTGTCTATCACACTCTGACACTCACTTTCTAACACACACTGACACAAAATGTCTACCACACACTGACACACACTGTCTACCACACACTGACACCCACTGTATACCACAAACTGACACTCACTGTATACCACACACTGACACTCACTCTCTACCACACACTGACACTCACTGTCTAACACACACAGACACTCACTGCCTATCACACACTGACACTCACTGTCTACCTCACACTGACACGCACTGTATACCACACACTGACACTCACTGTCTAACACACAATGACACTCACTGTCTACCACATACTGACACTCACTGTCTACCACAAACTGACACTCACTGTCTACCACACACTGACACTCACTGTCTACCACACACTGACACTCACTGTATACCACACACTGACACTCACTGTATACCACACACTGACACTCACTGTCTACCACACACTGACACACACTGCCTACCACACACTGCCACTCACTGTATACCACACACTGATACGCAATGTATACCACACACTGACACACACAGTATACCACACACTGACACAAACTGTATACCTCACACTGACACTCACTGTCTACCACACACTGAAACTCACTGTCTATCACACACTGACACTCACTGTCTACCACACACTGTCACTCACTGTCTACCTCACACTGACACACACTGTATACCATACACTGACACTCACTGTATACTACACACTGACACACACTGTATACCACACACTGACACTCACTGTCTACTACACACTGACACTCACTGTCTATCACACACTGACACTCACTGTCTTTCACACACTGACACTCACTGTCTACCACACACTGACACTCACTGTCTACCTCACACTAACACACACTGTATACCACACACTGACACTCACTGTACACCACACACTGACACACACTGTATACCACAAACTGACACTCACTGTGTACCACACACTGACACTCACTGTCTACCACACACTGACACTCACTGTATACCACACACTGACACACACTGTATACCACACACTGACAATCACTGTATACCACACACAGAAACACACTGTATACCACACAATGACACTCGCTGTCTACCACACACTGACACACACTGTATACCACACACTGACACTCAATTTATACGACGCACTGACACTCACAGTATACCACAGACTGACACTGACTGTCTACCACACACTGACACTCACTGTACACCACACAATGACACTCACTGTATAACACACACTGACACTCATTGTATACCACACACTGACACTCACTGTCTACCACACACTGACACTCACTGTCTTCCACACACTGACACTCAATGTCTACCTCACACTGACACTCACTGTCTTCAACACACTGACACTCACTGTCTACCATACACTGACACTCACTGTCTACCACATACTGACACTCACTGTATACCACACACTGACACTCATTCTCTATCACACACTGACACTCACTGTATACCGTACACTGACACTCACTGTATACCACACACTGACACTCACTGTCTATCACATACTGACACACACTGTCTATCACACACTGACACTCACTGTCTACCACACACTGACACTCACTGTATACCATACACTGACACTCACTGTATACCACACACTGACACACACTGTATACCACAGACTGACACTCACTGCCTACCACACACTGACACTCACTGTCTATCACACACTGACACTCACTGTATACCACACACTGACGCTCACTGTCTATCACACACTGACACTCACTGTCTATCACACACTGACACTCACTGTCTACCACACACTGTCACTCACTGTCTACCTCACACTGACACACACTGTATACCATACACTGACACTCACTGTATACTACACACTGACACACACTGTATACCACAGACTGGCACTCACTGTCTACTACACACTGACACTCACTGTCTATCACACACTGACACTCACTGTCTTTCACACACTGAAACTCACTGTCTACCACACACTGACACTCACTGTCTACCTCACACTAACACACACTGTATACCACACACTGACACTCACTGTACACCACACACTGACACACACTGTATACCACAAACTGACACTCACTGTATACCACACACTGACACACACTGTCTAGCACAAACTGACACTCACTCTCTACCACACACAGACACTCACTGCCTATCACACACTGACACTCACTGTCTACCTCACACTGACACGCACTGTATACCACACACTGACACTCACTGTCTATCACACACTGACACTCACTGTCTACCACACACTGACACTCACTTTCTACCACAAACTGACACTCACTGTCAACCACACACTGACACGCACTGTCTACCACACACTGACACTCACTGTATACCACACACTGACACTCACTGTATACCACACACTGACACTCACTGTATAGCACACACTGACACTCACTGTCTGCCACACACTGACACTCACTGTATACCACACACTGAAACTCACTGTCTTACACACACTGACACACACTGCCTACTACACACTGCCACTCACTGTATACCACACACTGATACGCAATGTATACCATACACTGACACACACAGTATACCACACAATGACACTCACTGTCTATTTCACACTGACACTCACTGCCTATCACACACTGACACTCACTGTCTACCACACACTGACACTCACTGCCTATCACACACTGACACTCACTGTATACCACACACTGACACTCACAGTATACCACAGACTGACACTGACTGTCTACCACACACTGACACTCACTGTACACCACACACTGACACTCACTGTATACCACACACTGACACTCACTGTCTACCACACACTGACACTCACTGTCTTCCACACACTGACACTCACTGTCTACCTCACACTGACACTCACTGTCTTCCACACACTGACACTCACTGTCTACCATACACTGACACTCACTGTCTACCACATACTGACACTCACTGTATACCACACACTGTCTCACACTATATACCACACACTGACACTCACTGTCCACCACACACTGACACTCACTGTCCACCACACACTGACACTCATTGCCTATCACTCACTGACACTCACTGTCTACCACACACTGACACTTACTGTCTACCACAAACTGACACTTCTCTCTATCACACACTGACACTCACTGTCTATCACACTCTGACACTCACTTTCTAACACACACTGACACAAACTGTCTACCACACACTGACACACACTGACTACCACACACTGACACTCACTGTATACCACACACTGACACACACTGTATACCACACACTGACACACATTGCCTATCCCACACTGACACTCACTGTCTATCACACTCTGACACTCACTTTCTAACAAACACTGACACAAACTGTCTACCACACACTGACACACACTAACTACCACACACTGACACTCACTGTATACCACACACTGACACTCACTGTCTAGCACAAACTGACACTCACTCTCTACCACACACAGACACTCACTGCCTATCACACACTGACACTCACTGTCTACCTCACACTGACACGCACTGTATACCACACACTGACACTCACTGTCTATCACACACTGACACTCACTGTCTACCACACACTGACACTCACTTTCTACCACAAACTGACACTCACTGTCAACCACACACTGACACGCACTGTCTACCACACACTGACACTCACTGTATACCACACACTGACACTCACTGTATACCACACACTGACACTCACTGTATAGCACACACTGACACTCACTGTCTGCCACACACTGACACTCACTGTATACCACACACTGAAACTCACTGTCTTACACACACTGACACACACTGCCTACCACACACTGCCACTCACTGTATACCACACACTGATACGCAATGTATACCATACACTGACACACACAGTATACCACACAATGACACACACTGTATAACACACACTGACACTCACTGTCTACCACACACTGACACACACTGTATACCACACAATGACACTCACTGTCTATTTCACACTGACACTCACTGCCTATCACACACTGACACTCACTGTCTACCACACACTGACACTCACTGCCTATCACACACTGACACTCACTGTATACCACACACTGACACTCACTGTATACCACACACTGACACTCACTGTCTACCACACACTGACACTCACTGTATACCATACACTGACACTCACTGTATACCACACTCTGACACACACTATATACCACAGACTGACACTCACTGTCTATCACACACTGACACTCACTGTATACCACACACGGACACTCACTGTATATCACACACTGACAGTCACTGTCTATCACACACTGTCACTCACTGTCTACCTCACACTGAAACACACTGTATACCATACACTGACACTCACTGTATACCACACACTGACACACACTGTATACCACAGACTGACACTCACTGTCTACTACACACTGACACACACTGTCTATCACACACTGACACACACTGTCTTTCACACACTGACACTCACTGTCTACCACACACTGACACTCACTGTCTACCTCACACTAACACACACTGTATACCACACACTGACACTCACTGTATACCACACACTGACAAACACTGTATACCACAAATTGACACTCACTGTGTACCACACACTGAAAATCACTGTCTACCACACACTGACACTCACTGTACACCACACACTGACACACACTGTATACCACAAACTGACACTCACTGTATACCACACACTGACACTCACTGCCTACCACACACTGACTCTCAATGTATACCACACACTGGCACTCACTGTCTACCTCACACTAACACACACTGTATACCACACACTGACACTCACGGTATACCACACACTGACAAACACTGTATACCACAAATTGACACTCACTGTGTACCACACACTGACACTCACTGTATACCACAGACTGACACTCACTGTCTATCACACACTGACACTCACTGTATACCACACACGGACACTCACTGTATATCACACACTGACACTCACTGTCTATCACACACTGTCACTCACTGTCTACCTCACACTGAAACACACTGTATACCATACACTGACACTCACTGTTTACCACACACTGACACTCACTGTATACCACACACTGACACACACTGTATACCACAGACTGACACTCACTGTCTACTACACACTGACACTCAATGTCTTTCGCACACTGACACTCACTGTCTACCACACTCTGACACTCACTTTATAACACACACTGACACAAACTGTCTACCACACACTGACACACACTGACTACCACACACTGACACTCACTGTATACCACACACTGACACACACTGTATACCACACACTGACACACATTGCCTATCCCACACTGACACTCACTGTCTATCACACTCTGACACTCACTTTCTAACACACACTGATACAAAATGTCTACCACACACTGACACACACTGACTACCACACACTGACACTCACTGTATACCACACACTGACACTCACTGTCTAGCACAAACTGACACTCACTCTCTACCACACACTGACACTCACTGTCTACCACACACAGACACTCACTGCCTATCACACACTGACACTCACTGTCTACCTCACACTGACACGCACTGTATACCACACACTGACACTCACTGTCTATTACACACTGACACTCACTGTCTACCACACACTGACACTCACTGTCTACCACAAACTGACACTCACTATCAACCACACACTGACACTCACTGTCTACCACACATGACACTCACTGTATACCACACACTGACACTCACTGTCTACCACACACTGACACTCACTGTCTACCACACACTGACACTCACTGTATACCACACACTGACACACACTGTATACCACACACTGACAATCACTGTATACCACACACAGAAACACACTGTATACCACACAATGACACTCGCTGTCTACCACACACTGACACACACTGTATACCACACACTGACACACACTGTATACCACACACTGACAATCACTCTATACCACACACAGAAACACACTGTATACCACACAATGACACTCGCTGTCTACCACACACTGACACACACTGTATACCACACACTGACACTCAATTTATACGACACACTGACACTCACAGTATACCACAGACTGACACTGACTGTCTACCACACACTGACACTCACTGTACACCACACACTGACACTCACTGTATACCACACACTGACACTCATTGTATACCACACACTGACACTCACTGTCTACCACACACTGACACTCACTGTCTTCCACACACTGACACTCACTGTCTACCTCACACTGACACTCACTGTCTTCCACACACTGACACTCACTGTCTACCATACACTGACACTCACTGTCTACCACATACTGACACTCACTGTATACCACACACTGTCTCACACTATATACCACACACTGACACTCACTGTCCACCACACACTGACACTCACTGTCCACCACACACTGACACTCATTGCCTATCACTCACTGACACTCACTGTCTACCACACACTGACACTTACTGTCTACCACAAACTGACACTTCTCTCTATCACACACTGACACTCACTGTCTATCACACTCTGACACTCACTTTCTAACACACACTGACACAAACTGTCTAACACACACTGACACACACTGACTACCACACACTGACACTCACTGTATACCACACACTGACACACACTGTATAACACACACTGACACACATTGCCTATCCCACACTGACACTCACTGTCTATCACAATCTGACACTCACTTTTTAACACACACTGACACAAACTGTCTACCACACACTGACACACACTGACTACCACACACTGACACTCACTGTATACCACACACTGACACTCACTGTCTACCACACACTGACACTCACTCTCTACCACACACTGACACTCCCAGTCTACCACACACTGACACTCACTGTATACCACACACAGAAACACACTGTATACCAGACATGACACTCACTGTCTATCACACACTGACACTCACTGTATAGCACGCACTGCAACTCACTGTCTACCACAAACTGACACACACTGTATACCACACACTGACACTCACTGCCTACCACACACTGACACTCACTGTATACCACACACTGACACTCACTGTATACCACACACTGACGCACAATGTATACCACACACTGACACACATTGCCTATCCCACACTGACACTCACTGTCTATCACACTCTGACACTCACTGTCTACCTCACACTGACACGCACTGTATACCACACACTGACACTCACTGTCTATCACACACTGACACTCACTGTCTACCACAAACTGACACTCACTGTCAACCACACACTGACACGCACTGTCTACCACACACTGACACTCACTGTATACCACACACTGACACTCACTGTATACCACACACTGACACTCACTGTATAGCACACACTGACACTCACTGTCTGCCACACACTGACACTCACTGTATACCACACACTGAAACTCACTGTCTTACACACACTGACACACACTGCCTACCACACACTGACACTCACTGTATACCACACACTGATACGCAATGTATACCGTACACTGACACACACAGTATACCACACAATGACACACACTGTCTATTTCACACTGACACTCACTGTCTACCACACACTGACACACACTGTATACCACACAATGACACTCACTGTCTATTTCACACTGACACTCACTGCCTATCACACACTGACACTCACTGTCTACCACACACTGACACTCACTGCCTATCACACACTGACACTCACTGTATACCACACACTGACACTCACTGTATACCACACACTGACACTCACTGTCTACCACACACTGACACTCACTGTATACCATACACTGACACTCACTGTATACCACACTCTGACACACACTGTATACCACAGACTGACACTCACTGTCTATCACACACTGACACTCACTGTATACCACACACGGACACTCACTGTATATCACACACTGACAGTCACTGTCTATCACACACTGTCACTCACTGTCTACCTCACACTGAAACACACTGTATACCATACACTGACACTCACTGTATACCACACACTGACACACACTGTATACCACAGACTGACACTCACTGTCTACTACACACTGACACACACTGTCTATCACACACTGACACACACTGTCTTTCACACACTGACACTCACTGTCTACCACACACTGACACTCACTGTCTACCTCACACTAACACACACTGTATACCACACACTGACACTCACTGTATACCACACACTGACAATCACTGTATACCACACACAGAAACACACTGTATACCACACAATGACACTCGCTGTCTACCACACACTGACACACACTGTATACCACACACTGACACTCACTGTCTACCACACACTGACACTCACTCTCTACCACACACTGACACTCCCAGTCTACCACACACTGACACTCACTGTATACCACACACAGAAACACACTGTATACCAGACATGACACTCACTGTCTATCACACACTGACACTCACTGTATAGCACGCACTGCAACTCACTGTCTACCACAAACTGACACACACTGTATACCACACACTGACACTCACTGCCTACCACACACTGACACTCACTGTATACCACACACTGACACTCACTGTATACCACACACTGACGCACAATGTATACCACACACTGACACACATTGCCTATCCCACACTGACACTCACTGTCTATCACACTCTGACACTCACTGTCTACCTCACACTGACACGCACTGTATACCACACACTGACACTCACTGTCTATCACACACTGACACTCACTGTCTACCACAAACTGACACTCACTGTCAACCACACACTGACACGCACTGTCTACCACACACTGACACTCACTGTATACCACACACTGACACTCACTGTATACCACACACTGACACTCACTGTATAGCACACACTGACACTCACTGTCTGCCACACACTGACACTCACTGTATACCACACACTGAAACTCACTGTCTTACACACACTGACACACACTGCCTACCACACACTGCCACTCACTGTATACCACACACTGATACGCAATGTATACCGTACACTGACACACACAGTATACCACACAATGACACACACTGTCTATTTCACACTGACACTCACTGTCTACCACACACTGACACACACTGTATACCACACAATGACACTCACTGTCTATTTCACACTGACACTCACTGCCTATCACACACTGACACTCACTGTCTACCACACACTGACACTCACTGCCTATCACACACTGACACTCACTGTATACCACACAGTGACACTCACTGTATACCACACACTGACACTCACTGTCTACCACACACTGACACTCACTGTATACCATACACTGACACTCACTGTATACCACACTCTGACACACACTGTATACCACAGACTGACACTCACTGTCTATCACACACTGACACTCACTGTATACCACACACGGACACTCACTGTATATCACACACTGACAGTCACTGTCTATCACACACTGTCACTCACTGTCTACCTCACACTGAAACACACTGTATACCATACACTGACACTCACTGTATACCACACACTGACACACACTGTATACCACAGACTGACACTCACTGTCTACTACACACTGACACACACTGTCTATCACACACTGACACACACTGTCTTTCACACACTGACACTCACTGTCTACCACACACTGACACTCACTGTCTACCTCACACTAACACACACTGTATACCACACACTGACACTCACTGTATACCACACACTGACAATCACTGTATACCACACACAGAAACACACTGTATACCACACAATGACACTCGCTGTCTACCACACACTGACACACACTGTATACCACACACTGACACTCACTGTCTACCACACACTGACACTCACTCTCTACCACACACTGACACTCCCAGTCTACCACACACTGACACTCACTGTATACCACACACAGAAACACACTGTATACCAGACATGACACTCACTGTCTATCACACACTGACACTCACTGTATAGCACGCACTGCAACTCACTGTCTACCACAAACTGACACACACTGTATACCACACACTGACACTCACTGCCTACCACACACTGACACTCACTGTATACCACACACTGACACTCACTGTATACCACACACTGACGCACAATGTATACCACACACTGACACTCACTGTCTGCCACACACTGACACTCACTGTATACCACACACTGAAACTCACTGTCTTACACACACTGACACACACTGCCTACCACACACTGCCACTCACTGTATACCACACACTGATACGCAATGTATACCGTACACTGACACACACAGTATACCACACAATGACACACACTGTCTATTTCACACTGACACTCACTGTCTACCACACACTGACACACACTGTATACCACACAATGACACTCACTGTCTATTTCACACTGACACTCACTGCCTATCACACACTGACACTCACTGTCTACCACACACTGACACTCACTGCCTATCACACACTGACACTCACTGTATACCACACAGTGACACTCACTGTATACCACACACTGACACTCACTGTCTACCACACACTGACACTCACTGTATACCATACACTGACACTCACTGTATACCACACTCTGACACACACTGTATACCACAGACTGACACTCACTGTCTATCACACACTGACACTCACTGTATACCACACACGGACACTCACTGTATATCACACACTGACAGTCACTGTCTATCACACACTGTCACTCACTGTCTACCTCACACTGAAACACACTGTATACCATACACTGACACTCACTGTATACCACACACTGACACACACTGTATACCACAGACTGACACTCACTGTCTACTACACACTGACACACACTGTCTATCACACACTGACACACACTGTCTTTCACACACTGACACTCACTGTCTACCACACACTGACACTCACTGTCTACCTCACACTAACACACACTGTATACCACACACTGACACTCACTGTATACCACACACTGACAATCACTCTATACCACACACAGAAACACACTGTATACCACACAATGACACTCGCTGTCTACCACACACTGACACACACTGTATACCACACACTGACACTCAATTTATACGACACACTGACACTCACAGTATACCACAGACTGTCACTGGCTTGTCTACCACACACTGACACTCACTGTACACCACACACTGACACTCACTGTATACCACACACTGACACTCATTGTATACCACACACTGACACTCACTGTCTACCACACACTGACACTCACTGTCTTCCACACACTGACACTCACTGTCTACCTCACACTGACACTCACTGTCTTCCACACATTGACACTCACTGTCTACCATACACTGACACTCACTGTCTACCACATACTGACACTCACTGTATACCACACACTGTCTCACACTATATACCACACACTGACACTCACTGTCCACCACACACTGACACTCACTGTCCACCACACACTGACACTCATTGCCTATCACTCACTGACACTCACTGTCTACCACACACTGACACTTACTGTCTACCACAAACTGACACTTCTCTCTATCACACACTGACACTCACTGTCTATCACACTCTGACAATCACTTTCTAACACACACTGACACAAACTGTCTACCACACACTGACACACACTGACTACCACACACTGACACTCACTGTATACCACACACTGACACACACTGTATACCACACACTGACACTCACTGTATACCACACACTGACACACATTGCCTATCCCACACTGACACTCACTGTCTATCACACTCTGACACTCACTGTCTACCACACACTGACACTCACTGTCTACCAGAAACTGACACTCACTGTCAAACACACACTGACACGCACTGTCTACCACACACTGACACTCACTGTATACCACACACTGACACTCACTGTATACCACACACTGACACTCACTGTATAGCACACACTGACACTCACTGTCTGCCACACACTGACACTCACTGTATACCACACACTGAAACTCACTGTCTTACACACACTGACACACACTGCCTACCACACACTGCCACTCACTGTATACCACACACTGATACGCAATGTATACCATACACTGACACACACAGTATACCACACAATGACACACACTGTATACCACACACTGACACTCACTGTCTACCACACACTGACACACACTGTATACCACACAATGACACTCACTGTCTATTTCACACTGACACTCACTGCCTATCACACACTGACACTCACTGTCTACCACACACTGGCACTCACTGCCTATCACACACTGACACTCACTGTATACCACACACTGACACTCACTGTATACCACACACTGACACTCACTATCTACCACACACTGACAACTCACTGTATACCATACCCTGACACACACTGTATACCACACTCTGACACACACTGTATACCACAGACTGACACTCACTGTCTATCACACACTGACACTCACTGTATACCACACACGGACACTCACTGTATATCACACACTGACAGTCACTGTCTATCACACACTGTCACTCACTGTCTACCTCACACTGAAACACACTGTATACCATACACTGACACTCACTGTATACCACACACTGAGACACACTGTATACCACAGACTGACACTCACTGTCTACTACACACTGACACACACTGTCTATCACACACTGACACACACTGTCTTTCACACACTGACACTCACTGTCTACCACACACTGACACTCACTGTCTACCTCACACTAACACACACTGTATACCACACACTGACACTCACTGTATACCACACACTGACAAACACTGTATACCACAAATTGACACTCACTGTGTACCACACACTGACACTCACTGTCTACCACACACTGACACTCACTGTACACCACAAACTGACACACACTGTATACCACAAACTGACACTCACTGTATACCACACACTGACACTCACTGCCTACCACACACTGACTCTCAATGTATACCACACACTGGCACTCACTGTCTACCTCACACTAACACACACTGTATACCACACACTGACACTCACTGTATACCACACACTGACAAACACTGTATACCACAAATTGACACTCACTGCGTACCACACACTGACACTCACTGTATACCACAGACTGACACTCATTGTCTATCACACACTGACACTCACTGTATACCACACACGGACACTCACTGTATATCACACACTGACACTCACTGTCTATCACACACTGTCACTCACTGTCTACCTCACACTGAAACACACTGTATACCATACACTGACACTCACTGTTTACCACACACTGACACTCACTGTATACCACACACTGACACACACTGTATACCACAGACTGACACTCACTGTCTACTACACACTGACACTCAATGTCTTTCGCACACTGACACTCACTGTCTACCACACTCTGACACTCACTTTATAACACACACTGACACAAACTGTCTACCACACACTGACACACACTGACTACCACACACTGACACTCACTGTATACCACACACTGACACACACTGTATACCACACACTGACAGACATTGCCTATCCCACACTGACACTCACTGTCTATCACACTCTGACACTCACTTTCTAACACACACTGATACAAAATGTCTACCACACACTGACACACACTGACTACCACACACTGACACTCACTGTATACCACACACTGACACTCACTGTCTAGCACAAACTGACACTCACTCTCTACCACACACTGACACTCACTGTCTACCACACACAGACACTCACTGCCGATCACACACTGACACTCACTGTCTACCTCACACTGACACGCACTGTATACCACACACTGACACTCACTGTATACCACACACTGACACTCACTGTATACCACACACTGACACTCACTGTATAGCACACACTGACACTCACTGTCTGCCACACACTGACACTCACTGTATACCACACACTGAAACTCACTGTCTTACACACACTGACACACACTGCCTACCACACACTGCCACTCACTGTATACCACACACTGATACGCAATGTATACCGTACACTGACACACACAGTATACCACACAATGACACACACTGTCTATTTCACACTGACACTCACTGTCTACCACACACTGACACACACTGTATACCACACAATGACACTCACTGTCTATTTCACACTGACACTCACTGCCTATCACACACTGACACTCACTGTCTACCACACACTGACACTCACTGCCTATCACACACTGACACTCACTGTATACCACACAGTGACACTCACTGTATACCACACACTGACACTCACTGTCTACCACACACTGACACTCACTGTATACCATACACTGACACTCACTGTATACCACACTCTGACACACACTGTATACCACAGACTGACACTCACTGTCTATCACACACTGACACTCACTGTATACCACACACGGACACTCACTGTATATCACACACTGACAGTCACTGTCTATCACACACTGTCACTCACTGTCTACCTCACACTGAAACACACTGTATACCATACACTGACACTCACTGTATACCACACACTGACACACACTGTATACCACAGACTGACACTCACTGTCTACTACACACTGACACACACTGTCTATCACACACTGACACACACTGTCTTTCACACACTGACACTCACTGTCTACCACACACTGACACTCACTGTCTACCTCACACTAACACACACTGTATACCACACACTGACACTCACTGTATACCACACACTGACAATCACTCTATACCACACACAGAAACACACTGTATACCACACAATGACACTCGCTGTCTACCACACACTGACACACACTGTATACCACACACTGACACTCAATTTATACGACACACTGACACTCACAGTATACCACAGACTGTCACTGGCTTGTCTACCACACACTGACACTCACTGTACACCACACACTGACACTCACTGTATACCACACACTGACACTCATTGTATACCACACACTGACACTCACTGTCTACCACACACTGACACTCACTGTCTTCCACACACTGACACTCACTGTCTACCTCACACTGACACTCACTGTCTTCCACACATTGACACTCACTGTCTACCATACACTGACACTCACTGTCTACCACATACTGACACTCACTGTATACCACACACTGTCTCACACTATATACCACACACTGACACTCACTGTCCACCACACACTGACACTCACTGTCCACCACACACTGACACTCATTGCCTATCACTCACTGACACTCACTGTCTACCACACACTGACACTTACTGTCTACCACAAACTGACACTTCTCTCTATCACACACTGACACTCACTGTCTATCACACTCTGACACTCACTTTCTAACACACACTGACACAAACTGTCTACCACACACTGACACACACTGACTACCACACACTGACACTCACTGTATACCACACACTGACACACACTGTATACCACACACTGACACTCACTGTATACCACACACTGACACACATTGCCTATCCCACACTGACACTCACTGTCTATCACACTCTGACACTCACTGTCTACCTCACACTGACACGCACTGTATACCACACACTGACACTCACTGTCTATCACACACTGACACTCACTGTCTACCACACACTGACACTCACTGTCTACCAGAAACTGACACTCACTGTCAAACACACACTGACACGCACTGTCTACCACACACTGACACTCACTGTATACCACACACTGACACTCACTGTATACCACACACTGACACTCACTGTATAGCACACACTGACACTCACTGTCTGCCACACACTGACACTCACTGTATACCACACACTGAAACTCACTGTCTTACACACACTGACACACACTGCCTACCACACACTGCCACTCACTGTATACCACACACTGATACGCAATGTATACCATACACTGACACACACAGTATACCACACAATGACACACACTGTATACCACACACTGACACTCACTGTCTACCACACACTGACACACACTGTATACCACACAATGACACTCACTGTCTATTTCACACTGACACTCACTGCCTATCACACACTGACACTCACTGTCTACCACACACTGGCACTCACTGCCTATCACACACTGACACTCACTGTATACCACACACTGACACTCACTGTATACCACACACTGACACTCACTATCTACCACACACTGACAACTCACTGTATACCATACACTGACACACACTGTATACCACACTCTGACACACACTGTATACCACAGACTGACACTCACTGTCTATCACACACTGACACTCACTGTATACCACACACGGACACTCACTGTATATCACACACTGACAGTCACTGTCTATCACACACTGTCACTCACTGTCTACCTCACACTGAAACACACTGTATACCATACACTGACACTCACTGTATACCACACACTGAGACACACTGTATACCACAGACTGACACTCACTGTCTACTACACACTGACACACACTGTCTATCACACACTGACACACACTGTCTTTCACACACTGACACTCACTGTCTACCACACACTGACACTCACTGTCTACCTCACACTAACACACACTGTATACCACACACTGACACTCACTGTATACCACACACTGACAAACACTGTATACCACAAATTGACACTCACTGTGTACCACACACTGACACTCACTGTCTACCACACACTGACACTCACTGTACACCACAAACTGACACACACTGTATACCACAAACTGACACTCACTGTATACCACACACTGACACTCACTGCCTACCACACACTGACTCTCAATGTATACCACACACTGGCACTCACTGTCTACCTCACACTAACACACACTGTATACCACACACTGACACTCACTGTATACCACACACTGACAAACACTGTATACCACAAATTGACACTCACTGCGTACCACACACTGACACTCACTGTATACCACAGACTGACACTCATTGTCTATCACACACTGACACTCACTGTATACCACACACGGACACTCACTGTATATCACACACTGACACTCACTGTCTATCACACACTGTCACTCACTGTCTACCTCACACTGAAACACACTGTATACCATACACTGACACTCACTGTTTACCACACACTGACACTCACTGTATACCACACACTGACACACACTGTATACCACAGACTGACACTCACTGTCTACTACACACTGACACTCAATGTCTTTCGCACACTGACACTCACTGTCTACCACACTCTGACACTCACTTTATAACACACACTGACACAAACTGTCTACCACACACTGACACACACTGACTACCACACACTGACACTCACTGTATACCACACACTGACACACACTGTATACCACACACTGACAGACATTGCCTATCCCACACTGACACTCACTGTCTATCACACTCTGACACTCACTTTCTAACACACACTGATACAAAATGTCTACCACACACTGACACACACTGACTACCACACACTGACACTCACTGTATACCTCACACTGACACTCACTGTCTAGCACAAACTGACACTCACTCTCTACCACACACTGACACTCACTGTCTACCACACACAGACACTCACTGCCGATCACACACTGACACTCACTGTCTACCTCACACTGACACGCACTGTATACCACACACTGACACTCACTGTATACCACACACTGACACTCACTGTCTAGCACAAACTGACACTCACTCTCTACCACACACTGACACTCACTGTCTAACACACACAGACACTCACTGCCGATCACACACTGACACTCACTGTCTACCTCACACTGACACGCACTGTATACCACACACTGACACTCACTGTCCATTACACACTGACACTCACTGTCTACCACACACTGACACTCACTGTCTACCACAAACTGACACTCACTATCAACCACACACTGACACTCACAGTCTACCACACACTGACACTCACTGTATACCACACACTGACACTCACTGTGTACCACACACTGACACTCACTGTCTACCACACACTGACACTCACTGTATACCACACACTGACACACACTGTATACCACACACTGACAATCACTGTATACCACACACAGAAACACACTGTATACCACACAATGACACTCGCTGTCTACCACACACTGACACACACTGTATACCACACACTGACACTCACTGTACACCACACACTGACACACACTGTATACCACAAACTGACACTCACTGTGTACCACACACTGACACTCACTGTCTACCACACACTGACACTCACTTTATACCACACACTGACACACACTGTATACCACACACTGACAATCGCTGTATACCACACACAGAAACACACTGTATACCACACAATGACACTCGCTGTCTACCACACACTGACACACACTGTATACCACACACTGACACTCAATTTATATGACACACTGACACTCACAGTATACCACAGACTGACACTGACTGTCTACCACACACTGACACTCACTGTACACCACACACTGACACTCACTGTATACCACACACTGACACTCATTGTATACCACACACTGACACTCACTGTCTACCACACACTGACACTCACTGTCTTCCACACACTGACACTCACTGTCTACCTCACACTGACACTCACTGTCTTCCACACACTGACACTCACTGTCTACCATACACTGACACTCACTGTCTACCACATACTGACACTCACTGTATACCACACACTGTCTCACACTATATACCACACACTGACACTCACTGTCCACCACACACTGACACTCACTGTCCACCACACACTGACACTCATTGCCTATCACTCACTGACACTCACTGTCTACCACACACTGACACTTACTGTCTACCACAAACTGACACTTCTCTCTATCACACACTGACACTCACTGTCTATCACACTCTGACACTCACTTTCTAACACACACTGACACAAACTGTCTACCACACACTGACACACACTGACTACCACACACTGACACTCACTGTATACCACACACTGACACACACTGTATACCACACACTGACACACACTGTATACCACACACTGACACTCACTGTCTATCACACACTGACACTCACTGTATAGCACGCACTGCAACTCACTGTCTACCACAAACTGACACACACTGTATACCACACACTGACACACACTGCCTACCACACACTGACACTCACTGTATACCACACACTGACACTCACTGTATACCACACACTGACGCGCAATGTATACCACACACTGACACACATTGCCTATCCCACACTGACACTCACTGTCTATCACACTCTGACACTCACTTTCTAACACACACTGACACAAACTGTCTACCACACACTGACACACACTGACTACCACACACTGACACTCACTGTATACCACACACTGACACACACTGTATACCACACACTGACACACATTGTCTATCCCACACTGACACTCACTGTCTATCACACTCTGACACTCACTTTCTAACACACACTGACACAAAATGTCTACCACACACTGACACACACTGACTACCACACACTGACAATCACTGTATACCACACAATGACACTCACTGTCTAGCACAAACTGATACTCACTCTCTACCACACACAGACACTCACTGCCTATCACACACTGACACTCACTGTCTACCTCACACTGACACGCACTGTATACCACACACTGATACGCAATGTATACCATACACTGACACACACAGTATACCACACAATGACACACACTGTATACCACACACTGACACTCAGTGTCTACCACACACTGACACACACTGTATACCACCCACTGACACTCACTGTCTATTTCACACTGACACTCACTGCCTATCACACACTGACACTCACTGTCTACCACACACTGACACTCACTGCCTATCACACACTGACACTCACTGTATACCACACACTGACACTCACTGTATACCACACACTGACACTCACTGTCTACCACACACTGACACTCACTGTCTATCACACACTGACACTCACTGTATACCACACACGGACACTCACTGTATATCACACACTGACACTCACTGTCTACCACACACTGTCACTCACTGTCTACCTCACACTGAAACACACTGTATACCATACACTGACACTCACTGTATACCACACACTGACACACACTGTATACCACAGACTGACACTCACTGTCTACTACACACTGACACACACTGTCTATCACACACTGACACACACTGTCTTTCACACACTGACACTCACTGTCTACCACACACTGACACTCACTGTCTACCTCACACTAACACACACTGTATACCACACACTGACACTCACTGTATACCACACACTGACAAACACTGTATACCACAAATTGACACTCACTGTGTACCACACACTGACACTCACTGTCTACCACACACTGACACTCACTGTACACCACACAATGACACTCGCTGTCTACCACACACTGACACACACTGTATACCACACACTGACACTCAATTTATACGACACACTGACACTCACAGTATACCACAGACTGACACTGACTGTCTACCACACACTGACACTCACTGTACACCACACACTGACACTCACTGTATACCACACACTGACACTCATTGTATACCACACACTGACACTCACTGTCTACCACACACTGACACTCACTGCCGATCACACACTGACACTCACTGTCTACCTCACACTGACACGCACTGTATACCACACACTGACACTCACTGTATACCACACACTGACACTCACTGTCTAGCACAAACTGACACTCACTCTCTACCACACACTGACACTCACTGTCTAACACACACAGACACTCACTGCCGATCACACACTGACACTCACTGTCTACCTCACACTGACACGCACTGTATACCACACACTGACACTCACTGTCCATTACACACTGACACTCACTGTCTACCACACACTGACACTCACTGTCTACCACAAACTGACACTCACTATCAACCACACACTGACACTCACAGTCTACCACACACTGACACTCACTGTATACCACACACTGACACTCACTGTGTACCACACACTGACACTCACTGTCTACCACACACTGACACTCACTGTATACCACACACTGACACACACTGTATACCACACACTGACAATCACTGTATACCACACACAGAAACACACTGTATACCACACAATGACACTCGCTGTCTACCACACACTGACACACACTGTATACCACACACTGACACTCACTGTACACCACACACTGACACACACTGTATACCACAAACTGACACTCACTGTGTACCACACACTGACACTCACTGTCTACCACACACTGACACTCACTTTATACCACACACTGACACACACTGTATACCACACACTGACAATCGCTGTATACCACACACAGAAACACACTGTATACCACACAATGACACTCGCTGTCTACCACACACTGACACACACTGTATACCACACACTGACACTCAATTTATACGACACACTGACACTCACAGTATACCACAGACTGACACTGACTGTCTACCACACACTGACACTCACTGTACACCACACACTGACACTCACTGTATACCACACACTGACACTCATTGTATACCACACACTGACACTCACTGTCTACCACACACTGACACTCACTGTCTTCCACACACTGACACTCACTGTCTACCTCACACTGACACTCACTGTCTTCCACACACTGACACTCACTGTCTACCATACACTGACACTCACTGTCTACCACATACTGACACTCACTGTATACCACACACTGTCTCACACTATATACCACACACTGACACTCACTGTCCACCACACACTGACACTCACTGTCCACCACACACTGACACTCATTGCCTATCACTCACTGACACTCACTGTCTACCACACACTGACACTTACTGTCTACCACAAACTGACACTTCTCTCTATCACACACTGACACTCACTGTCTATCACACTCTGACACTCACTTTCTAACACACACTGACACAAACTGTCTACCACACACTGACACACACTGACTACCACACACTGACACTCACTGTATACCACACACTGACACACACTGTATACCACACACTGACACACACTGTATACCACACACTGACACTCACTGTCTATCACACACTGACACTCACTGTATAGCACGCACTGCAACTCACTGTCTACCACAAACTGACACACACTGTATACCACACACTGACACACACTGCCTACCACACACTGACACTCACTGTATACCACACACTGACACTCACTGTATACCACACACTGACGCGCAATGTATACCACACACTGACACACATTGCCTATCCCACACTGACACTCACTGTCTATCACACTCTGACACTCACTTTCTAACACACACTGACACAAACTGTCTACCACACACTGACACACACTGACTACCACACACTGACACTCACTGTATACCACACACTGACACACACTGTATACCACACACTGACACACATTGTCTATCCCACACTGACACTCACTGTCTATCACACTCTGACACTCACTTTCTAACACACACTGACACAAAATGTCTACCACACACTGACACACACTGACTACCACACACTGACAATCACTGTATACCACACAATGACACTCACTGTCTAGCACAAACTGATACTCACTCTCTACCACACACAGACACTCACTGCCTATCACACACTGACACTCACTGTCTACCTCACACTGACACGCACTGTATACCACACACTGATACGCAATGTATACCATACACTGACACACACAGTATACCACACAATGACACACACTGTATACCACACACTGACACTCAGTGTCTACCACACACTGACACACACTGTATACCACCCACTGACACTCACTGTCTATTTCACACTGACACTCACTGCCTATCACACACTGACACTCACTGTCTACCACACACTGACACTCACTGCCTATCACACACTGACACTCACTGTATACCACACACTGACACTCACTGTATACCACACACTGACACTCACTGTCTACCACACACTGACACTCACTGTCTATCACACACTGACACTCACTGTATACCACACACGGACACTCACTGTATATCACACACTGACACTCACTGTCTACCACACACTGTCACTCACTGTCTACCTCACACTGAAACACACTGTATACCATACACTGACACTCACTGTATACCACACACTGACACACACTGTATACCACAGACTGACACTCACTGTCTACTACACACTGACACACACTGTCTATCACACACTGACACACACTGTCTTTCACACACTGACACTCACTGTCTACCACACACTGACACTCACTGTCTACCTCACACTAACACACACTGTATACCACACACTGACACTCACTGTATACCACACACTGACAAACACTGTATACCACAAATTGACACTCACTGTGTACCACACACTGACACTCACTGTCTACCACACACTGACACTCACTGTACACCACACAATGACACTCGCTGTCTACCACACACTGACACACACTGTATACCACACACTGACACTCAATTTATACGACACACTGACACTCACAGTATACCACAGACTGACACTGACTGTCTACCACACACTGACACTCACTGTACACCACACACTGACACTCACTGTATACCACACACTGACACTCATTGTATACCACACACTGACACTCACTGTCTACCACACACTGACACTCACTGTCTTCCACACACTGACACTCACTGTCTACCTCACACTGACACTCACTGTCTTCCACACACTGACACTCACTGTCTACCATACACTGACACTCACTGTCTACCACATACTGACACTCACTGTATACCACACACTGTCTCACACTATATACCACACACTGACACTCACTGTCCACCACAGACTGACACTCACTGTCCACCACACACTGACACTCATTGCCTATCACTCACTGAAACTCACTGTCTACCACACACTGACACTTACTGTCTACCACAAACTGACACTTCTCTCTATCACACACTGACACTCACTGTCTATCACACTCTGACACTCACTTTCTAACACACACTGACACAAACTGTCTACCACACACTGACACACACTGACTACCACACACTGACACTCACTGTATACCACACACTGACACACATTGCCTATCCCACACTGACACTCACTGTCTATCACAATCTGACACTCACTTTTTAACACACACTGACACAAACTACCACACACTGACACACACTGACTACCACACACTGACACTCACTGTCTACCACACACTGACACTCACTCTCTACCACACACTGACACTCTCTGTCTACCACACACTGACACTCACTGTATACCACACACAGAAACACACTGTATACCAGACACTGACACTCACTGTCTATCACACACTGACACTCACTGTATAGCACGCACTGCAACTCACTGTCTACCACAAACTGACACACACTGTATACCACACACTGACACTCACTGCCTACCACACACTGACACTCACTGTATACCACACACTGACACTCACTGTATACCACACTCTGACGCACAATGTATACCACACACTGACACACATTGCCTATCCCACACTGACACTCACTGTCTATCACACTCTGACACTCACTTTCTAACTCACATTGACACAAACTGTCTACCACACACTGACACACACTGACTACCACACACTGACACTCACTGTATACCACACACTGACACACACTGTATACCACACACTGACACACATTGCCTATCCCACACTGACACTCACTGTCTATCACACTCTGACACTCACTTTCTAACACACACTGACACAAAATGTCTACCACACGCTGACACACACTGACTACCACACACTGACACTCACTGTATACCACACACTGACACTCACTGTCTAGCACAAACTGACACTCACTCTCTACCACACACAGACACTCACTGCCTATCACAAACTGACACTCACTGTCTACCTCACACTGACACGCACTGTATACCACACACTGACACTCACTGTCTATCACACACTGACACTCACTGTCTACCACACACTGACACTCACTGTCTACCACAAACTGACACACACTGCCTAGCACACACTGCCACTCACTGTATACCACACACTGATACGCAATGTATACCATACACTGACACACACTGTATACCACACACTGACACTCACTGTCTATTTCACACTGACACTCACTGCCTATCACACACTGACACTGACTGTGTACCACACACTGACACTCACTGCCTATCACACACTGACACTCACTGTATACCACACACTGACACTAACTGTATACAACACACTGACACTCACTGTCTACCACACACTGACACTCACTGTCTATCACACACTGACACTCACTGTATACCACACACGGACACTCACTGTATATCACACACTGACACTCACTGTCTATCACACACTGTCACTCACTGTCTACCTCACACTGAAACACACTGTATACCATACACTGACACTCACTGTATACCACACACTGACACACACTGTATACCACAGACTGACACTCACTGTCTACTACACACTGACACACACTGTCTATCACACACTGACACACACTGTCTTTCACAAACTGACACTCACTGTCTACCACACACTGACACTCACTGTCTACCTCACACTAACACACACTGTATACCACACACTGACACTCACTGTATACCACACACTGACAAACACTGTATACCACAAATTGACACTCACTGTGTACCACACACTGACACTCACTGTCTACCACACACTGACACTCACTGTACACCACACACTGACACACACTGTATACCACACACTGACACTCACTGTATACCACACACTGACACTCACTGCCTACCACACACTGACTCTCACTGTATACCACACACTGGCACTCACTGCCTACCACACACTGACACTCACTGTCTACCACACAGTGACACTCACTGTTTACCACACACTGACACTCACTGTATACCACACACTGACACACACTGTATACCACAGACTGACACTCACTGTCTACTACACACTGACACTCAATGTCTTTCGCACACTGACACTCACTGTCTACCACACTCTGACACTCACTTTATAACACACACTGACACAAACTGTCTACCACACACTGACACACACTGACTACCACACACTGACACTCACTGTATACCACACACTGACACACACTGTATACCACACACTGACACACATTGCCTATCCCACACTGACACTCACTGTCTATCACAATCTGACACTCACTTTCTAACA
This sequence comes from Isurus oxyrinchus, assembly GCA_026770705.1. Taxonomy (NCBI): domain Eukaryota; kingdom Metazoa; phylum Chordata; class Chondrichthyes; order Lamniformes; family Lamnidae; genus Isurus; species Isurus oxyrinchus. Next base: position 14,734,825 of record JANJGN010000034.1, read on the forward strand.
CACACTGATACAAAATGTCTACCGCACACTGACACACACTGACTACCACACACTGACACTCACTGTGTACCACACACTGACACTCACTGTCTAGCACAAACTGACACTTACTCTCTACCACACACTGACACTCACTGTCTACCACACACAGACACTCACTGCCTATCACACACTGACACTCACTGTCTACCTCACACTGACACGCACTGTATACCACACACTGATACTCACTGTCTATCACACACTGACACTCACTGTGTACCACACACTGACACTCACTGTCTACCACACACTGACACTCACTGTATACCACACACTGACACACACTGTATACCACACACTGACAATCACTGTATACCACACACAGAAACACACTGTATACCACACAATGACACTCGCTGTCTACCACACACTGACACACACTGTATACCACACACTGACACTCAATTTATACGACACACTGACACTCACAGTATACCACAGACTGACACTGACTGTCTACCACACACTGACACTCACTGTACACCACACACTGACACTCACTGTATACCACACACTGACACTCATTGTATACCACACACTGACACTCACTGTCTACCACACACTGACACTCACTGTCTTCCACACACTGACACTCACTGTCTACCTCACACTGACACTCACTGTCTTCCACACACTGACACTCACTGTCTACCATACACTGACACTCACTGTCTACCACATACTGACACTCACTGTATACCACACACTGTCTCACACTATATACCACACACTGACACTCACTGTCCACCACACACTGACACTCACTGTCCACCACACACTGACACTCATTGCCTATCACTCACTGACACTCACTGTCTACCACACACTGACACTTACTGTCTACCACAAACTGACACTTCTATCACACACTGACACTCAGTGTCTATCACACTCTGACACTCACTTTCTAACACACACTGACACAAACTGTCTACCACACACTGACACACACTGACTACCACACACTGACACTCACTGTATACCACACACTGACACACACTGTATACCACACACTGACACACACTGTATACCACACACTGACACTCACTGTCTATCACACACTGACACTCACTGTATAGCACGCACTGCAACTCACTGTCTACCACAAACTGACACACACTGTATACCACACACTGACACTCACTGCCTACCACACACTGACACTCACTGTATACCACACACTGACACTCACTGTATACCACACACTGACGCGCAATGTATACCACACACTGACACACATTGCCTATCCCACACTGACACTCACTGTCTATCACACTCTGACACTCACTTTCTAACACACACTGACACAAACTGTCTACCACACACTGACACACACTGACTACCACACACTGACACTCACTGTATACCACACACTGACACACACTGTATACCACACACTGACACACATTGTCTATCCCACACTGACACTCACTGTCTATCACACTCTGACACTCACTTTCTAACACACACTGACACAAAATGTCTACCACACACTGACACACACTGACTACCACACACTGACAATCACTGTATACCACACAATGATACTCACTGTCTAGCACAAACTGATACTCACTCTCTACCACACACAGACACTCACTGCCTATCACACACTGACACTCACTGTCTACCTCACACTGACACGCACTGTATACCACACACTGACACTCACTGTCTATCACACACTGACACTCACTGTCTACCACACACTGACACTCACTGACTACCACAAACTGACACACACTGCCTACCACACACTGCCACTCACTGTATACCACACACTGATACGCAATGTATACCATACACTGACACACACAGTATACCACACAATGACACACACTGTATACCACACACTGACACTCAGTGTCTACCACACACTGACACTCACTGTCTACCTCACACTAACACACACTGTATACCACACACTGACACTCACTGTATACCACACACTGACAAACACTGTATACCACAAATTGACACTCACTGTGTACCACACACTGACACTCACTGTCTACCACACACTGACACTCACTGTACACCACACACTGACACACACTGTATACCACAAACTGACACTCACTGTATACCACACACTGACACTCACTGCCTACCACACACTGACTCTCACTGTATACCACACACTGGCACTCACTGCCTACCACACACTGACACTCACTGTCTACCACACAGTGACACTCACTGTTTACCACACACTGACACTCACTGTATACCACACACTGACACACACTGTATACCACAGACTGACACTCACTGTCTACTACACACTGACACTCAATGTCTTTCGCACACTGACACTCACTGTCTACCACACTCTGACACTCACTTTATAACACACACTGACACAAACTGTCTACCACACACTGACACACACTGACTACCACACACTGACACTCACTGTATACCACACACTGACACACACTGTATACCACACACTGACACACATTGCCTATCCCACACTGACACTCACTGTCTATCACAATCTGACACTCACTTTCTAACACACACTGATACAAAATGTCTACCGCACACTGACACACACTGACTACCACACACTGACACTCACTGTGTTCCACACACTGACACTCACTGTCTAGCACAAACTGACACTTACTCTCTACCACACACTGACACTCACTGTCTACCACACACAGACACTCACTGCCTATCACACACTGACACTCACTGTCTACCTCACACTGACACGCACTGTATACCACACACTGATACTCACTGTCTATCACACACTGACACTCACTGTGTACCACACACTGACACTCACTGTCTACCACACACTGACACTCACTGTATACCACACACTGACACACACTGTATACCACACACTGACAATCACTGTATACCACACACAGAAACACACTGTATACCACACAATGACACTCGCTGTCTACCACACACTGACACACACTGTATACCACACACTGACACTCAATTTATACGACACACTGACACTCACAGTATACCACAGACTGACACTGACTGTCTACCACACACTGACACTCACTGTACACCACACACTGACACTCACTGTATACCACACACTGACACTCATTGTATACCACACACTGACACTCACTGTCTACCACACACTGACACTCACTGTCTTCCACACACTGACACTCACTGTCTACCTCACACTGACACTCACTGTCTTCCACACACTGACACTCACTGTCTACCATACACTGACACTCACTGTCTACCACATACTGACACTCACTGTATACCACACACTGTCTCACACTATATACCACACACTGACACTCACTGTCCACCACACACTGACACTCACTGTCCACCACACACTGACACTCATTGCCTATCACTCACTGACACTCACTGTCTACCACACACTGACACTTACTGTCTACCACAAACTGACACTTCTCTCTATCACACACTGACACTCAGTGTCTATCACACTCTGACACTCACTTTCTAACACACACTGACACAAACTGTCTACCACACACTGACACACACTGACTACCACACACTGACACTCACTGTATACCACACACTGACACACACTGTATACCACACACTGACACACACTGTATACCACACACTGACACTCACTGTCTATCACACACTGACACTCACTGTATAGCACGCACTGCAACTCACTGTCTACCACAAACTGACACACACTGTATACCACACACTGACACTCACTGCCTACCACACACTGACACTCACTGTATACCACACACTGACACTCACTGTATACCACACACTGACGCGCAATGTATACCACACACTGACACACATTGCCTATCCCACACTGACACTCACTGTCTATCACACTCTGACACTCACTTTCTAACACACACTGACACAAACTGTCTACCACACACTGACACACACTGACTACCACACACTGACACTCACTGTATACCACACACTGACACACACTGTATACCACACACTGACACACATTGTCTATCCCACACTGACACTCACTGTCTATCACACTCTGACACTCACTTTCTAACACACACTGACACAAAATGTCTACCACACACTGACACACACTGACTACCACACACTGACACTCACTGTATACCACACACTGACACACATTGCCTATCCCACACTGACACTCACTGTCTATCACAATCTGACACTCACTTTTTAACACACACTGACACAAACTACCACACACTGACACACACTGACTACCACACACTGACACTCACTGTCTACCACACACTGACACTCACTCTCTACCACACACTGACACTCTCTGTCTACCACACACTGACACTCACTGTATACCACACACAGAAACACACTGTATACCAGACACTGACACTCACTGTCTATCACATACTGACACTCACTGTATAGCACGCACTGCAACTCACTGTCTACCACAAACTGACACACACTGTATACCACACACTGACACTCACTGCCTACCACACACTGACACTCACTGTATACCACACACTGACACTCACTGTATACCACACACTGACGCACAATGTATACCACACACTGACACACATTGCCTATCCCACACTGACACTCACTGTCTATCACACTCTGACACTCACTTTCTAACTCACATTGACACAAACTGTCTACCACACACTGACACACACTGACTACCACACACTGACACTCACTGTATACCACACACTGACACACACTGTATACCACACACTGACACACATTGCCTATCCCACACTGACACTCACTGTCTATCACACTCTGACACTCACTTTCTAACACACACTGACACAAAATGTCTACCACACGCTGACACACACTGACTACCACACACTGACACTCACTGTATACCACACACTGACACTCACTGTCTAGCACAAACTGACACTCACTCTCTACCACACACAGACACTCACTGCCTATCACAAACTGACACTCACTGTCTACCTCACACTGACACGCACTGTATACCACACACTGACACTCACTGTCTATCACACACTGACACTCACTGTCTACCACACACTGACACTCACTGTCTACCACAAACTGACACACACTGCCTAGCACACACTGCCACTCACTGTATACCACACACTGATACGCAATGTATACCATACACTGACACACACAGTATACCACACAATGACACACACTGTATACCACACACTGACACTCACTGTCTACCACACACTGACACACACTGTATACCACACACTGACACTCACTGTCTATTTCACACTGACACTCACTGCCTATCACACACTGACACTCACTGTGTACCACACACTGACACTCACTGCCTATCACACACTGACACTCACTGTATACCACACACTGACACTAACTGTATACAACACACTGACACTCACTGTCTACCACACACTGACACTCACTGTCTATCACACACTGACACTCACTGTATACCACACACGGACACTCACTGTATATCACACACTGATACTCACTGTCTATCACACACTGTCACTCACTGTCTACCTCACACTGAAACACACTGTATACCATACACTGACACTCACTGTATACCACACACTGACACACACTGTATACCACAGACTGACACTCACTGTCTACTACACACTGACACACACTGTCTATCACACACTGACACACACTGTCTTTCACACACTGACACTCACTGTCTACCACACACTGACACTCACTGTCTACCTCACACTAACACACACTGTATACCACACACTGACACTCACTGTATACCACACACTGACAAACACTGTATACCACAAATTGACACTCACTGTGTACCACACACTGACACTCACTGTCTACCACACACTGACACTCACTGTACACCACACACTGACACACACTGTATACCACAAACTGACACTCACTGTATACCACACACTGACACTCACTGCCTACCACACACTGACTCTCACTGTATACCACACACTGGCACTCACTGCCTACCACACACTGACACTCACTGTCTACCACACAGTGACACTCACTGTTTACCACACACTGACACTCACTGTATACCACACACTGACACACACTGTATACCACAGACTGACACTCACTGTCTACTACACACTGACACTCAATGTCTTTCGCACACTGACACTCACTGTCTACCACACTCTGACACTCACTTTATAACACACACTGACACAAACTGTCTACCACACACTGACACACACTGACTACCACACACTGACACTCACTGTATACCACACACTGACACACACTGTATACCACACACTGACACACATTGCCTATCCCACACTGACACTCACTGTCTATCACAATCTGACACTCACTTTCTAAAACACACTGATACAAAATGTCTACCACACACTGACACACACTGACTACCACACACTGACACTCACTGTGTACCACACACTGACACTCACTGTCTAGCACAAACTGACACTTACTCTCTACCACACACTGACACTCACTGTCTACCACACACAGACACTCACTGCCTATCACACACTGACACTCACTGTCTACCTCACACTGACACGCACTGTATACCACACACTGATACTCACTGTCTATCACACACTGACACTCACTGTCTACCACACACTGACACTCACTGTCTACCACAAACTGACACTCACTATCAACCACACACTGACACTCACTGTCTACCACACACTGACACTCACTGTATACCACACACTGACACTCACTGTATACCACACACTGACACTCACTGTATAGCACACACTGACACTCACTGTCTGCCCACACTGACACTCACTGTATACCACACACTGACACTCACTGTCTACCACACACTCACACACACTGTCTACCACACACTGCCACTCACTGTATACCACACAGTGATACGCAATGTATATCATACACTGACACACACAGTATACCACACAATGACACACACTGTATACCACACACTGACACTCACTGTCTACCACACACTGACACACACTGTATACCACACACTGACACTCACTGTCTATTTCACACTGACACTCACTGCCTATCACACACTGACACTCACTGTCTACCACACACTGACACTCACTGCCTATCACACACTGACAATCACTGTATACCACACACTGACACTCACTGTCTAGCACATACTGACACTCACTGTCTATCACACACTGACACTCACGTTGTACCACACACTGACACTCACTGTATACCATACACTGACACTCACTGTATACCATACACTGACACACACTGTATACCACAGACTGACACTCACTGTCTACTACACACTGACACTCTCTGTCTATCACACACTGACACTCACTGTATGCCACACACGGACACTCACTGTACATCACACACTGACACACACTGTCTATCACACACTGTCTCTCACTGTCTACCTCACACTGAAACACACTGTATACCATACACTGACACTCACTGTATACCACACAATGACACACACTGTATACCACAGACTGACACTCACTGTCTACTACACACTGACACACACTGTCTATCACACACTGACACACACTGTCTTTCACACACTGACACTCACTGTCTACCTGACACTAACACACACTGCATACCACACACTGACACTCACTGTATACCATACACTGACAAACACTGTATACCACAAACTGACACTCACTGTGTACCACACACTGACACTCACTGTCTACCACACACTGACACTCACTGTACACCACACACTGACACACACTGTATACCACAAACTGACACTAACTGTATACAACACACTGACACTCACTGCCTACCACACACTGACTCTCACTGTATACCACACACTGGCACTTACTGCCTACCACACACTGACACTCACTCTCTACCACACAGTGACACTCACTGTTTACCACACACTGACACTCACTGTATACCACACACTGACCCACACTGTATACCACAGACTGACACTCACTGTCTACTACACACTGACACTCACTGTCTCTCGCACACTGACACTCACTGTACATCACACACTGACACACACTGTCTATCACACACTGTCACTCACTGTCTACCTCACACTGAAACACACTGTATACCATACACTGACACTCACTGTATACCACACACTGACACACACTGTATACCACAGACTGACACTCACTGTCTACTACACACTGACACACACTGTCTATCACACACTGACACACACTGTCTTTCACACACTGACACTCACTGTCTACCTGACACTAACACACACTGTATACCACACACTGACACTCACTGTATACCACACACTGACAAACACTGTATACCACAAACTGACACTCACTGTGTACCACACACTGACACTCACTGTCTACCACACACTGACACTCACTGTATACCACACACTGACAAACACTGTATACCACAAACTGACACTCACTGTGTACCACACACTGACACTCACTGCCTACCACACACTGACTCTCACTGTATACCACACACTGGCACTGACTGCCTACCACACACTGACACTCACTGTCTACCACACAGTGACACTCACTGTTTACCACACACTGACACTCACGTTATACCACACACTGACACACACTGTATACCACAGACTGACACTCACTGTCTACTACACACTGACACTCACTGTCTCTCGCACACTGACACTCACTGTCTACCACACTCTGACACGCACTTTCTAACACACACTGACACAAACTGTCTACCACACACTGACACACACTGACTACCACACACTGACACTCACTGTATACCACACACTGACACACACTGTATACCACACACTGACACACATTGCCTATCCCACACAGACACTCACTGTCTATCACACTCTGACACTCACTTTCTAACACACACTGACACAAAATGTCTACCACACACTGACACACACTGACTACCACACACTGACACTCAATGTATACCACACACTGACACTCACTGTCTATCACAAACTGACACTCACTCTCTACCACACACTGACACTTACTGTCTACCACACACAAACACTCACTGCCTATCACACACTGACACTCACTGTCTACCTCACACTGACACGCACTCTTTACCACACACTGACACTCACTGTCTATCGCACACTGACACTCACTGTCTACCACACACTGACACACACTGTCTACCACAAACTGACACTCACTGTCAACCACACACTGACACTCACTGTCTACCACACACTGACACTCACTGTATACCACACACTGACACTCACTGTATACCACACACTGACACTCACTGTATAGTACACACTGACACTCACTGTCTGCCACACACTGACACTCACTGTATACCACACACTGACACTCACTGTCTACCACACACTGACACACACTGCCTACCACACACTGCCACTCACTGTATACCACACACTGATACGCAATGTATACCATACACTGACACACACAGTATACCACACAATGACACTCACTGTATACCACACACTGACACTCACTGTCTACCACACACTGACACACACTTTATACCACACACTGACACTCACTGTCTATTTCACACTGACACTCACTGCCTATCACACACTGACACTCACTGTCTACCACACACTGACACTCACTGCCTATCACACACTGACACTCACTGTATACCACACACTGACACTCACTGTATACCACACACTGACACTCACTGTCTATCACATACTGACACTCACTGTCTATCACACACTGACACTCACTGTCTACCACACACTGACACTCACTGTATACCATACACTGACACTCACTGTATACCACACACTGACACACACTGTATACCACAGACTGACACTCACTGTCTACTACACACTGACACTCACTGTCTATCACACACTTACACTCACTGTATACCACACACGGACACTCACTGTATATCACACACTGACACTCACTGTCTATCACACACTGTCACTCACTGTCTACCTCACACTGAAACACACTGTATACCATACACTGACACTCACTATATACCACACACTGACACACACTGTATACCACAGACTGACACTCACTGTCTACTACACACTGACACACACTGTCTATCACACACTGACACACACTGTCTTTCACACACTGACACTCACTGTCTACCACACACTGACACACACTGTCTACCTCACACTAACACACACTGTATGCCACACACTGACACTCACTGTATACCATTCACTGACAAACACTGTATACCACAAACTGACACTCACTGTGTACCACACACTGACACTCACTGTCTACCACACACTGACACTCACTGTCTACCACACACTGCCACTCACTGTATACCACACAGTGATACGCAATGTATATCATACACTGACACACACAGTATACCACACAATGACACACACTGTATACCACACACTGACACTCACTGTCTACCACACACTGACACACACTGTATACCACACACTGACACTCACTGTCTATTTCACACTGACACTCACTGCCTATCACACACTGACACTCACTGTCTACCACACACTGACACTCACTGCCTATCACACACTGACAATCACTGTATACCACACACTGACACTCACTGTCTAGCACATACTGACACTCACTGTCTATCACACACTGACACTCACGTTGTACCACACACTGACACTCACTGTATACCATACACTGACACTCACTGTATACCATACACTGACACACACTGTATACCACAGACTGACACTCACTGTCTACTACACACTGACACTCTCTGTCTATCACACACTGACACTCACTGTATGCCACACACGGACACTCACTGTACATCACACACTGACACACACTGTCTATCACACACTGTCTCTCACTGTCTATCTCACACTGAAACACACTGTATACCATACACTGACACTCACTGTATACCACACACTGACACACACTGTATACCACAGACTGACACTCACTGTCTACTACACACTGACACACACTGTCTATCACACACTGACACACACTGTCTTTCACACACTGACACTCACTGTCTACCTGACACTAACACACACTGTATACCACACACTGACACTCACTGTAAACCATACACTGACAAACACTGTATACCACAAACTGACACTCACTGTGTACCACACACTGACACTCACTGTCTACCACACACTGACACTCACTGTATACCACACACTGACACACACTGTATACCACAAACTGACACTAACTGTATACAACACACTGACACTCACTGCCTACCACACACTGACTCTCACTGTATACCACACACTGGCACTTACTGCCTACCACACACTGACACTCACTGTCTACCACACAGTGACACTCACTGTTTACCACACACTGACACTCACTGTATACCACACACTGACCCACACTGTATACCACAGACTGACACTCACTGTCTACTACACACTGACACTCACTGTCTCTCGCACACTGACACTCACTGTACATCACACACTGACACTCACTGTCTACCTGACACTAACACACACTGTATACCACACACTGACACTCACTGTATACCACACACTGACAAACACTGTAAACCACAAACTGACACTCACTGTGTACCACACACTGACACTCACTGTCTACCACACACTGACACTCACTGTATACCACACACTGACGCACACTGTATACCACAAACTGACACTCACTGGATACCACACACTGACACTCACTGCCTACCACACACTGACTCTCACTGTATACCACACACTGGCACTGACTGCCTACCACACACTGACACTCACTGTCTACCACACAGTGACACTCACTGTTTACCACACACTGACACTCACTGTATACCACACACTGACACACACTGTATACCACAGACTGACACTCACTGTCTACTACACACTGACACTCACTGTCTCTCGCACACTGACACTCACTGTCTACCACACTCTGACACGCACTTTCTAACACACACTGACACAAACTGTCTACCACACACTGACACACACTGACTACCACACACTGACACTCACTGTATACCACACACTGACACACACTGTATACCACACACTGACACACATTGCCTATCCCACACAGACACTCACTGTCTATCACACTCTGACACTCCCTTTCTAACACACACAGACACAAAATGTCTACCACACACTGACACACACTGACTACCACACACTGACACTCAATGTATACCACACACTGACACTCACTGTCTATCACAAACTGACACTCACTCTCTACCACACACTGACACTTACTGTCTACCACACACAAACACTCACTGCCTATCACACACTGACACTCACTGTCTACCTCACACTGACACGCACTCTTTACCACACACTGACACTCACTGTCTATCGCACACTGACACTCACTGTCTACCACACACTGACACTCACTGTCTACCACAAACTGACACTCACTGTCAACCACACACTGACACTCACTGTCTACCACACACTGACACTCACTGTATACCACACACTGACACTCACTGTATACCACACACTGACACTCACTGTATAGTACACACTGACACTCACTGTCTGCCACACACTGACACTCACTGTATACCACACACTGACACTCACTGTCTACCACACACTGACACACACTGCCTACCACACACTGCCACTCACTGTATACCACACACTGATACGCAATGTATACCATACACTGACACACACAGTATACCACACAATGACACTCACTGTATACCACACACTGACACTCACTGTCTACCACACACTGACACACACTTTATACCACACACTGACACTCACTGTCTATTTCACACTGACACTCACTGCCTATCACACACTGACACTCACTGTCTACCACACACTGACACTCACTGCCTATCACACACTGGCACTCACTGTATACCACACACTGACACTCACTGTATACCACACACTGACACTCACTGTCTATCACATACTGACACTCACTGTCTATCACACACTGACACTCACTGTCTACCACACACTGACACTCACTGTATACCATACACTGACACTCACTGTATACCACACACTGACACACACTGTATACCACAGACTGACACTCACTGTCTACTACACACTGACACTCACTGTCTATCACACACTGACACTCACTGTATACCACACACGGACACTCACTGTATATCACACACTGACACTCACTGTCTATCACACACTGTCACTCACTGTCTACCTCACACTGAAACACACTGTATACCATACACTGACACTCACTATATACCACACACTGACACACACTGTATACCACAGACTGACACTCACTGTCTACTACACACTGACACACACTGTCTATCACACACTGACACACACTGTCTTTCACACACTGACACTCACTGTCTACCACACACTGACACACACTGTCTACCTCACACTAACACACACTGTATGCCACACACTGACACTCACTGTATACCATTCACTGACAAACACTGTATACCACAAACTGACACTCACTGTGTACCACACACTGACACTCACTGTCTACCACACACTGACACTCACTGTATACCACACACTGTCACACACTGTATACCACAAACTGACACTCACTGTATACCACACACTGACACTCACTGCCTACCACACACTGACTCTCACTGTATACCACACACTGGCACTCACTGCCTACCACACACCGACACTCACTGTCTACCACACAGTGACACTCACTGTTTACCACACACTGACACTCACTGTATACCACACACTGACACACACTGTATACCACAGACTGACACTCACTGTCTACTACACACTGACACTCACTGTCTTTCGCACACTGACACTCACTGTCTACCACACACTGACACTCACTGTCTACCTCACACTGACACACACTGTATACCTCACACTGACACCCACTATATACCACACACTGACAGACACTGCACACCACAAACTGACACTCACTGTGTACCACATACTGACACTCACTGTCTACCACACAGTGACACTCATTGTATACCACACACTGACACACACTGTATACCACACACTGACACACACTGTATACCACACACTGACATTCACTGTATACTACACACTGACACTCACTGCCTACCACACACTGACACTCACTGTATACCACACACTGACACTCACTGTCTACCACACACTGACACTCACTGTATACCACACACTGACACTCACTGTATACCACACACTGGCACTCACTGTATACCACACACTGACACTCACTGTATACCACACACTGACACTCACAGTCTACCACATACTGACACTCACTGTATACCACACACTGACACTCACTGTCTACCACACACTGACACTCACTGTATAACATACACTGACACACACTGTATACCACACACAGACACACACTGTATACCACACACTGACACTCACTGTCTACCACACACTGACACTCACTGTATACCACACACTGACACTCACTGTATACCACACACTGACACTCACTGTATAGTACACACTGACACTCACTGTCTGCCACACACTGACACTCACTGTATACCACACACTGACACTCACTGTCTACCACACACTGACACACACTGCCTACCACACACTGCCACTCACTGTATACCACACACTGATACGCAATGTATACCATACACTGACACACACAGTATACCACACAATGACACTCACTGTATACCACACACTGACACTCACTGTCTACCACACACTGACACACACTGTATACCACACACTGACACTCACTGTCTATTTCACACTGACACTCACTGCCTATCACACACTGACACTCACTGTCTACCACACACTGACACTCACTGCCTATCACACAATGACACTCACTGTATACCACACACTGACACTCACTGTATACCACACACTGACACTCACTGTCTATCACATACTGACACTCACTGTCTATCACACACTGACACTCACTGTCTACCACATACTGACACTCACTGTATACCATACACTGACACTCACTGTATACCACACACTGACACACACTGTATACCACAGACTGACACTCACTGTCTACTACACACTGACACTCACTGTCTATCACACACTGACACTCACTGTATACCACACACGGACACTCACTGTATATCACACACTGACACTCACTGTCTATCACACACTGTCACTCACTGTCTACCTCACACTGAAACACACTGTATACCATACACTGACACTCACTATATACCACACACTGACACACACTGTATACCACAGACTGACACTCACTGTCTACTACACACTGACACACACTGTCTATCACACACTGACACACACTGTCTTTCACACACTGACACTCACTGTCTACCACACACTGACACACACTGTCTACCTCACACTAACACACACTGTATGCCACACACTGACACTCACTGTATACCATTCACTGACAAACACTGTATACCACAAACTGACACTCACTGTGTACCACACACTGACACTCACTGTCTACCACACACTGACACTCACTGTATACCACACACTGACACACACTGTATCCCACAAACTGACACTCACTGTATACCACACACTGACACTCACTGCCTACCACACACTGACTCTCACTGTATACCACACACTGGCACTCACTGCCTACCACACACTGACACTCACTGTCTACCACACAATGACACTCACTGTTTACCACACACTGACACTCACTGTATACCACACACTGACACACACTGTATACCACAGACTGACACTCACTGTCTACTACACACTGACACTCACTGTCTTTCGCACACTGACACTCACTGTCTACCACACACTGACACTCACTGTCTACCTCACACTGACACACACTGTATACCACACACTGACAGACACTGCACACCACAAACTGACACTCACTGTGTACCACATACTGACACTCACTGTCTACCACACAGTGACACTCATTGTATACCACACACTGACACACACTGTATACCACACACTGACACACACTGTATACCACACACTGACATTCACTGTATACTACACACAGACACTCACTGCCTACCACACACTGACACTCACTGTATACCACACACTGACACTCACTGTCTACCACACACTGACACTCACTGTATACCACACACTGACACTCACTGTATACCACACACTGGCACTCACTGTATACCACACTCTGACACTCACTGTATACCACACACTGACACTCACAGTCTACCACACACTGACACTCACTGTATACCACACACTGACACTCACTGTCTACCACACACTGACACTCACTGTATAACATACACTGACACACACTGTATACCACACACAGACACACACTCTCTACCACACACTGACACACACTGACACTCACTGTCTACCACACACTGACACTCACTGTATACCACAGTTTGACCCACACTGTATACAACACACTGACACACACTGACACTCACTGTCTACCACACACTGTCTACCATACACTGTTACACACTTTATACCGCACAATGACACACACTGTCTATCACACACTGACACTCATTGTCTATCACACACTGACACTCACTGTATACCACACACTGACAATCACTGTATACCACACACTGACACACACTGTATACCACACCCTGACACACGCTGTATACCACACACTGACACTCACTGTCTACCACACACTGACACTCACAGTATACCACACACTGACACTCACTGTCTACCACACACTAACACTCACTATCTACCACACACTGACACACACTTTATACCACACAATGACACTCACTGCCTTCCACCAAGTGACACACACTGTATACTACACACTGACGCACAATGTATACCACACAATGACACTCACTTTATACCATACACTGACACTGACTGTCTACCACACACTGACACTCACTGTATACCACACACTGACACTCACTCTCAACCACACACTGGCACACATTGCCTATCACACACTGACACTCGCTGCCTAACACACTGACACTCACTGTCTACCACACACTGACACTCACTGCCTATCACACACTGACACTGACTGTATACCACACACTGACACTCACTGTCTATCACACAGTGACACTCACTGTCTATCACACATTGACACTCACTGTCTACCACAAACTGACACACTGTATACCATACACTGATACTCACTGTATACCACAGACTGACACAAACTGTATACCACAGACTGACACGCACTGTCTACTACACACTGACACTCACTGTCTATCACACACTGACACTCACTGTATACCACACACAGACACTCACTGTCTATCACACACTGACACTCACTGTCTATCACACACTGACACTCACTGTCTACCTCACACTGACACACACTGTATACCAAACACTGACACTCACTGTATACGAAACACTGACACACACTGTATACCACACACTGACACTCACTGTATACCACACACTGACACTGACTGCCTACCACACACTGACACTCCCTGCCTACCACACACTGACACTCACTGTCTACCACACACTGACACTCACTGTCTACCACACACTGACACTCACTGTATAACATACACTGACACACACTGTATACCACACACAGACACACACTCTCTACCACACACTGACACACACTGACACTCACTGTCTACCACACACTGAAAAACACTGTCTACCACAGACTGAAACTCACTGTCTACCTCACACTGACACACAATGTATACCAAACACTGACACTCACTGTATACCACACACTGACTCACACTGTATACCACAGACTGACACTCACTGTCTACTACACACTGACACTCACTGTCTTTCGCACACTGACACTCACTGTCTACCACACACTGACACTCACTGCCTATCACACTCTGACACTCACTGTAAACCACACACTGACACTCACTGTATACCACACACTGACACTCACTGTCTATCACATACTGACACTCACTGTCTATCACACACTGACACTCACTGTCTACCACACACTGACACTCACTGTATACCAAACACTGACACTCACTGTATACCACACACTGACACACACTGTATACCACAGACTGACACTCACTGTCTACTACACACTGACACTCACTGTCTATCACACACTGACACTCACTGTATACCACACACGGACACTCACTGTATATCACACACTGACACTCACTGTCTATCACACACTGTCACTCACTGTCTACCTCACACTGAAACACACTGTATACCATACACTGACACTCACTGTATACCACACACTGACACACACTGTATACCACAGACTGACACTCACTGTCTACTACACACTGACACACACTGTCTATCACACACTGACACACACTGTCTTTCACACACTGACACTCACTGTCTACCACACACTGACACACACTGTCTACCTCACACTAACACACACTGTATGCCACACACTGACACTCACTGTATACCATTCACTGACAAACACTGTATACCACAAACTGACACTCACTGTGTACCACACACTGACACTCACTGTCTACCACACACTGACACTCACTGTATACCACACACTGACACACACTGTATACCACAAACTGACACTCACTGTATACCACACACTGACACTCACTGCCTACCACACATTGACTCTCACTGTATACCACACACTGACTCTCACTGCCTACCACACACTGACACTCACTGTCTACCACACAGTGACACTCACTGTTTACCACACGCTGACACTCACTGTATACCACACACTGACACACACTGTATACCACAGACTGACACTCACTGTCTACTACACACTGACACTCACTGTCTTTCGCACACTGACGCTCACTGTCTACCACACACTGACACTCACTGTCTACCTCACACTGACACACACTGTATACCACACACTGACACCCAATATATACCACACACTGACAGACACTGCACACCACAAACTGACACTCAGTGTGTACCACATACTGACACTCACTGTCTACCACACAGTGACACTCATTGTATACCACACACTGACACACACTGTATACCACACACTGACACACACTGTATACCACACACTGACATTCACTGTATACCACACACTGACACTCACTGTATACCACACACTGACACTCACTGTCTATCACATACTGACACTCACTGTCTTTCACACACTGACACTCACTGTCTACCACACACTGACACTCACTGTATACCATACACTGACACTCACTGTATACCACACACTGACACACACTGTATACCACAGACTGACACTCACTGTCTACTACACACTGACACTCACTGTCTATAACACACTGACACTCACTGTATACCACACACGGACACTCACTGTATATCACACACTGACACTCACTGTCTACCTCACACTGAAACACACTGTATACCATACACTGACACTCACTGTATACCACACACTGACACACACTGTATACCACAGACTGACACTCACTGTCTACTACACACTGACACACACTGTCTATCACACACTGACACACACTGTCTTTCACACACTGACACTCACTGTCTCCCACACACTGACACACACTGTCTACCTCACACTAACACACACTGTATGCCACACACTGACACTCACTGTATACCATTCACTGACAAACACTGTATACCACAAACTGACACTCACTGTGTACCACACACTGACACTCACTGTCTACCACACACTGACACTCACTGTATACCACACACTGTCACACACTGTATACCACAAACTGACACTCACTGTATACCACACACTGACACTCACTGCCTACCACACACTGACTCTCACTGTATACCACACACTGGCACTCACTGCCTACCACACACTGACACTCACTGTCTACCACACAGTGACACTCACTGTTTACCACACACTGACACTCACTGTATACCACACACTGACACACACAGTATACCACAGACTGACACTCACTGTCTACTACACACTGACACTCACTGTCTTTCGCACACTGACACTCACTGTCTACCACACACTGACACTCACTGTCTACCTCACACTGACACACACTGTATACCACACACTGACACCCACTATATACCACACACTGACAGACACTGCACACAACAAACTGACACTCACTGTGTACCACATACTGACACTCACTGTCTACCACACAGTGACACTCATTGTATACCACACACTGACACACACTGTATACCACACACTGACACACACTGTATACCACACACTGACAGTCACTGTATACTACACACTGACACTCACTGCCTACCACACACTGACACTCACTGTATACCACACACTGACACACACTGTATACCACACACTGACAATCACTGTATACCACACACAGAAACACACTGTATACCACACAATGACACTCGCTGTCTACCACACACTGACACACACTGTATACCACACACTGACACTCACAGTCTACCACACACTGACACTCACTGTATACCACACACTGACACTCACTGTCTACCACACACTGACACTCACTGTATAACATACACTGACACACACTGTATACCACACACAGACACACACTCTCTACCACACACTGACACTCACTGTCTACCACACACTGACACTCACTGTATACCACAGTTTGACCCACACTGTATACAACACACTGACACTCACTGTCTACCATACACTGTCTACCATACACTGTTACACACTTTATACCGCACAATGACACACACTGTCTACCACACACTGACACTCATTGTCTATCACACACTGACACTCACTGTATACCACACACTGACAATCACTGTATACCACACACTGACACACTCTGTATACCACACCCTGACACACGCTGTATACCACACACTGACACTCACTGTCTACCACACACTGACACTCACAGTATACCACACACTGACACTCACTGTCTACCACACACTAACACTCACTATCTACCACACACTGACACACACTTTATACCACACAATGACACTCACTGCCTTCCACCAAGTGACACACACTGTATACTACACACTGACGCACAATGTATACCACACAATGACACTCACTTTATACCATACACTGACACTGACTGTCTACCACACACTGACACTCACTGCCTATCACACACTGACACTCACTGTCTATCACACATTGACACTCACTGTCTACCACACACTGACACACTGTATACCATACACTGATACTCACTGTATACCACAGACTGACACAAACTGTATACCACAGACTGACACGCACTGTCTACTACACACTGACACTCACTGTCTATAACACACTGACACTCACTGTATACCACACACAGACACTCACTGTCTATCACACACTGACACTCACTGTCTATCAGACACTGACACTCACTGTCTACCTCACACTGACACACACTGTATACCAAACACTGACACTCACTGTATACGAAACACTGACACACACTGTATAAAACACAGTGACACTCACTGTATACCACACACTGACACTGACTGCCTACCACACACTGACACTCACTGCCTACCACACACTGACACTCACTGTCTACCACACACTGACACTCACTGTCTACCACACACTGACACTCACTGTATAACATACACTGACACACACTGTATACCACACACAGACACACACTCTCTACCACACACTGACACACACTGACACTCACTGTCTACCACACACTGACACTCACTGCCCACCTCACACTGAAAAACACTGTCTACCACAGACTGAAACTCACTGTCTATCACACACTGACACTCACTGTCTATCACACACTGACACTCACTGTCTACCTCACACTGACACACACTGTATACCAAACACTGACACTCACTGTATACCACACACTGACACACACTGTATACCACAGACTGACACTCACTGTCTACTACACACTGACACTCACTGTCTTTCGCACACTGACACTCACTGTCTACCACACTCTGACACTCACTTTCTAACACACACTGACACAAACTGTCTACCACACACTGACACACACTGACTACCACACACTGACACTCACTGTATACCACACACTGACACACACTGTATACCACACACTGACACACATTGCCTATCCCACACTGACACTCACTGTCTATCACACTCTGACACTCACTTTCTAACACACACTGACACAAAATGTCTACCACACACTGACACACACTGACTACCACACACTGACACTCAATGTATACCACACACTGACACTCACTGTCTAGCACAAACTGACACTCACTCTCTACCACACACTGACACTCACTGCCTATCACACACTGACACTCACTGTCTACCTCACACTGACACGCACTGTATACCACACACTGACACTCACTGTCTATCACACACTGACACTCACTGTCTACCACACACTGACACTCACTGTATACCACACACTGACACTCACTGTATACCACACTCTGACACTCACTGTATAGTACACACTGAGACTCACTGTCTGCCACACACTGACACTCACTGTATACCACACACTGACACTCACTGTCTACCACACACTGCCACTCACTGTATACCACACACTGATACGCAATGTATACCATACACTGACACACACAGTATACCACACAATGACACACACTGTATACCACACACTGACACTCACTGTCTACCACACACTGACACTCACTGTCTATTTCACACTGACAATCACTGCCTATCACACACTGACACTCACTGTCTACCACACACTGACACTCACTGCCTATCACACACTGACACTCACTGTATACCACACACTGACACTCACTGTATACCACACACTGACACTCACTGTCTATCACATACTGACACTCACTGTCTTTCACACACTGACACTCACTGTCTACCACACACTGACACTCACTGTATACCATACACTGACACTCACTGTATACCACACACTGACACACACTGTATACCACAGACTGACACTCACTGTCTACTACACACTGACACTCACTGTCTATCACACACTGACACACACTGTATACCACACACGGACACTCACTGTATATCACACACTGACACTCACTGTCTACCTCACACTGAAACACACTGTATACCATACACTGACACTCACTGTATACCACACACTGACACACACTGTATACCACAGACTGACACTCACTGTCTACTACACACTGACACACACTGTCTATCACACACTGACACACACTGTCTTTCACACACTGACACTCACTGTCTACCACACACTGACACACACTGTCTACCTCACACTAACACACACTGTATGCCACACACTGACACTCACTGTATACCATTCACTGACAAACACTGTATACCACAAACTGACACTCACTGTGTACCACACACTGACACTCACTGTCTACCACACACTGACACTCACTGTATACCACACACTGTCACACACTGTATACCACAAACTGACACTCACTGTATACCACACACTGACACTCACTGCCTACCACACACTGACTCTCACTGTATACCACACACTGGCACTCACTGCCTACCGCACACTGACACTCACTGTCTACCACACAGTGACACTCACTGTTTACCACACACTGACACTCACTGTATACCACACACTGACACACACTGTATACCACAGACTGACACTCACTGTCTACTACACACTGACACTCACTGTCTTTCGCACACTGACACTCACTGTCTACCACACACTGACACTCACTGTCTACCTCACACTGACACACACTGTATACCACACACTGACACCCACTATATACCACACACTGACAGACACTGCACACCACAAACTGACACTCACTGTGTACCACATACTGACACTCACTGTCTACCACACAGTGACACTCATTGTATACCACACACTGACACACACTGTATACCACACACTGACACACACTGTATACCACACACTGACACTCACTGTATACTACACACTGACACTCACTGCCTACCACACACTGACACTCACTGTATACCACACACTGACACTCACTGTATACCACGCACTGGCACTCACTGTATACCACACACTGACACTCACTGTATACCACACACTGACACTCACTGTATACCACAGTTTGACCCACACTGCATACAACACACTGACACACACTGACACTCACTGTCTACCACACACTGTCTACCATACACTGTTACACACTTTATACCGCACAATGACACACACTGTCTACCACACACTGACACTCATTGTCTATCACACACTGACACTCACTGTATACCACACACTGACAATCACTGTATACCACACACTGACACACTCTGTATACCACACCCTGACACACGCTGTATACCACACACTGACACTCACTGTCTACCACACACTGACACTCACTGTATACCACACACTGACAATCACTGTCTACCACACACTAACACTCACTATCTACCACACACTGACACACACTTTATACCACACAATGACACTCACTGCCTTCCACCAAGTGACACACACTGTATACTACAAACTGACGCACAATATATACCACACAATGACACTCACTTTATACCATACACTGACACTGACTGTCTACCACACACTGACACTCACTGTATACCACACACTGACACTCACTCTCAACCACACACTGGCACACATTGCCTATCACACACTGACACTCGCTGCCTAACACACTGACACTCACTGTCTACCACACACTGACACTCACTGCCTATCACACACTGACACTCACTGTATACCACAGACTGACACTCACTGTCTATCACACACTGACACTCACTGTCTATCACACATTGACACTCACTGTCTACCACACACTGACACACTGTATACCATACACTGATACTCACTGTATACCACAGACTGACACAAACTGTATACCACAGACTGACACGCACTGTCTACTACACACTGACACTCACTGTCTATCACACACTGACACTCACTGTATACCACACACAGACACTCACTGTCTATCACACACTGACACTCACTGTCTATCACACACTGACACTCACTGTCTACCTCACACTGACACACACTGTATACCAAACACTGACACTCACTGTATACGAAACACTGACACACACTGTATACCACACACTGACACTCACTGTATACCACACACTGACACTGACTGCCTACCACACACTGACACTCACTGCCTACCACACACTGACACTCACTGTCTACCACACACTGACACTCACTGTCTACCACACACTGACACTCACTGTATAACATACACTGACACACACTGTATACCACACACAGACACACACTCTCTACCACACACTGACACACACTGACACTCACTGTCTACCACACACTGACACTCACTGCCCACCTCACACTGAAAAACACTGTCTACCACAGACTGAAACTCACTGTCTATCACACACTGACACTCACTGTCTATCACACACTGACACTCACTGTCTACCTCACACTGACACACACTGTATACCAAACACTGACACTCACTGTATACCACACACTGACACACACTGTATACCACACACTGACACTCACTGTCTATCACGCACTGACACTCACTGTCTATCACACATTGACACTCACTGTATACCAAACACTGACACTCACTGTATACCACACACTGACACTCACTGTATACCACACACTGACATAACCTGTATACCACACACTGACACTCACTGTCTATCACGCACTGACACTCACTATCACACACTGACACTCACTGTCTACCTCACACTGACACACACTGTCTACCACACACTGACACTCACTGTATACCACACACTGACACACACTGTATACCACAGACTGAGACTCACTGTATACCACACACTGACACTCACTGCCTACCACACACTGACACTCACTGTCTACCACACACTGACACTCACTGTCGACCAGACACTGAGACTCACTGTCAACCACACACTGACACTCACTGCCCGCCTCACACAGAAAAACACTGTCTACCATACACTGACACTCACTGTCTACCACACACTGACACTCACTGTATACCATACACTGACACTCACTGTATACCACACACTGACACACACTGTATACCACAGACTGACACTCACTGTCTACTACACACTGACACTCACTGTCTATCACACACTGACACTCACTGTATACCACACACGGACACTCACTGTATATCACACACTGACACTCACTGTCTACCTCACACTGAAACACACTGTATACCATACACTGACACTCACTGTATACCACACACTGACACACACTGTATACCACAGACTGACACTCACTGTCTACTACACACTGACACACACTGTCTATCACACACTGACACACACTGTCTTTCACACACTGACACTCACTGTCTACCACACACTGACACACACTGTCTACCTCACACTAACACACACTGTATGCCACACACTGACACTCACTGTATACCATTCACTGACAAACACTGTATACCACAAACTGACACTCACTGTGTACCACACACTGACACTCACTGTCTACCACACACTGACACTCACTGTATACCACACACTGTCACACACTGTATACCACAAACTGACACTCACTGTATACCACACACTGACACTCACTGCCTACCACACACTGACTCTCACTGTATACCACACACTGGCACTCACTGCCTACCACACACTGACACTCACTGTCTACCACACAGTGACACTCACTGTTTACCACACACTGACACTCACTGTATACCACACACTGACACACACTGTATACCACAGACTGACACTCACTGTCTACTACACACTGACACTCACTGTCTTTCGCACACTGACACTCACTGTCTACCACACACTGACACTCACTGTCTACCTCACACTGACACACACTGTATACCACACACTGACACCCACTATATACCACACACTGACAGACACTGCACACCACAAACTGACACTCACTGTGTACCACATACTGACACTCACTGTCTACCACACAGTGACACTCATTGTATACCACACACTGACACACACTGTATACCACACACTGACACACACTGTATACCACACACTGACACTCACTGTATACTACACACTGACACTCACTGCCTACCACACACTGACACTCACTGTATACCACACACTGACACTCACTGTATACCACGCACTGGCACTCACTGTATACCACACACTGACACTCACTGTATACCACACACTGACACTCACTGTATACCACAGTTTGACCCACACTGCATACAACACACTGACACACACTGACACTCACTGTCTACCACACACTGTCTACCATACACTGTTACACACTTTATACCGCACAATGACACACACTGTCTACCACACACTGACACTCATTGTCTATCACACACTGACACTCACTGTATACCACACACTGACAATCACTGTATACCACACACTGACACACTCTGTATACCACACCCTGACACACGCTGTATACCACACACTGACACTCACTGTCTACCACACACTGACACTCACTGTATACCACACACTGACAATCACTATCTACCACACACTAACACTCACTATCTACCACACACTGACACACACTTTATACCACACAATGACACTCACTGCCTTCCACCAAGTGACACACACTGTATACTACACACTGACGCACAATGTATACCACACAATGACACTCACTTTATACCATACACTGACACTGACTGTCTACCACACACTGACACTCACTGTATACCACACACTGACACTCACTCTCAACCACACACTGGCACACATTGCCTATCACACACTGACACTCGCTGCCTAACACACTGACACTCACTGTCTACCACACACTGACACTCACTGCCTATCACACACTGACACTCACTGTATACCACACACTGACACTCACTGTCTATCACACACTGACACTCACTGTCTATCACACATTGACACTCACTGTCTACCACACACTGACACACTGTATACCATACACTGATACTCACTGTATACCACAGACTGACACAAACTGTATACCACAGACTGACACGCACTGTCTACTACACACTGACACTCACTGTCTATCACACACTGACACTCACTGTATACCACACACAGACACTCACTGTCTATCACACACTGACACTCACTGTCTATCACACACTGACACTCACTGTCTACCTCACACTGACACACACTGTATACCAAACACTGACACTCACTGTATACGAAACACTGACACACACTGTATACCACACACTGACACTCACTGTATACCACACACTGACACTGACTGCCTACCACACACTGACACTCACTGCCTACCACACACTGACACTCACTGTCTACCACACACTGACACTCACTGTCTACCACACACTGACACACACTGACACTCACTGTCTACCACACACTGACACTCACTGCCCACCTCACACTGAAAAACACTGTCTACCACAGACTGAAACTCACTGTCTATCACACACTGACACTCACTGTCTATCACACACTGACACTCACTGTCTACCTCACACTGACACACACTGTATACCAAACACTGACACTCACTGTATACCACACACTGACACACACTGTATACCACACACTGACACTCACTGTCTATCACGCACTGACACTCACTGTCTATCACACATTGACACTCACTGTATACCAAACACTGACACTCACTGTATACCACACACTGACACTCACTGTATACCACACACTGACATAACCTGTATACCACACACTGACACTCACTGTCTATCACGCACTGACACTCACTATCACACACTGACACTCACTGTCTACCTCACACTGACACACACTGTCTACCACACACTGACACTCACTGTATACCACACACTGACACACACTGTATACCACAGACTGAGACTCACTGTATACCACACACTGACACTCACTGCCTACCACACACTGACACTCACTGTCTACCACACACTGACACTCACTGTCGACCAGACACTGAGACTCACTGTCAACCACACACTGACACTCACTGCCCGCCTCACACAGAAAAACACTGTCTACCATACACTGACACTCACTGTCTACCACACACTGACACTCACTGTATACCACAGTTTGACACACACTGTATACAACACACTGAAACTCACTGTCTACCACACACTTTCTACCATACAC
This sequence comes from Isurus oxyrinchus, assembly GCA_026770705.1. Lineage (NCBI taxonomy): Eukaryota > Metazoa > Chordata > Chondrichthyes > Lamniformes > Lamnidae > Isurus > Isurus oxyrinchus. The sequence continues at coordinate 14,763,723 of JANJGN010000034.1, forward strand.
TGTCACACACTGTATACCACACAATGACACTCACTGTATACCACACACCGACACTCATTGTATACCACTCACTGACACTCATTGTCTATCACACACAGACACACACTGTCTACCACACTCTGAAACTCACTGTATACCATAAACTGACACTCACTGTGTACCACACACTGACACACACTGTATACCACAGAATGACACTCACTGTCTACTAAACACTGACACTCACTGTCTTTCGGACACTGACACTCACTGTCTACCACACACTGGCACTCACTGTCTACCTCACACTGACACACACTGTATACCACACACTGACACTCACTGTATACCACACACTGACACACACTGTATACCACAAACTGACACTCACTGTATACCACACACTGATATCACTGTCTATCACATACTGACACACACTGTATACAACACACTGACACACACTGACACTCACTGTCTACCACTCACTGTCTACCATACACTGTCACACACTGACACACACTGTATACCACACACTGACACACAGTGTATACCACAAACTGACACTCACTGCCGACCACACACTGACACTCACTGTATACAACATACTGACACATACTGTCACTCACTGTCTACCACACACTGTCTGCCATACACTGTCACAGACTGTATAGCAAACAATGACACTCACCGTATACGAAACACTGACACACACTGTATACCACACACTGACACTCACTGTATACCACACACTGACACTGACTGCCTACCACACACTGACACTCACTGCCTACCACACACTGACACTCACTGTCTACCACACACTGACACTCACTGTCTACCACACACTGACACACACTGACACTCACTGTCTACCACACACTGACACTCACTGCCCACCTCACACTGAAAAACACTGTCTACCACAGACTGAAACTCACTGTCTATCACACACTGACACTCACTGTCTATCACACACTGACACTCACTGTCTACCTCACACTGACACACACTGTATACCAAACACTGACACTCACTGTATACCACACACTGACACACACTGTATACCACACACTGACACTCACTGTCTATCACGCACTGACACTCACTGTCTATCACACATTGACACTCACTGTATACCAAACACTGACACTCACTGTATACCACACACTGACACTCACTGTATACCACACACTGACATAACCTGTATACCACACACTGACACTCACTGTCTATCACGCACTGACACTCACTATCACACACTGACACTCACTGTCTACCTCACACTGACACACACTGTCTACCACACACTGACACTCACTGTATACCACACACTGACACACACTGTATACCACAGACTGAGACTCACTGTATACCACACACTGACACTCACTGCCTACCACACACTGACACTCACTGTCTACCACACACTGACACTCACTGTCGACCAGACACTGAGACTCACTGTCAACCACACACTGACACTCACTGCCCGCCTCACACAGAAAAACACTGTCTACCATACACTGACACTCACTGTCTACCACACACTGACACTCACTGTATACCACAGTTTGACACACACTGTATACAACACACTGAAACTCACTGTCTACCACACACTTTCTACCATACACTGTCACACACTGTATACCACACAATGACACTCACTGTATACCACACACCGACACTCATTGTATACCACTCACTGACACTCATTGTCTATCACACACAGACACACACTGTCTACCACACTCTGAAACTCACTGTATACCATAAACTGACACTCACTGTGTACCACACACTGACACACACTGTATACCACAGAATGACACTCACTGTCTACTAAACACTGACACTCACTGTCTTTCGGACACTGACACTCACTGTCTACCACACACTGGCACTCACTGTCTACCTCACACTGACACACACTGTATACCACACACTGACACTCACTGTATACCACACACTGACACACACTGTATACCACAAACTGACACTCACTGTATACCACACACTGATATCACTGTCTATCACATACTGACACACACTGTATACAACACACTGACACACACTGACACTCACTGTCTACCACTCACTGTCTACCATACACTGTCACACACTGACACACACTGTATACCACACACTGACACACAGTGTATACCACAAACTGACACTCACTGCCGACCACACACTGACACTCACTGTATACAACATACTGACACATACTGTCACTCACTGTCTACCACACACTGTCTGCCATACACTGTCACAGACTGTATAGCAAACAATGACACTCACCGTATACCACACAATGACACTCACTGTATACCACACACTGACACTCACTGTCTATCACACACTGACACTCACTGCCTATCACGCACTGACACTCACTGTATACCAGACACTGACACTCACTGTCTACCCCAAACTGACACTCATTGTCTACCTCACACTGACACACACTGTCTACCACACACTGACACTCACTGTCTACCTCACACTGACACTCACTGTCTACCACACTCTGACACTCACTGTCTACCACACACTGACACACACTGTATACCACACACAAACACACACTGCATACCACACACTGACACTCACTGTCCACCACACACTCACTCTCACTGCCTAACACACACTGACACTCACTGTCTACCACACACTGACACTCACTGACTACCTCACACTGTCAGTCACTGTCTACCACACACTGACACTCACTGACTACCACACACTGACACAGACTGTATACCACACACTGACACTCACTGCCTACCACACACTGACACTCACTGTATACCACACACTGACACACACTGTATATCACACACTGACACACGCTGTATACCACACACTGGCACTCACTGTCTACCACACACTGACACACACTGTCTATCACACACTGACAGTCACTGTATACCACACACTGACACACACTTTATACCACACACTGACACTCACTGTATACCACACACTGACACTCACTGTCTATCACACACTGACACTCACTGTCTACCACAAACTGACACTCACTGTATACCACACACTGACACACACTGTATACCTCAACTGACACACACTGTATGCCACACACTGACACTCACTGTATACCACTCACTGACACTCACTGTCTATCACACACTGACACTCATTGTTTACCACCCACTGACACTCACTGTATACCACACACTGACACACACTGTATACCACACACTGACACTCACTGTATACCACTCACTGACACTCTTTGTCTACCACACACTGACACTCACTGTATACCACACACTGACACACACTGTATACCACACACTGACACTCACTGTATACCACACACTGACACACACTGTATACCACACACTGACACTCACTGTATACCACTCACTGACACTCTTTGTCTACCACACACTGACACTCACTGTATACCACACACTGACACACACTGTATACCACACACTGACACTCACTGTATACCACTCACTGACACTCTTTGTCTACCACACACTGACACTCACTGTCTACCACACACTGACACTCACTGTCTACCACACACTGACACACACTGACACTCACTGTCTACCACACACTGACACTCACTGCCCACCTCACACTGAAAAACACTGTCTACCACAGACTGAAACTCACTGTCTATCACACACTGACACTCACTGTCTATCACACACTGACACTCACTGTCTACCTCACACTGACACACACTGTATACCAAACACTGACACTCACTGTATACCACACACTGACACACACTGTATACCACACACTGACACTCACTGTCTATCACGCACTGACACTCACTGTCTATCACACATTGACACTCACTGTATACCAAACACTGACACTCACTGTATACCACACACTGACAATCACTGTATACCACACACTGACATAACCTGTATACCACACACTGACACTCACTGTCTATCACGCACTGACACTCACTATCACACACTGACACTCACTGTCTACCTCACACTGACACACACTGTCTACCACACACTGACACTCACTGTATACCACACACTGACACACACTGTATACCACAGACTGAGACTCACTGTATACCACACACTGACACTCACTGCCTACCACACACTGACACTCACTGTCTACCACACACTGACACTCACTGTCGACCAGACACTGAGACTCACTGTCAACCACACACTGACACTCACTGCCCGCCTCACACAGAAAAACACTGTCTACCATACACTGACACTCACTGTCTACCACACACTGACACTCACTGTATACCACAGTTTGACACACACTGTATACAACACACTGAAACTCACTGTCTACCACACACTTTCTACCATACACTGTCACACACTGTATACCACACAATGACACTCACTGTATACCACACACCGACACTCATTGTATACCACTCACTGACACTCATTGTCTATCACACACAGACACACACTGTCTACCACACTCTGAAACTCACTGTATACCATAAACTGACACTCACTGTGTACCACACACTGACACACACTGTATACCACAGAATGACACTCACTGTCTACTAAACACTGACACTCACTGTCTTTCGGACACTGACACTCACTGTCTACCACACACTGGCACTCACTGTCTACCTCACACTGACACACACTGTATACCACACACTGACACTCACTGTATACCACACACTGACACACACTGTATACCACAAACTGACACTCACTGTATACCACACACTGATATCACTGTCTATCACATACTGACACACACTGTATACAACACACTGACACACACTGACACTCACTGTCTACCACTCACTGTCTACCATACACTGTCACACACTGACACACACTGTATACCACACACTGACACACAGTGTATACCACAAACTGACACTCACTGCCGACCACACACTGACACTCACTGTATACAACATACTGACACATACTGTCACTCACTGTCTACCACACACTGTCTGCCATACACTGTCACAGACTGTATAGCAAACAATGACACTCACCGTATACCACACAATGACACTCACTGTATACCACACACTGACACTCACTGTCTATCACACACTGACACTCACTGCCTATCACGCACTGACACTCACTGTATACCAGACACTGACACTCACTGTCTACCCCAAACTGACACTCATTGTCTACCTCACACTGACACACACTGTCTACCACACACTGACACTCACTGTCTACCTCACACTGACACTCACTGTCTACCACACTCTGACACTCACTGTCTACCACACACTGACACACACTGTATACCACACACAAACACACACTGCATACCACACACTGACACTCACTGTCCACCACACACTCACTCTCACTGCCTAACACACACTGACACTCACTGTCTACCACACACTGACACTCACTGACTACCTCACACTGTCAGTCACTGTCTACCACACACTGACACTCACTGACTACCACACACTGACACAGACTGTATACCACACACTGACACTCACTGCCTACCACACACTGACACTCACTGTATACCACACACTGACACACACTGTATATCACACACTGACACACGCTGTATACCACACACTGGCACTCACTGTCTACCACACACTGACACACACTGTCTATCACACACTGACAGTCACTGTATACCACACACTGACACACACTTTATACCACACACTGACACTCACTGTATACCACACACTGACACTCACTGTCTATCACACACTGACACTCACTGTCTACCACAAACTGACACTCACTGTATACCACACACTGACACACACTGTATACCTCAACTGACACACACTGTATGCCACACACTGACACTCACTGTATACCACTCACTGACACTCACTGTCTATCACACACTGACACTCATTGTTTACCACCCACTGACACTCACTGTATACCACACACTGACACACACTGTATACCACACACTGACACTCACTGTATACCACTCACTGACACTCTTTGTCTACCACACACTGACACTCACTGTATACCACACACTGACACACACTGTATACCACACACTGACACTCACTGTATACCACACACTGACACTCACTGTATACCCCACACTGACACACGCTGTATACCACACACTGACACTCACTGTATACCACACACTGCCACTCACTGTCTACCACACACTGACACACACTGTATACCACACACTGACACTCAGTGTCTACCTCACACTGACACTCACTGCCTACCACACTCTGACACTCACTGTATACCACACACTGGCACTCATTGTCTACCACACACTGACACTCACTGTCTACCACACACTGACACTCACTGTCTACCACACACCGACACTCACTCTATACGGCACACTGACACTCACTGTCTATCACACACTGACACTCACTGTATATCACACACTGACACTCACTGTCTCCTACACACTGACACACACTGTATACCACACACTGACACTCACTGTCTACCACACACTGACACTCACTGTCTACCACACACTGACACTTACTGTCTACCACACACTTACACACACTGTATACCACACCCTGACACTCACTGTATATCACACACTGACACTCACTGTATATCACACACAGACACTCACTGCCAATCACACACTGACACTCACTGTATACCACACACTGACACTCAACGTATACCACACAGTGACACTCACTATCTACCACACTCTGACACACACTGTACAGCACACACTGACACACACTGTATACCACACACTGACACACACTGTATACCACACACTGACACACACTGTATACCACACACTGACACTCACTGTATACCACACACTGACACTCACTGTCTACCACACACTGACACACACGGTCTACCACACACTGACACACACTATATACCACACACTGACACTCATTGTATACCACACACTGACACACACTGTATACCACACACTGACACTCACTGTATATCACACACTGACACTCACTGTATACCACACACTGACACACACTGTATACCACACACTGACACTCACTGCCTCTCACACACTGACACTCACTGTATACCACACACTGACACTCACTGTCTGCCACACACTGACACACACTGTATACCACACACTGACACACACTGTATACCACACACTGACACACACTGTCTACCACACACTGACACTCACTGTATACCACACACTGACACACACTGTATACCACACACTGACACTCACTGTATAGCACAAACTGACACTCACTGTATACCACACACTGACACACACTGTATACCACACACTGATACACACTGTATACCACACACTGACACTCACTGTCTTTCACACACTGACACTCACTGTATACCACACACTGACACACACTGTATACCACACACTGACACACACTGTATACCTCACACTGACACACACTGTATACCACACACTGACACTCACTGTCTACCTCACACTGACACACACTGTATACCACACACTGACACACACTGTATACCACACACTGACACACACTGTCTACCACACACTGACCCTCACTGTATACCACACACTGACACACACTGTATACCACACACTGACACACACTGTCTACCACACACTGACCCTCACTGTATTCCACACACTGACACACACTGTATACCACACACTGACACTCACTGTATAGCACACACTGACACTCACTGTGTACCACACACTGACACACACTGTATACCACACACTGACACTCACTGTCTACCACACACTGACACTCACTGTATACCACACACTGACACTTACTGTATACCACAAACTGACACTCACTGTATACCACACACTGACACACACTGTCTACCACACACTGACACTCACTGTATACCACACACTGACACACACTGTCTACCACACACTGACACTCACTGTATACCACACACTGACACACACTGTATACCACACACTGACCCACACTGTCTACCACACACTGACACTCACTGTATACCACACACTGACACACACTGTCTACCACACAGTGACACTCACTTTATATCACACACTGACACACACTGTATACCACACACTGACACTCACTGTATACCACACACTGACACACACTGTCTACCACACAGTCACACTGACTGTATATCACACACTGACACACACTGTCTACCACACACTGACACTCACTGTATACCACACACTGACACACACTGTCTACCACACAGTGACACTCACTGTATACCACACACTGACAGACACTGTCTACCACACAGTGACACACACTGTATTTCACACACTGACACACCCTGTATACCACACACTGACACACACTGTCTACCACAATCTGACACACACTGTATACCACACACTGACACACACTGTATACCACACACTGACACTCACTGTATAACATACACTGACACACACTGTCTACCACACAGTGTCACTCACTGTATATCACACACTGACAGACACTGTATACCACACACTGACACTCACTGTATACCACACACTGACACACACTGTATACCACACACTGACACTCACTGTATATCACACACTGACACTCACTGTATACCACACACTGACACACACTGTATACCACACACTGACACTCACTGCCTATCACACACTGACACTCACTGTATACCACACACTGACACTCACTGTGTACCACACACTGACACTCACTGCCTATCACACACTGACACTCACTGTATACCACACACTGATACACACTGTATACCACACACTGACACTCACTGTCTTTCACACACTGACACTCACTGTATACCACACACTGACACACACTGTATACCACACACTGACACACACTGTATACCTCACACTGACACTCACTGCCTATCACACACTGACACTCACTGTATACCACACACTGACACTCACTGTCTACCACACACTGACACACACTGTATACCACACACTGACACTCACTGTATACCACACACTGACACACACTGTATACCACACACTGACACACACTGTCTACCACACACTGACACTCACTGTATACCACACACTGGCACACACTGTATACCACACACTGACACTCACTGTATAGCACACACTGACACTCACTGTATAGCACACACTGACACTCACTGTATACCACACACTGACACACACTTTATACCACACACTGACACTCACTGTCTACCACACACTGACACTCACTGTATACCACACACTGACACTCACTGTATACCACAAACTGACACTCACGGTATACCACACACTGACACACACTGTCTACCACACACTGACACTCACTGTATACCACACACTGACACACACTGTATAACACACACTGACACTCACTGTCTACCACACACTGACACTCACTGTATACCACACACTGACACACACTGTATACCACACACTGACACACACTGTATACCACACACTGACACTCCATGTATACCACACACTGACACACACTGTCTACCACACAGTCACACTCACTGTATGTCACACACTGACACACACTGTCTACCACACACTGACACTCACTGTATACCACACACTGACACACACTGTATACCACACACTGACACTCACTGTATATCACACACTGACACTCACTGTATACCACACACTGACACACACTGTATACCACACACTGACACTCACTGCCTATCACACACTGACACTCACTGTATACCACACACTGACACACACTGTATACCACACACTGACACACACTGTCTACCACACACTGACACTCACTGTATACCACACACTGACACACACTGTATACCACACACTGACACTCACTGTATAGCACACACTGACACTCACTGTATACCACACACTGACACTCACTGTATACCACACACTGATACACACTGTATACCACACACTGACACTCACTGTCTTTCACACACTGACACTCACTGTATACCACACACTGACACACACTGTATACCACACACTGACACACACTGTATACCTCACACTGACACTCACTGCCTATCACACACTGACACACACTGTATACCACACACTGACCCTCACTGTCTACCACACACTGACACACACTGTATACCACACACTGACACACACTGTATACCACACACTGACACACACTGTCTACCACACACTGACCCTCACTGTATACCACACACTGACACACACTGTATACCACACACTGACACACACTGTCTACCACACACTGACCCTCACTGTATACCACGCACTGACACACACTGTATACCACACACTGACACTCACTGTATAGCACACACTGACACTCACTGTATACCACACACTGACACACACTGTATACCACACACTGACACTCACTGTCTACCACACACTGACACTCACTGTATACCACACACTGACACTTACTGTATACCACAAACTGACACTCACTGTATACCACACACTGACACACACTGTCTACCACACACTGACACTCACTGTATACCACACACTGACACACACTGTCTACCACACACTGACACTCACTGTATACCACACACTGACACACACTGTATACCACACACTGACACACACTGTCTACCACACACTGACACACACTGTATACCACACACTGACACTCACTGTCTACCTCACACTGACACACACTGTATACCACACACTGACACACACTGTATACCACACACTGACACACACTGTCTACCACACACTGACCCTCACTGTATACCACACACTGACACACACTGTATACCACACACTGACACACACTGTCTACCACACACTGACCCTCACTGTATTCCACACACTGACACACACTGTATACCACACACTGACACTCACTGTATAGCACACACTGACACTCACTGTGTACCACACACTGACACACACTGTATACCACACACTGACACTCACTGTCTACCACACACTGACACTCACTGTATACCACACACTGACACTTACTGTATACCACAAACTGACACTCACTGTATACCACACACTGACACACACTGTCTACCACACACTGACACTCACTGTATACCACACACTGACACACACTGTCTACCACACACTGACACTCACTGTATACCACACACTGACACACACTGTATACCACACACTGACCCACACTGTCTACCACACACTGACACTCACTGTATACCACACACTGACACACACTGTCTACCACACAGTGACACTCACTTTATATCACACACTGACACACACTGTATACCACACACTGACACTCACTGTATACCACACACTGACACACACTGTCTACCACACAGTCACACTGACTGTATATCACACACTGACACACACTGTCTACCACACACTGACACTCACTGTATACCACACACTGACACACACTGTCTACCACACAGTGACACTCACTGTATACCACACACTGACAGACACTGTCTACCACACAGTGACACACACTGTATTTCACACACTGACACACCCTGTATACCACACACTGACACACACTGTCTACCACAATCTGACACACACTGTATACCACACACTGACACACACTGTATACCACACACTGACACTCACTGTATAACATACACTGACACACACTGTCTACCACACAGTGTCACTCACTGTATATCACACACTGACAGACACTGTATACCACACACTGACACTCACTGTATACCACACACTGACACACACTGTATACCACACACTGACACTCACTGTATATCACACACTGACACTCACTGTATACCACACACTGACACACACTGTATACCACACACTGACACTCACTGCCTATCACACACTGACACTCACTGTATACCACACACTGACACTCACTGTGTACCACACACTGACACTCACTGCCTATCACACACTGACACTCACTGTATACCACACACTGATACACACTGTATACCACACACTGACACTCACTGTCTTTCACACACTGACACTCACTGTATACCACACACTGACACACACTGTATACCACACACTGACACACACTGTATACCTCACACTGACACTCACTGCCTATCACACACTGACACTCACTGTATACCACACACTGACACTCACTGTCTACCACACACTGACACACACTGTATACCACACACTGACACTCACTGTATACCACACACTGACACACACTGTATACCACACACTGACACACACTGTCTACCACACACTGACACTCACTGTATACCACACACTGGCACACACTGTATACCACACACTGACACTCACTGTATAGCACACACTGACACTCACTGTATAGCACACACTGACACTCACTGTATACCACACACTGACACACACTTTATACCACACACTGGACACTCACTGTCTACCACACACTGACACTCACTGTATACCACACACTGACACTCACTGTATACCACAAACTGACACTCACGGTATACCACACACTGACACACACTGTCTACCACACACTGACACTCACTGTATACCACACACTGACACACACTGTATAACACACACTGACACTCACTGTCTACCACACACTGACACTCACTGTATACCACACACTGACACACACTGTATACCACACACTGACACACACTGTATACCACACACTGACACTCCATGTATACCACACACTGACACACACTGTCTACCACACAGTCACACTCACTGTATGTCACACACTGACACACACTGTCTACCACACACTGACACTCACTGTATACCACACACTGACACACACTGTATACCACACACTGACACTCACTGTATATCACACACTGACACTCACTGTATACCACACACTGACACACACTGTATACCACACACTGACACTCACTGCCTATCACACACTGACACTCACTGTATACCACACACTGACACACACTGTATACCACACACTGACACACACTGTCTACCACACACTGACACTCACTGTATACCACACACTGACACACACTGTATACCACACACTGACACTCACTGTATAGCACACACTGACACTCACTGTATACCACACACTGACACTCACTGTATACCACACACTGATACACACTGTATACCACACACTGACACTCACTGTCTTTCACACACTGACACTCACTGTATACCACACACTGACACACACTGTATACCACACACTGACACACACTGTATACCTCACACTGACACTCACTGCCTATCACACACTGACACACACTGTATACCACACACTGACCCTCACTGTCTACCACACACTGACACACACTGTATACCACACACTGACACACACTGTATACCACACACTGACACACACTGTCTACCACACACTGACCCTCACTGTATACCACACACTGACACACACTGTATACCACACACTGACACACACTGTCTACCACACACTGACCCTCACTGTATACCACGCACTGACACACACTGTATACCACACACTGACACTCACTGTATAGCACACACTGACACTCACTGTATACCACACACTGACACACACTGTATACCACACACTGACACTCACTGTCTACCACACACTGACACTCACTGTATACCACACACTGACACTTACTGTATACCACAAACTGACACTCACTGTATACCACACACTGACACACACTGTCTACCACACACTGACACTCACTGTATACCACACACTGACACACACTGTCTACCACACACTGACACTCACTGTATACCACACACTGACACACACTGTATACCACACACTGACACACACTGTCTACCACACACTGACACTCACTGTATACCACACACTGACACACACTGTCTACCACACACTGACACTCACTGTATACCACACACTGACACACACTGTCTACCACACACTGACACTCACTGTATACCACACACTGACACACACTGTATACCACACACTGACACACACTGTCTACCACACACTGACACTCACTGTATACCACACACTGACACACACTGTCTACCACACAGTGACACTCACTTTATATCACACACTGACACACACTGTATACCACACACTGACACTCACTGTATACCACACACTGACACTCACTGTATACCACACACTGACACACACTGTCTACCACACAGTCACACTGACTGTATATCACACACTGACACACACTGTCTACCACACACTGACACTCACTGTATACCACACACTGACACACACTGTCTACCACACAGTGACACTCACTGTATACCACACACTGACACACACTGTCTACCACACAGTGACACTCACTGTATATCACACACTGACACACACTGTCTACCACACACTGACACTCACTGTATACCACACACTGACACACACTGTCTACCACACAGTGACACACACTGTATTTCACACACTGACACACCCTGTATACCACACACTGACACACACTGTCTACCACAATCTGACACACACTGTATACCACACACTGACACACACTGTATACCACACACTGACACTCACTGTATAACATACACTGACACACACTGTCTACCACACAGTGTCACTCACTGTATATCAC